>OX465190.1:6027500-6750312 GCA_949987655.1 Polymixis flavicincta
TTACTTTCGAAAAATGAAATTGTAAAAACCCTTCCTGAGTAGGCAAGTAAAAAAAAATTGTTTTAAATTGTAGGAATAACTTCAGATGCCCTGAAAATTCTACTCCTAGTTTTTGATTGAAAACTAGTATTTCAAGAGCCAATAATAGGTAAATAATCAATGTTAATTGAGAACTAAATTTAAAGCAAAAAAAAAAGGAAATTAATTTATAATTTCCGGTCCTTATTTCTCCGTAGCACGTGGTCCCTCTCCTCGCCAGAGAGGGAACCCAAACCGCGATTAGGGGACGCGCTGATACCAAGCCTCTTCTCTTAATTACAGCCTCGGAAATACCTACCTTAATAGATATTTAACTCACAAGTCGCAGTATTTGTCGGTTATCCGTCGGTGTTAAACGTTTATGAATAGTTTTGGGAATTAATGTTTTTGTGATTTTGATATTAATAAGTATTTTGAAATCTATTATTTATTTTTCATTTTGTCATATTTAACTATGTTATGTTAAGTAAAAAAAGCTGTCAGTCTTAAAATAGGGCATAAAAAAACTCGTGCGCATCGTCTTCAACGGAAAAAGTGCCCAAAACGCTGGCTGCATTGTCACGTTCCATAGCAATGCTGATTTTTTGCCCATAAGTGTAATAGGCCCTTATGGCCAACTCTCTGATCACGGCATAGAATATTTTCCGGGTCAAGAAAATTTTATACCAAAAGATCTGGAATATAACCTTTTTGACTCTTTGTTACATTTAAAATACAATTCTTACCGAAAAACCTCTTTGTTGTTCTCCAAAATTAAACTAAAATTGCGAAATACAATGACCCTTTTAATTGAAATTCGTGAGTATTTGTGTTTAAGGGATTCCCATTGCTAGCGCTTCCCAAAAAACTTTCGTTTTTCACCCAAGTTAAGTTAAAGTCGCACTAACCAAAATTGGCAACCAAACCTCGAAACTCCTTGCCGCAACTAGATAAAAAGCTTTAACAAAAGACCAAAAAAAATGTTTACAAAAACTCACACAGTCGCCGCCAAGCATCGAATACCAAAGCATTTGAACACGACTCAAGATCCTAAAGATTTCGTTCGTTAATTACACTTCTTACTTACGTATCACTTACTTTTAAGTTGAGGCTCCCAAGTTCCTAACTTATTTGTTACTTTGTTGTTGTGATTAAGCGAAGTCACATCCAATGCAGAAGCAGCGCGCTAGCGATGCAAGTTGGAAGATGATAACTTAACGGTTTCTTTTCTTCTTCGCTATATTTCGCTTTCTAATATTAAAAACGCGAAAGTTTGTATGTATGGATGTTTGTGACTCTTTCACGCAAAAACTACTGAATGGATTTGGATAAAATCTGGTATACAGACAGATAGATTATAAATTTATAACCTTCAAAGCCATAGTATTTATTTCAAATAGGCGCTTCTGAACGATTAACACAAAGTATACTTTTAACCCGGTAGTACGTTCCCGCCGGTTAATTTCCGACTTCCACGCGGGCGAAGCCGCGGGCGGAAGCTAGTTTAGATATCATTGTTGGCAACTCAACATTAAGTTTGTATTTTCATCTGTATTTCGTTAATGTCAAATATATCTCAATGTCACAACTGTACAAGAACAATAAATCGAGCACACTTTTTTCCGCATCTGCATTTTTCATTTAAAATAATAGTTCAACTATTAAGTTCCCCAACATGGTCCTTCGAGCCGGATGCTGCTCTGCATTCTAAACATCACCAAACAAACACAAACATCATCATCTGCCTATCATTTACCAGTATTTTACATTGAACGACTGCCTATCTGAACTCCACAACCCAGTTACTGGGTAATACTTACTATACCGCTTGGTAAGACCGGCTATCAGACTTTCGAGTTTCTGACGACCCGTAACGACTGTCAAAGATCTACCTATGACAGCCGGGAGCAACGGCTTAACGTGCTTTCCGAGGCAAAGACGGCACTATGTAAAGATGGTCACCCATCTACGGACCAACCGCAGTCAATCTGATCGATCGACCAGTGCGGCTGGCTGTTATTACTTAGTATAATTTTAAAGATATCGCCATGTACTGGATCGCAGGTGTGGTCCCATTCCATGTTTTAATACTTGAACATTACAGACGATTACTTACAGCGTAAACAGCGATTTAGCACAGCACAAAGCACTGAAAAAATATTTTTTTAAGTCTGGCAATATTGGTACATTAGTAAATTTTATACTTGGCAGTAAAAAAACTCGAGTTAGGTACTTTTAAATATAGTTTTTTTCTCAGTTTTACTGCGAAACTCTTTACCTGGTAGAGGTATTCTAGTTTTAAAACCCGAAGACATTATGTTGGTACTGTCGGCAAAAACCTGGCTTCTAGTACTTATTGTAATTTGAAAACATTATAAAAGCCAATTATTTTTAAAAGAGTAACCGTGGAGTTTCTTGCCGGCTCTTCTCCATAGAAAGCGACAAATTGGAACCGTGCCCTTAGCTTCTGACGTTTCATAGGTGCCCATGCAGATTAATGTGAAATAAAATATTTTGATTTGATTTTTGATTTTACTGCCTGATCATCATTCTCCTGACCTTTATCCCAATTTATTTGTGGTCGACGCAACATGTCGTATTACGCCACTGCGCCGGAAGGAAGGTTATGTTTTTCGAGTGTATGTATGTATGTATTTCTTTGGCACGCTCTGTCAGCTAAACGGCTTGATCGATTTCAGCTTGGGAGGTGCCGTTAGATTTGTCTTAATTGTGAGAGTGAGACTGGGTATTACAAAATTGAAAAAAAAAATGGCTGAATTTTTGGCGCCATATTGTCTTAAAATTTTTTTTTTTTTTCTCAAAGCAATAAAGGTCTTAATTGTAAAATTTGTTAAGATGCCTGCGACTGCACGAGATTGCTTATAGTATTCAGTCTAATAGGCATCCTTTTAAAACAAGTTTCTTGTTTCCATCTTTAAAAAAAATAAAGTTAACTTTTTAGACAGTCGGGTTTTTTTATTTAGTAATTATTTTTTTATTTCTCCATACTTCTCTATTAGTCGTCACCTCGGTAGTCACTTATATATTTTATATTATCTTTCTCACAGTCCATTCATCCACCGCAGGTTCTTATTAAAATTAGACCATAGTTTTATTTGTCGCTTTTGATATTTAAGAATTAAACCCTTCGATCAATTAAACCGGACCTTTTTCTCCTTTCGCGAAGGAGCTTTTAAAAAGATCATTGAAAAATCCTACTCTAATTAGTAGGATTATTCAAAGATCTTTTTAAAAGCTATAAATGACTTTTATAGTTATAAATGTGAAAGTTTGTATGTTCGGATATTTATTGCTCAATCACCCAAAAACATTCAAAAGATTTGAATGAAATTTATTTTTGTATTTTATAACCTGTATTAAAAAAGGACACTTTAACCCTGCTAGTAGATATGTTCCTGTGGGACAAATTCTGACCACCACTCGGGCTAAGCCGGTGGCAAAAGCTACTAAAAAATATAATCTATGAGCGTCTTACACTGCTGTCTGTACCACCTTAATGGCAACTTTGAAGTAATGCAATATTGTTTGACGACTTTTCGGTACTTACATAAATCAATGACCACACCAATATACAGTAGTAGGTACTTGAGTAAATCAGTAGCCTTAAAAACGCCATATCAGCAACCTTAACCATAGAAGTCAGTATTTTTGATGGAATTCATAAATTCTTACCACAGTGTAACTAATTGCAGTCTTGCATCGGTCATACAACGTTACAGGGTTCTGTAAACTCGTTGGCAAAATCAGAGCTAACGCCGCCATTTTGCTTTTTACAAAAAAAAAAAAAACATAAATGTGTACCAAAAACGCACCTTGGCTATGTCGTTCAGTCGCCAAAAAATCGTTGTGGCACCACACTTGTCAGAAATTTTGACATTTCACAATAATTTTAGTACAAAATCTTACGTCACAAACTCCAGAATGGTATCCTTTCCACGTGGTTTATTCGTCGAATTAACTCGCCCGAAGCGGGCGAATCGACACATTCCACAACCCCCTTATTACAAAACAAGGTTTTTCTTTAGGTATGGTTTAAACCATCGAGCCTGTTTTTGAAATAAGAACTTAGAACTGAAATAGAATTACAGCTCCTTTTTCAAAACTGACAATTTAGCACTGGACTAACTTGTCAGTTTTGTAAAAGGAGCTGTAGTTCGATTTCAGTTAGGTTCTAATTTAAAAAACAGGCTCGAAGGTTTAAACCATACCTAAAGAAAAACCTTGTTCTGTAATAAGGGGGATTATGTTATTTTCAGTAGGCAACACGCATGAAATTAATTTATTTGTGGGCGATTCGACAACTCCAGAACATATTAGGCAATTGGCACGTTTTGAATTTAATGCAACAAAGCTAAGAAATAAGGTAACTGCAAGTACACACGGCTATACATCAAGCTATACATTTCCAGTATAAGCTGATCTCGCATTGTATAGGATTTCCGTACACTGTGAGATCAGCATAGACTGGAAATGTATAGCTTGATGTGTAGCCGTGTGTACATGGAATACATTGACTAGATAAAATAATATATTATTAAAAAGTGTCGTTCGGACCGAATCGGGTGAGTAAATTCGTGCGAATTGACTAATAAACCTTCCTCGTCTGTAAAAAACTAAAAAAGGGTCAAGTACGTGACAATAAACTTATTTTTGTAACTTAACATACCACAAGTTAAATTGTTCACCAATCGCCTTTAATTTATTGCGTAAATGGATTTATCATCGCTCCCCTTGTGAATTGTTACAATGCGTCTAACCTTGAGAGGTCTTTGACTTGATGTGGAATTATTTGTATGTGACACACTGATCTTGGAAACTGAGTAGGTTATTTTAATTTACCGTTGATGCAGTAATCTAAATGTTTATGCATACGAATATCAACCATTTTTTGAAGAAAAAAAAAACATCGAATCTAAAGAGTTTGAATTATATAGGTTGGTTACTATGGATACAGCATGTGATTCTGGAATGCGTTGCAATTTTTCGTCTGATATAAAACAAAACCAGCTGTTTCATAGCAAAGTGACCTACGCGGTTAAGTGTATCCGGCACAGCAAATTTTTTCTTTTTAATATTCGTTGATAAAAAAAAATTAAACACGTATTAAACTCTATTAATACGTAGGTATTATTTTATTCCTAACATGTGGATATAGAACAAAAAAGTGTCACTTTTTTTAAAAAATGCTGTGAAAAATACGCTTTAGTTAGTTGGATGATGGAGGTCTTAAAAGTATCAACGAGGTAATAGTGTAAAGGCTCCTGCAGACAGGCGAGACGCTACACCATTTTCTATGAAAACTACATGAACATTATTCTTCCAAAGTCGCGCCGCATCTGTCTGGTTTATCTTATTAACAGTAGGAATATCTGTAATTTTGACAGTTCAACAACATTCATTGCGTCGTTTACTTTATTAAGCAGACACATTTTTCGATCATACGAAGCAATTAATTAGCAATATCTTTCAAAATGATTTAGATTCGTATTAAAATACTTTTGTCACCGGAAAATTACAACTGAAAGCCTACTTTTCTAGGTTTTGAATCATTCAAAACTAAATAAGAAAACTAATAGACACTTTTCTCAGAGTAAATAAATAGTGTAGATGTTCTTACATAGAACGAAATAAATAAATCGAAAAAGTTGTTCCCTATATAATACGAAAATAAAAATTCATGGTCGTCCTTAGTTTTTGCCCAGAATCTCCTGTTTTGGTGCCATAGTTAAAAACATTAAGTTTTATTGCTATCGTTAAGACTTGAAAGGTTTATTTGATCTGTTAGTATTGCCACAGTATAAAATGTTCAGAAGGCTCATTTGTTACAACAATCCTGTATAGTACAGGTTCGCACCAGTCTAAAAGAAAAAACAACTGCTTTTCTGTTTTCTTGCACTGTTCAGAAAATACTGTGGCTATAACTAAAGTGATCTAAGTAAGGGATTTTAAAATTTGAAAAATATAATTAATAATAATAATATAATTTGCGGTTTTTGCCTGGTTGTCTGTATGTGTAGGGAAGAAAAGGCAGACTTCTAGAGGAAGGACATTTTTAGAGAAAAAGTAAGTTTAATTAGTGTAAAATGTAATCAATAATAATTTATTCAATTAATTAGTTCCGTTCAATGTTCGACATCCAATAAGTAATCCTGTGTTTTCATCAGCGGAACTTCGGTTGTCCCTGTTTAGTGGCTCATACTTTATTATACTTGAATACCTCTTCAACCCGCGGCGCCGCCTGCCTTTGCTATTTAGACAAATGATTATTGCTTATAATTAGGAACATTTAATTTAAATCATTGTATAGCACTACAGTCGGCCATAAAGGGTTACAGCATAAACAACACTGCTACAAAGATCTTTTGGCTTATGAACGATGTTGTCAAGGGGCCGCTGTTGGTAAACATTTGTTTTGTGATATGTATTGAAAAAAGAAGATGGCGGCTTTAGTACCGATTTTGGCCGCATGCCAAAACATTCTTGTACAGCTAATCTAAGCATATTGAGCCTATAATATACCCACTGCTGGGAATCAGCCCTCCTCTCTGTAAGAGGGAGTGGGCCCGTAATCCATCCGTTATCTTCGAATTTTTGGTTCTGGGATATGCCGGTTTCTTCACGATGTTTTCCTTCATCGTTTTGGGAGCAGTGGTGATGAAATAATTTACGCAAAGTTAAATGCCTGTCTGGGTTCGAACCTACGACCTACAAACTCGTAAATCGTGGCCTTCTCCACGGAGGGAACACTGCTCCTCTGTTGGTAAACTTTTTTGAAATTGTCACATGCAATGTATTGAAAAAACAAGATGGCGGTGTTGGTTCCGATTATGGATGGCCACACGCCAACTTTAAATCGGTATACTTTTTTTTAATTTTCAGCCGTTTTCGAGCTACACGCTGCAAAATGATTTTATGTTCATTCGTACTATGTGACAGTTTACCAATGTCATGGCATGACAGAATTTCATAGGATTTAGTACAGCGATTTATGTAATAGAATTCGTTTTACCCGGCCATAACTAGTCACCATAAATTGACTCTTACTTTTTTTTTGTCTGGCAGCTTAAAACAGATCTTGAAGTTTTACCCATCCTGGAAATCTTAGATCTTTTTGCGAGGACACCAATAATTGTCACCAATATTTTTTTCACAAACTTTTAATTGCAGGTCCCTATAATAGTGGAATTTCTTTTATTCTTTTAAATTGCGTCGCATGTCGTTGCGAATCTGTCACCATTACTCAAGCAGCCATTGATTGACGACCCCCTTTAGTTTTACGAGAGAACTAATTAGCCACAAGAATCTATAAAGGTTTTGTGCTAATGGAATCGGCACTAAAATAAAACATTTTAATTTCTTTGACTTGGATAAGGTTGAATGAGTGAGATGTGTCCATTTTGTGGTCTATTTTATAGGAACTCAAGAAAATTGTTATTTTCTTTACACACATATAGATTTAAGAAGTATTCCCGTTTGAGCACCCATTTTCAGAGCACCAAAGGTATTCCCATTTGTGCTTGTGCTGCACAAGCACAAAGCGGAATAACTTTGTACAAGTTGTGCATAGGGTGATTAATGCATAGGTGCTCAAACGGGAATACCTACTTATGATTTTATGCAGGCCTGATACTTGGCATCTGTGTAAGTTATTCTAGATGCGAATTCATCAAAGTTTAGAATATTTTTTTCTAGCATTCCAGTTAAGTTAAAGTCCAATGTCAAGTCAATTCAATTCAATCTCCAAGGATTTTTTTTTTAACCTTCACAATAAATCTTGCAAGAAACTCTAAAGTAAGTACTTAGGTACATTTCTAAATACTCTCCTCTCAAAAATTACATTGCCAAATTACCCGACAATGCCCAAAAACGTGTAAAGGAGAAGGGAGTTAAGTTGCTCGTTTCCGACGGAGTTCCGAACTGAGGCCGTGAGGGTGGCCGAAATTTGGCCACTTACCTACACCGAAGGGTGCCGATTGACTCCTTTGAGACCTCTCCTTAACTGTTCCCGACAATTGACAGCTTAAGGGTACATTATCTTTCTGGGAATTGTGGGATGTATCATGTTTAACAAGGTTTTATTAACATGAAAAGTGAATAACATTTTTTTAAAGTCAAAACAACTTTGGCAACTCTACAGTTATAACTCAAGAGATATCCAAGACTGTTGGAGCCGTTGTATTGCCTGCGGAACCCCTAAGATTGCCTCCAGCTCAAATATGGCCAGTTTTAGAATACAACAACTCTTTCAACTAAACTAAAACCTCATATCTCAACGATTTGCTGCTATGACCCTTGGAAACTCGTATAAATATATCAATGAGGCTCTTTCTACCCTATCGCTCGACCTAGGGTCACAAGAATGAGTCCTTTCATGATCTGCGAAGAAGAATCTTTGTATCCCTAATCAGAAAAGATAATACCACTTAAAGTGCCATTAAGTTGCATGATTTATTTTATTGATAACAACTGAGTCACAGAACGAATATAATATTTTATCTGTGGCCGTAGTTTTGATGTTTATAGTCTGTGGTGAACTTTGCTCTATGGTCGTTAAGGTATGAAGAGATGGTTGTCTTTGGAACTCAGGAAGTTGGGTGTTTATTTGAGACTTGAGATAATAACAACTTAATTATTTGTCAGGGGAAATGTATGGTGTTATCGTCTTATAATCATCAGTGTCCTAATACAGGAATTAATTTGCTTAAAACTAAACTTCTATCACTAGCTATGTATTCAGTGGCGTAACTAGTGTGGGGGCAGGCAGGGTAAAAGCCCTGGGCGCCTATCGAAGGGGGGCGCAAAAACTCGCCAATTATTACGTTAAAAAAAAAAACATCAGTAAACTATTTCATACTGTTACCTACAACGAATAAATCAGAAGACCTACTTGAATATATTGTGCAGTACGAGGATGAAAGTGTATTTCCAAATTGCCTATTTCTGTTCAAATTCTCTTAAAATTGCAGCATTGCAAGCGATTTTTTAGTTCGTTTTTTGAGGCTATAATTTGTCAAGAAAGGATAAACGACCTAGTTTTGCGCAGTGTAGGCCGAGAAGATCATTAACGAAGGGGTGCAAATATGATGCGTGCCCTAGGTGTCATTTTCTATTGGTACGCCCCTGTATATAGTTACCTAGTACACAAATTTGTTATAGAAAATAAACTATTTCGGTCTTATTACAAAACAAGGTTTTTCTTTAGGTATGGTTTAAACCATCGAGCCTGTTTTTGAAATAAGAACTTAGAACTGAAATAGAATTACAGCTCCTTTTCCAAAACTGACAATTTAGCACTGGACTAACTTGTCAGTTTTGTAAAAAGAGCTGTATTTTGATTTCAGTTAGGTTCTTATTTAAAAAACAGGCTTGAAGGTTTAAACCATACCTAAAGAAAAACCTTGTTCTGTAATAAGGGGGTAAGTGTCAATCAAATTGGACTATAGTTTATGGTGATATAAAGTCTGTTTTGCGTAACACACAAACATTAGGAACGACAATCATTTTGACAGCTCAACAACATTCATTGCGTTTTAAACATTGTTGAGCAGACGAATTTTTCGAATATATGAAGCAATGGATTAGCAAAATTATTTCTCAATAATTTGTGAGTGATTAAAAGTGTGTTACATTACTGGCATCCACAACTCAGTGACAGAGTAATACGATATCCCTTGGCAAGACTGGTTGTCATACTTACTTTCGGGCTTCTGATGACTTGTAACAACTGTCAAAGATCCACATACCTATGACAGGATCACCCCTTGCTTAACTCTTAGGTAATTACAGGATGTTATCTTCCAAATACTCTATAAACTTCCCATGTCACTCACACATACGTAGTGTGTGGTCGTTTTAAACACAAGTATGTTTGTCTTATTAACGTTTCTCAGAAACTAAGGTCTTGTATTTTAATTAAGAGCTGTTTTTGAGTTTTATGACAAGGACCGACATAGTAGGTAATTTAGGATTTATTTGTTTAGTACCGTTAAATTGTATTTTCAGGGTCATATAATGCTTTTTATATTTTTTATAAGATCACTTTAATAGGATTTTAAGTGGTAAAATTGCTACATGTTTTGTCTTAAACTGGTTATCTCTGGATACTACTCATTCATAAATGTGTTAGAAATGTGTCATTAGTACTCCAACATTTATTCTATTGATACCTAACTTACAACTAGAAGGGCCACAAAAATGTCCGAATAAAGAAAGAACGAAACGGACATAAAGAATATCCACCATCCCATTCCTTCCCGTGGGTGTCGTAGAAGGCTACTAAGGGACTTACTAGAGAAAGGGCAGCAGCGTTCTCTATGCATTATACCACCATACTGCGATCGCCAACCCACCTGCCAGGCGTGACGATTATGGCAATCCCCCCCCCCCCGTTGTTTTTTTTCTGGGGTAAGCCTGAGTCCAGCAGTGAACGTCTATCGGCTGAAATGTTGATGATGATGATACCACAAATCTTTTTACACATCAGAGTTAACGTGATAGAAAAGGCAACAATTTTTCCGTCAAGTCAAAACAGAGGCATACATTAGGCAATTAGTCACTGGCAAATATTTATTTGGAATCTTGATATGCAGTGATTTACCTATACCTAATAAAATAAAATTGACTTCAACAGAATCACCTCAAAAAATTTACAAGTTAAATATTATAGTGGCAATAACACTAAAACGATAATAAATCAATGGGTGTGAATGTTTATTTATTGCATAATATTGTCTTTTTGCAAAGTCAATAAACTGATTTTTATTTAACTTGACTCAAATGGTACACTGGATCTTTTGATTTTGAGTTCCAATCTTGACCACTTTTACTTTCCTTGGGATTCCTGATCGATCCTTATAATTATCGTAACGCAATTCATTAGTATTTTACTTCAATATGCCTAGAATAAAGTAAGACTTATTCCACCATACCATATCCGGTAGGGCTTTCAAATCCTTCCCTATCCTAAGGGGACGTGTTCCCATTATGGCACCCCACGGTCTACTCCCTGATATGTAAATGTTTCTGTAGCACCATGAAACATGAGGCTTCAGCGGCTAGAGCAAAGCTTGTGGTTCATTCGATAAATCGAGTCTATTCAAACCACGCTAGGGTCGGTGCATTTTACTCATCTAGATCTTACCAGCCTCTTCCATATATCCTAAATCCTACTCGTGTGAACACCGTTTTATCTTGAAAACGCATTACATCAACCGTTTAAGTTGTAAAGCTCAAATTATTGACAGACCTCTTAGCTAAGCCTCCTGCTTGCTCCACATCGGTAAAGACCATGAACATAGCTGCACCCAGGTCTGGCTCAAATAAACACCAGTACGGTACCTAACCTCAGTTGCAACTGAGTGTGACAGACGTGAGCTGACTGACGATTGGAGCAAATAGCTCAGGGTTGAGTGGGTGACGTAATATGTAGGTACAGAAAACGGATGATGGCAAATCTTAAGGTGGATGCGATAAGGTGGCTCGTGAAATACAAATTTTCTTACGTTTCTAGAATCATATTTAACGAAGATAAAACCTGACACTAACCTGATAATATATAACAAACCTGAGAAAATTGGAACATCGCAGGCAACCCGGCGCTTCCCCCAATAGATTGATTGACACGGTGCCATTACATTGCCTATACCAGGACCATTCGTTAAAGCAACAATATCACTTGCGCTGTCTAAACAATGTAAATACGATGGAACTCATTTTTTGCTTCAATTTTACATGCCAGAGGACCCAGAGGACACAGAGACCTCCTTTTTCTTCTTAATATTTATGCTTCTAAAGCCTTACAAGGTGCAAGGCTTTAGAAGCATAAATATTAAGAAGAAAAAGGAGGTCTCTGTGGATTTACTTTCTCAGAGACTAAAAGATTTCTCAGCGTCTCGTTACTGTCCAGAAGTTATCTGCCATTTTGTAAACAAATCAATCGTTTACGAAAAACGATTTACTCGAAATTGAATGCTATATTCGAATCAGAAAAAAACATAGCATTCCATCAAAATCCGCTAAGCTACATAGCATTAATTTAGTACAGTAAGCATCTAAACACAATTTGACTTTTAGAAGACAATGAATAAACGTCACTGCCAGTAGGCACCACTATGCATACGGAACTCTCACATGTATCTTTCCAATACCAACTTGTAAAGACACTGCAGAACTTGATTGTAATAGCAGTAATTGCTTGAAATGATGAGTCATTTAAGACTACTAGTTCTATTTTTGGACACGGAGATTATCAATTTTGCTTCAATTACTTCCACTTCTGTTTATTTAGTATCTATTTTTGTAACCACTGGCTGTACTGAGTCAGTTTAGTAATACCTATATCACTTATATATACACCAGCAAGTATATTGTTTTAATAAATAAGTACAAATGTAAATCTAAATTATCGTCCTGACACTCCATCAGTATTATGCCAATTGAATCTTGAAACGTTCATCACATCAAATCCAAACACGACACTTTGAAACGCCATCCATAATTTATCACCATCTTCATCACCGAATTTACTTCTATCAGTCACAGAAACACCAGACAACTAGTCTCCGAGAACTCATAACAATTGCTAATAACCAGGAAGGCCAAATAAACCAACAAATTAAACAGTCTGACCACGTAAATCCGCGAATCGGGCGATGTCCGAAATAACCGGGTGAGATGGACGAGGCGTCGATTGAGGGACATTAGGTAGTCGTGATAAGAATTTGTTTAGAACAATTGTGCCGACCCGGATGTGGCCTGTCGTGAAGATGTATGGTGTTTTGTTGATGCTAATAAATATCTTTTTAAGAAGGTAGGTACTCGATCTGTCACTGGTCATCGGAGACAAACCTGATAGTTAAACACTAGTGTCCAGCAGATTTTGGATACTCATCTTAATTTACCGGGGAATAAGCTTGGATGGCAGTCGAAACAAAACTTAAGAAGCGTAGGACCCAATATCGACCCTTGGGGCAGCCATCCTTGTATGTAAGCTTCATAAAAAAAGTAGCTCGATAAAAAACTTCGTTCGTGACAAATAAATAGTTACCAGTACGTCCCCTATAATATTAGAACAAACCAATGTTGCCATTGGCTAAAACACCCCCTTGCCTATCCAAAAAAAGAATCAACTAGCACTCAAAAGCTTACGCGCATACTTTCATATTTTTAACACAATTAAATAAATTAAAAACTTAACCATGCGCCCTTATAAACGGTGCATATTAAGTAGCATAAAAAAGAATGGAAAGACAATTCGATGCAAATGTATCACATTTGAAATGCATATGAGTTTTTATTGTGAGAAAAATTTGTCCTTTCAGCCTATTTAGAAGTAAATTTATGTATGTATATTTTGTTTGTCCGTATCTAGGAAACGGGTAGACTGATTTCGATGCGGCAGTTGCGTTACCAGGGATTTGTATTAGTAATTTTAATTGAGTTTTTATGCTGATCTAGGAATTGCAAAACGAACTCTATATACTAAGTAAATTGAATTAGGTATCATTCAATGATATTGACAGATGAAATACTCAAATTCCTGATAATTCCGACACTTAAATTTATATCAAACTGGACACTATTCCGCTGAAAATAAGACCACATTCTTTTGAGAAGATTTTGCTAACAGCAGCGCTCTCAATTAACCCTAAAACGAAACACTAGTCTGTGGAGGTTTTGTCATGTTTGTTCGATGCAAGACATCTTTAACAAACATGACAATGTCAAAACCTCCACCGTAGCATACTCGTAAAAACGTGATTTTTTTTAAAGAGCTTCAAGTTTTATTGTCATCACTAAACAAATCATTGACATCGCGTGCATACAACCTGCAAATAATATACGCTTGGCACCAAAATTGTGAGTGCCAATTCGTTGTAAGACGCCACTTTTAAAGTGGAT
The DNA here is from genome assembly GCA_949987655.1 of Polymixis flavicincta. Taxonomy (NCBI): domain Eukaryota; kingdom Metazoa; phylum Arthropoda; class Insecta; order Lepidoptera; family Noctuidae; genus Polymixis; species Polymixis flavicincta. The sequence continues at coordinate 6,041,439 of OX465190.1, forward strand.
GACTCTATTTGTAATTGTCTTTTATGTCGTGCACACAATTTTTTGAAGGTTATGCTCACACTACCTTGTATTTCTGAAGGACGGTTTATTGATCGATTGACATGACGTTTGAAATTGTTTCTTGGGATTGTGATAATACGGATTCATATTCTAAGAGAGCGTTACTGGTAAATAATAGAAAATAAATAAAACTTGCAGTATGTGAAGCTAAATTGCAGGTTTCATGTATGTGGCAGAGCAAAGCGTAGTATTTAAAAAAGTCCATTAAATGCTATAACTTTTTTAATGGTGAACTTTTGTGTCACATGCTGTGGTGAACGTTCGAGTACAGTCAAACCAGCAAGATTACCATAAATAAATAAGATACAGTCATCACCCAGATCTTGCTAATTTTCCATATTCACCTCATGTCATCCGTGACAAGACTACATTAGTACATTTTTGCGTATTTTTCTCATACACTACCTGGTCTATTGGTATTCAGGTCTATTACCCCAGTTTCCCATCTTCAAGGATTACGCAGAATGAACGGAGATTTTAAGAAACGGAACCGCGTTTAAAAATCAGCAGAAATTCAAGGATATCTAGAAAAAAACAAAAGCAGAATAATTATTTAATTGTGTTTTTTTTTTCGGCGTAATATTTATTGTCTTTGGTTTAGTCTATTCGGAATACAGAATGGGTAATGATTTGAATAGATGTATTGAGGATAGGCCTTATTTAGTAAGGTATCGTGTTTTACTATTTTTGGCTTAACAAGGCATTTGCTGACCTAATCAATATGTTGGTTCTTCATCCACTCCTTTAAATTGACTTATTTGGAGATACACTGAAAAAGAGTAAAATAAATTGTCATAATGAAGAGGATAACAGCACTCTAATTGCGTATAACACACGATGAATCATAATCTGTTTAATTTTGACAGTTCAACAATATTCATTGCGTTATTTACGCTATTTAACAGACACATTTTTCGAATATATGAAGCGATGGATGAGCAATTTGTTTCAAAATGATGAGATTATGATTAATTGCGTAGTGGAAGGTAAAAATCCCACAGTCGTTACCGGCGGAGGCTCTTTTGACTGTAAGAATCCTAATATCCAAGTTCCTATTCTACTAATCTTACTTAATATTATAAATGTAAAAGTTTGTAAGTATGTTTGTTTAAGCGTTTTTCACGCAATGACGGCTGTACGGATTTGGATGAAATTTGGTACACGTATAGATTATAACCCGGATTAACACATAGGATACATTTTATCCTTGTAGTACATTTGCGTGCTCCACGCGGCCAAAGTTTCTGGCGAAAGGCAGTTTACTATGAAACGCATATAAAGTCCTGAAAAATGCGTAAATCACACTGCACGATGAAACTTCACACAGCGTACTCACCAAATCTTGTCTCCTTTAAACGCCAGTCTCCGAAAGGCGTGTATTTGTTCTCAAAGCTAATTTTCCGCGTTCGGCGCGCTACAAAAAGTCGCAGCGACTGTAACTCATAAGTTCATGTCGCGCCGCGTTCTTTCTCAGTTCGATCCTCCACTATCTTGACCATAGAGGATGGTTCCGAATGTAAGATGGAGTTTAAATTAAACGAAAAGTTTTAGTTACCGAGTTCTTTGAAGTTTTGTGGTATTTAGGAAAGTAATGTATTGTGCTTTATCTGTGGGCAAAATTAAAATCTGCGAACGTATGGTTTTGTTACCTTTTAAATATCCCTTGAACATAATAGGTAAACCATTTGACGTTACATTCACGTGGAAGCTCTTTCTTGCGACTTTCATAAAATAGGCACGCACTGAATAAAATTACCTATGCCCAAACTGTTGCAGTATTTTTTTCATGTCTTTGTGTTGTCTTGCCGTTCTTTCGTGCATCTCTCTCCTTTTATTTCCCTCTCAAATGCATTATTGTTGAATCCCAAACAACAGCAGCCTGTATTCGCGCCGGGCTGGATGGCGCCGTCGAAAATTCTCTGACAGTCCCGATCCCGCGATACGGTCCCTACATGTATTATGTATAACAAATGGGAGACATCCAAAATAAAGCATATAGAACGGGAGCGTTTACATTCGGCCCTGAATTCGGCTCCACGTGGACACATTCCCGACATTTAGTCGTAAGCAAGCCGCCATCTTAGGTTTTTTTTTTTAGGTTGTGGCTCGCGCGAAGACGGTTTTCTTTTTTTAATTTTGCGCTAATTCCGTGTAACTATGTTTGAGTTTTTTTTTGGCGCGTTCGGTAATTAATTTCATAATGTTGGCAGTTATGATTTTTTAATTTTATAGCGATTTCGTTTTGACGTAATATTAGTTCTTTTATTTTAGTCTTTCTCAAGTTATACTTGTCGAGATTAGAATGTTGTAGTTACACAGCTTCTCACAAACTATGTGGGAATTTGCATTCAAATGTAAGACAACAGTAGGTAACATGAATGTGCTACATACATTATATAACAATTTGGACAAACTATCCACCTGTTAAACGAAAACAAAATCCGTTTCAACCGAGTCATCGTCCCCACAGCCATAACGTAAAACCATAGACATCTTATTTGCATTTTTAACATAATCACAAATCACAGAGTACTCTACTACTGTCAAGATGATCCATATGTCAAATTTGTAATCCTGTCACGTCCTTACTTGGTTCTCACCATAAGTTTTATAAGTAACCCAATCACGTAAATAGATCGTAGAATGTGTGACTTTGGCTAATTGGCTACTTCTAATTAATTGACAAATAATCGTTACGTTCTTGGGTTAGTGTTGTGCGTGATTCTGTTTAGACGATTCGATTCGAAAGTTAGTCGATTATTTGAATTAGTTCGTTACGCTAATATTTTTTTGGTAATTTTGTCACGTTTTTTGTTTAGTGGTTGGACGATTAGTAGGTTTTCTTTTTTTATGTTTTGCTTTGAGTCTTTGAAGGTAGTTTATATAGGTTTTTTATTTTGGTTTAATTGCTCTGTACTCTGCTCTGCTCGTATTATTTTCCGTAAGTAATGCTCATCTTTAAAACTAAACTTGAGCAATAGAAAATATTTTAACAGAACTTCTAAGCACTTATCATTTCACTTATCAGCATCATTACTTTAAAAACAAATAGATAAAAATATTATTATCCTAAAATGTTATCACAACGAACTAATAGATATCATAAACTATACCATTCTGAAGGGACGATTATGGCGTTTCAAGAATATCATTACTCATCTGTTATCAACCATCTAACGAAAACGCCTTCGCGACAGTGCGACATGACAGCGACATCGACATCTTTTTGTCGCTGCGACTAATCGTCACTTGTCGAGGCCGCGGATCAAAAGTCCCGCATTTTGTTTCTCTCTACTTTTTGTCCACACAAAAAATCGGTGACGCGTTATTATTGATGTTTTAAATCGGGATCTTGTTCGTTTGCATGTTTTTTGGTGGCTTGCTCAGTATTATCACGGTTGTCGGTTTGAGTGTAAGCAGGTATGTACCTAATCAGGCGTGAGAAATTGATTAACCCAATGTGGAGTGAATTGTAAGAAAGTTAATTAATGAATTTCAACGAAATTATTTTTCAACACCTGCCTGGTTCAGAAAAGTTTTTTTTTTGTTGCTATAACTTACTTTCATGCATTATCTTGAAAGCACAAAAAAAACATTCCTAAATCACTGGTGACAGTGACCCGGAGAGATCACAAAAAGTTAAAGTGCTGGAAAATTACAAACAAAACGAATCCAAATCATGCCTACTTTTTGGCAAATGCTTTCTTTTAAATCCCACTTTTACATGAAAAAAAAAGGCTAGCAAAAATCGTCCCACCAACGTTGGGCCAAGGTCAACCAACATCCAACATTGAGTGCAGGTGCAAAAGTTTTTTGTACCGGTACTCCGTCCGGTGCGTTGTCCGCCGCTCATATTAATTAACCTCTCGTAATTAAAAGCCTTACTTTTGCTGGAATTTTCAAGTATGGTGTGAGTAGAATTTAAGAGGATTGAGAAAAAACTGCTCACTAGGGTGGCGCAGTTTTAAAAATATTTTTGATAGTGTTCCAAAATAAACTAAGGATACACCGTGCACCTAGCTTCTGACTATTCATATGTGCAGCGTTTAAGTGAAATAAAATATTATGAGTTTAATAAATGTCAGAGTAGGGAAAACTCTATTATATTCCTTAATCATCTTTTTGTTTTTTCGTATCAAAGTTAACTAATATACCAGACTACTACTACTAGAAATCTAGTAGGTACCCTGATCTATATGAAAAATCCGTTAGCTAAGTAAGAAAAGCGTTCCATCAGTTAGCTTTGTTTACGCGACCAGACTTCAAAGATACCGTAATAATTAAAATATTAAGATCCTGATACCATCTACCTACTTATCCAATACCCGTTTATAACTACATGAAAATCCCGTGACAGAAATCAACACATCACCATTACTCGAAACTCCAATAGTACCAACTCACCGAACGTAACTTTTTCGACCAAAGTAAAAGTTACTACTGGAATTTTAACTCCCAAAATGAGATAGGGAATCAAGTTAAGGCTCATTATTAGATACATGTTTAAGTAACGTGCCGGGCCCACCCCGGCATGGCGCCGTACGAAAGTTACAAGCCTTTATCTACCATCTTGGAGGCATGGAGTCGAATCGTTGTAGTTTTATTTTTAAGAGAAAAGAAAAGTGAATGCTTTTTTCGAAGTTCGAACGTTTTGTGCAAATCGATTTTAATTATCTTAAAGTTTTTTGAAATGGCAATACAAAATTAATTTTGATTTATGCATGGTAGTGCTTGATCAAGTTCAATATTTTTTTGTGTATGTTTTAAATCATTTATTCTTAAGTTGAACTAATACACAGCTATTTCATGAACCAAATATTCACAATGAAAATTTAATATAGCTGTAGAGAAAAAACCAACAAACCAACTCCACACCTCTCGTTTGGTCATCAAAGCTACCGTCGGGCCCTCGGATAAGGGAAACGAGATGACAACGCTTTTGTTAACCATTATTTATAGCGTTTTTTATCCACGACTTACGCCGACATTTTGTCTTAAATCACATGGGCCATCAAATGTCCTTTAATATCTATACATGCCGTTGGATGTATGGGGCGCTTGCCTTTCCCTTAAAACAATTTAGGCGTTGATTTTATGGTGTTTCATAAACTTTATTATGTGAAATAACTTTAAAGCTTGCTTTTTGGAGGAGTATATTGTTGATTAGTACCTAATAAAAAAAAACTATTTTCTAGACTGACTTGACTAGATAAATATGAAGAAGGTTATATTATCATTTTTGTCAGAACGATTCTATTCCCATACCCGTAGTCTAAGGGAGAATTTCACCAATGAATCTGAACACGATATTGTGTTTGCATACTTCGCTTCACACCGCGAACTAGTATATATATGAAATATGAAAAGCGGTAGTAGGTACATGAGCGAAGCTATACTAACTGAGCCAGTGTGGCTCAAGCTTTAGCGACTTCAAGAGCTGTCAGTGTAATAATTTTTGTGGAATATTGACACTGACAGTTCTAGAACATGATTTCAATATGCTGATTCTGTTTAGTTTCATTTGTGAAATACGCAAAACAATACAGCTTACTTGTTGATCACTTAGATAGTCTCTTCGATGACCCCCTGTTATAGGAAAGTGAAGAGGGTCGCCCAACCCCAATCACAACTAATTTTATGTGCCGTGCATTTACATTTTTATCTAACAATAAAATTGTTTACCTACTTTTAAGGCCAAAGGTGTTATTCCCCATATCAGTAACAAACTACGTGATAACACAAAACATTAATACTTTTCATGAGCAGTTGCCTCGCTGTGTAAGTAACGTATGTTCGGCTTATAAATTCCTTAATTATTTTTTTATTAATTAGTCAGATGGTGTTCGGTAGCGGAATTCGGCTTATCTTTATAGCCGATCGAGGTAGTACGTTAGACGTAGGATGTGCCCCACATGACGTTAAAGTGAAGCTAGAAGTGACATGGAGCGAAGGGTTTCAGTTTATTTTTATTTTTGGTAAGTGAAAATACAGTGTAGTTTGAGGTTATAAATCATCATCATCATCATTTCAGCCGAAAGACGTCCACTGCTGGACATAGGCCTCCCCCAATTTGGGGGGTTTTGCCATAATCGCCACGCTTGGCAGGCAAGTTGGCGATCGCAGTATGGTGGTAAAATTCATGGAGAACGCTGCTGCCCATTCTCTAGTAAGTCCCTTAGTCGCCTTCTACGACACCCACTGGAAGAAATGGGATGGTGCTATTCTTTTACGCCCGGCGACACATACGGGAGGTTATAAATAAATATTCAAAATAAACTTTTGTCTTATTTTGAATTGGAACTTACAACATAAATGCATATCGCGGTGGTGTTTATCGCGCCATGGATTTTCAACTCTCGGTGCTAAACCTAGCACTGAGAATCCAACAGAGTGCATTTCAGCGCGGCAAAAAAAAACTAACTGTTCGATTTTGAACTCTAGGCACTAAGCAGTGCGTTGAAGATCCTTTGCGCGACATTCGTGATACGTCCGTGCGGACGTGGAATACATAGCCTTGATAAAATAATTTGAATCTAAATCTTTAAATTCCAAATCACAAAGAATTTTGACGATAAATGTTTGTCATTTCTTTTCTCAAACCATTTCCATACCATCTAAATCAATGGCCCAACCCACATTGTTATAATTACAATTCACAATATAAATAGCCGAGGAATTTTAATTCGGCCACAAAATTTTATAACAACATTTAAAATATTATTTAATGCTATTAACGTGTTAGAACTTGGCTCTACACTACACCTTGTATGTTAATAATTTAGCGCCATTTTCTTTTAGAATAATGACTAGTTTTTGCGTCGTGTTTTGCTTGTGTAAATAATGTTCGAATATAGTAATTAATATCTGGAATAAGTGATGATATCTGTGTTCAAAAAAAAGTTTTATACTTTTTATGTGAATTGCAATTTGTCGGTGATATGTATAAGGGTATTTCTGAGCAGTAAGTGTTAAATTCAATGCAACTTAGCTATTATTATTTTTTGTCTTGGTATAGGTTCTCAATTGAGATATAAATTATGTGCCTGATTCAATTGATTAGCTATCAATAAAATTGGTAGTTACAAATTAAGAGAAAAATATTCTAAAACAAGAACGTTTCTCAAATAACAACAGAACGCCAGAAAGTTGGTTTTATTCATTAGGAGGTAGGTACACACGGCTACACATCAAGCTACACATTTCCAGTTTACGCTGATCGCGCACTGTTCGGAAATATTATACAATGCGAGGTCAGCTTATATTGGAAATGTATAGCTTAATGTGTAGTACTGTGTACTTGACAAGCGGCCCGTTTTGTTAGTTTAATAATTTTAATATCAATGTGTACAAATAAATCTTCCGAAGGCTTTTGGCTAAGTAGTAAAGCCGCACGGGTCGATCGACCAGGTTAAGCTATGCTTGCCGCGGTTCGTTTGTGGATGGGTGACCATCTTTACACAGCAAGACCCCTCCGTGCCTCGGGAAACACGTAAAGCCGTTGGTTCCGGCTGTCATTCATGGATCTTTGACAGTCTTTACGGGTCGCCAGAAGCCCGAAAGTCTAACAAACAGTCTTTACCACCTTTGGTAAGACTGGTAACACGGTAAACCTACGCGGTCAAATGTATGGAACAGCTGATTTGTTTTTCTATAACAGACGAAAAATGTCTGCGCTGGGTGTTAGAAAATATGAATCACTGACTTCTAGCCTACGAGCATGATCTTCACGCACTGGATTATGAACTCTCGGTGTTGAACCGAACATTGAGAATCCAACGGACTGCATCCCAGCACGTCGAAAAAACACATTGTTCCATTTTCAACTGTCAGTGCGCGAAAAATTCCACCGAAATATTTTTCCGAACATGCACTACGGTGTTATATTCTGTAAGAGCCTACGTGTGACAGAAAAATACCTAAGTAAAAAAATAAAATTTGTTAGGTCACTTCACACTTAAAATAAAGTATTTCTAGAACAAAATTTTCAAACAATAAAAATATCAATGACGAACATCTTCGCAGCAAAACTTACACTAACCTAAAAACACGCACCTTCGTCCAAAATGCATAGAGCATAGTAACTCATCTTCTTCATCTTCTGTAACGCAAAATATCTTGCGAAATGCGAACATTCCTTGTCAGTTTTGGTGTCAATAGGCGCCATTGATTTAGTTATACGTGTGTATAGTGTGCGGCGTCGCTTCGTTGCAAGATAAGGTGGACTGACTGGCTGACGGCACCGTGAGCCAAGGTTAAACTAAGATAAAGAGTATTTTTTGAGTGTTGACTCGCTTTGCTTTCAAAACGGTGAAGGAAAACATCGTGAGGAAATCGGCATGTCCTAGAACCAAAAATTCCAATACAAGTGACATCTACCAAAGCGCACTGGCCCGCATGGTGGATTACAGCCCAGTCATTCTCGAAGAGTACATGCCTGTCTCCAAGCAGTGTGAACTGTAAGTGAAGATATTGATCCTTCGGTCCTAGGTTTTTTTTTTTTTTTTCAGTTTACATACATACAAACGTGCACAAACTCACGCCTTCTCATGGGAGTAGACAGAAACTACAGTATGCCACCTGCTACGATACTTACACACTCTTTTTGCCTCGTTTACCTTAACTCTTTTCGAGTCGGTGTCTATTTATTGACTCGGCAAAAGGTTTTGCCAATGCTCGCTGTGGTTTTCCGATTCTAGTTTTATTTTCGACCAACTTTATCAGGCTTTTAGTGCCCATAGACGTTACACCTATAATAAAATCCCAGGCCGATTTCCGGCCACCGTAGGCATGGGCTTGCGGACGGCGAGTAATAGGTAGCTCGCTGTCCGGTAAGGACCAGGCCCAAGTCGACGGCGCGTTGTGTTCCACGCGCGCCTCAAAGAGATGTCAGCACAAAAAGTGATGGGACCCGCAAGGGTCGATGCCTGCCAGGGGTGCGGGTTTGTTCGAAAGAGACACCACAGCCCCTGGCTTAAGGGCTACTGAAGGAACACGGGTGGGTTTTAGTCAGTAAAAGTCTGACACGCCCTCCTGCTCCACCCAGAGCGGGAGAAGTTATTTGATGATTTCCCACCCAAAAAAAAAAAAACCGTAGCCTAGAAACAAAACAAAACTTAATCCATCGTAGTTAACCGTAGTTAAGACGGTGGAGCCCACCATACTCGAACGAAGCCGCAAGAATGCGTCAATGTGCAGAGCACACCCCCACAACCCTGCACTTAAAAAAAAGCGAAAATTTTCACTACTACACCAATTATCGCGCTCCGTAAATTAAAAGAGGGATTTTTAATTAATCACCTTATAAAGGCGCCATTTTGACATGTGTCAAAAATGATAAATTTATGGTTGTGTTGTTTTTTTTATTAACTCGTAAACTGAGTTAATACATCGTTTTAGTAAAAACTTTTTGTATTATCTAAGTTGTAAAATTGCACTTTCGTTGTAATTGGTATGTTGGCACATAAAAATTGATGGTGTGCTGTTTGATAATGCTGAAATTATTGTTAAAAAATGTCTGACCTTGGATGGCATGAACTTGCCAGCTGTCATGAGCTTGCCAGTCGACACTAACAAATGGTCGTGCTAATTCATCCCTATCACCGTTAAAATGACAGAAAAAAACGGAAAAAAATATATTATTAATCGTAGATAATGAAAGGTAGTTAATAGTCTGAAGTCCATACAGCAGGACAATTACAGTCTAATTTCACTAAATAAACAGCTTATAAAGTTACCACTGCTGGGACACAGACACAGGCCTCTTCTCTTCAAGGTGTAGTCGGCTGTAATCTACCTCGCGGGCCCGGTAGAAGTTGGCAGATTTTGTTTTTTTTTGGGTGGGAAATCATCAAGCAACTTCTCCCGCTCTGCCTTTTACTGACTAAAACCCACCCGTGTTCCTTCAGTTGCCTGTGTGCCAGGGGCCACGGTATCTCTTTCGAACAACCCGCACCCCTGGCAGGCATCGGCCCTTGCGGACCCCACCAGTTGGTACTGACATCTCTTTGAGGCGCGCGTGGAACACAACGCGCCGTCGACCCGGGCTTGCTCCGACCGAACAGCGAGCTACCACATTACTCGCCGTCCGAGGTGGGTAGATGTCACAATCTCTTCGAATTTTTGGTTCAAGGACACGCCGCACTATGGGCCAGAACGGTGCGTACCGTCTCAAAAATCTGTAACTTTTTTGTTGATTGAAGTAAATAGCTGAAATTTGGCACGTAGTATCTCCAGAGTATATAGAATCCAATAGTGACACATTTATTGTCAAAACTTTAATTATTAATATTTAAAAAATAAACAAAAATAAAAATGTATTTTTTTAATATTAAACCATAGTTTGTTTAACTTATTGAATTATAATTTTACAGTTTTATGATATCAAACCTATTTTCTTTTATTTTATAGGTATTACATATAAATCTTACATTTAAATAAATGACAAATATGATATAAATCCACTCTAAAAATATATTTTACAATTAATGTAGGTACGTAATTACTTCTATTTAAATAGCTAAGAGGCTCTTAGCTTCGTCTAACAATTCCTTGGAAATAGTGACTGATGGTTTTCTGATACTTGATATATAAGGATCTGACGTAAATAGAAGACCATGAAATACGTCTTGATTCGTTGCGGACCTAGAGCATTTTCTAGCGTGATGCAATCTGAATTTTTTGTAATCTTTATTACGAGATTCTTGGGCATCCTCAGATAAATTACCAATGGGCAGAACAGCAAAATGTCTTATTATACTTTCCCCATGTATTAAGATTTTATGTACTGAAGAAGGCATATTATACCACATATATTTTGTTACGTATAGTTGTGCGGTTGTGCGAGTATATTCACCAAATTTTTCTGGATTTACAGCAATACCGGATGCCAAAGTTTGAAGAATAACATAGAACCTTTTAATAAGTTCCTCGTCAACTCCTGTAATTTCTGAAGCGCAATAGTAGTTCTCAAAAAAACGCCGAGCTGTATTACCGTCATTGCTGTTTCCACTTCCTTGTCGGGGCTTATCAACGTGCAATCCCATTCGGCTTCGAAATAAACTTTGTACAAGCTTTTTCTTGTCTTCTTTACTTTTTTTATCTTCTGGAGTTCTCGCAGCCCATTTTTTAAATGAAAGGTTATATGAAATATGTAAAATTAACTCCATGCACCTGATCCACGCGTGCAACGTAGACAAACCGTATTCGTAAGCATTTATATTATCTGGCTTTGATTCAATCTTCTCCAAATTATTCATTTCGCTTGGTTTAGCCCCACATACTGTACAAACAGCTCCAGAACTTGTGTCAGTTAGAACTTGTGTAACTTTTCCATCCACCATAGTTAGAAATAGGTCGTGACTTATTTCAATTACCTGCTCCTCCTTGTGTATCTTTGAAGTTTGCAAATTATTAATTTGACCCCGAATATCACCAACCACTGATCGGGTTTTCTCGGGGGTTTCTTTTGCAAATTCCATCAGGATTGGTCGGCAATAACGAATAGACGAACAAGCCGAATTTTGCCAAATTACCTCATTTGTTTCTGTGTCAGTCAGCTTTATTGGTACCAAAGACGCTATAAATAAGTTTGCATCTGAGACTAAATCATTCTCACCTGATAAAACTTGTTTATATTCACTTTGCCCCGATGACCCATCACATCCCCACTTGGTAAACAATTTAAGAGATTTTCTTGTTGAGTTGTAAACATTTTCAATCTTTAAGATGCGAGCAGAAGTGTGGTCCAGCAAATCTTGTAGATTTACTTTGGCACTTATATCGGTTATTTGAATGCTGGATGGTGGAGGATAACACAGTTTTTTGGCGTTTGTCAGTATATTATATGATGGCAGTATGTCGAAGTTTTTGTTAATCAGACTTGCTCGAAGTAATCTGTATTGTGATTTCGAAAGATCTAAATCTGCAAATATACTTAAAGCTTCATCCACCGTAAAATCTGTTGCATTGCGACTTTCATGCAATAATTTTTCCTTCATGATCCTTTTTTCATTTCTATCACAACTCCGCATCATTGTAACAACAGTTGCTTCTTCGAATTCTCCTTCAGACCGCAATCCTTGAACGTATGCATTATGTATATACTCGATTCCATATTCTTGTACCAACTCCATATTCTTCCTTTTTTTCGATTTCTCTGATAGATCTTCATAAGACTTTGGCGGACGTCCACGTTCTCCAGATGTTGTAGGTGTAATATCCAACGGTGCTTCTTCGAATTGTACCTTAAATTCACCGTCTAACCACGATGTATTTTTATTAAAGAAACGTTCTTTAGTTCGGTTAGATTTGGTCCACCGATCGTTAAACGCTGTTATAAGCCATTTTTGAATACGGTTCACAACTAATTCACTTTTTTCAGACGACAAATGGTGGTGTTCTTCTAAGTAATTTTGAATATCTTCTGATTTTGTTCCATGATCAATGAAAAATTCGCATAATACTCGCCGAGGCACAACAAATTCACTCATTTTATTTTTACTTCAAACTACTACTTTTTTACCGAGGTTGGTGAAGACTATAATATGTCAAAGCACACTAAAGTACTGGTAAATGACAACGTAAATAAATAACTTTTATACTGAAATTTCGTGTGAAAAAATATTATTGTCTAGTGCATTATCACGTTCCTAACCACTATCTACGAAGGTGGTTAGTAGTACTGATAAAATGTACAATAACAACTTTAACTACCATTTCCTCCCTTTTCCTTCACCGCGATAGAGAAATACATAAACTACATGATAAACATGTTATTCACACAGTGATAACAAAACATTAACCACATCTGACCGAACGATAAAAAAAAAATACATTACCCAATACTCCCACCTTACCTAAAGATTAAGTAAATAGATAATTTTAAGAAAAAAGTAATCTAAATATCCAAAAATCTCATCAATCACAACTAAAATCATTTTTGGTATATTTTGTATTTTCCCCCCATCAGGCATTTTTCGTTTCATTTCAAGGGGGGCAGATTCGGGCAATTTTTTTTTTTTGCCCTAACTTCTTTATTAGCTGCTCTATGTGATGCTATCAAAATTACGACATGGGCAGACATTGCTAACTGCCAAAAGTCTATGTAAAGTTTCTAATAAGGATAAAATATTAGGTTCTAAAAAAATATTTATATACCTCCCCAGTTTTCACATAATGGTCCACTTAAATATTTTTTAAATAGAATACTTCATAACCATTCTAACCATATATCACACTTAAAAATTTGCTGTGAAAATAATGAAAATGTGACCATGTAAACTGGTGAAATTGTGTTCTACATAATTGACATAACTTTGAGCGTCAACTTGCAAGCCTTAGTCTAATAGTAAAAATGAGAAATAGTATATTTTAACTGCTGTATAATATGCATTGGACATTCAGTTAGACATGTGCATTAACACAATATTTAATATAGAACATTACGAAAACCTATTTTTGAGACGGTACGCACGGTTCTGGCCCATAGTGCGCCGGTTTCCTCACGATATTTTCCTTCACCGTTTTGAGAGCATTGGTGATGATTGGTGAACACCAACAAGTCGGGGTCATTCCCACTGGTCCACCACTGCTCTAATTAAGGCACTGAACTTTAAGTACGACAAGCATCGAACCCACCCTATTGCTGGAATGCAATACCTTCACACTTCATTGCGTTGCTCAGTCAGTCAGTACCTACCGTTGGACTGGACGTGATGTCACCAGGGTGGGGTGATCAATTAAGTCATACTGGTCTAGTAGAATTCTAGACTTAATGCTGGTTAAGTTCAGAAAATATTAAACTAGAAAAACTACAATAAAAAATAACTGTTTTGATCTGCCATTAATTAAACTGTTAAAATACTTGCACCACTGTAATTTTGAGAAAGACTGTCCCTGCAAGGATACATTATTCTAAAGTAAGGCTTTAAGGAGCGCCAGGGTAGCCCCCGAAATTCAATTATTTCTTACGTTTTTTTTGCAATTTGCAGACGCGCAACGGATTTTAATGTGGTTTTCATCAATAGTCAAAGTGATTGAAGAGGAAGTTTTATGTGTATAATAATGTTGAGCCGCACGATTGATGTTTGGTTACCACTAGCGCCATCTCTTATCGAGTAGCGGAGTTAATCGTCAAGATCTTTCTATAAAGTTCGATGATGTTCTAGAACTTTCTGGAACTATCGACATGTGTTCGGTCAGGGCCGATAAGTACTCGAACATTCTAGATGCTTCTACGGTAGAAGGTTCTGGAACTATCCGAGGGCCCTATATAAGCGGGAACGGAGCGCGTCCCGGGGTAGTTCATTGGAAGCGATACATGCGAGAACATCTAAAGCGATCTTCAAGTGCGACTTAAGAGTGATCCGTAGTGCTATTGTGTTGTGTTATTAGTGAGTTTAATTAAAGTGTTATTTTTGGTAATTCATATCGGCAGTTTTTAATTGTCACGAACCCCTAGCTCGTAACAATTGGTGTCAGAAGCAAGGATTAAAATTATGCCGATTTTACCTAAAGACGACACGGAGGGTATCCGTACCCGGAGTCAACGCCAGCAGGAGACGGACCAGAGACGATTTGGTGGAGCAATGCCACAGGCGTCGGAGGGCCAGCTACCAACCACAGAGGCCGGCCCGTCCACAGCTGCTCCAGCATCACCAGCACCAGATTTTGCTGCTCTGATGATGATGTTGCAGGAGCAGGCCCGCCGACAGGAGGAACAGGCCCGCCGACAGGAGGAACAGGCTCGCCGACGGGAGGAACAGGCCCGCCGTTTGGAAGAACAGCTCAAACGGGATAAAGAGGAGCAGGCCCGCCGACAGGAGGAGCAGGCCCGCCGACAGGAGGAGCAGGCCCGTCAATTGGAAGAACAGCTCAAACGGGATAAGGAGGAGCAGGTGCACCGCCAGGAAGAGCAGATGCTCCTCATAAAGGACCTTCACGCAACCTTCGGGAAAGACATGAAGGAGGTGAAGGAGAAGGTTGCCCAGCATGACAACCGCT
Source organism: Polymixis flavicincta (assembly GCA_949987655.1). NCBI lineage: Eukaryota > Metazoa > Arthropoda > Insecta > Lepidoptera > Noctuidae > Polymixis > Polymixis flavicincta. The sequence continues at coordinate 6,056,499 of OX465190.1, forward strand.
TGTCAGAAGCTGAAACTCAGATCAGCAAGTTTAGTGACGTCATTGCTGATGTGAAGCAAGAGTTGGGTAACCTTAAACTTGGGGATGGAATCGCAGCTCCCGTAGCCACAACACCTTCGCTACGTGGATTCAAAGTGCCGCCGTACGACGGGACTTCTTCCTGGTCGGCCTACAAAATTCAGTTTGCGGCTGTCATGAAGGCGAACGGGTGGAATAAAAGTCAGGCCATGACTGCCCTCACCCTAGGCCTGCGCGACCAGGCTTTAAATGTGCTGGAAGCTCTCGGTAAGGAAGTGACTTACGAGCAGCTCCTCGAGGCATTGGAGGCTAGATATGGCGACGCTCACCTGGAACACGTGTTTCGTGCGCAGCTCAAGGATCGTGTGCAACGCAGTAACGAAAACCTGCAGCAGTGGGCCCTTGAAGTGGAGAAGCTGGTTCGAAAAGCGTACCAGTCCGTACCTGCGCTTATTGATGGGAACCTGGTGCAGGCATTCATCGACGGCATCCGGGACCTTGAAGTTAGAGCTGCTGTGAGACTCGGTCACCACGGGACGCTTAAGGACGCCTTGGCCCATGCACTGGAGGTGGAAGCTGTGCGGCAGGATCATCGTTCCCATCGCGTCAGGGAGGTTGTAGCGGCTACGGTTCGCGATCGTAAAGGATACAGCCCTAGGTGCTACGGCTGTGGGGAAAGGGGCCACCTTCGATCCAGTTGCCCTAAGCGAACTGCAGAAAGGGAAGATGGCCGGTCTCCAGAGGGTAGCGCGGCTAACAGCTCTACCCAGCAGCAGCAGGGAAACGAGTAATAGCCAGGACTGCGGGGCGGGTGCTGGCTGATGTTCAAAGAGCCCCAAGGATTTCGATCACACAAACCCATGACGGGAACACCTTAATCATCAAGGGTGAGATCAACGGAATGCCCTGTAAGCTGACCATAGACACGGGAGCCTCTCGTACGGTCGTCAGTTCCAAAGTTATGAGTCGGCTCCTTGGGGACTCCGCATACAACCGGGAACGTATTAATTTGGTGACAGCCACCGGTCAGCGCATACCCGTCCGTGGAGAGAAGGAGATGGAGTTGAAGCTAGGCAACAGGACCTACCTGCATAAGGTTATCGTGGCTGATATAATGGACGATTGCATCCTGGGTCTTGACTTTATGAGGAGGAATTTTTGCGAGATTGACGTCAAGCAGGGAGTTATGAAATGTGGCCGAGAGGAACTTTTTATGGAAGGGGCGTTACCAGGGAATGTGTACAGCCTTAAGGAAATTGTTCTTCCTCCGAAATCAGAAACGATTGTGCCGGTTAGTCTTCCTCGGAATCCTGGGAAAACTCATCGTTGTGTACTCGTGGAAAGGGTAGACCCATATGACCTTCCATGGAAAGTGGCACGAACTTTGGTCAGAGCCACCGACATCTCAGGGGTACGTGTGCTGAACCTTTGTGATCAGGAACAGACTATTAAAAAAGGCACACTGATCGGTACTTGCGAGGAAGTGGATTGGCTGCGTCAATGCCAATATCTATCGACTAGGACCCCCAGCAAGGATGCACAAACGAGAGTGACTACACTTTTAGAAGAGTGTCGCAGCGCTCTGTCTCAAGATGAGATGGGCAAGGCGAAGAAGATATTACTGAAGTACGCCGAAGTTTTCTCCCTAAACGATAGTGACATTGGGAAGACTGGCCTAGTTCAACACAAAATAAATACAGGACACGAGTTGCCTATCCGTCAGCGGCCAAGGAGATTGCCGGTAGCGCGTGAAAAGGAAGTAGAAACCATGATTGAGGGAATGGTGAAGGATGGTGTTATTGAACCTTCATCTAGTCCATGGTGTTCACCGGTAGTGCTGGTAAGGAAGAAGGACGGCAGCATGCGGTTTTGTGTTGACTATCGTCGTCTGAATGACGTTACGAAGAAGGACAGCTACCCTTTGCCAAGAATTGATGACACTTTGGACATGCTTAATGGAGTAAAGTGGTTTAGCACGCTGGACCTGAAAAGTGGCTACTGGCAAGTTGTAATTGACCCCAAGGACAAGGAGAAAACAGCATTCTCGACAGGAAAGGGTCTGTGGCAATTTAAAGTTATGCCGTTTGGATTGTGCAACGCTCCGGCAACGTTTGAAAGGTTGATGGAACTTGTACTAACTAAGTTGATTGGCGATGCCTGTCTGGTCTACTTGGATGACATCATCATCGTAGGCCGTACGTTTGAAGAACATCTTCAAAACCTGGAACGCGTGCTCATGAAGATCCAGAGTGCCAACCTCAAGTTGAGTCCGAAGAAATGTTCACTATTCAAACGGCAAGTTAGCTTTTTGGGATATGTAGTGTCGGAAGAAGGTATCCGCACGGATCCAGAGAAAATCGCCGCTGTCAAGGATTGGCCAGTTCCAAAAGACAAGACGCAGGTCAGAGCATTTTTGGGGTTGTGCTCTTATTATCGGCGATTTGTTAAGAACTTTGCGGATATTGCCAAACCCCTGCATAAGCTAACCGAAGAGAAGCGACATTTCTGCTGGGATGAAAGTTGCGATATCGCATTCCAGGAGTTAAAGGACCGACTATGCAAAACACCTATTTTGGGGTACCCTGATACAGGCAAGGAATTTATAGTTGACACAGACGCGAGTGACATAGGACTTGGTGGTGTGTTGTCTCAACGGAATGGTGATCAAGAGGTTGTGATAGCGTACTTCAGCAAGTCGTTGTCAAAGCCGGAGAGGAACTATTGTGTCACGAGACGGGAATTGCTTGCTGTGGTAAAGTCATTGCAGCATTTTAGCAAATATCTTCTGGGGCGGAAATTCCATTTACGTACCGACCATGCTGCACTGAAATGGCTATTGCAGTTCAAAAATCCAGAAGGACAAGTTGCGAGATGGATTGAGCTACTACAGGAATACGACTTTGTGGTGGAACATCGCAGCGGGAAATCTCATGGCAACGCAGATGCATTGTCAAGAAGACCTTGTCCTGAAGACTGCAAGCATTGTACTAGGCAAGAGAGTAAGGAAATGGTACCTGTGAGGATGCTCAGGACAGACCTCAGCAACGAGTGGAAGGAAAGCCTACAACGTGCACAGCAGGAAGATTCAGACATCAAGCCGATTCTGGAGTGGATAAAGGCCAGAGCTCCTAAGCCCAAGTGGAGCGACGTCTCAGCAATGAGTTCCATCACAAAGAGCTATTGGGCCCAATGGGACAGCTTGGTGATTCAGGATGGAGTCCTGTGCCGTAAATGGGAAAATGCTCGGGGAAACAGCTGTCACTTGCAAATGGTTGTCCCTAAATCTCAAGTACCGGATGTTCTGCAGCTGTACCATAATGGTTGTTCAGGAGGTCACCTAGGAGTGAAACGGACTCTACTGAAGATAAGAGAACGGTTTTACTGGGTCCACTGTCGGGACGATGTCGAGGACTGGTGTCGCAAATGTACAAGTTGTGCAGCTGTAAAGGGACCTCAGACGCGTAGCAGAGGTGCATTGAAATTATACAATGTTGGTGCTCCATGGGAGAGAATAGCCCTTGACGTTGCGGGACCGTTTCCGGAAAGTGAAAGTGGTAACAAGTATTTCATGGTTGTGATGGATTACTTCACTAAGTGGCCGGAAGTCTTCGCCATTCCAAATCAAGAAGCTTCGACAGTTGCAGATAAATTAGTTCATGAAGTCTTCTGTCGTTTTGGAGTACCTTTAGAGATTCACAGTGATCAAGGAAGGAATTTTGAGTCCCAAATATTCCAGGAAACTTGTCGAGTTATGGGTACTCATAAAACAAGAACAACTTCTTACCACCCACAATCGGACGGAATGGTGGAACGATTTAATCAGACATTAGAGAGGTACCTAGCAAAAGTTGTGGAAAATCGGCAAAGAGATTGGGACAAGCATATACAACCGTTTTTGTTGTCATATCGAAGCGCTGCTCACGAAAGCACATCGGTGACACCAGCTTTCGCAAACTTTGGAAGGGAATTACGGCTACCTGCAGACCTGATCACCGGAATACCACCTGATGCCCCACGCAGTATAACTGATTATGCGAGTGACTTGCGGAACATGATGAATGACATTTATGAGCACGTCAGACACTCAGGCCAGCAAATGTCTGAAAAGGTGAAAACCCGTTATGACCGCAAAATGAACAATAAAGGGTTTGACGAAGGTTCACTAGTGTGGTTGCACAATCCCGTCCGCAGCAAAGGGAAATCTCCTAAGCTTCAAGCTAACTGGGACGGACCGTACCGGATTGTGACAAAGATCAATGACGTTACCTACCGGATACAGAAAGGTGCAAGAGGTACTCCTAAGATAGTCCACGTGGATCGACTGGCGCGTTATTATGGGGCCGATAATGCTCGGGACGAGCATTTCTTAGGTGGGGGCAGTGTTGAGCCGCACGATTGATGTTTGGTTACCACTAGCGCCATCTCTTATCGAGTAGCGGAGTTAATCGTCAAGATCTTTCTATAAAGTTCGATGATGTTCTAGAACTTTCTGGAACTATCGACATGTGTTCGGTCAGGGCCGATAAGTACTCGAACATTCTAGATGCTTCTACGGTAGAAGGTTCTGGAACTATCCGAGGGCCCTATATAAGCGGGAACGGAGCGCGTCCCGGGGTAGTTCATTGGAAGCGATACATGCGAGAACATCTAAAGCGATCTTCAAGTGCGACTTAAGAGTGATCCGTAGTGCTATTGTGTTGTGTTATTAGTGAGTTTAATTAAAGTGTTATTTTTGGTAATTCATATCGGCAGTTTTTAATTGTCACGAACCCCTAGCTCGTAACAATAACACCGACCTCCACGCGGCCGAAGCCATTGGCAAAAGCTATAATACTACATAATATTATGAGATTTGACTGAAGCTGTATGCTTCAGTCAAATCATTATATTAATATTCATCATCATCTCCCTAGCCTTTTCCCAACTATGTTGAGGTCGGCTTCCAGTCTAACCGGATGCAGCTGAATACCAGTAATTTACATGGAGCGACTGCCTATCTGACCTCCACAACCCAGTTACTGGGTAATACGATACCCCTTGGTAAGACTGGTTGTCAGACTTTCGGGCTTCTGACGACCCGTAACGACTGTCAAAGATCCACAAACCCAACGGCTTAACGTGCTTTCCGAGGCACGGAGGGGTCATGTTATGTAAAGATGGTCACCCATCCACGGACCAACCGCGGCAAGCGTAGCTTAACCTGGCCGATCGACCCGTGCAGCTATTGTTATTTAGCCACAAGCCCCACATAATAATAAAAAATAATAAATTAACGTTAATAATTAAATACAGACACTACATAATACCACACAAATTCCGCAATAAATCGAATTACGAATCAATAATTAATGAATCAATAGCCGGTTCTATATTTATCTTTAAGATAAAATTCCCAGTAAAAAAGGGTTTCTTTGAAGTGCGAACGAGCTACCGTTTGACATTTGATTGACAATCGCTATAATTTTGCACCGTTCAGTATTGTGACTGGTTTCATAATGATAGGCTCGTCCGTATCCAATACAGTAGGTACGTACCTAAGTGGGGGAAAGGGAACAGTTTTTAGAATTTATGTGTTGGAAATGCATGATTGTAATAATCGGTTATTATTAGGTCTTTACCTATGAAATTGCCGTTCTGCAGTACTGGCCATTTCAAATCAAAATAATTTTTGTTTGGCTAAGAATTCTAATTTCAAATTAATTTTATTTTAAAAACATGGATTTTTTTTTCTAAAAGTAGTCATTTCTTTATTGATTAGTGTTACATTTTCATCGCATTTCAATCTTTTTCGTCATCATGGATACGTTAAAAATTCGAGTAATTATGGAATATGAGTACCGTCGTGGCAGCAACGCGGCACAAGCGGCACGCAACATCAACGACGTTTACGGAGCTAACACTACAAACCAACGCACCACCTGTTATTGGTTTGCTCGCTTCCGTTCTGGAAATTTCGACCTGAAAAATGAACCTCGCGGTCGTCCGAAGACTTTGGTCGACAATGACGAATTAAAGGCGATTGTGGAAGCTGATGATACACAATCTACGGCTGAATTAGCAGCAGCTTTCGACGTTAGCGTCAAAACAATATTGGTCCATTTGCGTCAAATTGGCAAGGTAAAAAAGCTTGACAAATGGGTGCCCCACGAACTCAATGATCGCCAGCGCGAAGTACGCGTCGAGACGTGCCTTGCACTGCTCAACAGACACACAAATGAAGGAATTTTGAACCGCATTGTTACCTGCGATGAAAAATGGATTCTGTTTGATAACCGTAAGCGCTCAGCAAGTTGGTTGGATCCTGGTTCAGCACCTAAACAATGCCCTAAACGAAAACTTACCCCTAGAAAAGTGATGGTCACTGTTTGGTGGTCTAGCGCCGGTGTGATTCATCACAGCTTCTTACCAAACGGGGTGAGCATTACTGCAGATGTGTACTGTGAAGAACTGAACACAATGATGGAGAAGCTGGCGCATCTCCAACCAGCATTGGTCAATCGCTCGTCTCCGCTGCTCCTGCACGACAACGCGCGACCTCATACTGCACAGCAGACGGTCTCCAAGTTGCAAGAACTGGGGTTGGAAGCTCTCCGTCATCCGCCCTACTCACCAGACCTTGCGCCTACAGACTACTACTTTTTCCAGAATTTGGATAACTTCTTGGCGGGAAAAAAATTTAATACCCGAGAGGCAGTACAAAATGCCTTTGAAGAATTTGTTGCCTCCCGTCCAGCTGATTTCTTTAAGAAGGGCATCAATAAACTGCCACTGCGATGGCAAAGATGCATTGATTGCATGGGTGATTACTTCGATTAATACAAATAAAAAATTCATGAAAAAAATTCGTTTAAATTTTTTCATACAAAACGGCAATTTCATAGGTAAAGACCTATTATAATATAATTCTTGGGTAGAAATGAATCACTTTATCCTTTGTAGGCAAGAGGGCTATGTTTGGAGTTCCCCTACGTTTTCGAATAACCAAGGGAACCAACATAGCCCAAAGAATTGGCATACATAAGTGGCAGTGGGCAGGGCACATTGCTCACAGAACACATGGCCGACGGGGCCGAAAGGTTCTGGAGTGGTGACCGCGTACCGGAAGACGTAAAGTTGGAAGGCCTCCCATAAGGTGGATTGATGATTGTGAAGGCCGCAGGAATCCGCTGGATGCGAAAGCACAGAACCGTCGATGTGGCGGAGCTTGGGGGACGCCTATGTCCAGCAGTGGATGTCATGATGACGACCGAATTCTTAAAAAAAATACAGGTATCATAGACCAATAGCGTGTTAGTATTACAAGTAACCTATTTTTTTTTTATTCTTAGTAGGTACCTAACAAACTAGGCATGCAAATACAATATTAAAACATTAAATAAAAACGAAAACACAGCATCCAATTACAGGAAGGTTTATTAAGCTCCATGTCTGACATGTCATGTTTCAGAAAAAGGCCTGCCTTCTAACAATATGTAACAATTAGGTAGACCGTCTACCTCAAGTACACTTAAATTTCGCCAGTCTTCTTCTTAGCATATTGATGACATAAACTTCAAACATCTTTGGCTCAAGTTCAGTAGCGTGAACTGCGCAGATGGCACTTACGATCTAAAGCAGGGATCCCCAAACTATTTTGGACAAGTGACCCCTTTTCCAAAATGAACTGTTACCTCAGACCCCCATGGCCAAATTACCTACTTTTAAGATCAACCCCCTTATTCATAATGGTCCGCTAACTTAAAACATCTGCTACAGACTGTTATTTTTCATTCTGACTTAGGTCAATAGAAGAAGACAGAGTGAGAATTAGCAATGCTTTAAGTTAGCAGACTATTATGAATAAGGGGGCGCCTATCTTTAGTTTTTTAGGGTTCCGTACCTCTAAAGGAAAAAACGGAACCCTTATAAGATCACTTTGTTGTCCGTCCGTCCGTCCGTCCGTCCGTCCGTCCGTCCGTCCGTCCGTCCGTCCGTCCGTCCGTCCGTCCGTCTGTCAAAACCGTTTTTCTCAGGAACGCGTGGAGGTATCAAACTGAAATTTCTATATGATACTTAGTTCTACTGTCCCTGGAAGCTGTAGAAAAATCAACCTTCTAAGTCAACGCAATCAAAAGATACAGCCATTTAGGCCGCAGATTTCCGCAAATTTTCGAAACTCGCACGGGAATCAAAACCTACAGGGTACTTCCCGTGAACTTAGAATCTTGAAATTTTGTACGAAGTCACGTCTTATAGTACAGATATAGGAAAAATTAGGAAAACCGTAAATTTTTAGTTTCGTCATATAAAAAAAAATATTTTTGACAATTTTGAACTTTTACTTATATACCCACAGGTTTGTACGGAACCCTCGGTGCGTGAGTCCAACTCGCACTTGACCGGTTTTTTCCTATTGATAATAATTTTGGGTCTGGAACATGGCGGTCGGGAATGCGACCGGAGGTCAATGAGCGGTATAAGAACTTGTATTAATTTAATAGGGGTCGATTTTTAGACCTCGTCGACCCCCAAAATCAGTTTTCGTTTATGTCGACCCCTAGGAAACCGGTATCGACCCCAAGGGGTCGATATCGACCACTTTGGGAATCCCTTATCTAAAGAGTATTTATGAAGAGCACTGTACGGTCAAAGGGCTAAGTCGTTTCTCAATTTCTTTCTCAACAAAATCAGCGTAGTAACTTGTCCAATAATGCGACAACCACAACCTACTGGCTTAGCCCACGATCCCACGGACATAAAAAAAAACCGCGGCGGGAATTTTTTGCGCACTGTAGCGATGAGCGCCGACATTTGAAAATCGAACACAGTAAAATAAACACACTGTTCGATTTTCGACGCGCTGATATTCACTCTGTTGGGTTCTTAATGCTCGGGTCAACACCAAAATCTAGTCATCATCTGCCAAGCCTTTTCCCAACTATGTTGGGGTCGGCTTCCAGTCTAACCGGATGCAGCTGAATACCAGTATTTTACATGGAGCGACTGCCTATCTGACCTATCTGACCTCCACAACCCTGTTACTGGGTAATACGATACCACTTGGTAAGACTGGTTGTCAGACTTTCGGGCTTCTGACGACCCGTAACGACTATCAAAGATCTACAAATGACAGCCGGGACCAACGGCTTAACGTGCTTTCCGAGGCACGGAGGAGTCTTGGTATGTAAAGATGGTCACCCATCCACGGACCAACCGCGGCAAGCGTAGCTTAACCTGGGCGATCGACCCGTGCAGCTATTGTTATTTAGCCAAAATCCCCAAAACCAAATTCTAGTACCAAATCAAAAGTACCTAATTAATTCAAACTAGGCTGAGAGTCAGCTCTTTTTGAACGTCAAAATTACATAAGACAGTCCCCTCAAAACGCCCGCCCTTCACCACTTCCTAGTGCTTTAGCTGGGAAGACGAAGTGGCGCAACAAACTCCCCAGCAGCACGGAGAGCTGAAAATGCAGTGCGCGAAATAATCCCGCCTCGATTTTAATTACGTCCGTGTGAATGTCGACTTAGTCTTGTACTTACAACTCGTGTTGAATTACTTGTGGTTGCAAGCGACAACGGTTGTATTAAGTTACAACTTATAACTTTATAACTATACCTGTTTTTATTATAGAGACGTTTTGCTAACGGCTTCTTAGTTCTATTAATTTCGGTGTCCACTTAAAATATGAGATATACAAATAAGTCACGCAGTTTAAAGGTACATACTGAATTAATTTGTAATTTTTGCTTATCGTTAGCCTCCTTGGCCTTTTGGTCGTAAACCTATTGGTTAATTTACGAAGGGGCGCAAATATGATGCGTGCCCTAGCCGCCATTTTTTATTGGTACGCCACTGCCTCGGCCTCACCAGCTCTCTAATTGCATAACAAACTGTTCATCATCATTATAATCTGAAACATTTCCAAGGTAATCAATTATTTCATATATTCGAAAAAATTGTCTCCTTAGCAACGTAAACAACGCCATGAATGCTGTGGAACTGTCACAATGAAAGCGATTCTTACTGATTGTGACCTGTGTTTAGGGTTGCCTTCCGTCCGAATTTTCCCCGGATTTGTCCCAGTTTAGAGGGCATCCGGGGAGCGGCCGGCTGTGGCTTCATCTGTAGTCCGGGTTTAAAACTTTAAAGTCTCGGGCTGCCCGCGACATACGCACTCTGCCCGCACGCCGCGATCAACCGACGATAAGATTCTGTTTTGTTAAGTACATTTAAAATGATGATAAAATATGACAAAATTTAATTTTAAGGTCGTAAAATAAATAAAAAGGTGATTTATGACATTTTCAACTGTTTTTTATTGACTATGTTTAAAAAAACTTGTTGACATGTTCGGGTTCTGGGCTATAAAATTCGGGGTTTTCACGCATCTTGTCCTGGTTGGCAAATTTTAGAGATGGCAACCCTATCTTTGATAGTGTATTATACAACTACCCTCAGATCTTAGTCTTACGTAGCAGTAGAATCCAATGCTGGATAATTATACAGCTGTACTCGCCCTTAAAAGATTTTAAGAAGATAGTATACATTAATAGTATAGCCACCGTGCTAAAAAAACATTTTCATGTAAAATTTTGCCAAGACGACCATATGACTCGCACTGGCAAAAAGTTATCAAATCTCATGTAGAGCCAAGCTTCTTACTCGACATGGCCTAACTTCACAAAATCTACACCTTAGTCAAAATATGTGGCTTTGTCATTTCGCTACTGGGCGTAAGGTGAAAAATTTATCCACTTTTCATTATTTTTCTGTTATACTTAACAACAACAAAAAAACATGTCGAATTCGAACCTCATTTTAAATTCGGGTAAAAAAGTGTTATGTTGACGATATTATCAGATATCCCTTTCACCATTTCAGTAAGCTTACCCCGTACTTTAAATGTATTCTTTCCACCGCCTGAACAATAAACTAAAGACATCAAACCTACTTACTGCAACATATAAAAATAAACATGTGATCAAACAGCTGATAATGAACGTTTATTCTCGTCAACACGTCAAAGAAACTATAAATTATATTTTTATTGACAGACCTGCTCCCATAAATAATACCTGTCTATCTGATGTCGCTACGTTAACGAGACGTATGAAATATTGCAAAAATATCTAGGTAATTAATTATGTATCGATCGATTCCGATTCTAATTTGATTAGCTTAGGCATAAACATTTGACTAGACGGAGAAGCTGATGTTAAACGGTTATTTAAATAGTTGTTTATGAAAGAAGAAAAGTAATTTACTTGGGCGAGTAGAGCATTCTAATTTGAACCTTGTGTTATTGCAATACAATTCAAGCGACAGGACATCATTATACCACACTATAACTTAACATGATACGTAAACGTATATCATTGCAATGTTCTACAAGAAGGTACAGACGCCAGCAGGTCAACCTACCACAAACTGTCAAATTTTCCCAATTGAACATGAACCTTATGCTTACGGTATAAAGTTGAAAATCTATCAAATAAATTTGACAGATTGGAGTAGCTTGATGTGCTCCAGTCTGTACTATACAATAGCAAGATCGTACACTTCAATTAGAGTATTGTGTCAAAAGCATAAACAATGACCAAAACATTTTTAAGCCAACTGTTATTAAGAAAATAGCATTGCCTCTAGTATTACTTTATGCATTTTAAATTGAGTCTTATTGCCTTACTTTACGATTTAATTTTCTTTGGCGCAATCGGCGGTCAGTATGGCAAAATTATAATTAAAAAAAAAGTACGTGTGTATAAATTCACTGAAATTGATTCAGTAGGCAATTATGAACCAACTACGTCCAGGACTTGCGCTTATTCTGTTGTAGAATAGACAAACGACATCAGGCAATCATCCATTTATAGTAATTTGTACGTAAGGAGATAAAAAGCCTTAATAATATGGATAAGTAAAGGATGTAAATGAGTCGAGGTCGAGTAACAGTACACCAAACTAAGACACCAATTACTTGTAAATAAAAAAAAAACACCGTAAGCGGATGTACTAGCACAAGATTTCAAAATTCACACAGTGTTCAAAATAAGATGCTAAAAGATAGCTGATAAAACGGTGAAAACATTCGCCTCTTTATCTTCATTAGTACTAAAGAAAGAGATATAGAGACTAAAGCGTTGTTGCAAAATTTGTATTCAAAACACATGTTCGCAAGACACGACATCTATCAGGTTGTCGACGAAACATTGCGGTGTTCATCACGTAAAGTCTATAAATAAGAAGCTAATGAGCTGACCAGCCTCTGATTATCCTTATTCGATAAGCTTCGCGCTTCCTGGATGCACATTTGATGATGATGTCAACGTTGCAAGGGGGAGATCACAATGAGGTCCGCAATGGTGCTGGAGATATAGTTATTGTGAAGCAAGTCATCTCATGACATTGTATCGAGACGAATTAAAAGATGATGATGATTTCGAAGTACCACTACTGTTACTTTTATATTGTATATTTAATGAGCGGTTTGTTATATACACTAAATACTAAATTACTAACTAACAATACAAATAAATATAAAAACAAAAGGACACTTAGGCGTCGAAGTATTAGTCCGCATCGCTGTCATCAGGTAACGTGTCCCGACGACCGACAGCATTGTCACGTTGAATGTTTACTCTTTTATATTGTGTTTTGTCAAGTTCATATCACATAACACACAACATATATTTTCTGCTTCGGTAAGGTAAAGGTAGCGAGCGTCAACGATTTCTAAGTATTCTACTTAAATATAAGTTATTTGTATACGTTTCTTTACAGCAACCTCCTTAACTAAGTCCTCCACAAGTATGTTATACAGCAAAACTTGCAATTTACAGACAAATGTTCCCACAAATGAAGTTCCGCGTCTCAGGACTAGACGCGAAGGCCAAATACATCCTCCTCCTGGACATCGTCGCAGCTGACGACTACAGATATAAGTTCCACAACAGGTAGACCCACATTCATTGCCTGCTGGACTACATCACCATCCTCGTCTTCACGTGTCTGCTTCTCAATGCATCGACCGAGAGTTTGGCGTCAGACTGACGCCAGATTGTCGGCTTCACGTTTATAGATATCACCGTTGATTGGAGATGCTCATTCCATTTTAACAGCGTTCCGTTACACGCCTGTTTTCATTTAGCTTGTGATTCTCCCCACGCAATGCACTAGTTCCCATCACGAAACGATTCCGATGCGTTCATTAATTGCGCCCAGACAATTTGTACGAAACACGCTTAATTTAAGGGCAACGACATCGCACGACAACTGGACACCGCCAGGATCCGACGATTAAGGATTCAACTCGCATCCAATGGGTAATATCATTAAAATATCTTTGTCTCAAACGCCGCAGCGGTAATATAAAAAGCCGGGCCGACACCAGAGGTGAGAAATACCGACGCGACTCTTACTGTTCTCCCAAATTAACCAAAATTGGAGCTGAACTCGCGGCGACAATCTCCTTGGGAGATCTCGGGGACAAAAAACACAACGAGTCTTCCGGGTGTTGTGAACATCCCTCAGAGCTGCATCTGAAATCGATAATCATCGTATTTGATCGTACATTGTTTGATTCTCGATGACAAGCCGCGATAAGGTTCGTTCCTCCGCTTTCCGACCGATCGACGTCGGGTATCAAACCGCCGCAGGTTTGGCAACATCGAGATGCGGACGATAAACTTCGATTTAATATCCGTTAATTAATACGACCCGAGCATTCCGGTCCAAAATGCGACTGTGAGTCAGCCGTAAACCGATACAGACGCCGACAAAGGCGGCCGCCTAGCGCCGTTAATATGGTAATTAATTATTACAAATCTCTCGTACATAAATTACTTACCAATTACGAGATGGGTTTCTAAACGAGATCCAGACGGTTTTTTCTCGGACACTTGTATCGTTGAAGTATTCGTGTTAGACGGTGTAACACCACATTCGATCACGTGCGTTGGTCACGATTTCGCGACAGTGCAAAACCGCACAATGGACGCAGCCTCGCCATTTTTGGTCCCTCGTGGCGGAAACATGGGCTTTTTGTGTGTCGCAAATGCTTTATAACACCTCGTCGTGTCTCACTGATTAGACGAAAAACAAAGCGAAACGCGAGCGCTCTAACGGATAATCCAGTCGCCAATAGTCTGTCGGTCACTAGTTTATTTAGAGGCGACATAAAATGAATGAAATCTTATTAACACGGCGTAAGATCACAAGCTAAACACGCGTTTCTTAGTACATGAACATAAAAAGTGAAACTAGTTCAGCAACATGTCTCACAATCGACGTGATGTCAAATCGTTGTCGCAAAAGAACAAGTCCCAACCCATGTTTTTCTCTCGATTGCTTGCAGACGTATGTTTCCTGCCTACAAACTCCGCGTTTCTGGTCTTGATAAAAAAGCAAAATACATTTTGCTAATGGACATCGTAGCTGCCGACGATTGCAGATACAAATTCCACAACAGGTATAAATAAAGAGATGGAATTAAATTAAAATAAGAAAATCGTAGATCACGGGGCTAAGATACTTGATCTTATTTTAATGTAATTCGTTGACATAAACGAGAGGCAAGAAGCATGCGTATTGTTGCAATTTTGAAATGTGAAATTGGAGATCTGCGTTCAGAGAGTTAGGACCCCGGGACATACAACAACCATTTTGACTGTCTTTTCTGTTTTCATTTCTTTTTCGAGTAACATTTTGCGACGAGATTCCATCGTTGGAGATTCAAGTCCATTTTTTAAGACTACATTATCATATTATGTTACAATTTACATATATTTTCTTTTGACATCGCACATTTCGGTACGAATAATCGTTGCACGCAGATCTTTCATTCACATTGTTTCTTATGCACTGTTGTCCGTAGAACTTAATAGCTTATTTGTCTTACTTACAGCATGTTTTTCATCATCATTAGTATTATAGTGCATGTCTAACGCTTTACAAACGAGGACATAGAGATTGCTTCAATAAAATTCATTATTTCGCCAAATTCGAAATTGATTTTTAAAATGCCAAATAATCAATCAATTAAAACAATGTTGATACACAGTTTTATACTGATGAACTATTAAAAAATTCATGTCAATCGGTCAATACTTTCATACAATTATGGGAAGAATGTTTTGATTGATTTAATTGGTTTATTAGGTAAGTCAATTAGAAGGTTTTTTATTTGGTGTTCTTGACTTTGTTCGTTTGTTTTCGGAGTCGGTGGATGGTTGCCGGGAAGGCGGACCCTGAGATGCCGAAGAGGATGTACATCCACCCCGACTCGCCCTCGACGGGCGAGCAGTGGATGCAGAAAGTGGTTTCCTTCCACAAACTCAAACTGACGAACAACATAAGTGACAAACACGGTTTCGTGAGTACCGACTTCTTTTTTAGCTGCGGAATTGTGGCGGAAAGGAGCTGAACCATTTAATATAATATTAATGTGTTTTTAATTTCGTGTTATAAAAGTTGCTGGGTTCGACTCCTGGGACCAATATGGCGGGAGATTAGGTAAATGTCAACAGCAATCGGAGCGTGATTGCCTAAAATAACTTCTATTTGAAATGGCTGCAATCTTTTTGAGATCTTTTTGGACATCCTTTTGGACAAAATCTAAGGGGTAATATTTATTTGATAAATTAAATTTAAAAGAAGCCACTTCAAATATTGTTCAAAACAGACATCGCATCGTATCAGCTCCTTTACCGAACCTTCACGGTTCCAAAGCCTACAATACTTTCCAGTTCATGCTCCCTTTGATCACGAATGAACAATTATACACAAAACTGTTACCAACAATAGCATTATACCGCATCCGAAAAGTAGCAGTCCGTTTCTTTTTTGTAACTTTTTCGACAAAAAGTTTATAATGTGGGTGATATTATAATTAAAACGAGGTTGAGCAGGACCCCTGGAGTTGTCTGCGGGGTTCCTTTGTGTCTGTTACGGCTATTACTGATATTTACATTGGGTGCCCATCATCTTGCCTTAGTTCAATGGATTATCGCCATGTTAAGCGCACTTCAGATGTTGAAAGTTTTTTTATAGCGTGTTGATAGGGAGTTTTATGTTTGTGTGACAGGTTTTAATTTTGGATAATTTTGTTGTTATTTATACGTTATGAGTTGCGGATGTGCTGACATTTTGTCGGTTTTTATGTTTTTTCGATTGAATGACATATTTCTTAATAAAATGTTCCCTAAGGTCTGTCATCTTTGACACGAAAATTGGCGCCAAAATGTACCATCTGTCAATATTAAAACGTCAGAACAGTCAATCTTTTTAATTTATTTTACGGTACAATATTCTATTCGAAATAACAACCACCCAAAATCTGATTAAGAGTGAAGAAAAAAATTGCGCAGTCCATTTTCAAAAAACGAAAAGAGGCTACTGTAAAGTAAAAGGCGGGATCTTTTAGTAACTTACACTTGACCGTTTACACGACCGCGATCCAATCATAGATAACACAATTGTTTTTTTAATTCGCTCGATGGGCGCTTGAAGTTTTTTTTGTTTCTTTTTTTTCTGGATGTCAGGCCTTTTGTCTTTGACGAGGGGCGAAGGTAATTGAAATAACGACGGTCGCGGAGAGGTATGCGTAGAATTTTGACAACAGCTGACTACCTCGACGCGAGTGATGTATATTTTCTTATTTTTCATCTGTCGCTTATGAATGTGCTGCATTTGTGGTTCTATTTGCTTAAAAAAATTTGAGTAAAAAAAAAAGTTAAAGGAAACCTTTCTGGATTTCAAGTATTGCTTAATAAATAATACATAGTTCAAGTGCACTCCCTCTCACATAGAGGAGGCCTGAGTCCCCCCCTCACATAGAATAGGCCTATGTCCCAGGAGTGGGAACGTTATTTATGAGTACAAGTGGTGGCTAGAAAGTGGGAAGACTTCCAAGATGACGACTCATAGAGAAGTAAGGAATGGAATGTCATGTTGAGCCGACCCCGAACAAATTGGGACAAGTGACATAGTGCAATGCAGTTTATAATTTTTTTATAGTTAATAATTTCTTACTTTGTGAAAAAAAACTCCAGTAAATTCTCGTTTAACTAGAGTTTCCAGAAAGTGTTTTCCAATTAACATAAATCGGACTTTTTCAATCAAACCCTATAATTAAAAGACGCTCCTATTGTCTTCTATCTCCAAAAGTCGCTCCTTCAGTAAAAAAAAACGGTAAAACAGCTTGACAAGATAGATGTGTTCTGTTTTTAAAGTTTTTTGTCTCCGCTCTGACGAACATGCCGATTTTCGGACGACCATCGATATTTCATACCGATATTATCGAAACAATCGTTAGTAACGATTAATTTGAAATATTAGGCTGTTTATGTTTTGGGCTGTGCTTAAAAAATATTCAGTTTTGAACAAGGATGGTTATGAAAAAAAAAAACTGATGCTTAGTAGCATTCAATTATTGGAATGACGCAATATCTTCTCGTCCCAGATACTCGCAGTATTTCGAGACGAAAGTCTTTGACCAGTGTGTGTTGCCAGTGATGACATAATGGAACCGAAACGTGGTCGCTCACAATAGGCCTTAAAGTCACCTAAATGGCAATGGAGAGGGCTATGCTTGGAGTTTCCCTACGTGATCGAGTCAGGAATTAAGAGATCTGCAGGAGAACCAAGGCAACCGACGTAGCCCGAAGAATTGCCAGACTTAAGTGACAGTGGGCGGGGCACATTGCTCCCAGAACAGATGGCCGTTCGGGCCGGAAAGTTCTGGAGTGGCGACCGCGTAACGGAATACGTAAAGTTGAAAGGCCTCCCACAAGGTGGACTGATGACCTTGTGAAGGCCGCAGGAGTCCGCTGGATGCGGGAAGCACAGAACCGGTCGAAGTGGCGGAGCTCGGGGAGGCCTATGTCCAGCAGTGGACGTATTTCGGCTGAAATGATGGTGATGATGAATGGAATGATAACTAAAAATAGTGAATCTAGTGTGTACTTAAAGGGTAAGCGACGCGACGCTACTACGCGATTCTGGTAGAACAATTATTCGTGAAGTTTTCTTAAAAACTGTTCGACTAGAGTCGCATCGTGCCTGTCTGCGAGCGCCTCATGTTGACAAGCAACCATTTTGTTACGATCTACGAATATAAAATCTACCAATTCGCCACAAATTATTAGGTACGAAAAGCTATAAGCAATATACATAAATAGAGTGATCCTTTACATAGTTATGGCTAAACTAATCCAATAAAATAACAGGGCGAAACTATAATTATAATACAGGCTCTGTAATATCGTTTGATAACTTAATAATTTTCAATTATCTATGAAGTGTATGCCGAGTACCTAATTGGTATAGCAGTAATTTTGTAAAGCGATCGCCGCCGCCTGTATTTAAATTGTTTTGAATGTCGGTGGATAACTAGTGACAACCCTGACTTCGTCCACTTTAGCATGAATTCTCGGTACAAGGGTTGGGCAAAAGTTACCTATCAAAAAAACGTATATTGCGTACGGTCTAGTGTGGACAAGGCCTTAGGCAGAAAATCTGAATTTTTTAGAATAACCTCTATTTAAAATGAATTCAAGCTTAAGTTACTTATTCGTGCCTGATATCGGGCCATTTACTTGATTGAGAAGTAAAATTACTTAACACTGGCTAAATGCACAAACCGTGCGAAGCCAAAACCCAAAAAAAAAAAGAAAAAAAAGTTAGTTATTCTGTAAACAAACCATCTCGAGTCTCGACATTCTCCGATTCCGATATCGAAATTTTCAGAACAAAAACGTTAAATATCTACATATCTATCCTTTTCTTGGGGCAGCCGGTTATAAAGCCCATAACCTCAAAGGAATCTTACTCATAAGCATAACCCATTAGCCGATTCACGAACTAATTAAGTACCTACCATTTGACAGATCGTATCTCTAGTCGCCAATAAAAATTTAAAAACAAACGCTCTGGACCTCTGTCGTGAATCAAGCCGTGGATATATTGACGGCAATCCTGGTTATTTACAACGCCCTTAATTTTATGGCTGACGCAGGCAACGCGGCCTAAGTAAGCCGACAGAATTGAGAACTGGCGATTTGTTTAGTCAATTTGACGTCCGTGTGGCGGTTTTTCTTTTAATTCGGTACATGTAATGCTACTAAAACATGTGGAAAGTTGGGTCGTTTTGATACTTTTGATTAGTAACGATTTTGAGTAGCGTCGGTTTTTAATTTAAAAGAAGAGAGTGGAAAGCTCGATTATGGATCTCGACATGTTTGTGGTTTTTGAGAACACACTAAATGCGACGGTTTTTAAGAGAAAAAAGAACAAGAGTCTGATGAAGAAATATAAGCCAACGTAGTTAATATTGTGAGATGTGCAAGAGCACATAATTCTATCGCATAAAACCGCGCCGCGTCGCGACCGATGTGTCTTTGGCCTTACAGTCTGCGGCACTTTTATTGTAATGCTAACAGCCGAGATTGGTGTGGCGACTTTTAGACTTAAAAGTCGCAAAAAGCGTTTAATTATATTATTGTCGATGCCTTTTATCATTTAATGTGTACCCCATTAATTATACGTATAAATATTTCAATCGTAAAGGGTCTTATGAGGTTCAATATAGATAGTTTATCTTTGTGGGAAAATTAGGGTTATTTAAAGTGGTGTATGAGCAAATAAAATTAGTCTACGGTTTGCATTCATTGGCGCCTGTACACGGTCTGACGCATACCATTACCTACCAACTGACCTACCTACCGTGCATATAATTTTGGTTTTTACTTCGTTCTTGTCTTATAATCCAGATCAAAATCAGTCAAACTCTAAGAGCATCTCCGAATGATTCAAAATTATAATTGGTAGTATTCTGTCACTGCAAAATTATCATTATTTTCTATATCTATTTCCATCGCTCTAATAACACTCAAAAAGACAGCTCATCATTGCTAATAACATCAAAACATCTTGATTCTACTACAAAAAAAAAACATAAGTATCAAGTCTATTCAGTCTTACTAAGCGGGGGTCTATTCTCAAAAGTTTTTGCGAAAAACATCTTGAGCATTGAGGTTACTTTTAATACGTGCTGAGGTAGCTATAATACGTCGTTGTGGGGTATTAATTGTCCATGGCTTAATGTTTTCGTGCGTTAAATTCTATTCAAGTAGCGCTTTGTTCGGTTGCACATCTGTATCGTGAAAAAAAAAATTGGTGCTATAGATTTTTGTCTATTGGTTAAAATTCGTGTATGAACTGGATTTTGATGTTCAGCTGAATAATAGATAAAAATTGACGCTGAATTGAAATATACAATGTACCAAATAATATACAACGTTTTGAAACGTGCAGTTTCTTACGAACAAGAAAAAAATACTAAAAAACAAAGAAAAACACTGTATAATGTTGCGTTATAGAACTTTTAAACATTGCAAATAAACTTCTGAAGTCAGTACTTCGATAAACCATTACATAATACAAGGAACTCCGAACACTCACAAAATTTCAAGAGAAAACTTTTTCCAAACAAGCTACTTAACCAATTAATTGCTCAATTACAAGCAAAAAAATTTATCAGACAACTCTAAGGCTTCTTATTTTTCAACTTTCGTCTATTTCTGTAACTGTAACTTACGCAAGCAAACTTTACGTTCATATAAACAGGAATATATACAAATGGGGCTACAAAGGCTGGGCCGTTGCTCGCTCAAGCAGGGAAGGGCCATATGCTCCGTAATTTATATACAGTTATTGATCAAAAGGTGATGTCCTTTGGTAGCCATTCAAGCGATATGCACAGCCCCACCGAATTGTTCTCTATTAAGGGCGATAAAATCTTGCGAAGGGGCTATCGTCTTAACGGTTCGATAGTGTTCCACTGGATTAATTATCGAGCGGTGCGGTTCGCGGTTTTGAGAATAGGTATCTTGGAACAATGGCTTGTTTTGCGTGCATGTTTTTTTTTTTACAAAACCGTTTTTTTTCCTCTTCTATCATTGCATTTTAGGCATAGTGCAAATCGATTTGATCATCTTCATAAAAGGAATTCCGAAACAGATTTTATATAAATAGGTATGTATAACAAAGAATATTTTTTCACAAAAAGAGACTGAAGACAGAGAGTCTCTCAAAAATCACAGAGAATCTCAAAAAATATCAAGATATCCTAATCCAAGTAGCGCAAACTTCAACCCTTTCTTCGAGACTTATTTGCCATTATCTAAAAAACCTTCGTTGTAGTACAATGGTACTTCTCCAAAGGTACATTTTTACCTTATTTTTACCCATACAAAGTATTTGCTCATGTGAATACTGTAATCCCTTGCAAAAACCCACTTTTCGGTACACCTTGATTACCGCTGGCGCCAGTTCGGTTTTCAAATAATTTTAAGTTGATTAAAAATCATAAAAGTTGATACTGGCCAGTGATAAAACGGCGCTTTCGGATTTCGAGTTGATTGGACGCTTTTATTTTTTTTGTATATTAAATTAAATTAGGTTCCCGATAAGATTTTTTTGAGGATTTTTCTTTGAATTCTAGTTTTTTCAACTACCTTGATCAATGGTTATTCGATTATTTTCTCTATTTTCTACTTTCTACCCATTACTATTGCCGGCCAGTCTTTTCGGTA
This sequence comes from Polymixis flavicincta, assembly GCA_949987655.1. NCBI lineage: Eukaryota > Metazoa > Arthropoda > Insecta > Lepidoptera > Noctuidae > Polymixis > Polymixis flavicincta. Next base: position 6,078,089 of record OX465190.1, read on the forward strand.
GAAGTCAAGTTCGTCCCTCTATCTTCGTCGTGGTCTGTCGCCTGGCATTTGATGGGATCAAATCAGTGGTTCGGTAGTTATCGACAGACTTATCTGGAATAGGAAGGTCTTGCCCAGCAGTGGGACATGGCTATATAGATGTACATAGATTTTCTAGCAGTTGGCCTATATTTTGTTAATGAGGGCAAAGTCTTAATTAGTACTGATTTTTTATTTATCCTCACAATAGGCTAATAGAGATGTGTGAAAGGAGAGGACATGCTGCTAATCCCGAAAGTGGGAACTGTATATCCAGAATATGAACCTATGTCTCTCAAATGTAGGACTATCGAAACTTTATTCAAGAAGAAATTTTACTTTAACAATGTTTACGAAAAAATCATTGTTTGCGTTGAATTGTTTTATTTGTATTAGTCGATCGTGTACTATTTATTCCCTAATTTACGTAAGAAGGTATTTTATTTTGTATCGACTTTTTTTTTGTTGTGTTTATCAGGCCTATCGAATGGCCTTCAATTTCATGTTGTTTAAGAACTCTACCGACCAACCAACGGGTAAACAATGTCAATTTAATGTGCCCTTGTCAGTAGAGAAAACAAAACAGCACTTAATTCTTATTGCCCTATAACTTAACTGACCTATCAAACAGTTTCTTGTTGACACGAACAGATACAAAAGAGTATCCGTATAGCATTACTAGTTGTCCATTTGTCATCTGACCCAAGCTGGGGTCATATGCGCCAGTGTAAACACAGCCGTTTTTCAAACTTTAGCGTGTTTACACACCCTTATGTTTTACTACTTGTTCGGGTTTTTAGGGCTGTCCAAGAACAAAAAGTTTTTTTTTTTTACATTAGTAAGTATGTACTTACTTGCTTGAGAAAAAGGCACCCAATTTCACACTCCAATAGACTTAGTTGATTCTTACGAGTAGGTACTTGGGTAATGGACTCATGTTTTTTAATTATTTTTTTTTGCTTTCTTCTAGTTTCACCAGTTTCTTAACGTTAAAGTGTAATTTTTATTAAAAATGGGTAAAACAGGCAATATTTTTGTTTTTTTATCTTTAATGTTGGCAGATTCTTATACAATTATTGCTTTATTCAGATGTTGGCTAGAAAAACGTTATGAGTCCTCAAACTTACAGAAAGATGTAAAACATACTTAAATCTTAATTTCAACTTGCATTTAAAAAAAAACCTATCCACCATTTTCGTATGTTCAACGTTTTGCCAAACATCCTGTATGTTGATGAAAACGTTTCATTCACGACCGTACCAAAAATGTCTTTAAATAAATAAAATCATCACAACTCACTAAGTTCATTTAATCCCATTGAATGACTATTTCATAACAACAATATTTATCTTTGCGGATTATTTCATTCTTCCATTTTCCTTTCATTTTTTTCCAATTCTATAAATTGACATTTTTCGACATTATTAATCCCACAGTCTAACTCCATACAGTATACCAAGCCGAAGGCCTTGCTACGAGATTGTCCAGGGCTAATGTCCCAAGCTGCCTTTTAAACCTATCAATGTCAAAGACGATGAACCACTGCATGGTAATAAATAGTTACTCTGTGTTGACTCCAAGCGACTTTGAATACCGCTCTAAATTACCTGTCACAGTTTATTCCATACTTGGTTATGGCTTTAGTAAGTACTAATCGTAACTTTGTAACTCGTCAGGGTTCAAAGGTGTAATTAGAATTCATTTATGAATGCGACAGAAAGAGGATAATATTAAAGGAGTGTCGTTACCTGTTCGTGGTTTATAACTGCAGTTTGTATTACCTTTGTACAAAAACAATAATAGACTTTTTAAACGAAGTTTTTTAAAGCAGCTTGCGGCAGGCGTAAAATAGTAGAAATGATCACATAACGAAAAAGCGTTACGCAACGAAAAAGTGCCCCTCTTTCTTGCGACTTTTTATTATTATATTAAATAGAACAAGACAGAGAGTGAGATAGTTTTCATGGTTTTGGTTAGTTGGTTATTGGTCTGAAACCAATAGTGAAGGCAAAATGAAAATCCATGATCATTGCGAGTGGTTTTTATCATGCGAGTGGTTTTCAAGGTTTTTGAGGGTGCTGAAGGCCATGTTTTCTGTATGTACCATTCCCTAACATCGTCCATTTTCTCAAATCCTTTGCAATGCTGCCTGCCTATTGACACTTGGCCTGCTGAAATTCACAGAATATGGTAATGGTTTCTCACCCCTTTTTCAGAGCTGACCTGTTTGTTAAGAAAGTAAATAAATATTTACAAACAAGATTTTCATTATATTAAATTTTCGCACTGCAACTGCAACGAATCTCCAAATAACGTTTTTCTCCTGTGGCAACCCTTAATAGTTCTCGTCTCGGATTAGGGCTTCGGTGACGTAATCGATAGGCTAGTGCCGTAATCCGGGCGCGACTCGCTGCGGTCGTATCTATACGTGTGCAAGTGTGGACGGCACTAGTTTAAAAAACAATAACTCGGCTGTTTCCGCGTGTCTATGGTTCGCGGAGTTTTTGATAGACGCGGAGATCACGTGAGGGGTAGTATTTTCTTTTTTATGTGGAATGGATGGAGTAACTTATGTTTGACATTGAAAGTGATGATATGGGTAGATATGGTTGGTATATTATAGTTTGTAAATTTACGTTACGTGAAGTTTGCTTTCCTAAAACTGAAACAAGAAAAATTGCGTTAAAAACATGTGAAGGAACAGATTTTTCTGCAATACCAAAAAGGCACAAACCGAAGTATTGCCATTGCCCTAGAGACATACACGTATGATGACGCAGTAAGACGCTAGGTAAAGTCCGACTTGGGTTTCGGGAACGTGGCCAAAAGATAAAATATCATGAGACTATACTGGATTTAGCAGTGGTGTCAAGTAACTTCGCTTTCTTGTGTACATGTCCCCGTACCGAGCACTTTGACAGTGAAGTATTAGATAGTGTCGATCATAATTGGTCATTCTTCTTTTTAGTAGCATCAAAAGAATCAAAACTGTTCCCGCCAAGCCATGTAAACTTCACAAACTGACATAAAGGCGGACACACACTTTCTCACTATAAAACATAATGCATAGATGCAAGCAGACTTTTCATGCTGGTCACGGTTTATAAGGAATTCGCCTAAGGATAGTCGCAGACATTTCATGCTATTTGATAACCTATTTAATTGCAATAATGTGCTGGACTCAGTGATGGTTGCGCAGCCAATCGGAGACTGTCAGGTATAAGTTTTGAATATTCTACAGTAAGTCGTGATGTGTAGGAGTATTATTGTAATTAGGTAGTAATCGTTTATGTATGATAGTCACCTATTGTACAGTCGCCAGCAGGTCAAGCTATCCCAAACTGTCAAATTTTCCCAATTGAACATAAACCTTATTCCTTTGCAATAAAGTTGAAAAACCATCAAAGAAATTTGACAGATTGGGGTAGCTTGATGTGCTGGCTTCTGTACATGAATATTGTTATTTTCAGGAGTGTTTTTTTTTTTCGTAGTTTAGGCTACGGGCCAAAGCCACGTAAATTCAGTTAACAATTTTGTCAGTGGCTTCACCGTGTAACCGTGAATTCAGCACATGATTTATTTAAGTAATGTGTTGCTGCTATTTTGTAGAAAAGTGATGAAAAAATGAAAAAAAAAAAGTGAAATAAAAACACTACTACCAAAAAAAAAAAATCAACAGACTTCCAAAAAAACACGACACAGTAAAAAAATACTTTAATTTCGATAATATTTCTCAATATTTGAAAGATTACTAAAAAAAAAACAAGAAAAAATCAAAATGTGTGCTAGTGCATGTGCAGTTCCCACAACACGTGATACTTTGCTAATGTTTGCGCGCCCGAGTTGGATCAAATATTTGTCTTGGATCAAGTTGGGATCAAATACATTGATTTGGCACTTCACTACCAATGCCGCTACTATTGGAAACTCACTTCCAAGTGTCAATTGATTTAATTATTAAAAAAGACGGGCGAAAGTTCATAGAACGTTGGGCCTGATGTTACAGTAACGATAACTGTACTTAGATATTAATAACATAAAAAGAATACTAAAATGTTTAAGACTGATCCATGGCAGAATTTTTTTTTAGGTGTTATTGGTTTTTACAAAAACAACGCTGTTGCTTCATAAAAATTTACTTACGACTTCAGTTAGTTACTCACGTTATACTTTAAAAAGAATTATCAGATTTAATTGCAGACAAGAATAATAATTGTGGACGTTGATCAGTTGAATGAGTTGATCATTCATTGTATTTTACTTTGAAATCTGTGGTCGATGAGGTGGGGATAAGTCGAGTAGGCAAGATAACTAAGTCAGTTGTAAAGAATGCGTGGGTTGTTCGTCAAAGTAATATCCGTCAAAATCCTTCTTAAGTCGTTATAGAATACTAATCGATTAATAATTACAGCACAAGAAAACTAGGAAAAGAAATTTAGGAAAATATTACAAATCCCATACACAAGTTTAATTGAATTTAAGTGAAATTTTTTTATTTAGCCATTCCACCACTTCCGTAGGTACCGAGTTAAAACGATTTTGAGTAAAAGAAGTAAGTAAACTAAAAATTTCGTTCTTTAACCCATATAGTAATTTGACAGGTGGTATGACAAACTCCTATGCTTACTAAAAAGCAAACACACAAAGAACTGGAATGTCAGATTACTATCTGGGATTAAAAAAACGTACTTTAGCACTCTTTCCTATCGAACTATTACTAAATTCCGTTTTAAGCTCTAATTTTAGATTTTCAATTTAATTATCAATACCTATTCTCCTCAAACTCGATAGTCTCAACACTTTATTCTCACTTCCTGGAATCGAGAACCCATCGTAAACACAGCTAATCTATTTGCCGGCCAGTATTGACCAACCTCCCTCGCTACATGTAAAAAGTGTCAAATGTTGTGCACCTCTGTTTTGACCAAACATTCGCTGCAAATATTTGAGTTTCGCACTTGACAGATTCTGATCCGTAGGGGCCAGATTTCTGAACAAATCGATAGGAAAGGGGAATTAAGTAAAGCTAAACCAACTAATACACTTCTAATACCCTTGGGTTAGCTCGAAAAATTAGGAGGGATACTAGAGGAGAAGGTAGGTATCTAGAAACACTTCTACCAACTATGAGTTGTGAAAGAGAAACAATGACAGATTGTGGGAAAGATCATACATAAAAAGATGGCCAAGAAGGAGACTAAATAGGTACTGGGAGACTTTCACATCTTAGCCTGCTTAAAATCTCAAAAATTAAAAGGAGGTTCGCAATATTATACACAACATAAAACACTGCGCAGAACACACATTATATCAAATCAAAATACAATTTTAAACAGCGACAAAAAGTCATATCAACATTTCTCTCTGAACAATTACTGTCGCAAGTTGTCCCGACAATATTTCTCCTTAAAAACATTCACAGCGAAAATCGGAACACCACTCGCATCCGGAATCGCAATGTCGTGTACCACAGTGTCGGACAAAGATACTAACAATTTTTATTGGCGGCATCACAGGTATTGAAAACAAATAAATAATTCAACAAAGCTGAAAGGGAATGCTCGCGTATCGCATCGCGTGAGGGCTGTGCGTGTCGACGCGCCGGCAGCCATTTTGTAACCCAAAAATTGGCGGGAAAATTGAGAAAACGACACTTCTATGTACCACAAAGTCTAATAAACTCACACGTAATTTATGCAAACGACCAAACGCCCCGGATTGCTGCGGAAGCATTAAAAAATAAAACAACGAAATTATTCGAAATTATGCTCTGAAATATTCGGAATGATTCTCGGAGCGAAGTTCGTAATAAGGAGATTTTATTGCGGGACCCAAAGTTTTCATTTTGATGTGTCTATTAAATTCTTTGCGGTTATCGGGTAGGATATATTTTTGAGCTTCTGTCGGATTCTTTTAGTTTTCGGCGTAAGAATAGTTGCGGAAGAATTTTATAGATAAAATTCGTTGGGTATTGTGCCAAACTATCATTGGCATGACCTACCTTAAATTTCTAGGAAATTGATAGATACCTAGAGGATTAACTTACACTCACATAATTAGTTTTGTTTCATCAAAAAAAATTCTTAAGTCCCCAAACAATTTGTCGAAACAAACAAATTAAGTATTTTAAGAGGCAACCTACATACCAGCCTTAAATTTTTACATACAAATCGGGGCAATCGCTTTCCCTTCAAATTCATTGAAACATTCTTACGCTCACACCTCAGCAGTAAATAAGAGCCGAAATAAAAAAAACCGCGAAACTTAGAAAACACTCAAAGTTCACTTTTATTTTACGTTTAGTGCCTATAAAAACGTCAGTGAGAACATACTTCCTAAAATTCGAGGTTCACAACTCACGGAAAAGTAGCAGCGTGTGACAATAAAATGTCCAATACAAGTGGCATTAGACTGAAACCTCCAAGATGGCTCGGAAGCACGCATCCACGCCAAATCACCAGGCTAGAAAGACCTGCCCCACCTTGAAAACTTTACTCCAAAGATCCCGAAAGTTTCCCGGAATTTTGGCCACGTAGAGATCACGATAGTCTGGTCATAATATGGCAGTCGGTGTCTATATGTGGGCGAAAGGGAGGCCAAATCACCTATTATTAAGGGGGGTGCCAAACTAACGGCTTCACGTGTTGTTCCTTTTTATGTGTTCCGTTTGAACAGCACGCTTGATGGTGTAATTTAGGTGTAAAAGTGTACACAGCTTATATATAGTTAAGTGGATATTTTCGAGGTGGAATAATGATGGAAATGATCCTAGGATAGGCGCCTATTAAACATTTCGAAATGTCGTAAACTTAATGACTTTACTTAACCAGTCACAATTAAGAATCGTTATTATTACGAACATGGAATTAAGAACACATTTTCATCATTCCAAACACGTTAGAATCTTGAAAATTATTTGATTTGATGAAGTAATAAAACTATTAAACGTTAATTACAGAAGACAGACTTTTTAAAAGGAGTAGGTAGCGTCATATAACGAGGTAATAAATCCAAAAATTGCTGTAAATACGGAATAAGGACCTTTTAGGAAAATATTTTTTACCAAACAACATGGCGAAGAAGGTAAATTCAACGTAAATGTAGGTACGAGTGTACAGAATATGTTTTGCGTCAAGTTCCGACATTAATATTGTAACAAAGCTACCACAAGGGACCGTACGGAGAGCCGGCAGGGAAATGATACAGAAACTAGGCATGCCTCTCGAATATTCCAAAATGTTCTGGAATCCTATGAATTTTGTAACATCTGAAAGTAGTTTCGACGATTTGGACAAGGTATGTAAAGATCATTGGTTCCCCTTCGAAATGCTTGTTTGGGAATTGGAGCAAATTCAAGATGGCTGTCATCCCCAGAGTGAGGGACGTAGGTAGGTAACTAGTTCTCTTTGTTTTTTTTTTTGTTTTAGCACACATGATAGTTGTGTGTTAAAGTGACCTCGTCTGAATGAGTTACAGATAAAATACGAGTAACGTACTAAAAGAAACATTTATGATTATCATCAAAAGTTTGCATCCATGTTATTCTAATGTGCCTGGCCTGTGCTACTGTATTTTTTTCCTTAGGTTGCTTAAAGCCAGTGCTAAATGATTCTTCTTTCATTTGTTTTCTTATCTTACCAACTATATCTTCCTATACCTGTCAAACCAAAAACGACATCAAACTGCATAAAATGTTACGCAAAGACTCTGACCATTCATTCTGCCACAATTTGCATAGAAAAATCGTAAAAATGTCGCGTTTGACACACGGAGCGCATCATTTGACGGCCATGATATACCTAACCCTTATGTCACATTGACATCGGACGCGTTCGTCGATGGTACCAAGGTCATATTTTAATGATACTCATTAATTAAAGAGAAATGGCATTGAATTTGTTAGCTTTGTCGTTTATTTACGTAAATGTTTGTTAGGGAAAATAATGGTGTCATTTAGGAAAAAATTGAGGATTTTTTGGCATTTTGGGTTATCTGTGGGGTCATCAAATGGATAACTGTGACCTTGTAGGTAAGAAGGGGAAAAACTGGTTTACTGTGTAAAGACAAGACTCTTTTTTAATAGTTCTGAATCACTGCAGAACATAATATCTAACACTTCATTAGGTTTTTTTTTCAAACGCTTCATAACGACCATTCTCCACGCAGCAAGAATAAAAGAAAAACTAAGAACAAAGACTATTCAAATCTGGAACAATATTTACATTTAGGAACAAAACCAGAACAAAAATATAGAATAAAATATGAGACAGCTGAAAACCGTTTGTTTAAAAACACCTAGGTAGCTTATGATATTCGATACTCGCGATTCAGTAATACCATAAACTACGATTGAAAAGCTTTCATGTCATGATATCGGTAACACTCGAGCAAATGTTCCAAGTTAAAATTTTAAAATTCGTTGACACTTCATGGTGTCACTGTTGTTTTTTAAATTTTACTTTTTATTATGATTCGGAAACGCGATGTGATTTTTGTTCACAGTTGTTAAATAAGGGATGAAGCTATATTTTGACTTTGTAAATAGTTACTTCATTAAGAAATAAAGCTAATATGCTATTTAGTTGATATGATCAACGTTGATTTCATTCGTGCTCAAAGATAGATGCAAGTTTAATAAAAACTTCAATGATTAGAAAATGGCAATAATTACCTCAGCAAATCAGATATTTGTAATCGTGAAATAACCGTCATTAATCGTCCAAGCGTACACTTTTATCTTCGACCTCTAATTGTCACTTTAAACAGCTACAATTCCGAGCAAAAGTAACTACACACCCAGAAAATCTTCGTTCACAAATATTGCTTTACCAGCCCCAATAAAGTGCCCCTCTAGTTTGGTAACAGCGATTCCGTTATTGCCTGCCGTCGTGTGAGGAATTGAGGAATGCCTGGTTGTTTCAACATTTCTATTACACTGTGTAGCACTCACACCTGTCCCTTGAATCGTGAAAACGTCAATTTTACATTTTCCGCATTCTCTTGTCGCAAGTGTATTTGATATTCACTCTTATTCTTGGTTAGGGCTGTCAAATTTTCATCTTTATGGATTTAGTAGAAACTCTACGTTACTTTCAATATATTAATTTAAATAGTGTTACTTTAAATATACTTAGGTGTTATGAGTAGGTACTTTGGTGGTTGGTTTTAATCATCTAATCTGATTTGTTATTAATTTTAACAAAATCTCTCCATAGTATCTAACATGGTGAAAAATGGACATTTTACATTTTGTGCTGAGGTCTGTAATAACTACTCAGCTAAACAGTTTGTCTCCAGGCAGTATTACTTTTTATCACGCTTTTCTTTCTTTTCTTATAAGCTTCATTTGTAACCAATTATGAAACAGTGTAATCAAATCTTAGAAGTAAATTTCAACCTACTTCTAACTGTCGTACCGAAATGAAACATTGCATGTATATGCAGATTGGATGACGAAACTATAATTTGGTATCTTGGAGCTGATTTGATGATGGAGCCAGGAGTTGGGTAGACAAACTCTTTAGTGGCTACTAGTAAACCTGTCGAGTTAGGACTCATGATTCATTTTGACGAGAGATAATGGAGAGATACACCAGTCTGTTAAGCTAAGCACATGTTTTAATTTAAATGTCATAAGTACTAGTGATAGTCATGTCATGAGACAGAAGTATTTTACAATACTTAGGTGAATTAAATATACCTCACGTCAACCCTACACAGAAATGTGATGCAAACGTCAAAAATAAATACTTGACGCGCGACTCGCGTCATAATATGACGGAGCGTGAATATTTTGTGTATATTTTTACTTAATTTCTACTACTCACGTTTGAGATTTTGTATTTTTATTGTTGAGTGTTTGTTTACATTGTTTTTAGCACTCTGCTGGCCATTTTGGGGGTAACCTCTCTATTCATGAAATTTATAGATACCTATTACCAATCTATATGTTCGAAAAATTTGTCTGCTCAACAACGTAAATGACGCAATGAATGTTGTTTAACTGTCAGAATGAAAGCCATTGTTACTGTTGTGTGTTACGCTATAACCCCGCTTTTATGAGGCACTGCCAGGTTTTGGCTATGACCTAGGTATGCAATATTGAAGAGTCAGGTGGCTGCGGTACTTAACATGTTTTAAAAGAAAAAAAAAATTTAGTAGAGGTGCCCAGCACCTCACTAAACATACATAATCTTAACAAGGCATATTTCGCTATTCTCTAATCGGCTCATCAATGCGTGTCTGGAACCCTAACGCTTCCAAATTGATCGTCACATTTGGGCGGGCCTAGGGCGGCGCCCAAACGACGAGCCGTGGGCGGGAGACGGATTGCGGTCGACAGGTCGTTCGCTCAACTGCTAGGTCACCTTTTTATATCAATTTGTTGTTGAGAGCACAAGATAAATTAGGTTTTGTCAGTATTTATACAACAGTTTTGGCTTTCTAAGATGGGAATTGCCTACCGAAGTACCTACAAACATAAAATGACTAGATCATTTTGAAAAGGAAAGTCATTGTCTAGACCTTACAAAGGCTCTTGAAAAACAATTACGAGATTTCTAACCGACTTCAAAAAGAAGGAGGTTATCAATTCGACGTTTATAAATATATATGTTATGTAGGCATTGGTTTGACCCCAAGGATGGTGAAATTTCGAATAGGTGTGGGGTAGGTAACTAAAAAGTGAACACTAAAAATAGTTAAAAAAAAAACAACCGACTTCCAGAGTTATTTTATAATTAATTTTAAATTTTAAATCATCAATTTTATAACATGAAATGATTCGTACTGTTATCTACTCGAAGCCACAAGATCGCAAAAATTCCTTGTTGTAATCGCTTGAGCTACTTGATCGAATCGCGCATTTTTCGAGCAACATAAAGTTCAAACAATACTGTAATTTTATTGTATATATTCCAAATTCCAGGTGCATTGCAGCATTTTTGAAAGAATGCAATGTAACCAAAAACAGTGTATCGCTTTATATTGAACCAACAATTAAATTTATTTTCGTTTCAACTTCAACAAAATATTTCTCTCACAGCACCTGGTACTTATAAAAAAAAAAAATAAGATAAAAAAATCTCAACAAATTCAGGTGTCTTTCGTCCATTACCAATCAATATGCATCAACTATCAACATTATCGACGAAGTTATCGACAAAGACCGGTAGCTCCTTAATCCCTTTAAGATAACCGTTAAACCGTACCGAAGTATAAAACTCGAGTGACATTCCATGTACCTACATACGCCATAAAGTGATCAAAGTATTGATTTCAGTGATGGCGGCTCTTTGGTGGTCCGACGTCATCACATAATTCTTATTTTGAATTTTGATATTTCAATTTGAATGCCGATGAGTTTCGATATTTGAATTCGATTTTGTTTGAATGTGGTTTGTTTGAAAATGGAATTCATTTGTTTTAGGTTCGAATGTATTCAAAGTAATGACGTGTTTTAGTTGTAGGTAACCACCATATTGTGTGTCCATAATTGATTTCGAGAATGTTTGAATTGCTCGCAATATTTTACCACAGAGTAAAATATTTTACTGCATCAATTCATTTACCACAAAATGTTACAGCTACGTTTTAGTAGATAAATTAGAAGCTCTACCGATGCTGAAATTTCTTATTTCCAGTTTAACTATTTTAGATGTGTTTTAACGATTTTATAGGAAATGTTCGAAATGACACAAAGTCCTAAAAATACAGTCACCAATTAGTTCTAATTGGACTACCCGCCACTAGTTTTAAATTATAAACGTAATGATTCGACAAAAACCCAAAACACCTCAACATTAAGTGATACCAATCGGCAAACAAATTAAACTTCACTTTTGGGAAGCATCCTAAAAATTTCCTTAAGCGCTACCGTCACACTTTAATTGTACACCTGAACAAATTAATCAACACCCCTAGGACACAGACATAAGGTTTAAATTCAAATGACAAATGAGTGCGACAACCGTAAATGTAAATTTGTTTTTCTTGAGTGGATGTGTGGGTGTAAAATGTGTACAGATAGTTGAAAAAAATAAAAGTAGGTGTGTTTGCGTGGGTGACTGAGCTTCAACCGTTGATAAGGCTCAATAAAAAGTTGGATTTAAACACGTTATCGGCGTATCGGCGGCCTATTGGTGGTCGGTCGTGTCAGACAAGGAAATGGATAGAGTAGCATCTTATACATTTTTTGAATTTGTTTTTTTTTACTATAGGTACCCTATTAAGTTGCAATATCGTCATTGCATTGTAATATGGAAGCGCATTGACAAACTCCCTTTCTCCGATAAAGTAACATTTCACTTGGCAATTCGAAAGAAGAGGCGGGACTTAAAGCTGTCAAACTACTATATTACTTACAGGTTAAACTTTATCAGGGGATTGAATACTAAGGATATTTTATTTATTTCTTCCGTCTCTTTCTTGTTCAGCTGAAAACAAAAGACAGCAATACTTTAAGTTTACCTATGCACAACAACGTAGGGCCAATATTCATTCAGAGAATAGAGTCGCTTTAATAATATTGATCAAAAATGTTTCAAGTCAAAACTTTTTCCTGCCTGCTTGATATCGGCGGTTACACCCACCACCACCAGCACACATTTACACCCCCAATTTCATTGGCTTATCAGTCGATTGGCACGGACTTACTCGTGCCAATTTGCCTGTTTCACGCAGGGACCGGCCGGATACTCGTTGAAAGGGTTTTTGAAGGGGTTTTTTTAAGCGCTTAAAAAATAAACCCTTTGATACATGTTACACCGTCGAATGGGTGCAATGTAACCCCTTCCGAACAAGTTAACCTTTCAATACCCTGTAACACTGTAACAGGGTAACCCATTCCATTCCAACACATTGTAATATCCACTCTTTGTAATCGACATAAGTTTGAAAATTTTATAACCACGACCGCACGTGACATCTTTCTGCCCGGCGGCGCCATGGTTGCATGTACCGAGCGACTTGTAAACATGGAATACTAATTATTGCCAATATGATTTTACAGTTCAATTTTGTTTGTCGCACATGCTAAACATTGTAATGTTTCTTTTTCGTGTCTATACTTGTTTACATTCTCATCACTCGTCATTTAATTCGAAACTCGGACGGAACTACTGAAGATATTAAAAGCAATTTAGCTATGTTTTTGTTTAAGTGTGTGTGGTATTACTGCCTATTATATTTCTTATTACTTATAAATGTATATTTAGTTACTGTTTCCGTGAAAATGCACAGCCGAGGCAAGACTGGACACCGTTATTATATACCGGTCAAATTAGCCCGAAAAATAGGCGTACCTACTCTTGCGTAAATTCCCAAGAAGCAATAAACTGTTGCATATACTATTATAATGAAATTGTGAAAAGTCGTCCCCATCGTTCCCCTGTGTGCAATTTTTTTTACAAGGTCATGGTTCGCAAAGATGTTTTTTTTTTTTTTTGCGAAACGGTTAGTTTTATGATAAAATGAGCTCACTCACAAAAAATATAGATCATGCAATTATCACATAAATAAACAGGTACATACATAAATTGTCCTTACACTTTATACCCTAAGATTCAACATTTCTGAGAAAAAGCGATTCTAAAATATACTCTCTGTCCGTCAGAGCACCCCCTACAGAAACCAAACCGGTTCCGGTCAGATCAGATCCGGCCCCTCTCTTGCCATGTTCTGAATGAGAAGGTTTGCAATAATTCTCTCGAAGAGTTTTTCCACCTCATCCAGCAACACAATGGGTCGGTAAGCGGATGGAGAGCCCGCAGGATGCCCTTCTTTTTTTTAGCAGGACCAGCGTTCCAGTCTTTCACTAGCGTGGAAACTGGCCCCTCTCCAAACATGCACTAAAGAGTCCTACTTAGCGGGGCCAGAGAGCCCTCATGGCCAGAACCCATGCACGGCCATGAATGCTGTCTGGTCCTGGAGTGTTTTTGGCCTTAAGCCTTTGTACTGCTGCTCTCAGTTCTACCTGGGTCACTTCAGGCGCGTCGTCATCCTCGTTTTCCGCGTTGGGCACTATAGTAGGCGGAACCATATCAGGTGGTGTGTGCTCCCCTTGAGAGGGGAATAAAGCGCTCACCACTCTCTCTAGCAGCGTTGGAGGCTATGGGACAATGCTATGGGGCGCCCACGAGCGAAGTTTGCCCCTAACCAAACGTTAAGGTCGCCCCCACGTATCCCGTCCTAGAATTGCCAGCAATTTATCATGAGCTTCGGTCCTTGCCCGCTTAAATTCCAGGTGAAGAGCCTTCTTAAGATAAAATATTTTTTTATTTGTCCAAAACATGAGTATAGCACACACACAGCATGCAAGATGTTACGGCAAATTATGATTAAGACAGTCATGTTTTGCCTGAACGGCGTGCAAATATAAGATGTCAGATGCTACACAGCATCAATTGATTCTAAATTCGTCCATTAGACACAGCAAATAGTATATCAATTAACAATCCAATTTACCACCACTGCGCCACCGCCACTTTTTACACCTCACACCGTTCCGTCTCTCTTACTAGCGCTTCTGGTGTTCGGCGGATTCGTCGGTGCCTAGTGTACGGACGCCACGCCGCTACGCATGCGATGTGCAACTGCGCAATATCTTGTGACGTCCAACACACCTGGTGCCTGGCAGATGGAGACTGAACGCGGAGCAACACAGCATCACAAATTTGGGTTATGGCCTCCCGGAACCATTCTGCTTCGTCCTTAATATCGATAGACCTGACTGGTGAGTCTAACCAGGCATGCACCATTGAGGCCACCAGATGAGCTTCCTGGTTCAGTCACTTGACCACTCATCGCCAGTCATCCTCAACCCGGGCTGGGGCCGCTTGGACCGGGCCACTCGAAGTCTGGGCGGAAACGTCAAACTGGATGTATCTGTAGTCCGACAACGTCTCCACCTCCTATAATACACGCCAGTCCTGAACAGAGCGTGCCACAGCAGGACTAGCAAACGATAAGTCCACTATAGACCCACCCCACTGCCGCACACATGTCTGAACAGATCTCCGGTTTAGGAGCAGTAGGCCTGACTCCATCGCCCACTCTTGTAATAACACACCCCGTGCATCCGTTGCTGGGGAACCCCAAGTTGTGAACGCGGCGTTGAAGTACCCCATGAAAGGACAGGGTGGGGACGGCTTCGACTGACGACTGGGTTCAATTCCGAAATAAAGTCTCAAAATCAGCGAGAGGTCGGTTGGGTGAGAAATAAATCTCCACGTCCATAATATTTTCGACTAAGGCCGCTACAAAAGCCCCGTCCCGACTGAAGGTCTCTAGGGACAGAGTGCCAGCGGCCAGCCTCAAGATAAGTGTCGCCAAGCCATCAATGTCACCCATCCTGTCATCCTTGGGAGGACCAAAGTATGTTTCGGCGGCGATGGCAACGTTGATCAACCACTTGGCCGTGCCTGGAGCAAAAGGTCCTGAGCCCTGGCGCAACGATTGATATTGGCTTGGAGAAGACGAAGGTCTGGGGCCGGGTCTTTCTTTCTTTCTATTACTGGGTAACTATCACCTCCCCGTTAGCCCTTTCCTGGGCGTTATTGTCGGCGGGCGGTGAGCGAGCTGACTTCGAGGGCCCAATGTTACAATTTGAGTCAGCTTTTTTATCTCTCGTGCATGCCTTGCTGCCCGTCTGGTGGTCAGCCGGCCTGATCAATGACGCTTAAAAAAACGCGTCAAGTACCTCATAGGTGGCGTGGAAATGTGTGAACATTATGGCGAATACCTACAACTTAAGTAAATTTTAGAATCGCTTTTTCTCAGAAATGGTGAATCTTAGGAGATAAAGTGTTCCGGCTAGTCCTGGGATACCGTCAGAACTCCGGTGAGGCAGCGAGCCTCTTTGCCAGATTGCCACCATGAGATCTGGAGACAAAAAGTCCTCGCGCATGTGTGGGAGCGGCGCGAGGAGGCAAAACGCCGGGGCGTAACTCCGCCGCCGCAAGAAATTACGGCACAACGGACAGCTCCGGTGGGATCTCATGACGTCATGGACAGTGCGATTGTCGCAACCCAGTACTGGGCACGGACGAAAAGAGGGGTCTCGGCGTCCTCACCTTCCGCCTTACGCAGGTTCTCACCGGACACGGCTGCTTCGGGAGGTTCTTATTCTGGATATGGCCAACGGAAACACCCGGGTGTCACCATTGTGTGGATCACCAGGAGGGCACGATGGAGGTCTGCCCTGCTTGGGCGGAGCACCGCCGTGTCCTCGTGGAGGCGATCGGCGGCGGTGATCTCTCGCGTCCGGCTCTGGTCCAGGTCATGGTGCGGAGGAAAGTGCATGGGATGCCGTCACCTCCTTTAGCGAAGCAGTAATGCTCGCGAGGAAGGAGGCGGAGAATGTGAGGGATTCCGAGGCAATCCGTGTGCTCTCGCGCCCTTAGCCGCCACAGAAGACGGATTGGGCATCGGGACTCCGTAGCGGACTCCCGGCCACCGTAGATGCGGGCTTGCGCAGTGCGAGCAATGGATCGTTCACCGTCTGGTAAGGACCAGGCCCGGGTCGACGGCGTGTTGTGTTCGACGCGCACGTCAAAGAGATGTCAGCAATAATGAAAGGGGTCCGCTAGGGCCAATGCCTGCCAGGGTCGCGGATTTGATCGAAAGAGTTACCGTGGCCCTGGCACAGGCAACTGAAGGAACACGAGTGGATTTTAGTCAGTAAAACTCTGACACGCCTTCTCACTCCGTCAAGAGTGGGAGAAGTCATTGATGATTTTACATCCCAAAAAAAAGGAGAATAAAGTGTAAGGTAAATTTTTGTAGAGACATAATTGCATGACCTACAATTTTTATCTGAACTATTTTTATCATAAAACTAACCGTTTCGCAAAAAAATCCAAAAAAACTCATTTTAGCAAACTTTGACCTTGAATGAAAACAAATTGCACACATGGGATCGATGGAGACTTTTCATTATTATGGTATCCCTAACGTTTATGTAAAAATTCAGCTTCTTAGGAATATATGCAAGGGTGAATGTTGCACTTTGTTGTCAAATTCGAAATAACTAAATAAAATAGTAAGAGGAAGAGGCGCCACACCGCCGCGCCGCGTCGCCGCTAGGGTACAAGTTTAAACATGCAGCTCAAGTTGATTAGGTAATTCAGGGTAACACGAATAAAAGCTTTTCGTGAAGGTAACCCCTTCAAAGGCTTAAGACGTTGAAGGGGTTAACCCCTTCACGTGGTTACCATAATAAAGGTGTTAACCATTTCGCTGGGTTTCGCGCATGAAACTCGAACAAAAGGTAACACTGCGATATGAATTACCCCATGTACGGGTTACCCTGTCAAAAGGCTTAACTCTTAAGCGGGGTTGTCCGGTCCCTGGTTACACGTATGGCTTGTCGATTCACCCACAACATAAATTAACTTAATGCGAATTGCCTACAAAAAATACTATTTAATAGTGTCGATTCGCCCGTTTCGGGCGAGTAAATTCGTGCGAATGAACTAATAAGCCATTCTTATTAACTTACTCACAAAAACTCACTCAGAACAAATTCTACCGCTCCACTCAAAAACAAAACTCCAGTGCTACCAAAAACTTAATCTAAAGTACACTTGACCACCTTAGTCCTATCTCACCCATTATGAGCAATAAAAGGAGCCAGGCTATCTTGCTCGCTACCGCGGCCAGATGAAAGGTGGGTGATACCGCTAAAATCGTCATTTGTTTTGTCACCCGGCTAATGTCGTACGATGTTGATGCGGTAGGTAGGCCAAGTTATCTTGTGAAGTGAGTCGTGTTGGGAGTCAAAAGGTTTTGTAGCTTATTTAGGGTTATTTTGGTAACATTATTTTGTTTGAAAACGAGCTTTTGATAGAAATTACACCCTGATTGCGTAACACACATCGATCAGTAGGTATCTCAAATATTTTGAAGGATACTGCTTATACAGGATATATTTTTATCCAGTGCGCAAACTGTAACCATGAATTCAGCATATCATTCTAGACCACCCCAGCGTAGAAATACTTAATAAAAAGGGGCGGTCAAAATGTATGGAACAGGTGATTTTTTTAAAATATGATATGCTGAATTCTTGGTTACAGTTGGTGCACTGGTTAAAAACTTATACTGTATTGTTTGTTTGTTAGAACGCGCTAATCTTTGGAACTACCAGTCTGATTTGCATTTGAAAGCACAATTATTGAGGAAGGCAATTAATACTCTAAAACCCATAAAAGCCGAGCAACAAGAAAAAAAGTCAGAAAGAAGGCTTAGCGAAAACGAAATAAGAGCGCGGGCAGGCGATTTGATGCGACGGGGCGTGTCGGAGACATTAAAAAAAAAATCTTTCCCAAAAAACTTTTCTACGGACATGGTTTTAAAATAAGCCATACAACAACACCATAGAATAAAGTGCCTTAACAAATATCATTAACAGAAATAGCTGCTCATTGCACGCCACTAAAGATTTCACTCATCAGGTACAGTCGCGAGCATAAACATACACACTTAGCGAAATTCAAAGGCGATTCCCTGTAGTCTAAAGCTTTAAATTCAGATAATTTATGTAAACAAAGAAACGTCAAGAAATTTCACTGTAAAAATGACAGGACAGCAGTGCAAATCATTTTTCGTATTTTCTTTTTTATCACCTTTTAATTTAAAGTCCTTTAATAAAAACAATGTTTTGTGTAGTGTCGTGACTTATATTGATCACCCCTTTTAAGTCCACTGCTTGACGTAGACCTCCCAAAATCTTGGATCTTTTGACCTACCAGTCTTACTAAAGGGTTTCGTATTACCCACTCTCTGGGTTATGGAGGTCAGAATGGCACTTGCTCCTTGTGAAATACTGGTATTCCGGTGCATCCGGTTAAACTGGAAGCTGACCCTAGCATACATAGTTGCGAACAGGCTAGGCAGATGATGATGAAATATGAAATACAATTTCTTTCTGTGCAAATATTTTTGCTTGTGACTGTACTCATTAACTAACTACCCATTAATTTATTTACTGTTAATGTGTTAGTAAACACGTGTACACACTTGAGATTATATAAGATGAGTGTTCACTGTATTCAGAGAAATTGCTTCCTCATTTCACTTTTTAATTCGGTGGAAGTGTCTCTGAAAAGTTGTGTATCCAGATAATGTTTCATGTTTTAAAGAATTATTTGTGGTAAAACAGCAAATACCGAAGATTGTAGTAGATTTACACAACATTCTACACAATACACACACTTCATGATCAGCCTATAATGGTCCCACTGCTGGGACACAGGCCTCCTCTGGGTGAGAGGGAATGGGCCATAATCCATCATGCGATCCCAGTGCGGGTTGGTAGATGTCACATGTCTTCTAATTTTTGGTTCTAGGACATGCCGGTTTCCTCACGATTATTTCCTTCACCGTTTGAGAGCAGTGGTGATGAAATAATTTACACTAAGTAAAGCATCTGTCTGGGTTCGAACCTACGACCTACAACTCGTAAGTCGCGGCTGTTACCACTTGGCCACGACTGCTCTACTCCTTGAATTAAGTAAATAGTATTGAATGTTAGATCTTAAATGAAATTGAAAGAAATATTGAATGAAATTGAATTCAACTTGCTAAGTTAATCTCGAGCTTATACGAGTAACTCGTATTTAGCAATCTCTTGCTGAAACCATCAGGATTCGGTAAGCTTGAAAACGTCTGTAATCTAATCTGCATCAAATCTCATGTTAAAACTGTTTTAATTGATTGAAATTATGTAATTTTCACCAGTATTTGACATTAGGTTGTCAATGTCAATGACGCTCTGTATTTAGACAGCCTGTGTAACCGTTCACTGCTTTCCTATTTAACCAAAGCTAAAATTGTTTATGGATTGACATAACACTAAACTGGCATAGACAATAAAATGGTATAGACAATAAAATGGCATATACATTTTTTTAAACCTAGGCTACATTACATGTCTTAAAGTTTTAACTAAGAAAACATGGCACCAGTTCTCCCGCGTACAGCCGGCTACTTCCTATGGACAAGGGGTCCTGGTCATAATGCTAATTGCCTTCTCCTAATGAGCGCGACTTCGCTAAACTTCGCTTAAGAACAGCGGAATTCATAATAGGCGTGACGTTAGAGTTAAAATATTAGAAATACGGGGTCGACAACATTTTTGTGGAAATAAGCTCACCAATTTCAGTCAGACAAATGGTTATTTTATTTATTTCAAGTTTCCGACTCGTAGATATTGTATATGCAAAGGTTTCTGTAGTACCATTAAACATGAGACTTCAAGGGCTTGTGCAAATCTTGGGGCTCGTTCGATTAATTTAGTCTGGTCAAACGGCTATGTGGTCGATACATTTCATTCATTCATTCTTTTAGCACACAAATGTGCAAGGCAAACTTAATGTTAATGCCATAGGAAATTTTCTACCAGTCAACCTTTGGTCGTTGCAGAGACAAACCTTTGGATGGATGGTCTTTTTGTGACTGAATAAAATCCTTTATAGGGTGCTCATTAGAAAATTTTCAAAAGTCTTACTATGTGATATGGTGAAATAAATTAATAAACTGATTAAAGTTTTTTTTACTAGATCATTAATAGAAGAACATCGAACTAATATTTTTGCTTTATTGTATAAAAGTCAAAACGAGTTGTCGATTCGCCCACAAATAAATTAATTTCGTGCGAATCGTCGAAAAGAAAATTGAGTAAACAAAATGATTCACTCGTTTCAGGCGAGTAAATTCGTGCGAGTCGACCAGTAAGCCGATACGAAAAGAAAAACACATCTAAAGGTCTAAAGATACTGCGAAGATCGCACTGAGGACACGGTGGAGCACACGGTGGCGGTCTGCCCAGCTTGGGTGGAGCACCGCCGTGTCCTCGTGGAGGTGATCGGCGGCGGCGATCTCTTGCGTCCGGCCCTGGTCCAGGCCATGGTACGGAGCGAGAGGGCATGGGTAGCCGTCACCTCCTTCAGCGACGCAGTGATGCTCGCGAAGAGGGAGGCGGCGCACGTGAGGGATAGGCAGTCTATGCGCCCTCGCGACCCTAGCCGCCGCAGGATACGGAGACGCCCTGGGCGTCGGGCCCAGGCCGATTTCCGGCCACCGTAGACATGAGCTTGCGAACGGCGAGTAATGGGTAGCTCGCTGTCCGGTAAGGACCAAGCCCAAGTCGACGGCGCGTTGTGTTCCACGCGCGCCTAAAAGAGGTGTCAGCACAAAAATGATGGGGCCTGCAAGGGCCGATGCCTGCCAGGGTGCGGATTTGTTCGAAAGAGATACCACAGCCTGGCAGACGGGTTACTGAGGGAACACGGGTGGGTTTTAGTCAGTAAAAGTCTGACACGCCTTTCTGCTCCACCCAGAGCGGGAGAAGTTATTTGATGATTTCCCAACCAAAAAAAAAAAAGGTCTTTAAACACCACATAATATATATACCACAAAATGTCAAAATTCAAACTTGTGTATTCCATAAAAGTTTAGCAATTCAAATGCCGAAGGATGAAGAGATAATAATCAGAAAGTACATGTTCCTTTTTTTTAAAGGCACAGATTATAACGGTGTCGGTCATCGAAGCGCGAATTTCGGTAGCCGTTTGACGGTATCCATATTCGATTCAAAAATACTTTTATCTACCTACATAAAAAAAGGTTTAATACCTCGTGAATTGTAATTTGCAGGCACTCTTTTTTATTTGACGATATTAAACTTTTTTTAAAGTATTTGTTATTGTGCCTATTGAAAGACGATAATAGTGATGGCGGTAGAGCATTATGACATCACATCACCAATGTCATTGACGTGAAGAACTACAGGAGTTCTTCACGTCTGGATATGGTAGGGCTATTTTTTTAGAAAATTTTAGCCCGGTCTGAGGGGTAATTGCGTAACACACTAACAATAAGAAACAAAGTAGAAAAGAGTGCTTGTGGCTAAGTAATTACAGCCGCACACGGGTCGATCGATCAGGCTAAGATACGCTTGCTGCAGTTCGTCCGTGGATTGATGGGGGACCGTCTTTACATACCAAGACCCCTCCGTGCCTCCGAAAGCACGCTAAGCCGTTGATTCCGGCTGTCATTTATAAATCTTTGACAATCGTGACGGGTCGTCAGAAACCCGAAAGTCTGACAACCAGTCTTACCAAGAAGTATCGTATTACCCAGTAAATGGGTTGTGGAGGTCACATAGGCGGTCGCTCTATGTAAAATACTGGTATTCAGCTGCATCCGGTTAGACTGGAAGCCGACCCCAACATAGTTGGGAAGAGGCTTGATGCTGATGACTAACAGTAGGAAAGGCATTCTCCTTTCATTTTGACAGTTCAAGTACATTCATTGCTTTAATAACGTTGTTGAGCAGACAACTTTTTCGAACATATGAAGCAATTTGATTCAAATTCTGATTGATAGTGTGTTTGTTTCGCAATTAGTGTGCCGGTTAAGTGCGCAGGCATTAATGCAATTATTATAAGACTGTTATGCAAGCAAATATAGCTATAGGTATGTGTCGCGTTTTAGCATGGCAATATCGGTCACTACCCTCCTACATTTTCTAGCATTTTTCGTTTCATAAACTGAAATCAAAATGTATCGTGATCTTCAACATGTTCCGATGACTAAAAACCATACAAAGTGTATTTTTTGGATTCCTACGGAGATATATTACGCAATTTTAAGCCAACTATTCATTGAGTTTTTGTTGTTGTTCAGCTAGTTTAATCTGGTCAAAGTTTAGCTAGCCCTTTCTTTGGCATTGTTCGTCCAATCGTTTAAGTTGAGCTGTACGATTACTGAGAAATGCGTACAATGGTTCAATCAAATCCAATCTGTGTGGTTCTTTTCTCAAAAGACCATTTTAGACACGAATCTACATGGTCTTCACATGATCTAACCCATATTATGTCTGGACTTTAAAAGATGTGACCTCTGAGTTTGTTTCGGCCTTTCTTCTCAGAGTAGTCAGATAGGAAACGCCAACCTCATCTAGTTTTAAAAATATGATTGACTTGAAAAACTGTTTGTACGAACCTACTTACATAAATAAAATCGTAACAATTAAAACTATAGAAATAGTAAATACTTTGTTGTGTTCCTATTGTTCTTGCATTGTCCAGTTATGATTTCCTAGATTATTAAGCTACATTGTGCATGACGTGTATTAGTTCCTAAATCTATCATGACATTTTATCCATTGAAATTGAAAATCAAACTTGTCAGTAATAATAATATATGTCCAGCAAAACTATTATTAAATTAAAATAACACGAATAATGTGGTCTAATGTTGACGGCACTGACACAAAATTAGCCCTTTCCTCGAAATGAGACTAGACACAATTCACAAAACTGGTCCCGCGGCGTTCAATAAAGCGACCGAAACCTGAGCGAACATTGTGCAATAATTGAATCGCATAATAACTGCGAAAATAAATTCACATGAGGCGATACAGCCCATAAAGGAGTCTTTATACTAAACAAATCGGCCTCCTTGAGCTTCGGCCTCCTTTGAGCGTAAACGCGCCGAAAGACCGAACGAATGAACGAGAGAACGAATGAACGAGCAGTTTTATTTGTCGTTAGTCAGTTATCGCCAATGAGTTGGACGCAGATGTGCAATTAGTCTGCTTTCAGAAAGGTGTAAGATGGCGGCTTCTTGGATGTTGAAGTGGGTTTCATAAACTGGTACTTAGTCGCTGTAATGATTGTTTATTGTAGAATTTGGGGGCTTTAATATTAACTTTCATTTTTCGATCGATTTTTATTGACTTCTTTCGGTCATAACCTGAAATGTCAAATAAAATAAGAGCACAATGGTATACTTAAAATATAAGAGAGCTTTGCTTGTTATATTTCCTTGTAGGCATAACCTATGGTAGTCACTAAAACTGACTAAGAAGACTACGTTGTAAGTCGTGGATTCGAACTCAGGAAGGCGCCTAACTTTATCCAATTTATTGCATCACCACTGCTCTCAATACGGGGATGAAAACATCGTGAGGAAAGCGGCATAATCCTGGAACCAAAAATGCGATGACATGTGACATCTACCAACCCGCACGAGAGTGGGCCGGCTCAATCCCTTTCACAGAGACGAAGCTTGTATCCCAGCAGTGGGAACGTTGTAGGCTAATTATCGTTATGTTATGTTATGTAAGTAGACTACTGTGGTATGCCCACGATAAGCCACGTTTGTGTCCATACTGAAAACCCCAATACCTACTTTGAAAGCAATACTATTAAAGATTAAAGAAATACCTAAAACTAATAATTCCTCTAGCAAAAATTATAGCTGCGTTCTTAATATTGACCTCATTTAAATCACGCTTTCAATCAATATCAACAAAGCGTCATACAAGCTGTCGCGTCTGACATTAATCCCACTTAATCTTTGAAATGAATATAAAAATAAAATCAATGAGAAGTTGTCGTCATTTAGCGTGCGCTTGCGGCTTTTATTTCAACGTTCTTTGTCACTGCAGCTCAATACGATACAGTTCTAGAAATAGCAGTTTTATTATTTTAAGCGTAATACGGTAGTTTCAAATGATGATTTTGTCCGAATTTAGAAGGTCTGCGGTTGATTTCAAACTCAATGAACCAAATGAATAATGAGTTGATGAAGTTATGCGACCTTTACTTTCCGCTACCTGATACTATCGCTACTAATATTATAAGTACGAAAGTAACAATGTCTGTCTGTCTGTTACGCTTTCACGCCTAAACTGCTTAACCGATAGTCATGAAGTTTGGCAGAGATATAGCGTGGGATATGGAGCATAGGCTACTTTTTCACGCAGGCGGAGCCGCGGGATAAAGCTAGTTCTGATTATTCCGTTCTATGATTCTGATAAATACAGGGTGTTTGGCAGAACGTTGAATATACGAAAATGGTGGATATGTGGGGTCATCTGCTACTTACTCAGCCCTAATTTATTTGGCCCCGACCGCCTGGATATTTTTAAATAATTTTTTTGCTTTCTTCTAGTTTCGACAATTTCTTAACTTTAAACTGTGATTTTTATTAAAAATGGGCAAAACAGGCATATTTTTTTTTAATCTTTAATGGTAGCAGATTCCTATAAAATTATTGCTTTATTCAGATGTTAGCTAGAAAAAGTTCTGAGTCCTCAAACTTACAGAAAGATGTAAAAAATACTTAAATCTTAATTTCAACTTGCATTTAAAAAAAAGCCAGAGTGCCAGGGCCAAATAAATTAGGGCTGACTAAGTAGCAAATGACCCCACCTATCCACCATTTTCGTATGTTCAACGTTCTGCCTAACAGCCTGTATATAAGGGTATGGTTGTACATTAAAAAAAAATATAAATAAGAAGACAGACATATTATGGTGTCGAGTTGTTCAAAATAGTAGATGTCTATCTGCAGTGCATCAGTATAGTGATAAGCATCAACAACAACTATACAAGCATCAACAACAACTATACATAACTATCCACAACAAGACATCATCATCAACTAGATTTTTTTTCCATGTTCCCAGTTTTTTCCCTATTAACGAAATGAAATGTTTATTTAGGTATGTAAGTACATCTTATAAGACACTTTTACAGGACAATATTTTGTAGGTCAATATTTTATAAACTAGATGGCGCCGGCATTTCCTAGCTGACTGTTCCCTAAGAAGAAAAGCCGAAACAAACTAAGAGGTCATGGTCTCTTTTAAAGTCCAAACATTATATTAAGTGAATTTTATGTGAGTCTAACAATGTTATAACCTATTCTTTGAATTTATGTGAGTCTAACTTACAATGCAGGGCAATGTCTGGAAGGGCCTTTTCAAAAAAGAGCCATTGCAGTTTTGAGCTGACCTGTCCCAACAGACGGCATGTATGTATCAGTCACCGTGTAGCTCAACCCTATTTTAGGGAGCTCAACGACCCGTCACAAGACGCTACCAGATATGCAGGACATTTGCGTAGGCCGTTTACAAAATATTCAAACGGCCTGATCTGCAAGATGTTTTAGTCAAACTAACATAATCTGCATCCAGTAATTCATATAAGGCATCTCCATAGACTTCGACAACTATATGCATCATCAAACAGATCTGTATTCCCATTTTTTTCCCTATTTATGGCCTTATCTATAAGCTAAACATTAACATGTTCACAAGTACCTAATTGCCTATTTGCACATCACCTTTAATTTTTTTTATTCTTTGATAGTAATCGAATCGCCCGCATTTTCGATTCGCGCGAATCTTGAGGCCCGCATAATTCTCAATACCTTTTCTATACATGCAAAAAAACTTGCGTTTAATTACAAAAAAATGCTTCATAGAAATTAACTGCTAGAGTGAACACACACGATAAATTGAAACAGCATTATAAGGTAGTCATTTGTTTCTTTAAGTCTTTTGTTTAAGGGACTTTACTAACTTGGGTGCTTCTTTTAGCGTTATCGTCTTTGCGACTTAATACTGTAAGGCAGAGTTTGGAGCACGAATGTGGATGATTATCAGGGTAGGCCTAGAAACGATGGATGGACTGTGTGAAACATGATATGGGTAGAAAGAGCGTGACTACCGAAATTAATAGAGAATTATAAGAGAAGATGGCATGTTACGGCGACCCCAAATATGTGTATTGGGATCATGGTAAGAGAATGAATGAAGAATCATCAGTAGTGCACCGCAGTTTAGCTACTCTCGATGTTCCGTAGCAATTGCAAAATCACGTGTTCCTTTCAGAACTTCCAAAAAAACACTAAATCACTGAGTGCCAATGCTTAAAGTAGCATGTCTGCTTTCTTCAGTAAGTACTATTAAGTGTTTTTTTCGTTGAGGTCCTTCGTGTGTGTAATAGCAATAACAGTTAATAGAATTTTGCATTCATTTGGTGCAGAACGATTTTGTGTAATAATAGAGTTAGTTTTTTTCCTCAGAATGTCCTCTTGGCGTTCATGATCTTGACCTCTATGCCCTTATTTGAGCTATCGTCATTAATTATTTTGTTATTGAGCATGACTGAAATGAAATGTTTTAACATAATTACCTTCTAATTTGCTTAAAGTGACGTCTGGTTGTAAAGTGAGACTCCCGAATTAACTTTGTAATGCAACTATAACTCATACAAACATCACAATGATTCTCTTATCCATCATCTATCTATGTTTAGTCCTTCCTAAGTTTACCTCTTTAATTTTGTTACAAGAAGCACTTCGTAGACCAATATTGACATCTACCTATAACTTATCGATACATGTAGAGTTGCCAAGTCCATCGTTCTTGGTTGTCCTAGTGAGAATATTATGACTTGAAGACACTTTGAATTTTTTCTAAAATACGACCCTATTTCTATTAAACCCTATCCAGCTTCTTCTTCCCCCATAAACACTACTAAAATCTCCTTTATTAAGTCCCCAACATACAATCTAATAGCTTCTTAAGAGAAGTCCTTAACACATTTAGTAACTGTCCTTTACGGTCATGTGACACGGATCACAGACCACCAGAATCCCCCAAAGACACTTACTATAGGCCTAAAATCTCCTTTAATAGGACCTTAACTTACTCCTCTATGGCTACCGAAAAGAATTCCCAAATACTACTGTCCTTCCCATAACCCTCAGAGTGAAAGAGAACATCGAACATTTTACGGTCATGCGACACGGACCACGGACCACCAGAATCGAATCTTTATCTATTTAATTGCCAGACTTTAAACACGTTTTATATTTAATTGAGGCGCTTCCGAGTCGGCTTTACGAGATTAGGAGATACACGGGTTAGTGAAGCCGACTGATAAATCTGTTGGCGCATGAGAAAGTTGATTAAAGTGGCCTGTCTGTTTTTTTTTTTCTCGGGAAGTTTTTGTCTTTGATTTATGTTGTCCTTGCGTTGTAAAAGTTTGTTGTGAGGATTTTCGTGTTTTTGAAGTGATGTATTTCCGCTGTTGTATTTTCTGTTTGTGTATGGTTTAGTTTGATGACTGCGTTTCTCATTAAATTGCATTGATTATACAACCTTATTTTTAGTTTTAGTATATGCGAAACCCGAAACACGTGTCTAGTATTCTTATGTAAAGAATCTATGAACAAAATTCCAAGCTGTATCATGAAAAATCACAAAGTTATAACCAAGCTTGTTATTTTTACCTAGTTGTCTACACAAACGTGGTCACCATAGGCCCCACGCGCCGCCCGCGCGTCCAGTGTCGTATAGTGCTCATTGATAATATTAGGCAGTAAGTACGTAAGGTACTTACTGCCTAATATGGCAACTGTTTTGTAATTAACTGGTGATAAAAAACAAAATATGGGAAAAGTATAACATGGTGTAAGAGCTATTGAGATCGATTTAGTTCCTTATTCTGAAAAAACTATATTCAGGTTTCGCATATACTAAAAATAATGTTGTATACTCTAATTGTCATTAGCTGTATAGTTCCGCCGACTATACTCATTAAAGGCTTCCTCTCTTTTGTGCCAAAACATTCTTATTTAGGTTCAATTCAAAAATTGTATCTGTAGCAAATTTTCATATGAACTTAGATATTGATGATTATAATTCTGTAAAAATATAATTGTTACAGGCGCGAGTCATATTTTGTTCATTCATAATAGCTTGAAAATGATTTGGAAATTGCAAAAAACTTAAAAATAATTATACTTTGACGGTCTACTGCGACGCTTCCCCTTCAAAATGTACTTAATTATAACTTCCGCTTTTTCTTTTTAGTGTAATTCTAGTTCATTGCCAAATTATCCTTGCCTTATACGCTCTTGCACCGATAAAGCATTATCTGTAGGCGAACAATCAATCTACAACAACATTTTTTAATATCCATCTTTAAATCCATAATTTATTGATCAGTGCCCAAATAATAAACACACCCTTTCTCCCCTAAAATCCCAAGAGACACCAACCAATCTCTCTTCATACTATTACACCGCTTTATCCAATTTAATAATACTAACACGAATATTATTATTAATAATGCGGCGGCCATTACTGCCGTGACGTAATGACGTAAGCCTGTTTCGACTAATCCGTTGCATCCATTGTGCCACCACCCTTAGTTTGTCACCCTAGGTTGTAACACCACATTTTTGCAGCTGTCAAAATAATTGCAAGACTCTTATTATCACAGATTAAGGTTTAGTTTTGAATGTATATTGAGCTATTTGACGGTAAATTAGGTTAAAGGGAATGTGTTGGGGTCATAGACGAATCGTGTTTACGAATGATTTTTTTGATGTAATTTTTATGTGGTGTTACGGAATATGTCATCATAAGCTCGAAGTTCAAATAAGATAAAATAAATCTAGAGTATCAAGTGAAGATACAAGGATAATCAGCCTTTAACGTTCCCACTGCTGGGACACAGGTCTCCTCTCTGTGAGAGAGAGTGGGCCATAAACCACCACGCGGACCCAGTACGGGTTGGTAGATGAGATGACACATGTATTTGAATTGTTTGGTTCTAGGACATACCGGTTTCCTGACGAAGTTTTCCTTCGCCATTTTGAGAGTAGTGGTAATTAAATAATTTGTACAGAGTAAAGCCCCTGTTTGGGTTCGAACCTACGACCTTACAACTCGTAAGTCGCGGCCTTTACCACTGGGCCACCACTGCTCCAGAAGACACAAAAATTAGTGTGCCATCGAAGACATAACTACAGATATCCTGGAACTTCCACTTTTATGCTTAGATAAAAAATAGGGATCTTCTCTTTTCTTTAAATCCAAACAAGAAATGTGTTGACTTTCTGAATTATCCAATTAAATTAATGAGTTAAATGAGCATCAAGCAGGAAACCGTTCAGACATTCTCAAAAACTGGAGTAAGGGGTACAATTTCAATATTTATTGAGAAAGAAATCAGCACAAATGCGAGTATCAGCACAAAAAATGATGGGGCCCGCAAGGGCCGATGCCTTCCAGGGGTGCGGGTATGTTTGAAAGAGATACCACAGCCCCTGGCATGCGGGCTACTGAAGGAACACGGGTGGGTTTTAGTCAGTAAAAGTCTGACACGCCCTCCTGCTCCACCCAGAGCGGGAGACGTTATTTAATGATTTCGCAACCAAAGAAAAAAAAATGGGGAACAATTTCAATATTTATTGAGAAAGAAATCAGCACAAATGCCCCTTTAATTCCGAATCATACTTAAGTTACAATGAAGTTAAAGAGATCATCGAAGAAGCCATCCACACTTGAAGACCATAACTTCTTTGACTTAAGACACATAATAGCATTCTCAAGACAACTTTCGACTCGAGAGGCAGTAGCTACATCTATTACTCTATTGACACGAGGGTGACAATCAGATTACCGCTGCGTTCTGATTGGTCGCCAGCTCTGACGTCACGGGCCGTCCGGTCACGCCTACCCACGCTCGAATTACCGGATTAGAATGTCCGGCACTGTCCGATACTCCACCGCTGTTAGGATGTTGCCGATTGGCCGACTCTGTACCAACAATCGATTCTAAGAACAATTTGCATACTCGATTATCGTAACTCGTAATCGGTTACGTTTGCAAAATGACCCATTTCAGCAACGAGTAGGTACGGTTGAAAGAAATGTTATGTGAATAAATGATTAAATTCTGACTGTTTGGTAGGAAACCTTTACTGCAGGCTTAGCATGAATCTTTCTATTTCTACGAAGAATAGACAGTGCTTTTTCAATACGAAGTGAAATTTCGTTGCTCCATTTTCGACATCGCACTGTAGATATCCTTAAACAATCTGTGATTTAGTCTTTCGTTTCTAACGATCATTGTCTAGGTCCTCATAAATGTAGACTATTTCAGAAGAATATTTCTTCCCAAACTGTCAAAATCACACCGACAACAAACTTTCTACTCGACGGCCACAAAGTATATACGATAATCTACAAAATCGTGATTCGTTTAGAACGCATAACTGTGATAATTAATAGAAAAACATATCATAGCTATCTTCTTCTATTGCACCTTCATCATTTAGTTAGTCATGTCTATTCCTCCGTCGAAAAATCGGTGCTCATGCTAAGCCTGCTGGTTCGAAACGAAACCTTGTCAGAACAAGAAACGCAAACTACTGCGAACTCTACAATAACTTTTTTCACGATTCTGTTTCTATATATAGACTTTCAGCCACCGTAGAACTTCAAAGTAAATAAAACAGTTCGAGGAATTTGTAAGTAAGATGCTTGCCACGGTTAGTCCTTGGATGGGTGACCATCTTTACATACCAAGACTCCTCCGTGCCTCGGTAAGCACGTTAAGCCGTTGGGCCTGGCTGTTATTCGTAGATCTTTGACAGTCATTACGGGTCGTCAAAAGCCCGAACGTCTGAAACCAGTTTTACCAAGGAATCTCGTATTACCCAGTAACTGGGTTGTGAGGGTCAAATATCGCCGTCGCATTATGCAAAATACTGGTATTCAGATACATCCAGTTACACTGGAAGCCGACCCCAACATCTTAGGAAAAGGCTAGGTCAATGATGATGAATTAGTAAGAAAGATGCTAGTTTTTCGCAACTAGTTAGCTACATAATTGACATATCTTATTAAAAAAACAATGTGTACCTAACTGTTTATATATATACCTACAATTATTATTACTTAAATCTTGTTTCCATTAAGTACCGGTAAAACAGGGCTACTTTTGACAGTTTATGGGGGCTACTTTAACAGTGCGCTAAAAGACTGTTTAAAAGTGTTCCTATGATGATTAAGTGCCTTTAATTTTGTAACCTACCTAAATGATAACAAAAATGACCTATGGATCTCGAAAACTTGATGTTTTTATTAAAATTTTCTGTATAATGCATACAGTATTGAATTATTTCATCAAAACAATGTTAAAGTAACCCGTACATTATAAATCTCTGACATTTGTTGCATTTTAATGCCTTGTCACCATTTCTTTTTATTATAAAATTGTGGGGGGCCTGTGGGGCTTTATATTGGTATGAGTTTTATAGCCAAAGGACACATTGTTCTGATGGAATTAAAAAAAACTTAGGTATGTGTTTTTTTTTAAATACCAATAACATGCCTAAACCTGTGCAAAGTAGCCCCGTTTTGCGGTACCCCATCTCGATATACTCGTAAGTTTCAAACTACGAGAGTTTATGAAAACCACTCCCGTCGGATCGCGACCGTTTAAGATTGTGTAGCGCATGCGCCTGTCTGTTTTTGAATTCTTTCCAAAGTTACTTTTGTATCATCCATGAGTATAACTCAATTGTATAGTGGAATTGATCATATTAACACCGTGTTCTATATAATATAACTTATTTCAGACAAAACAAAATTAAATCAATTTTGCCAAATGACATCAGCAAAAAGTTAATCGTACACTGATTTGCTTGGGTAATACCAATATTTCTCTCAATAGCATCAATCTCTAATAGATCAGCACCTTAATGACGTAACACACTATTAATCGAAACCTGAATTATTTTGAAGATTATTGCTGATCCATTTCTTCATATAATCGAAAAATTTGTCTGCTCAACAATGTAAATAACGCAATGACTGTCGTGGAACTGTCAATATGAAAGATATTCCTAGTGTTAGTGTGTTACGCTATTATCCCGCAGAAATTCAAGACCCACACTTTCATCTTCATCAAAACTTACCACATCAAACAGCACCAAATTCTGTTCCCTTGACTTACAAGCTTACAACCATGAGCTATCTCTACAACATTGTCATCTTTTTTCCATGTCATTCTCAGAACGTTGGCCAAAGTATTCGTCGAACAATCTAGACTGAAAAAAGCTAGAATACTGTTCGCATTCCGAGTCTCGGTTTGGGCTACAGTGGCCACGTAATTGCGCTGCGCTTGGCGCCGTCTCCATTCTTGCTCCTTTTTTAACCCCGAGGCCCTTAACTCCTTTTTTATACTCCTTTTTGTTCCCCGTTTGTTGGTTTTGAGAATTAGCATGTCTTATTAACATAACTGTCTGATAAGAGATTGGTGTTTTAACAGCTTGGGAATCAGGATTTCGGGGAGGTTTGAATATTATAGAATTTGTATTTTGACGGTACCTACCTAAGCAGTTTTGAATATGGTGTCCCTAAAGGACCTATCTTCATTTTTATTGCATCTTTATTGTATACTGCAAATGCTCTTTACTGCCTAAACAGATAATAACATGTCCCAAAACCACCAATTTAGCCATCGCCATTCACAAAACCAAGCTCCACACATAAATCAACCGTCCAGTTAAAGTTTTAAACCAACAGATAAAATATGCGTCTGCGCCGGTCACCGAATCGGTAATATTGTTAACAAGGAGTAAAATAACTACAGAGAGGAAACCAAAACGAGAATTATGCATCATCTCGGGAATTTCTCAATAAGAGGTGTACGCGTGGGGCCGAGCACGCCCCGCGGCGCGCCACCGGCGCCTGCGCGGCCGTCCCGCTCGCGCATGAGCCCGCGCCCGCGACCCGCGCCCCGGAGCCGCGCGGGTGGCGGCGCGCGCGCCCTCCCCGCTAACCTACCTTTAAATACAGACCTCGCAACCTATATCATTAATCTATTACCAACTTCATATCGTGCGCTCGTGTATGTGAAGTCAAAAAAAGAACTCTTTTTTTCAATAGAATTCGTTGTCGGCCCGGTGAAAGGTAACGATGGTATGAGAACGATATTCGGTTTTATGGCGCTTAATTAGCGTTGATCTTTCGCTCTGTCGGCGTCTCGTCGCGGCGGAGGGCTGCCTTATAAGTCTACAGTTCTCCTTTATTGGCCAATATCTTCGGACGGGATCGTAGATACTTCAACTAGATGTCATGCTGAGTTCGTGAGTGGTTTAAAAAAGGTCTATCATTACTTGCGAATAACGTGAGTCCTTTGGTTGACTTTATAGTGACCTGATGTTCAATGTTATGGGTGTCGTGGTGGCGCCCCGGGCGTCCGGTGCGCCTGCGCAGGCTCCATTCATATTTCGTACAACTGCCCCTTAATTACAGCTTACGGAGCTCTCGCGATCGTTGGCTGATTAAGTTTTTGACATAATGTTTTTTCGTTTTTAAAATATTGCTGTCGTACGAGTATGTCAACGATTTGTCTTGTTCTGGGAAACCAACTTAACTTTAACTTACTATCTTACCTTATATAAAACAGCAGCACTTTAACTAGCTACTAATGAGGCAGTATTGAGAGACAAAGTCAAGAGAAAAGCCTTATAAAGCCGCACCACGGGAAAAAATCTCAATCGAGTGCGCTCGTCTAGCCTGCCCTACTGCCTATATCATCTGAGGCCTGCAATTTCCCATAAACACAGCTCAAGCAACAGTAAATTAAATTCTGATGTCGTAGTATTAAGTTGTAAACAGTGTTTACTCACAATTACTAGATACTGGAGGTACTGGAGATCTCGACACCGGTTCTGTGGTTTTTGATAATTTACTAGGTAGCGGACGCAAGTGTAGTTAGGTAGTTGTTACGAAGCGATTAATGCTTATGAAATGTTTGTTGATGGTTCCTACTTGGTTTTCTAATAAATTTATATTTAGTGCTGTGTTAATCTTTGACTATACTGTACTTGATTGGACGACATCACTTAATTTTAAGGCTTTCTGCATAAACTATGAAATGATCGGGAGTTCTTGCACCTTCTCCTAATTCAAACTTAGGAGTTTCTACTTATTTAATTATGGAGGATTTTAAACAAAAGACTTATAAATTGAGAATAGCCTACGAAGTGTTCCACTCATATTCTAGTACTAAAGTCTTTTAAAAATAGAACAATTAGAGTGTAGCAGTAGGGAATCATCACACTCTTGCCCTTATGCCAATTAATTTGGGGTCGGGGTTTGTTTTTCTTCCATAATTTTCGGAAATT
Organism: Polymixis flavicincta; assembly: GCA_949987655.1. Classification (NCBI taxonomy): domain Eukaryota; kingdom Metazoa; phylum Arthropoda; class Insecta; order Lepidoptera; family Noctuidae; genus Polymixis; species Polymixis flavicincta. Next base: position 6,112,898 of record OX465190.1, read on the forward strand.
ATTCCATTCCATGGGAACGTACTACCGGGATAAAAGTTATCCTATCCAGGCTATAAAGTATCTGTGTGCCAAATTAGGACGATAATAGGATTGATCTTACACTCATCAGGACTTGACAGATCTCAAGCAAGAGTACCAGGACCTCATAAAAATAAAGATAGTTTCTCTAAACTCTCATACCATCGCTCGTTCCTCGAAGGCTTGAAATAAAAAGGTACAATTACCTCCGCGTAAAAATATTCTAATTTATTCAACATTACTTGTTTATTATTTTATACCGAGAACCAAGAAATTTCGATACTTTTCGGTTTTAGGGAACATGTTAATCTCGGTTTTTGGGTATCAGCTGCGAAAGATCCCATCGTTATGTGGCCCGGGGCTACGGAGCAACGTGTTGCGTATAATAACACTGCTATCAATCTATTGTAAGGGTTTATTTTTCAGTAAATAGAGAGGTATACATGATTAGGATCTTTTTGTAGAGGGCATGGTTTTAAAATGTCTACCTATAAGTACAGGGCGGATGCTACACCAGAGGGGCAACTCTCGATAAAGAACGTTCACAATCTGCTCAGTCTCAATCTGTCAAAAATACCTCGAGTTTCCATACATGTTTGAAAAGTTTTTGACATTTGATTGTCGCCGAGATGACTAGATTTTGAACGTTTTTGATGACGAGAATGGTCGTTATGTTCTCAAAATAACATACTGGCTGGAATGTCAGCCGCCTAGTAGGTATGCTAGGCAGATTTGTCGCATTTCACAGTCGCTTTTAAAAGTGGCTGCTGCGTCTGATCAATATACCTATTTTAAATTTCATCATCTGCCTAGCCTTTTCCCAATCCCATCCGGATGCAGTTAGTTTAGTCGCTTCATGTAAAATACTAGTGTAGTTTACATAAAGCGACTGCGTATCTGCCCTCCATAACCCAGTTACTGGTTTTTTTTAGGATTGGTAATAAAAATAAAACAAATAACTTCTCCTGCTCTAAATGGAGCGGAAGGGCGTGTCAGACTTTTACTGACTAAAACCCACCTGTGTTCCTTCAGTTGCCTGTGTGCCAGAGGCCACAGTATCTCTTTCGAATAACCCGCACTCCTGGCAGGACCCTGGTTACTGGGTAATACGATATCCTTGGTAAGACTGGTTGTCATACTTTCTGATGGCCCGTAACGACTGCCAAAGATTCATGAATTATACCGCCGGGGTATACTCCTTAACGTGCTATCGGGGCCACGGAGGGGTCATGTTATTTAAAGATGCTAACCAATCCACGGATCAACCGTGGCAAGCGTAGCTTAACCAGATATATGGGCCCGTGCGGCCGTTAGTACCTAACCACAAGCCTCTCTATATTTTTCCAACTGTCAGCACTCTAAAATCAAATGTAGAATGTTGTCAAATCATTTATTAAGTTTATAGAAACATAACTTGTTAACTACAAAGTTAACTTAATAGTAACTTATTTATAACTTACACATAATGAACTCGTAATGTCATCAGAAAGCGCAGTGCTAATATTTGTTCACAGTAAAATATAGACAGTCTTCTATCACCAATAGACTACAGAACTACACTCTGATTTTTAATTTGCTAGTCTAAAATGACAGCTGCGATCAACCTTTTTGTGTCAACATGACAGCTATACGATAATATGTAACAGCTGTAATTTTGGTCTGGCAAATTAAAAATCAGAGTTTATTCGGTACACTAATAACTAAGGAAATGACACGTATTTACCTTTCAAACATGAAATAAAACATCCGATACAATTAAAAAAAAAAAGCAGGTCCATACCCAATAATGACAGCTGTATCAAGAACGAGATAAATATCTATAAATACGTTATAAGTCATGAGTTACTTCGCATAATGACCGCCCACTCGCACAGACCAGTTAATTTGATTTAGATACTACATACAAGTACTTCAGGTTTTTTATTTATTTTTATTTTATGATGATAAAAATAAGGTTATATAGGGAAGACTAAATGTTTGTAAAAAAAAAGTCAATCGTCCTCCTTTCCCATCTACATAGCATTCTCAAAGGGAGAGGATTTCAATTTTACTCCTTCTAGATAACTAGAACACGACTCAACTGGGCTTCTCGTCGATTGTTATAAAGTACTTACCACAATCCATACTCCACCTAAGATCAAATTATAAAACAATTTATCAAACCAAGCGAAATTTCTTCATAATAATTGTTGAAATTAATCGTTGATTGATGATTAATCCTCATAAATTCTTAATCATTTAAATAAATAATTACTTACCTAAATATTTCAATATATTCGAAATACTTTGCCCAATTGTGTAATAAAAAAATAAATAAAAATAAAAACGTATTGTTTTGAACAATAGTAATTTTTAAAACAATGACGACATCAGACGAAAAAAAAGTGCATGTCCGGCGAAACCGATCAAAATTCAAAAACCGTTCACAAAAATTGTAAACGTAAATCAGAAAACGACGTTGAAGTTCCTTCCACCATAATTAAAGTAATTTAGCACTCTCTGTCTCGAACCTGCTCTGTCCAATGTTTGTTTTGCAGGCGAGAACTGACCATAACCTATTATTACCATCTCGTTATACTTTTTAACGTCCAGGAGTGGTCAACGTTTGGGTTACTAAGAAATATTAAAAGTTTGGCGTTTCAAAGTATTTCTTGCAATTTTGTGCACGCTGTTTGGTTAATATTTTGTTGACAGTTTAATATGCTTTCGTGGCTACTAGTTTCAGGTAATTTTGCCCCATTTGAAAATATTTTTAGAACTGCAGTAGAATTTGGTATAGTTACCTACGAAATTATAATTAAAAAATAGTTTCTTATTAATTCCCTGCCAACAATACTTATGTCATTGGTTGTTGCCTTCTCAATAACTAAGTGATCTCATAAGCTCACAATTTATTTTCCCGTCACGCAACCGCAAGTTTGTGACCTCCTCTACCAACATTAAGTTCGATCGCCGGCGGCGCAGGCGCAACCAGTAAAAACGTGTTGTTATTATTAATAATCTTGTTCATTGAGAACACTCGAGCGTGCTTGTTAAGCTATGAAGAACTTCTTAGAAATGTACCTATAGATCGGACCCTCCACGTTGACACACCTTAGCTATATTGGTTTCTTTGGTGTTTTCGGCCTAGCCTTGAGTAGGTTCATCCTATTTTCTGGGTCTTCAGTATAGAGCTACCTTTGTAGGGTATAGTGACTGACTGGGCGTGGTCAGTTGTGTCATCCATTGCATTTTTTATTTAGTTGTTCGAAAGAGATGATTTTAACAAACAGCTAACCAGTTTTAGGAAATCTGTTTGAAATGTAATTATTCAATTATTATTGTTTAAAGCGTAGAGGCGATCGGTCGCGTTAATGTCTAGTATATTTAATAATCTTGTAAATTTTATGATTTTCAGAGTTTTTTTTTTTTCATATTTTAGTACCTACCGATGGGCGATTAACAGGCACATAAATGTGATATCACCCATAACCCTGCTTACTCCCTTAGATAAGGAGTGTATACCCTGTCAGGCGATAAGAGCCTTTATTCTATACAAACTAAAGTTCGTTTTTTCTCCTTTGTAGGAGCTCATCTATTGCCAAAGTCAACGGATGTTGTCAAAACTGCTGTGGCCCAACGCAGGCCCTAGTGCGCCCAGAGAACCCCACTCAGACCATTTGGTTAGTAGACATTTTTTGTTTTATTAAAAAAAAATAACATAGAAAACATATTTTCTCCAAAAGGTTGGTAAACGCTGACTTCGTACAAGAAAAAAAAACACCAATAAGGTTGGCAAACACTGACTGTCAGTGACTTAACTAAAAAAGGTTTTTAACAACTGCAAAAAAAAAACTACATTATTTAATCTGTGTAAACTGCTAGTTGATAAGATTAATTTCTACATGTATCGTTCATTGGATTTAAAATATCTTCAATGGGTTTCCCAACGTTTTGTTTCAAGTTTAACTTACGTGACTCTTGAAAGGGCTTCGAGTAAAAATTACGTTTTTTTTAATGTCTGACAAGCGATGACGTATGAAGTCATTGTCCAATCACATTTATGATAAATGGTCAATTTCTTACATGCACGTCTGTGGTTCTGGTCGAACAAAACTTGTTATTGTTTATTATTACTTACTAAAATTATCGAAATATGAAGAGTTTCATAAGTTTTCCACAGGTATAGGTACATTTTTTAATTATTTTTTGTCAATTCGTAAAAGTAAAATGTTGCCATCTACTTAGTAATCATTTAAAATTTATGTCAAGAGAAAAGATATTCTGAGTAGATATGGGAGATGGTAAAAACCTGAAGTATCATAAGTATCACCTGCTAAGAATATGCAGGAACTAGGTACAATAAGAAGTTAAAGGCGTACGGAATCAATTGAAATAAACTTGTTATATTGAGCTGTGCCAGCAACTTGAAAAGACTTCAGTTAAGGTCCAGACATAACTTTTTTACAAAATACTGAGAATGGCCCAGAGATCATTCACAAAATTTTGTCTATTCCCGTCGGAAAACTGAATTCAATAGACACTTCTACAGTACTAACTACATTTTATTCAAACGAAATTAGGTTCTTGAAATCATTCATTTCAACCCGTGACCCAAATAAACCCTTTTTAAAGCAACATAACCTAACTGTTCTTTAAATCCTTTTGTCAAAAATTCACAGAATCACCCGCGTGACGATCATGTATGTTTTCCCGCGTAAACATTTTACGGAAACCGTGTAAAAGGCCCCAAAAAGGGTCAGACACACCCTCCATAAATAATAGAATCATTAACATCTGCTGTTATGACCAGATCATCAATTTTTTGCCTCCAAAATAGTTATCCGTTACTCAAATAGCTTTGGGCGTTCCTAGACAATATATTTTGACGGTTGCTTTTTTAATTTTCGAAAAGTGATCAGGGAGATTTCACTTTTTAATTTTATTAAAATACTAATTAATAAGTCTGTGTTCTCTATGTTTTTAATTACATACGTTGTCTTATTTAGAGCAGTGGATTGCCAGTGGTATCGCCCCTGACGAACCGGCATGACCTACACCCAAAACATTTAAGACATGTGACAACTAGCAACCTGTACCTACTGGGCCCACGTTTTAGATTACAGAGATCATTGTTAGTTCTCGAAGAGAGAAGGCCTTCGTTCTAAACAGTGGAAACATTATAGGCTGATTCTGGTTGCCTTATTTCTTGTCATATGTAATATCCGTGTGGTGCCAGACGTAAAAGAATAGCACCATCCCATTTCTTCCCGTGGGTGTCGTAGAAGGTGACTAAGGTACTTACTAGAAAATGGGCAGCGGCGTTCTCTATGCATTTTACCACCATACTGCGATCGCCAATCAGCCTGCCAATTGTGGCGATTATGGAAAAATCCCCCATTTGGGGGAGGCCTATGTCCAGCAGTGGACGTCTTTCGGCTGAAATGATGATGTAATTTTAAGATATAATTTTTAAGTAGTTTTACTAATCGTAATCACAGAGTTGAAGCCTTCAGAGACGTAATAATAAAATTACTTGAAAATAACCTCCTTTTCCTAAACGATGAGATTTAAAACGCTGACCTCTGTTTCACGATCTAAACTTTTAATTATAACAATGACTTCTCGTAGTACCATTACCTATAATGACTCAGAGGAGCTTGAGCCTAATAATAATAGCCACACGAGTCGATCGATCAGGTAAAGCTACGCTTGCCGAGGTTTGTCCGTGGATGCTTGACCATATCTACATACCGAGACACCTCCGAGCGACCCCTTCTTTCATCGAGTACCGGGTCGCCAGAAGCCCGAAAGTTTGACAACCAGTCTTTTGACAAAATTTGGTAACCAACTGGTGTTCTATTGCCCAGTGACTGGGTTGAGGAGTGGTTGAGGAGGTCAGATAGGCAGTCGCTCCATGTTAAATAAGGTTAGACTGGAAGCCGACCCCACTGCTTTTCGACATTAAAAACTTTTGATACAACAACCAGCAATGACCTCTAGTAGAACCGTAATATTAAAAAAAAAAAGAAAAATACCAAACTTAATAATGATTTCATACAAAATCTTCCATACACACACACACACCTACGGCTATCAGCATTTAAGGGTAATTTTCGCCACAAAAATTGTTATTAATGTTAGTGATCACATGCCTTAACTGTGTTAGTAGGGGCACCATATTTGATGTAAATTATTATGGATTTTTTGTCTGATACAGCTTGTAAGGTCTTTATTTTTTTTTTATTTTTTTATAAAACGTTGCCTCACACTAGGAATTTCTCCTGTATTGTGGGTGCGTTTACAAACATTTAAACTCACATACACAAACGGCCAGACCCGGAACAACTATTTGTAGGTCATACAAATATTTGTTCCGTGCGGGAATCGAACCCGCGACACGCAGCGCAGCAGTCAATCGCTTAACCACTGCGCCAACCGTGCCGTCAACTATATGGACTAGTGTATACGCGTGGCTATGTCTGTCCTTACTTTATATAACTGTTGGTTGACCTGTTGGGAGAGAGCATATTTTGTCTTGTAATGTGTGTGATATGAAATTGTTGTAGTGGGTAGACAGCTATAGTATTTAGAGGGCACTATCCCTCATTGGTTTAAAAACATAATTAATAAAAATTCTTGTCCTTTTTTGAATTTGATTTAAGTTTCTGGTAGGTGGTGGTTATAATAATAGATGAATCTGTCTGATTCAGAAAGAGATGTGATGTATATTCCTCGAAAGTTTTAGATATGAATGACGGAATAAACAAGGCATGTCAAAGAATGGGTGTAGTGCTTAAGTGGAAGGAAGCAAACACTAAAATGATAACTGATGGAGAATATGGAGATGTATAGAGAACAATAAACTCAATAGTTAAGGCTGCAAAATGATGATCAATAACTAATTACCTATATATTCTTCTAAATCAATAAGTAATAAAATGGGAACAGCGTGTAGAAAACGTATAGGTAGGCTCACTCAGAATATGTCAACATATTTTAATTAGAATACAGGAAAAGTTTTTATCCAGTGCGCAAAATGTAACCATGAATTCAGTATATCATTCTAGACCCAGAAAATTTTCGCCGGTTATACAAAAAAAAAATAGCTGGTCCATACATTTTGACCGCGTAGGTGTATACTGTACTTTTCTATGAAACAGCAGATTTTTTTTTAATAACCTGCAAAAATGTCTGCGGTAGCGGGTCTAGAATGATATGCTGAATTCATGGTTACAGTTTGCGCACTGGATAAAAACTTACCCTGTATAGTATAATACAGGGTGTTTGGCAGAACGTTGAACATACGAAAATGGTAGATAGGTGGGGTCATCTACTACTTACTCAGCCCTAATTTATTTGGGCCTGGCCCCCTGGATATTTAAATTTTTTTTTTTGCTTTCTTCTAGTTTCACCACTTTCTTAACTTTAAAGTGTATTTTTTAATATTTTTTATTAAAAATGTGTAAAACAATTGCCTGTTTTACACATTTTTAATAAAAAATATTAAAAAATACACTTTAAAGTTAAGAAAGTGGTGAAACTAGAAGAAAGCAAAAAAAAAAATTTAAATATCCAGGGGGCCAGGCCCAAATAAATTAGGGCTGAGTAAGTAGTAGATGACCCCACCTATCTACCATTTTCGTATGTTCAACGTTCTGCCAAACACCCTGTATAATATAGATAAGGTTAATTACACCAATGAAACTAAACGCAATCAGTCCGTATATAAGCTGTCAGTGTCATCGTTGTTGCGGAATACTGACACTGACAGTTGCAGAATGTAATTTATTATTTTTGTTTTTTTTTACTATCGCAAGTAAAGCCAATTTCGACCATTCGTCCAATGTTTAAAGTGAAATAGAAAAGCTAGCGTTATCCACTCTGACTTTTATGAGTATTTAAAATAAAATATAAAAATAATTTTCGACGAATTGAACTTTATGTAGGTATCTTGAATGTGTTGATCGCGTGGAATTTCATTCGTGACATTCGCCCGTACTGGTTGAATCATCTTTTCCGTTTCTCTCTCCATTTCATTTATTTTTTCATCTTCGTAGACTTAGCATTTTTCTAATAGCAGGTACCTACCACTTTATTATTCTCTCATACAGAATGACATTAAACAACATCCAAAGCCATTTCCTTACTTGTCGCTTTTATGACTTCAACTACATTAACTTCTAAGTAAATATTAGCTTTTTTATTATTTTTGTTCACAGTTATGGTAGCGTATCCATTACTTGGCTGTTCACACATTCTTCTGATTTTTTAATTAGTGTTCTGATATAAAGGCAGTCAAGTGCGAGTCGGACTCGTTTGCGAAGGGTTCCGTTCCACCGTACAATGTTTCACGCAACATAATAATATTTTAATACGTTTCATGTAAGAACTCTTTAATTGTTTAGTTTTATTTTATTTTTATTATTTGTTGTTACAGCGGCTATAGTAGTACAAAATCTGTCAGTCCAAATTTCAAGTATCAACCTATTACGGTTCAAAAGAGATCGAAAGTAGATCGACTTAGTACGTAGTAGACTTGAGAGTGAACCGACTAGGTGCCTACTCCCGCTTAATTAACTTTTTCGGGCGGGCAATAAGATATCGGGAGTAAGGATACCTGTCAAGTCGTGCTGTCATTCATACTTAGGTCAGGCCCCAAATTAATCTTAAATCCGTGGGTACTTCGGCCGAAAGTAGAGATTTAGTGCGTAGGGAGTAAACGGATGTGACGGACGGAATGACGAACGGCCAGCGGAGCCTTAGTAATAGGATCCTGTTGACATCATTGGTGTACGGAACCCTAAAAACTCGCAATCATTGCTATGTTTACTATTAGATACTGTAGGTACATTCTTTGCAATAATGTAATTTTATTACTGTTACCTACATTCAGTTTTTGTTGGATTTTTCCTTCATGTTTCTTAGTGTAAATAATATTGACGTCAAAACGTGAGAATTTTTTTTTTTTTTTTTTCTTTCGTTTAAGTAATTTTATCTCATAATTATTTATTTATTTGGATGTGTTACACGTCACTTACGAACGGACCCCTATTTACATAAGTAATTAATTATTGTTACGTCATTATGTTATGTATTTTAATTCATTTTAGCTAAGTCTAGTTTGACTCCGCCATTTTACCTACGTCACAGCAATTTTGTTAACTGTCCTAATATTCTGTTTTATTTCTTAAAATTCTAACTCATCTCTATAGAAAAAAAGAAATGTTTATTGTGCACAAACAAAACGCACTAAAAAAATTACATAAAAGGACACAAATAGGTACATACATAGTAGCCAAAAGTCTCGTAAGCAAGCAATAAAAGTTTGCCGTTTTGTCGATTGCTTGATGATGTCGAGGCTAATTCCAAATAGTACACACGGTTTAGACATCAAGCTATAAAATTCCAGTATAAGCTGATCTCGCATTTATAGAATTTCCGTACAGTGTGAGATCAGCGTAAACTGGAAATGTATAGCTTGATGTGTAGTTGTGTGTACTAACCAGTCATAGACTTAAAAAAAAAGGTTTCCTCTCAAAGGACCGAATATAAATCATGACATCCCGATGCAATAATTCAACATGGTCACTCTACGAGCCGGAGGCGCCAACGATCATCACACCAAGGTGTCTGCAGTCTAATTATATGGACGTGTACTCCTCAACCAACACAAATATTTGTTATACCAACACCCATCAAAGAATATAAAACTGTATCCTAACAAAAATAGAGTCAACATTCCCTTGACAGTTTTTCACCTCGTTAAAGATACAACCAAAAAAAAGGTTGGCCCCGAAATTGGCGTAAAAACTTAGTTAATTATGAAATGATTAGGGGTTTGTTCCCAAAACTAACAGGCGTTTGTTATAGATTAGGTAATAAATAGTTATATTGTCGTTAGTTGTTTGTTTTTGTGAATGACATGTGTTTTTGGAGCCCGTAATTGGGTGTATAATGGTGGAAGTCTATGGTGTATGGTGCTTTTTAAATTGAGGTGATTATGAGGCATAGAGAATTATGTGTCAGCTGTTTGACCTCTACGGTGGACTTGGAGGGTAATTAAAAATTACTTATATTCAAAATTTGGTGCTTGTGCTTCTAGCAAAGCAGTAGGTAATGAATAAATGTTCCCGCAGAAAGGTGCGACGCCCGCCGACGTGACTCTGGCGGAACAATTTCTATTAAAACTTCGTAGAAATTGTTCTACCGAAGTCGTGTTGCAACTTTTTTTCTCAACTATCCCAAAACAAGAACTTCACTTGTTACCCGACTATGGTGAAGTAAAAAGGAAGGTTATGATTTTGACCTGTATGTATGTATGGCCTCGGATTTCAGATGTTTCATACTTTTTGGAGTGATTTATCAGTACATAGTCGGGTTTTAATTTTGAACTTTATTTTTAATTTTATTCTCCAATAAAGCTCAATATAAAAGCAAAGTATTTAGAGCCTACAGGGATTATATTTTCGTAGAACACCTATCGTTTAAAGACTTTCGATCAATCACAGAGCCAATCAATTAGGGGTGGATTTCACTACCCTCGCGTAGGGTTAGCAAATTATAGGTTTGAGTCGTGTCTTTATTAAGGATTGCAGTTTAAGTGGAGCAATCAAAGATTAGTAATACAGTTGTTAATGTTTGTTCTGACTGACTTATCATTGGTAAAGACTATAAGTACAGAAGTCCGAAAGTCTGTTAACCAGTCTGACCAGTGAGGGCAGATTACCAGTCGCTTTACTTACAACACTGGTATATACGGTTAGACTGGAAGCCGACTGCAATATAGTTGGGAAAAGGCTAGGCAGATGATGTAGTGTGAGGATAATTATTATATTCATAAGAAAATTTTCTACCTATACCCTATCTAACATATTATTGAGCTATCGACATAATTGGTGAATTAACCTCTAGGTACCTATCATGGAAAACAAATAAAAAAAGATGTTCTAAATATAAAAATGTTGAGGTTTGTGCCCAAGATTTTTAAATTTAGAATGACACCATTTTTTTTTTCTTTTTCCCCCCGCGTCTATCAACCCTAGCTCCCGTTATATCGCAGTAGCTGGCCCATGGGATTCGCTATGGATCTCGTGGAATTAAGCGTGTCAGCTACCATAACCTAGCTGTCGTTATGTAGAATATCGGTTAAGTACCTACCTACCATTTATTTTATACGGGGTAAATATTTTACCAGTGCGCAAACTGTACAAAAAAAAATCAGCTGTTCCATACATGACAGCGTAGGTTTTGCACTTGCCATGAAACAGCTGTGTTGTTTTTCGTATAACCGACGAAAAATTTCTAAGTTGGGGGGTCTAGAATTATAATATGCTGAATTCATGGTTACAGTTTGGGCACTGGTTAAAAACTTATCCTGTAGGTATAAGTAAACTACAAGTTCAGGTTTCCTCATATTTTAACTTCACTGATGTCAGTAATGTCCGTGATAAACCGCGGCAAACGTAGCCCTGATCGCCCGACCTGTGTGGCTGTTATAGCTTAGCCACAATCAATCGTAATTACAATAATTCTAGTGTCTTAATGGGGTCCGTGTGCCCATTTAGTTTCTCGAGACATATCCCAGCGATTGGTCGACTTCACGTGACCAAAGGGCTGGCCTATTTTTCGGCCAAAGAATCAGCATTGCCATACAACGTGGCAATGCTGCCAGCCTTTTAGGCACTTTTCCCGTTGACAACGATGCGGACGTATTTTTTGATGCCTTGTGATTTTTTATTTTTTTATATACTATTAAGAGTGTCTTCTTTATTCATTCCAAGTTACATATTATTGTATCTTCAAGGAAATATTGCATTGCAGATTAATACAAAAAAAATCTTTGCACACCATTTCTTTGCCTCAAAACTATTCTATGATATTTTTCTTTTCTGTAATTAAAAAAGCGACAATTACTAAAACTAACGTCTTCATTGATTAATACCATACTAATTAATTGATTAACCACAAAAGATAATAAAAAGATCCGGAAGTGTGATTAACACTCGAATTTTCATAATTATTAATTTTGATACACAGCAAATATTGTTACAAACAAATTCCAATCTTAACCTCAAAAAAACAAGGTTTAGTTTTGTGGAAATGAAGAGTTTCGTAACGATGCGCACACGCATCGGTCGACATAGTTGTGCGTTTTCGACGGCAGGTGGCGCCTCACCATTGATCATATAATTTTATGATCCCCGAACTCATTTATTATAGTTATAAATATAAAGAAGGTTGGTTTGTTTTGTTCAAGTATTGAATTAGGCTTTGTATTCTGAACGACCGTATATCAATTTGTATTTAGTATTTCTTTGTTATTGGGAGTATTTTGTTGAGTTGATAATAAACTTCACTGACGTATACTTATCTGTTTTCACCCTTACATGGGAAGTATTAAAAGAGCCTCCACGAGGTACTGAGGTACCTAAGTAAGTTAGGGACTAACATGATTGACTTTTTGCAAATTTAGCTCATAAGTACCTGGTTAATGAACTTTGCAATTTTCTTTCTTCCAGAAACTTCGTGTTTCCAAAAAAAAACTTATTTTTGCTAATTCTAGGTTCCACATGCACTACCTATATTGGTAGTCCTGTAATTTCTATTGCGTTTTTTTTTTATATGATTGCATTTTCTATGATAGATATAAATACCTAAGTCAATTTTATATTTCAATAAAAATCTCATGTTTGGAAGATGCAATTTTGATAATTGATAAAGGTCCTTCATTTTATCACTCACTTTCTCAGTTCCTTGAAAACTATTCTATGTAAATATTAAAGGTTCTTGATAGTACCAGTCTTACCTAGTGTTAAAATTAAATAGAGTACGCACTAGACTTGCAATACAATCACTACAAAATCCGCTAATCTCACAAAACAAAAAATACTATAAAAAGATGACATTTAACATCCCGTCTTACCTCTAACCGTTCCATTAACGCCTTTTCAGATTCACATTAAAATGTGGAACATACACATGGCGCCTATCATTATTCTCCACATCAAACTATCCCGCTACCAGTATAACTTGGCCCTTCTCCCCATGCGTCGTGTTTTAACCGGCATCTCTTCTAAATATTGTCGTATATCCCATCACCGTAAGAGGTAGACCTCTCTTGTTTTGCCCTATCTTTGAAATGACAGCTCTTCTCAAAATGGTGTTCTGTAGTGATTTTATACTTGAGAAAGGAAGCTTTTATAGTTTAATATCTAGTGTTCTATATACGTATATATGTTTAATGAACGGTGTAGTACTAACAGTACCTTTTACTGTCACAATTTTCTGGATAGTGCATAGGGAAAGGACATAATGTGTCATGCTTCCCGTGTTGTTGCCATTTTATTATCATTACTTGGTTGCTCGTTTGTTGCATTCCGTTTCTGTGCTATTGCTGTTTTGATCTTAGTTAAGGCTTAATTTTTTTTATTATATTCTTGTTAACTTGATTATTAATCTGTGGATTGATACAGCCCTTTCCAAGTTTATAGACTTTAACCAAATTTTAAGGCTTTAAACAGTTGCAGGCCCCAAAACCCATGAACTTTGTTTTCGTACAAATTCTTCTTTTTCTTTTGTATTGCTGGATGGGCCTGCTCTTGCCCCCAATCACGTCTAAAGTCTTTGATGTAACGATCATGTCCAGAAGATGTCTGTTTACTCCTGAAGGCTCCAGTCCTTTGAAGACAGACTGGTTAAATGTGGCAGAGAGTTCACACTTTCGCTGTGCGCATAATAAATGTGGAGGAAAAGCGCTGAGAACGAGTGATCGGGATATCAGCCAAGTACGGATGGCACCCTGCAGTATCTACGTCTGGTGGTCCGGTAGTAAGTCGTGGAGCTCTTTTGTCGGCTGGCTAATTTCAGCTAAGATCATTATATTGTCATTTTGGTTATGTTTCTTCTAAAATACTTCTTCAAGTTTACTTACCTTTAACATTACCAGCTCAACTTCAACATTCATCCTTTTAGCGTTAACACCGTGAATATACCACACTACCATTTAGTCCGAGTGTACACAAATACAGATTACATTCGCCGTTAAAGGGTCTGTACACACCGCTATTTGCGCGCCGGCCTGGTCAAACGTTAACACTTATGCCTACCTTTAAATCCTCAGTACTTTTGATAGTTTAAATTTTAGTATTGCTGAGTACTGTGTACTGTTTTTCCTGGTTCTGATTTCGATACTTTTCGTATATTTTTAGGAATGAATTTAGGTACAGGTTACTAGAAATCTTTTGTCTATGTCAAGTTGTTAATAAATTAACCATCAAAAATATATGTGTGAAAATTGTAGCCGAGTTCAATATTAAGAATATGGGTGAGTGGTTGTCCACTTCTTCGGCATACGATCTTAATGGGTGCCAAGTTTTGTAAAAAATAACTTTTATGTGAAAACTATTAAGGTTAGTAGTTGCACACGTCATAAGACATTTCGAAATTTTTACTCCAGAGCCAACAAGTCTATTACATTTTTCCAATGAAACCTCAAGATATTTACGACTCGTATATAAAGGTATTTATCTGTAAGTACTTTTTACATTGCAGCCTTCCAATACCATCTCAAGATGTTTGCGAGTCGTAATACAGACATTGTTGAAGGAATTTCTGCTTATCAGACATAACCATCAGACACGGCTTTTTACATCTCACGTTTCAGCTTTCCAACATAGTTAACAACTTCTTGAACCTCGTTATCACCGCCACTTACGTCTTTACCAGCTCTCGATTCTCGCGTCTGAAAGGACCAGTTTCCACACTTAGAAGAGAAACTAGTAGTTTTAAAAAACCTCGGGCTGTCAACATCCGACAGTCATCTGACACCTGTCTAAACCACTTGCTATCAATCCTCATGTCAGGGTAGAGCTATCAGGTGTCTTTAAAACAACAAAGGTATTTAATAGGACCGTCCATGGATCAAATGTTTGCGTAGAGCATGGAGGTTTTAGTTATGTAGACTACTTGTGGCTTCCTGTTGTTACTGGTTCTTATTATTGTGTTAAAAGTGGAGCAAGTTCTTTAAATATAAACCATTCTTAATTTTAGTGAAACCTATATACTTTAGGTATGACTGTGCGCGGATAGGGAAAATGTTACACACTGAAGAGTTTGAAAAAAAAGGGATGCCTATTACTCTCCCTGTAAAAATATATGGTCACATTACAGCCGTACAGATTGATCGATCAGGTAAAGCTACGCTTGCCGCGGTTTTGTCCGTGGATGGGATTAATGATTAAAACTCCTCTGTGCCTCGGAAAGCACGTCAATCCTTTGGTTCCGGCTGTCATTCGTGGATCTTTGACAGTCGCGTTACGCGTCGTCAGAAGCATGAAAGTTTACCAAGGGGTTGTCGTGTTACGCAGTAACTGGGTTGTGGCGGTCTGAAAGGCAGGCGTAGTCGCTCCATGCAAAATACTGGTATTCAGCTGCATCCGGTTAGACTGGAATCCTACCCTAACATAGTTGGGAAAAGACTAGGCAGAAAGTTATGACATATTTTTTAACATGACTTGAAAGACGAAAAGAAATGGTTCTTTCAGCAGAAAGCATCGCGACGCTTATAATTCATGAACTGTACGAGTAAAACTTCATATTCATGATACCAATATTACCCTATCAGCGTCCAATATAAGTTCCCATACAGAAGCAATATTCTATTTCTATATATCACCAACCAATGGCTACAAATAAAATAATTAGATAATAATTACTAGAAAACCATCTGCCATATACACGTTAACAACCGCAGTACATAATCGTTTATTTATCAAGATACATATGTAAGTGGCTGATACGTCGTAAGAGTCTTAACGCTATAAGCGCGCGCAATTCTTAATGATATGCATCAGTGGTACATTTATAGGCTAAGTACGGTTCGCAAGTTAAGTGGTGTGTCTTTGCAAACGTATTTAGGGTCATGTATGTCTTCTGTGATTGTCTCTTCTTTATTATTGTTGTTGTCAACGTTAATTTGATTGTTATGATCAGTATCCACCCCACCAAGATTCGTTTTATCTGAATCATAATAAATGCGTGCATTAACTGGACAGGTCCTCTCATCTGTGTGGTCCCTTTCCCAAAAATACCATTTCAGAGAATCTACATGGTCTTCACATGATCTGACCAAGATTATGTCTGGACTTTAAGGAGACTGACCTCTGAGTTAGTTTTGGCCTTTCTTCGCAGAGTAGTCAGATAGGAAATTGAGGAAGCCGACCTCGACTAGCTTTTAAAATTGAATGACGTGTAAAACTGTTTCTACAAACCTACTTACAGAAATAAAATCATTTATCATCAACTGAATTCTTCAAAGGGATAATCTCGTTGATTCATTTGTACCTTTGTCGATTCTTCCAAACCTGAAGATGGTAATGTCTTGTATGCTTCTTGGCAGGAATCTGTATCCAGTAGATATAGATATAAAATGCGATGAAGAAATCAGGCATATTTAGAATATTCTCCACGACCTCGTTCGCAAATCTATCCTCATTCGCTAGCAAAAATGTATAGCAAATGATTGCTTACTATACGTTCATTAAGTGTTTGATTGTGACAGCATTCACCTAGCTCTGTCTAATGAAGATATTAATTTTGCAGCTCATTCATAAATTAATGTCCCACGGTCATATATCACGATGATTAATTCCAACCACCAACTTTATACGCGAAAATGAAAACCCATCCAGCTTTTGCTGTAACTTGCAATAAATTCTGCATTTAACTGCTGTTTCGACGTGTACTGCTTCAAAATAATTAGTTTCCCATATTTTAGCTTTACTCTCAACTTAATCAAGAACTAAATAGCTAGTACGGTGAGTACAGTAAGTGGTTGACTGTACGTCTCGGGCGGCACCTGTGTCGGCGTGGATGAAAGCGGCGTCGCTTTGTGGCGAGCCGGCAAATATTTATTTTAATTTAGTGGCCGCCCGCCGATCGCTCGTTAATCGCTAATGGATGCTCCCGCGCATGTGCGATTGTTCTGTGGTGTACAGCCATGGATTGGATGAAAGATTTTTTGAAAAATTTGCAGGGATATGAGTTTTCAGGGGAAAATTTTTGGAACGAGAGTTTTAGGTTACTTGATGATTTAGGCATTAAATGTTTGGGCCCATTTTTGCACAATGACCATTGTTAGCGGTGACCAGAATCCAAAAAATTACCGATGTTTCTAAATACCTGTTTAAAAGATTAAATATATACTCCGGGCTCCTCACTCTTACTAGTTTAAGAAAAAGTTTCGTACAGCAATACTTCTCTAAACCAACAGGTGACATAATTAATAAAGCCTTGGTCCTCAGAGTCCAAGAATTTGCACTGCAAGTCATCAAAAGATTACAAGTTCACAATGCACCTCTTCGTAAGTCTACCGTAGATAAAGTAGATAAGCACGCCTTCAAGATATCGTAAATGGAAGCTGCGCTTACGCAGGATTGTTTAGCTGATGATCAGAACGCCGAGTACTTAGGAACTAGTTGTTTGTAAAGTTAAGGTTAAATGTGAGAGTCGTAAACTTGGTGCAACTTGCAACTTTGTGCTTAGAAACGCAATAGGAATATGAAAAACTTTTTAAGTGTCAGAAATGAAGAAATCTATCATCGTAATCATCTAAGTAACTAGCCTTTTCCCAACTGTGCTGGTATCTCTTGGTAAGACTGGTTTTCGGGTTTCTGACATTGTGAAATCTATATAGTTTAAAAACATTGATGTTCAGTTACATCCGGTTAGACTGGAACCCGACCTTAGTGTGGTAAAAGCTAGCTAGATAGAAGATGATGATGAGGCACAAAATTTTCTGAGTGCGGCAATTGTCTGCATTTTGCCTTTGTTAATCGTAAGCAGTTAGTTATATAGCAAGGCTCTATACATAAGGTTACGGCTGCAGAGTCTCTGGTCTTCTTGCCATATCTGAACAATGCGGATCCTAGAGACTGCGGGATACTTGCGTATCACACGAACAGTAGACGTTCAACAACATTCATTGCGTTATTTACGCTGTTGAGCAGACACATTTTTCGAATATGAAGCATCACCATTGCTTCTTGTTCGAAAAATGTGTCAGCTCAATTAGCAACATTCTTCAAAATAATTCTGATTGTGATTAAAAGTGTGTCTCGCAATTGGGTGTGTTACCAAAAGTCTCACCAACAATAAACTAGTTCGACACGCAACTTCTGCTGCTTGATCAGCTCTGTTCGGTGCAGAACCTCGTTCAACAATCCAGTATGTAATTTATAATCCTAAAAAACCTCCTTAAGTTCCGTCATACTCCAATAACTAAAAATCGATATACCACCTTAAAAACTCTAAAATCACAAACAATAACGCGGCAAGCGACTGCCGCATTTGATCCAATATTTGTCAATGCTTTTTGTGGTAAAAAGGGGCATTAGTGAACCCCTTCTGTTGACTCAATGCTAAGACGGTTTGCCTGTCAACTGTTGGCCACAAATATTGGTGGCCGGCTCCTCTGTAGTAATCCGGCGTTTGTTTTAACTTAAGCTTCGGGAAATATGTGGCTACTTTCACGCGTTGAAGTGAGATATGTGGTTTAAATGAGTTTTTAGTGGGAATAAGGTTTCTTTTTAATCTGACGAAGTGGGGAGTTCAGAAGGCAGTTTAATTTTATTGTGTTCTATTTTGGCTTTGAAGATTAGTGCTGTAAAACAAAAGGAATTTTTTAT
The DNA here is from genome assembly GCA_949987655.1 of Polymixis flavicincta. Classification (NCBI taxonomy): domain Eukaryota; kingdom Metazoa; phylum Arthropoda; class Insecta; order Lepidoptera; family Noctuidae; genus Polymixis; species Polymixis flavicincta. The sequence continues at coordinate 6,131,581 of OX465190.1, forward strand.
TGTTAGTAAGATTTAGTTAAAAGTTACGGTCGGAGTTTTCACTTCAGGACCTACCTACACATTTATTTAATTTGTTTGGTTTACTTACCAGAAACTCTGTAACAGTGAACATAAAACTGGAAAGACTGCAAGATTCTCCACTTAGAATTTAGGAATTTCCTAGAAAATGATATCAAAATTGCGCAAATCTCTGTCGGTAAATGGAAATGTTCCCATTTAAAATACATAGATGTCTATAATTAGATACACTTTTGGTCACATTGGAAAATGGCGACTGCAAATCATATAGGTAAGTACCTACCACTTCCCAACTAAACATGAAGATGCATCATTCGAATTCAATCGATACTGCATAAGCTTTGCCGAAATCCCGTCTTTGCCTCATCGAATTCCAAACATTTGCAATAAAAAAGTTTCTATGGACTCGAATCACGTTTCGATAGCGTTCTGCGAATTAAAATTACAAAAAGCGAGACCGAGACGGCAGTTGCGGTCCGTACGTGGGAGAGAGTAAATGCATCGTCGCATCCACGCCCCTGCAGGAATAAAATTCAAAATAAGATTTCAAAGGAAGTAAAAGGAAAAACAAACAAGGCTCGGGTTTCTAGTAGGTTAGAACGAGACGGAGGCATGTTTGCACGCTCCCTCGACGATTGGTTAGTTGATATGAGTTATGGCGCGTATGCTTGCCGCGCGAATTAGCCATTTGGCGCGAATGTGTGGGGCGACGGCCGGCAATGCGTCGCCTAGAATGCGATGTCTATATTTAATTCTATTTGTTTGGGATAGGTCGTGTTCTTATTCATATTGATTATATCGCTATAATATAAAATTGAAAATGTAGGCTTTCTTTATCTTCATCTTCAGTAGGTACCTAATAATAAATAAACAATTAAATACTTAGTAAGTTTTTTTAAATGTAAGTACATTTCAACCACATTTCAAAATTTTAGTTTTTTTTTTTTAACAACACTTCGAAAAATAGGCGCGAAGAGTTAACAAGGGTTGACATTTTAAAATAACTGATGCACATGCAGCGCCATCTCGTAGCGAATAGCACAACTACAGATCGTAACAATTTTTAAAGATGCTAATGCTGACTTTTGCGGTCTCATAAATCAAAATATCCATAACAAAACATTAAACAAAATAAATTTCAATAAAAGATTTTCATATTTTATCAGTGTAACCTACGAATCAAAATACCTATGAATCTCTATCTACGTAACTGTGGGATGAATTACCTTAAAATCCGTAAAACCATTCACCGATTCTTAACAAGATACCGAATTTATGGTTTCCAGTAAATCGTAAAACCCGTTTGGGGTTTCGGTTTTTTATAAAAATATAACGTTATGAATAGTTGCGCCATAGACAGTTCATCAAAGAACGATCAACAAAATTATTGTTTATGATCTGTGAGCGTGGCGAAGCGATTGTAACGGCTAGACTAGTGGCGCCATCCCGCGCTAGTTACTTTGAACTATTAGTTAAGGATTCTGGTTTTATTTTTATGTCGATACGATGTAATTAAATTAATCAAGAAATATCTAGAATTGTAGCGCGTAGTTTTGATGTTTTCGTGGTTATTTAATTGAATTGTTTTCTAAAAGCACTATTAATTGGAATCCATATTACAGAAATTTTAATAAGTTATTGGTAGTAACGTAATAACTCGCACCAAGAAACTACTTTAGGTACTTGAAGCAAACAGCGGAAAAAATCAAATAGGTAATATAATAGATCAAACTCTCAAAAAACAATTCAAAATTCGAACAATTAACCAGATGTCGTCACATCCTAGAGAGGGGCAATTACTTTTAATCGATACTCGATGCATCACCGGCGCCGGACCACCGCGCCATCGATTTACATATAAATTTGTTGTCCAACCGTAAAATAAAGAAATTGGACGGACCAATAAGAGCCCGGTAATTAAAGCCGACGTAAGGAACAACTATAATTTTATTTTAATGTTATCGTTTTCGGGCTGAATGCAGTCGTTCGTTAGCTTTAAGAAAAAAAGATGTCTTTATGGTGTCGTTTGTTCCTGATGAGATGATCAACGCGTCAAAATAGATATTTTAAACAGTTATTTTAATGACGCTGTAAATTTTGATGGAATAATTCGTTAAGACAAAAGATTTCTTTGTCATCTCTCGTTATGTGATGCGATTCATCTTGCTGTGTGATACATTCTTATTAACGGCAGTTTAGAGGCAATATTTCTTAAACGTGTTTTGGGAACTTGTCTTTTGCGACAAAATGTTAAGCCAGTCAGTAAGTACTACTTCTGAAGTTCTGTCTGTATTGTTTATTACAAGTTGTCTTGTTTTTTTGGTCCTTTCAATAATCCATATAAAAATCTCATGACACGGCCAAGGTGTTAGATGGTATGGGCGTCGTTTGAATAATGAACTGACTAATGTGATCCGCACCCTAATTGCGTAACTCACGATTCATCATAATCTGTATCGTTTTGAAACGGATTGTTAAACCATTGCTTCATATGTTCGAAAAATGTGTCTGTTCGACAACATAAATAACGCAATGAATATTGTTTAACTGTGAAGACGAAACCAATTATGATCAATCGTGAGTTACGCAATTAGGGTGCAGGATTTTTTTTTTTTTTTTGCTAAAAATCTTCTGTGCATAATCGTAGTACCATTTAAAACACCTATGCTTCGATTTTACCTTTTATATATTTTAGCATCTCAATTGTCAAGGAGTTTGTGACTTAGAAACTTGAAGCTGCACATTGCAAAGCATACCTAGTAAGCTCCCGGATTTACTCAACACAATTAGAATCACAAAATAAAACTATTGCTTAAAAATCTTTCCAATTTCTCCTCTGTCTTGATTAACATTAATTGTATTAATCCACATAGGAAGTACTTCAATCAAACTGACAGCAAACAGAAATCCGAGTATGAGCGGATGTTGTTATAATCAATTGGTCAGATCTAATGAGAACAATTGAATTTAATGGGTCGGCGCTAACTTTTAGGGGACTACAATTAGTTAATGAAAAGTGTGTATTAATAAATAAGACATACCTACCTACTAAGTTATTGTAGAATTCAGCCCACATTAACTTAAATAAACATGTAAAATTGATAACCTCCTTCTTTTTGAAGTCGGTTAAAAAAGGTTAAATTCACTGTCAGACAACGCACAGACTAAGGGCGAATTTCACCAAACTTTTATACCTAGAATAAGTCTTATCCTGAGAATAAATTTTAAATTTTTGACAGATTTTCCATAGTAGAATTGTCAGACGTAAATTTTATTCTACGGACAAATAATATCTGACTTTGGTAAAATCAGCCCTAAACCGTAAGGTCTAAGATAATCGATAACCATGTATACAGGGTAAGTTTTTATCCAGTGCACAAATTGTAACCATGAATTCAGCATATCATTCTAGAACATATAGCACAGAAATTTTTCGCCGGTTGTACAAAAAAAAATCTGCTGTTTCATAGAAAAGTGCAATACCTACGCGGTCAAAATGTATGGAACAGCTGATTTTTTTTTGTAAATCTGGCGATAAATTTCTGCGCTAGGGGTTCTAGAATGATATGCTGAATTCATGGTTAAAATTTGCGCACTGAATAAAAACTTTTCCTGTATAAATATTTCTAATTAAAGATTCGTGCGATTCGGCGCTGATAAGTGTATGAGGTTTCATAGGGTTTCATACAAGTTATTCCCTCGCACAACGGAGCGAATGGGAGTCTACCTGCGGAAAAGGGGGTCCCATCATCATCAAGTTATCCTAAAATTCGATTATTTCGGCTCCTTCGCTTACTTCGCCTCTAATAAGTGCGCATTTACTTACTGGGCAATAATGCGCATATAATTCAAAACGTTCCAATTTCGTAATACTTACGTATTTCTGGAGTTGTCGTTTCGCTAACAAATAAATTAAGTTCATGCGATTCCCTAGAAAATAATGTATATAAATAAAAAGAGAAGTCCTGACTGACTGACTGACTCATCAACGCCCAGCCTGAACCCTTGGACCTAGAAAGCTGAAATTTTGCCCAGAGGTTCCCTTTATAATGTAGACAAGGAATAAGGAAGGATTTTTCGAAATTCAACCCCTAAATGAAAAATAAGATGAAAGTTCCGCGCGGGCAAAGCCGCTGGCAAAAGCTAGTATATTATATAAAAGTGTCGATTCGCCCGATTATGGCGAATAAATTCGTGCGAATCAACTATAATAAGCCATCAAAACGACGCGATCACAGTCTAAAATAAATCAGTGCACCATCGACAAAAAATCACGTTAATGACCACAGCTCCACATAAATCACACACACATCTCAGATCATGGGAATAAGCTAACTATCTAACCAAATACCACCATACATTGTCATGAATATTGATACGTCCATCGTCCTAGCCGGTGCAAAGCCGCTATTGAATACCAATGTCAGTTTTGCATACAAACACAATTTTTACAATACAACCTAGGGCACAATGGTTGCATATCTAGATGATATGCGAGCGTAATATGAAATGTGCCGGTTAAAATATGAGTTAGATTTAGTTTGTATATTGTGCAGTTGCTAGGGGCTTGTGGCTAAATCCAAACAGCTGCAGGGATCGATCAATCAGGATAAGCTACGCTTGCCACAGTTGGTCCGTGGATGGGTGGCCATCTTTACATACCAAGACCCCTCCATGCCTCGGAAAACGCGTTAATCCCGGCTGTCATTCGTGGATCTTCGACAGTCATTACGAGCCCGAAAGTCTGACCACCAGTCTTACCAAGGGATAAAGTGGTACCCAGTAGCTGGGTTGTGGATATCAGATAGACAGTAGCTCCAAGAAGCTGATCCCAACATGGTTGGGAAAGGGCTAGACTGATGATGATTGAGCAGATGCTAGAAGACTTGGAGCTTTTTGTATTATCAAGTGTATATCTTTTCTTTCCATAGCAACTTTACTCATGGGTAATGTGAAAGAGATACCGTGGCTCCTGGCACACAGGTAACTGAAAGAACACGGGTGGGTTTTAGTCAGTAAAAGTCTGACACGAACTCCTGCTCAACCCAGAGCGGGAGAAGTTATTTGATGATTACCCACCCAAAAAAAAACCATGAGTACTGTACTTACATTTCTTTCGATAACTAAAAAAGAAAGAATAATCTACTATTTGTAACAAATATTCAGTAATCGAGAAATATTTTAACACAGTTCTCATTGGTATTGAAAGTAAAGATTCCGCAGTTGACGGTACCTTTATAACTTCAGGGCCCCAATTCCGTATGGTTATAATGATTCCCCGCGGAATCTTACTACGTTCAAACTACGTCATTATCGTGTATTTTAGAAACCAATGTAGGTAACGGTAAGTTACATTGGTCTCTAATTTATTTTCCCTTCACCTGTCGAGCTGTCAAAAAAATTATAATGGCGATTTGCAAATGGCGTAGATTAGGCCACGCCCCTTTTCAGTCACCTTGCGTTTAAACCCCATTTCACGCAATTTTACTATGAAACCAATAATAACTGTGACTTGTGTCGTAATCTGTATGATATTTTAAATTATTGTGGCTCTTTAAAAACTTTAAAAAATTTGTAAATTGTAATTTTTTACTAAGCCTTTACCTAACCCTATGGGGTTTACAGGCGTGATGGTATGATAAATTATCATTTGGGAAGTTCGTAGGTGAAGTGAAGTCACGATCATGGGCTTCTGAGTTGGAATCTGGTGAAGTAGGTAACCACAATTAAATTGCTGTACGCCTTTCTACTTCTCTATAGTGTAAACTTTATCTGTAGAAAATCTCAATTCTTATAAAAATATTATCTTCGCCTCTGCCCTAACCCTTCGGGCATCAGGCGTGATGTTATATTATATGTTAAACCGTATGATAATCTCAAAATGAGTGCTAAAACTTAATTGATTCCAGTTATGTTCTACATCTTTAATCAGTGTTTCGAAAATAAACACTTCTATAAACTTCGATCAATAATAGGTAGTACTATTATTGATCGAAGTCTATAAAAAAGAAAAAAAATGGAAAAAATACACGACAAATGACCCCTTAAACTCCGGTATTACATTAACTCAAGTCATACAAAAATCATAAGTGATACTTACGTGACCACAGTGCAGTTAGGGAGACAGTGCGACCACGCTACAGTGGTACAGTGCGACAGCAGTACGTAGTAATTTAGTGGCCGGGGTCGCGCGACCTGTCATTATGTTGTGACAGGGCTGTCGCGAATCAAGCGTTAAACATTTTAAATTGGCTGGAAAATGGTGCTCGTCTTAGCTTACGTGTGAAAATTAAGTTTTCTATGGTTTATCAAAAAGACATTAACATTCAGCAGCATAGTCATCTCTTTTCTTTATTCATTTCAAATTGTTTTTTGCGGAGGGCGTACCTACTTAGATAAATAACGGTCCCATAATTAAAAGCTTAAGATTAAGAGGACCTAGATACTCACATTTTATGCTGATAAATGTCGCCTCATCTTTGTCAACTTTTTGACGTTTCTATCATCGTTATCGCTGGTTATGGATGACAGAAACATCAAAAAATGAAAGGATGAACGTGTATTGACATATACTACCGAATACCTCATGTTCAAGTCAAGCAATTGCCACTTGTCCAGGTCCTATGGTCTTATAGACGATAGGTACTATAAATATTAAAGTGTTTGTTTGTTTCTCAATCACGCAAAAACGACTGAACGGATTAAGATATAACTTGGTACTTAAATAGGTTATAACCTGGACCACCACATCGAATAATTTTTATGCCGGTAGTACGTTGCCGTGGGATAATTTCCGACTGCCACGCGGGCAAAGCCGCTGCCATGCCATTGCAAAGGATCCTTTTCCATACTTCTTATTTATTTAACTATTTTTTTACATACATATAAACAAACAAGAAAAAAGGAACAGAAAAATACGTACAAAGGTAATGTACTCTTATTTCTACAAAAATCTCTTCCAGCACACCTACGATAGGAAAGAAGATAACAGATGTAGACAAAGTCTGTAATAGCAGTAGATGGGAAAGCATAAAATTACAAATTAAATTCTAATTTCAATATACACATTTAATATGAGAATATGCAAACATAAAAACATACATACATACTTCAAAAATAAATATCACTAAAAATATATCATTATAATGTAAATTTAAATAATAAGCAAATATTAAAAAGCGGAGAGATGTTTTCTTTCAGTCTTCTTTTGTTGTTTTGGCTGTTAGTTTGTTGTTTTGGTTGTTAGTTAATCTCTACTCCTGACAGCCCTAACTATTAAGTAATATTTTAACACATAATTCGCGGGCGTAACCGTGTGTTAACATGTGTCTTTGGGTTCACGACGCTTGTCAAACCTATCTAATATTAAACGGAGGCGTGTCTGTCTGTCACGATCCTGTCAACTTGAGTATTTCGTAAAAGTCGTGGATTAAATAATAGGTGTCACAGTACTGTTGGCTTTCAATTGACGAAAGTTCGGACACCAATTCGATCCGAAGGACAAATCTCGTAATTAAAAAAGTCTAAATTCAAGTCGCAATATCATCTCAACGAACGTCAATGTCAAAAACATAGTTTTTTTTTTTTTTTTACATATTGAGAAGAACGGTCTTAGCTTGAATAATCTAGACAGCTCCAAAAACAGCGTCATACAGTGTCATTTTTAAAAGAGTTTCTTGCACATCCTTCTCCACGAAACTACATTATGGAATGGGCGTCTAGAATCAATTCTATTTTAATGTAAATGTTGACGTTCAAAAATGCCTTTTAAGTGCCTAATTGAAATAAATACTTTGACTTTGACTTTTGAATTGTAATTAGAAAAAACTTGTGAGCATCCTAAAAAAAGAAGAAAGAGAAAAGAATAGAAGAAATCCTTGGACCTAACTATTACATAACAAGATAATCATGCATAAGTATCTTATACATAATCACCAATTATATTATACCCCATCTAATAACAAGCAACACCGCAAGTCACAACTAGTCATCATAATTATATTACAAACGCGAGCCATTTCCCATCGATCACGCGATTATTGTTGCAATTTAAGGCTAATTTCCCTTGAACGCGATCACGCTAAAAGATCGCGATGTGCTCATGCATCATTCATAGGTGCAGACGATAATGATACTTAATGACATGGGGGTGGAAGCGTTAGCGGAATTTTAAAAATAGGTTATTATTGTAATAGGTAACTGATAGCGGGATCGATCGAGGTGTTAGACATTTTCTTTTATGCTACGTTATTTTTCACATACAGTCTTGCTTCTAAATACCTAGTCAATAAAATAAAGAGCTTTTTTTTCCTATGGTCATGTCTCATCGACTTATTAGTCGATTCGCACGACTTAAGTCGCCCGAATTGGGCGAATCGTTAGTTTTAAATAATTTAATATATTATAATTAAATATTACTCACATGAGGATTATTTATTTATTTGCGAATCGACAATTCCAGAAATGCTTTTTTTGTATTTTATACAAATAATAAAGTTAGTGTACTATTTTCTAAACATTTCATTGTTTCCTTAACGTTTTATTCAAAACGTGCCGATTGCCTAACTGACCACAAATTAACTTCGTGCGAGTCGCTTATAGAAAATAATATATTACTTGAAAGTGACGTTTTTCCCGATTCAGGCAAATAAAATTGTGCGAAGCGATTAGTAAGCCGTCTCATCATCAAATTAAAGTTCCAAAATGAGCACGGAATAGGTAAAAAGAAAACAGAGTGCTTATTAACGAACATTTTCATAAAAAAAAATGTGCGATGCGCATTTGTTACAAAGTTTGGAGCAAGTGAAAAGCATTATAAAATAAATAAACAATTGACCATCGAAAAATCAATCCCAATATTCGCCCTTATAATTTAGACTTATGTTGTTTAATACTTCGTGGTTTATTAGAACACAGAACTGCATAGGCCCCTGTGAATCGCTTGTCTAGTAAAGTAATCGTAAATTACATGTGTTGTAACTATTGGAATATGTTAGAAAATACGCTTGTTTATATGCTTCATGCGTGTGAGCTGAATGGCGATAAATACACATCTGTCATGTTTAACATATAGATTATTGGTTTAGCATTAGAGGCTAATCGTTTGAATACTAACATAAATGATGTAATAGTGTCTATGCTTGAATCTTGTTTATGCTCTTTTCGGATGCAACTGTTACTTGTAATAATTAGCGTTTTTCAATCATGGTGTCAGTTGGCAGAATGTGAAGAGCTGTCAAAATGTCATTAACGTCATTAGAATTTCATACATTTCGATTAGAAGTTTTTTTTGCATTGGTTTCTTTTATATTTAGCATTGGATTATGTATGCGTAAATAACATTTTGACTCTTGACATTTTAACAGCTCTTCATAATAAAGAAACATAAACAACAGCCTAATATTGGCTTAAACGCCACTTCTCATACAGAGAAGGCACGAGCATTGATCGCCTCGAAATCTCAAGAGGGGCAAAATGATACATGCTTTATTTATAAGATTCCATCGCCAACCCCTCAATTACCAACCAAGCTCACACGTGAGCCTTGCGAGCACTTTCCTAAGCTGTCTAAAGTGTGTTACACAGACGATCCTGAACTCGATGCACAAGTATCAGCCCAGGTTCCACCTGGTGAGGGCCAACGACATCCTGAAGCTGCCCTACTCCACCTTCAGGACTTACGTCTTCAAAGAGACGGAGTTCATCGCGGTTACCGCGTACCAGAATGAGAAGGTAAGCATTACTATCTGTCTTACTATTTATTACAAATATGTATTATTTAGGTGGTTTATAAGTGATTCGCTGTAGGGAAAAGGCGCAATACTATAGTACCTATCTACTACGACAATTTACTCTTTTCCTTGGAAAAAGAAACAAGGGTCGAATCAATAATCGACCTTTGCTTCTTTTACAATTTTTCATTTGTTTCAATAAAAAAATGTAGCACCAAGTCAGGCCCTATATCTAAATGATCTTACTTTGATTCTTGATAACTTCGATTGAAATTAAGGAGCATATTAGTTCCATTAAATTAGCAGCATTAGGTAGGATCAGTTATCTATAAAATTTACTTCTTTCTATGCGATTTCAGTTTTGAATAGATAAATATTGGGAAATAAAATCATTAACTAAAAGTAAGTCCTGTTAAGTCCTCAGTGTTCGCAATGAAATGACCACCGTGGCTCCTCCTGACTTTCTAAATCCTTTTATGAATAACCAGTGCTACCCAGTTTCTATAGGAAACCCAGTAGATTATTATTTTAACGATATAAATTATTCTTTTACAACCGTTTTCATGACTTCCCGTATTACTAATCACAAGTAAATGGAATAGTTTTATTAAAATTATATGATTGTATTATATGCAATCATGATTCCAGTAGGTAATATAGATCTCGGGTTTCTTAACATAATTGTGCATAGAAATAATGATTAGCAAGATGGAAATGTAAGTAGTATAGGTAAGTATTCCAAGGCTTACGGAAATACATGTGGGTTCGGTGTGGAAGTACTTTTTAAGTGTTAAATTCTCTGCCAACCAGGCTTATGAAAATACTATTCTCATGTTGATTGCAGTAAATTGCTGAACAACAGCCAATCAAGTTTGTTGGCAAATTATTGACAAGAATAATAAATAGGTTCCTACATAAAAGAAACAAATGTGTAATTTATTAATTGTTCACAGATAACACAACTGAAGATCGACAACAATCCGTTCGCGAAAGGCTTCCGGGATACGGGAGCTGGCAAACGAGAGAAGAAGTAAGTACCTAACCCTTGGAACTAATTGGAACTTCCCTCCACAGTAGCAAGTCAACGGAGTTAGATAATGACGCACGTCATGTCGTCAATATTCAATTAGAAAACGAACAGTATTTGAAGTTGGAATATGATTATGATAACTCCATTTAGTTACTACTCCATGCCACAACAGCCGCTTTCCATTTTTAAAATCAATCATAGACAACGCAACCAGCCAGACAACTACTTTTATAAAAGATCTTATTACTTTAACGAGCCCGAAATAAAAATAAACGATCAAAACTATCACTTAATAGTCCCTTTCCTATATTTTAATACTTAATTGCTTAATTTATTACCTTGTAAACCGAACGAATGGAAAAAAATATCTATTAATATAAGACTCCACTTGGTAGGTGGGCTTCAAAAAGACAAATGGCGGCGCAAACTGCCGACTGACTATTTAAGTAAAGTTAAAAGCTAACTAAATTAGCGTGGTATCTGTGAATCTTCAGAATTAATTAGGACAGGGCGTCGTTTCCGAGTCCCGAGCCGTTGAAAATTCAAATTAAACCAATCGGGCGCCTCCTTATTCGTGTTCGGGGTTTAAACACGGTGGGTAACGCTCGAAATGGTGGAGTCATTCGACTTGGCGCTTTTTTCCAGCGTCTTTGGCGTGCAAGGGAGAAAATTGGATTTCCGCGATAAAATCAGCTTTAGTTTTTTTTCTTCGCCGTATAATTTGCTCGGCTGTGGGGATAGGTTGCCGTTCCGCTACCTTATTTGAAATTCGAACAAGAGCTCAATTAGCGGGCGATACCCATCTGTTATGGCGCGCATCGTTAGCTCGGATTAGGATAGCGTTTTGTTAATGCAAGTGAAGTTTGGTGGTAAATAGGTTTAAATGTTAATTGTGTTAAAATAAATGTTAACGAACTAATGATAATGTTCTCAAACAAAAAAACGTTAAAGAAGATAATGTTCAGGTGCTTTAATAACAATTGAATTGAACTCGAAGGCAGTGGATTCCTTCGAGTTCAATTGGTTGTGTTTTAGTGGATTACCACATTAGCACTTTTAAAATATGTAGGTCAATCCAATAATAGACAAGTATACGTGTTTTTAGCACCATTTTAACACATTTATCTAGCTACCTTCTAAATTACCAAATACCACCAATATACCTCCAAACCGCTAAATAACATGAACCGACCACGTCCGGTAGCGGAAGCGATCCTAAATGCGCTTACACAACGTATTGCCGGACGGTAGCCGGACGGCAGCCGTGCCGGACGCTGCGGACGAATCTTCACAAAATGGCGGGCGGAAGCGCGGGAAACGTGAGCGTTTTGACAAACGCCGCGCTCGGAAAAGCCGGCACCGGGCCACGGACACATGCCGCATAACACATCCGGCTATAGGGCTGCCAGCGTTAAATAATTTATATTGTTGTTTAGTTAAAGTAATGAGGCCGTGGGTAGAGTGAGAAAAAAGGTTGACTTAGTGAAAGGGCTTCCGGATTTGGTGGTGAAATAAACAGATTTAGGAATGAAAGTTAACGTGGCTTATCATTTACATATCATTTTGGTTGCAGAAACCTCGTTAGTGGCAAAGTGTGGCTGTAGGTACATTTTGGATTATAATACTTTTTGTAGTTTTCTATCTAATCATGAATTAAATCGTGTCCAATCCACAATTTATGTTACTTCGCCCAAACTTTCATGATACTGATTTTACACAAATATTTTGAAACTTTTTGATTAATTGTGCAATCAAAATCAAAAGTCATTTATTGAAACAAGGCTGAGAGTCAGCACTTTTTGGACATCAAAATTTATAAGTTAGTTCCCCAAAACGCCCGTCCCCCACCGCCCGCACCTCCTTTGGCTAGGAAGAAGTGGCTCTGTCAGTCGCGTGCTCTTTGTAAAATGGCTTAGGTTCCACCTCAACCCAGCTCAAATTTTACTTCTCGTAATCATCATCCATCCAGCGTACCACAGTCCACTGCTGGACAACTTTCCGTTTAAATTTCCGGACAACCCTACCTACCTTATTCCTACGAATACCAGCCGCATATGCGACATACGTAAGGTACAAGGCTGTAGGTAGGTACCCCTTTGATATCACCCACCGTAGTGAGAATGCCCTTTTATGTCGCAGGCTACTAATTAAGACGGGGTCCTACGGGTTTGAGGTCATTTTAGAGGCTCAAAGATGTGGGGTGGGTGATTTAATTATTTTATATTTTAACGGCGATGGGCAAAAGGTGTAATAGGTACTATTTTTTAATAGTTGGTCCTACTCTAGGTCTACTTGACTTAGTCAATTTCATAATAAGGTTAATGCAAATAAGCACAAAAAAAATAGTTCAGTGTAAAATTTCACAACCGTTGAAGAAAATGTCTGTAATTTCAGACTTTGTAAGTTAATTTCTGGGAATGAAGCTCAGAAAAGAAGTAGGGGAAACGGCAAACTTTTAAAAGCTAAAGTTTCTTAGTCCAAAATTATCCTTAAGTTATTCATGTAAAGAACCTAACGAGTATAAGAAAAAAACAACATCAAAAACTAATCCAGCTCCTCTAAATAAAATAAGAAATGGAATATTTGTCATAATAAACAGACATAACCAACGGTGCTTAGACCTGCACCCTAATTGCGTAACTCACGATTCATCATAATCTGTATCGTTTTGAAACGGATTGTTAAACCATTGCTTCATATGTTCGAAAAATGTGTCTGTTCGACAACATAAATAACGCAATGAATATTGTTTAACTGTGAAGACGAAACCAATTATGATCAATCGTGAGTTACGCAATTAGGGTGCTGGTCGTTCTCCGAGCCGCAAAGGTCCTCCTTGGGGTTTGCCAATAGAAATGGAGCGTAGGATTTTAGGCGTTAAACACACTGGCAGAATATGAAACACCACGCTGCGATTTAAAACGGGATCCTAGATCCTCGCAAAAAGGCTGCCAGGCTGAGATGGGTCACGTCAGGCGCATGCACAGTGTCCACACGGTGGGTGCGCGAGTAGGGGCGGCCGATGATCGGCTCAGGAAGAGGTGGCGCATGGCGAGACGACCTAGAGGCGTACCGCAAAGGTTGGATCGAAGTGGCTCTCGAAAAAGATGCCTAAAACGAATTGAGTGCATTTGCTCAGCAGTGGAACAGAGAAAACCAACTTTAAAAAAAAACAATAAATGTATAACCACGAACACAGAACAGAAATAGTCGGCAGCTGCACAAATGAGGTCCATTGCTGCAAAGGCAAAGTAAAAACAAAGGAGAATCTAATAAGAACACAAATTGCGCTGACTCCAAGTAACATGAGTCAAGGGCAAGAAGATAATGATAACAAACTATTCCAAACAACTTTCATCTAAGCTCTGATGAAGCCTTGCGTTCTTGTCTAGCCAAAAAAAAAACAAGCTTAAATTCCCTCTACACTCAATAACACAAGAATCAAAACACCTACTTAATATACCGTGCTTGTCTCCACAAGAATAGCGTGTGGCGCCCCCTTGCGGCTTCCGAACTAACCGCGACGCTTAAAGGGATAAAAATTTGGCAAAATTACAAGGCAGGGCCACCCCTGTGTCGCAAGTTTACATTGTAACGTGGACACCCTAATGTGAACAGTTTAAGTTAGGGATGACAAAAACTTGAGGAATATTTTGACAGTTTAATTTTGTGTCACGAATTTTTTTTTACTATTCCTAAATTATTTTTGCTTCTTCAGTTGTGACTATTGGTGATCAAAGTATTGTACAGTAGTATAAAAATCGAAAGGTCACTCACTCATTCATACATTCATGTTATGTTTTGCAAAACTTTGCATAATGTTACATTAGCGAACTAATCAGAAGAACAGGGTAGTTAAACCGGTTAACTAGACAAAACATGATTTCCGTTTAAAAAAAAAAACAGTAGCACTCCAGGAGTGCCGACAGAAGTAAAAACTTAAACAATTACGTGTGTTTTTTTTTAAATCTTTAATACAGGATTTCACATTGGGTCCTTGGGCCCTGATTGCTCTCAGTAAAAATAAACGAGCGATCGACTTCAGCCATTAAAGGTAACAGCACAGATTTTACGATAAAAATACAAAGGGAAAGAAGAAAGGGATAAAAACATTAGAATTTCCTAATGAAAGAAAGGGCCTTTCCCAAAATTCATCAACGTGCGACTCATCCGTGTGCTCGTTCACCCAACCACCATTTTTATTACCTATGTTTGACGGTTTGACACTCCTATATTTATGTGTATATACACAGTATACACAAAGCTCATGGGAAGCTTGCAGTGACGATGCCGCGAGTTTCACACTTTTTGTTCACCCAAAAAGTACACATGGTTCACAGTATACATAAAGCTCATGGGGAGCTTGCAGTGACAATGACGCGAGTTCCATGATTTTTGTTCACCCAAAAAGTACACATGGTTCACAATATACATATAGCTTATGGAAAGCGTACGGTGACAATGACGCGAGTTCCATGATTTTTGTTCACCCAAAAAGTACACATGGTTCACAATATACATATAGCTTATGGAAAGCGTACGGTGACAATGACGCGAGTTCCATGATTTTTGTTCACCCAAAAAGTGCTCAACGCGCCTAAAGAAGTTTTCACTTCAAAAACAAACAAGTAGATGAATTACTTGGGACATACTATGTTGGGAATGGCTTCCAGTTTAACCAGATGCAGGTGAATACTAGTATTTTACATAGACTGCCAGCGACTGCCTACCTGACCTCCACAACCCAGTTACTGGGTAGCACGAAACGAGATACAAGACGTGTTATGACTTGCAAAGCTCCACAAATGACAGCCGGGACCTTGGTATGTAACGATGGTCACGGGTCATCCATCTACGTACCAACCGCGGCAAACGTAGCTTTACCTATTTCATCAACCCGTGCGGTCGTAACTCATTGAAAACTATATGAATAATAAAAATAAAAAACCTCATAAAATTATACATATTTTTACCAAAAACTAAGCAACGCCAACCCTACACACCAAGGGGTGGCACAAATTAAATTCTATCAGTCGACAATGAGACGAGTTAATAAAACGAATTCACTACGGAACCCCGAAACCCAAGATGGGACCGTATTTAGGGATCAGTAAAACAATGCAAATGATAAAGAGTTGTTTGTTCAACGGGCGACAGAAGGCAAATAATTGCTTTCGCTTTTTGTCTTTTTTGGGGTGAGCTAAACGTTTGGGTCGAATCTTTTTATCTTTTTAGGTACAGTTTCAAAATATTGTACGCATTTAACACGGTAGGGGAATTGATATTTTGTACTGAACCCTTCTGTGTTAGAATTTGAAAAATTGTTTTTACGATATGTTGTTTTGTTAAACATTTCAAATGAATTTGTAATGAGATCAAAAGTGAGATTTGAGAGCACGTGGCGGCCCAGCGGTTTCGGCTTCGACTTACGAGTTGTAGGTAGGTCGTGAGTTCGAACCCAGGCACTACTTTGTGTATTTAATTTCATCACCACTGCTCGCAGAACGGTGATGGAAACCATCTTGAGGAAATCGGCATGTCCTAGAACCAAAAATTCGAAAACATGTGACATTCACCAATTCGCACTGGGGCCTCGTGCTGGATATGGCCCACTCCTCTTCATCGGGAGGAGGCCTGTGTTCCAGCAGTGGGAACATTGTAGGCTGGTTATGATTATTATGATCAGTTCGATATAAAAGTACTTTTATTAGTAGAATTCAAGTTCTCCGGATGTACGCACGGCTACACATCGAGCTATAGATTTCCAGTTTACGCTGATCTCGCACTGTACGGGAATCCTATACAATGCGAGATCAGCTTATACTGGAAATGTACAGCTTGATGTGTAGCCGCTGTGTACAGTTACTCTATTTGTTTACAATTAGGTAGTGAATTCATTTACTTAACAATTTCTCTCTTCTCTTACCAATTTGAAATCGCTTGGTCTAGTGCGTGAGGTTCTGGTTTCGATTCCCAGGTTGGGCAAAGTATTATTGAGTTTTTCTATTTGGAATTTATTAGTTGCAGCCCGGAGCCTAGATTTGTCCCCGATTAATGGCAATAGGCTTGCCCCTATTACGTGAGACTTAAATATAACTTAAGAAATGTGGGTGTACAGTACAGTCAATAGGTACAACTCTGCCCAACCCTTCCCGGAAACAAGGCGTGATGTCATTGTGTTGTAAATAAAAGTTCACACCGTTCGAGCCACTCAATTTGGCGTCAAAACACTTTTCAAGAAAGCAATCAACGAAAACTTTTCGCGGCTTTTCCAAAATGGCTTCCCATTTAACCACGCTATTAGGGTTACCAGGACCTAAAATCGGAAACCCTAATTATTTCAAAAGACGTTCGGTCTTTTACCTAAAACTAAGTAAAAAAAGCTAAGAAAGTAGACTATTTACTTTACGCCTTTTTTTATGTTCGCCGACAACACCTTTCAAAGACTTTGTCTAGGACCTAGGATATTTCATTACTTATGATTTTTTTCACAAGTCGTGCCTTGAAACTCATATTGAGGTAGTAGTGTATGTAAAGATGGTACATACCAACACCCCTCCGTGCCTCGGAAAGCACGTTAAGCCGTTAGTCCCGGCTGTCATCTGTGAATCTTTGACAGTCGTTACGGGTCCTCAGAAGCCTGACAAGCTTGGTATTCAGCTGCAACGGGTTAGACTGAAAGCCAACCCCAACGAAGTTGGGAAAAGGCTAGGCAGATGATGATGATGAGTGTACCTAACTCTTACAGTCCAAGATGGAGATGATAAATGAGTGTAATGAATATTAAGATTTTGCTCCGCCTATGAAAAATCCGGCCTCGAAAAGAGTTCGGTACAAACCTTTTAAAAGCCGGTCAAGAACGGATTTATCCGGTCAAATGGGAACCCTAACCATGGCCACCTTTACTAAACTATTAGCTAAAACATCGCAGTAATGGCGTCGCGCGGTGTCTCAAATTTCACTATCATTAGAAGATGATTAACCTTTGCGCGGCGGTCGGGGGTCGATGCGACCCATTACCTCAAATGTCAAATGATTCACACCCCACGTTGCAAACATTTTAGGTGGTTTAAAGTTGTTTTTAGTTTTCTATGCGAAGAACAGTTTAAAGAAATTACCTTAGGATGTTTTAGGAATAATACTTATGGGAGAAACGTCGGGGTAGCCCGCAAAAATCTAATTTTCTTACGTGTTTAGCTATTTGCAGATCAGTGTCAAGCTTGTTTATTGATTTTTCAAAAACATAAGCTAAATTTTGACTTTTGCGGGCTACCATAGTGCATCCCCGTTAGCAAAATATCCATTAGAAAATGTCTAACCAAACCTCTCATTATGTTACTCAAGATTTGAAGTTCAACTTTGTCTTAGAGCACTATAACAGTTAAAGAAGCGTGCACTTCAGTGTACACTCTAGTGTGTGATCTTGTTAACGCGTAGGACGAAACTCACAACAAAATTTTCCTATGTGTGGTCCAACATTGGGTCAATTTAGGTTTTCCTATAAATGTGATATTTTGGGCTGTCCCATATGACGTTTTTGGCTTTTCCATAAGATGTTTTTGGCTGTCCCATATGATATTTTTGACTGTCCCATGTGATGTTTGTGGCTGTCGCATATGATGTTTTTGGCTGTACTGTATGATGTTTTTGGCTGTCCCATATTATGTTTTTGGCTGTCCCATGCAACAAGTAGTCCAAATAAGTAAATAACACGAGTAGTTTGTCGGTGTACCGCAGGCAGGCTATGCTGACGGCGCGCTCGGACAACCGGGACGACGATGATGAGCGGCCGCTCGATGTGGGCGGGCCGTCTAGTCCACCCCCACCGACGACGTCCACACAGCACAATACCAGCTGTAAGTATAACTGATTGTCTTTTGTTTTGCAATACTGAGATCCTATAACACAATCACCGGATAGGCCATTCGCCTAAAAAATGAAAAAAGGATTTGTATTCAAAATACATGTATGTGGTGAGTTAACCAGAAGCTTTTAGGAGGTGGTGAACGTTTCAACAGGTCATGAGTGTCTTTACACCAGTTTCTGAAAACCTAGCTTTTTTAGTGAGTAGGTATTTTGATAAACTAATCATTACAGCTATCTTTTTTGGCTGCATATTTTTTATTAATTAGGTTTTCCGAATTCGAGGGTGTTCAGGGTCGGTATCTTGAAGGTGATTCCGCACATGTGAACCAAAATGGTTACCACTGCACCTAACCAAACTTAATAAAAGGCAGTTTTCTTGAAGCTTACGAGTCAACCTCTTGTCTAACCGACGACGTCAAACCTTAGAATATAAATAATAGCTTTTTGTACAGGCTACCTAGGTATATGTATTTGTTAATATTATGGACCATAATTTATGTAACTGTATCGTTGACGGGTGATTTCCGGACGCAAGCGTTTACAGGGTTGTATAGTTTGATTGATTCGCTGAGTGATTCAGTTCATTCGTTCACTCGTTCATTCGTATCGCGTCGTGTAATGTCGATAATGATGTCGTTCTAATTTCATATTGCTTGTTGTTAGCATAAAATTACGCAATGTTATTTATGCGACATGGTATGATGAATTGAAAGGCAGAATGCGTAACTTGGGAGCAGAATCTTTGTTTTTTGTCATACAGAAAAATGATTTGAGTTACCGACTTTTCTGGTATATTTCGACATCTCGTGAATGTTCTAATGTCATCTCATTAGAACATCATCTACAACCCTAAGCTTCATAGCAGAGACTTCGTAGTTTTAACGCATTGCTCTGTTACAGCCTGGTTCAGTTCGAGCGGAGGTGGTGGAGACTCGGGCGCGGAGGAGGGCATCGAGGCGGGCTCCGACTCGTCGTGCTCTGCAGGGCGCGCGCCCTCGCCCCCCGCGGGCCCCTCGCGCCCGTCGCCGGCCCCCGACGTGTCGCTGGGCCCCCCGGTGCACCCGCCGCTGCTGCCGTACCTGTACCCGCCGTCGCTGTACCCGCCGCCGTTCTTCCCGCCGCATCAGATGCCGCCCGGGTTACTGTTTAACTTGCATCCATTGCTGCAACAGTACTCGTTGCCGCCACCGCCGGCGCCGCCCGGTCCTCATGGTACGCCGCTGGGGAAGGCGCATCGGTTTCAGCCGTATGCGTTGCCGGGGCTGGGGTCGGCGTTCGAGCAGGTGGCCCCACGCGCGCGGTCGCTGAGCTCGTCGCCGGCGCGGGCGCGCGGGGGCTCGCCGCCGGCCCGGGCCGCGTCGGCCGACCCGCCGCCGGACGCACCCAGCTCCACCACGCCGGCCACGCCGCCCGCCTCGGACCTCAAGAGCATCGAGCGCATGGTGAACGGCCTGGACGTGGAGACCACGGACTGATGGCTAGTACTGTACATACCGTGTATTTATATGGTGGGCCCCGGCCGACGTTTTGTATCGTTCCTATTTTGTTTTTTCTTTCGAGTTCTATTCGGGTCGATATTCGTATACTGATTGTAAATAGTTAAGCTTACATTAGAATTCACGATGTATGGTTCTGTGGACGGACGTTGTCGCGACCTGACTCATTCTCTTCAGAACTAAGTTCTATATTGCAAAACAAAAATGCAATTGTTTACAAATCTTGAAATTTTTTTTGATGGAGTAGCTTGGTATTCAAATCTTTCCAGCAATAATTTTATTAAATTCTTACCTATGTTGCATCTCGTAGTCACTTCGCACCTTTGGACAAATCCCATAATTCCTAGGTTGTCTGTTTGTCCTCGCGACACCGCCCGTCAATCGTAGCAACCCTCACGTTAGCGACACATAGCAACACTGCAATAGCAATAGTTTTAAATTAATACTCTGATTTCGACTGCCCACGGATTGTAGATGTGATGTGTGAAAGAAATGTATGTTATCTGCATACAATACATATTATGTTATTCACATGTGTCATAATCAGGTCTATTACAATTTACAGGATTAGACTAAAATGACAGGAGGAAAAAAACTTTGACCTCATCGCGCTAGATAAAAGGATGGTTAGCAATTTTTTTTGCAAAATAGCATAACTTAACGCCTTGTGTCCCCGAAGGATTGTGCGGAGGTATATGTAAACGTACACCCAGCAAAATAACTTGTTAGTTACTGTGCTAAACTTTTTTTAAACCATAACAACATATGTTTCTTCCATAACATTGTCGCCTTTTCCTATCCTCGGAAGCAGACGGGTCAATGACCGTAGGCTATCTAAAGGCTACTTAAAATATTATAATATGATTTTTTCGTCATACGTACTTCCAAATTAGATTTTCAAAAAAAAATTGTTTATGGTTTATTTTTTTAATTTATTGTTTTGTTGATTCGTTTCTTTCTATTTTAAATGATTAAAAATAAGTTTATTTTTTGTTACACTATTGATTTTGGTCGATATTTTCTATAACGTCACTACTACAAACCGCATTGTCGAAAGATTTATTTCATTTCCCACTTTGAATAATTAAAAATATAATTATTAATATCGCTTTATTTTGTAAATACATTTTGTAAGGTATATTTACGTGTTTAACTAATAAATAGACATATTTTGAAAATATGTTTTGTCAATTGTGCTGTGAGAAGGCACGAGTCCGATTGCTGCTTTTGTAAAATAAAAATAAATACTAAAACTCTTTTTGAATTCGATTTTCACTGCGAAAGTGGTGAAAATTGGGAAGAAATTTAAGAAAAAAATGCGTATCGCTCCGGTAGACAATGACTTATGTTGAACTAATTAAGAACTCACAAAAAAAAAAGAATTAAAGTACGTCCCATCCAATGTTTGAGTGCAATGTTCAATAGATTACAAATTAATTTAAATTAAAAAAAAAAAACCATCTCCCATAAACTCGAAATAAATTATCGACAGCCTAAGACACTGTTTACACGAGGATTAAATAATTTGATACTTATTTGTAAATTCTTATCTTCAATTGGCAAAATATTAAAAAAAAAAGATTTCCAAAGAAAGCAACAATCGGACGCGCGCAAAAAAAAAACGATTGATAAAAATCTAACTGTAAGTTAAAGTTTGTAATATATAGTTAATAAATATTGTAGTTAAAAATACAAAATATATAATTATAATAACTATAAAATGAATATAATTTTCCATGGAATTTCATTAAATTTAAGCAGGATAAAACACGTTCGATAATTAATAGAAATCATGTTTTAGTATATATTGACCTATTATTTTATCGTGCAATACATAAATAATTACTGTAGATAATATTCAGTAAGATAGTCAAGCCCGTTATTTAGCTAAATTCCTGGGGATAGGGACTTAACCAAATTGTCGGTTAGTCAGAAACTTCACTAGGAATTTACCTAAATTATCATTTAAGCGTATTCAAAATCAACATCTTAAAAAAAAGAAAATAGGTACCTCGAAGTAAAGCTTTTTCATATCACCTAATAATGAGTAATTGTCCAGCGCTGGACAATTAGTAATTATTACTGTTTAATAATCACCACAAAGAAACGTTAGGAATAGTAAATTCACCGTGCTTAGCAAGAAGTTTGGCAAAATAGGTCAATAACTACTAAAGCCATAAAAAAAACTGTTTATTTTCTTTTTATATCTATATTTACTTACAATTGTCATGGTAACCAGTGATTTGATTGCAATAAAGAATTGTTCTTTTGCCATTTTTCTACAAAAAATAAAAGCTTTGTGAAATGGAAGGAGACTGTAATTTTGCAACAGTTGTAATTAAAAATTATTCATTAAAATATATAGATAAATCTATTGACAAAAAGAGAATTGTTTTCTTTCGAAATTTTTGCCTTTAGCCTGTTTTAGATCATGACTGCAACACACGACATACTTGTCCGCGCCGAATTAAAGAAAACCTTCTGAATTCTTCCGACGTTTGGAGCGAATAAGTGAGCGAGGTTTCATAGGATTTCAAACAATTAATTCTAAAATTCGATTTTTTCGACTTTTTGGCTTCGTCTCAGGTAAGTGTGCGTTTATCTTTAGAACTCGAGTTTTACTATTTGGTAGTATTTCGCACGATATGTATTGTACATGCAGTTAGCAGTGAGTAAACAGATTACGTCATGTCCTTTCCGCAGGTAATGTCATTCCCATACATTTTCGTGTAGCGTTTGGCGTGAACGCTAACAGCAATTTATTTTGTCTCTAGGCCCAGAAACCTCTCGGTGAGAGGGACTGGACCGTAATCCACCAAGCGGGCCCAGTTGGCAAATAAATAAAACAATGGTTAAATAATTTACAAACAAATATTTGTGCATTATGCATAGAACGTTTAAATTGCGATCGTCTTGCTCTTGACATTAACACCATTTAGATTTTAGATCCACTAATAAAGACTTTGAACTTGACCTTACAGTATAATTAGTTCCGATACAAATCCAAATAGAACTTAATCTCCATCGCCTTCGCAACATGAATGGGCATCAAACTAGTTTCTAATCTCCCTCGTTTATCAAACCAACGCTGACACTGTGCTCACAGTCTTATCCTAAGTACATCTGTAGAACGTTTCGCGCTGCACCTCAGCTCGCCAGCTCGCTAGCTCGCCCAGTCATCATAAAACTAGTTTAGCATACAAACTACTAAGTGGGTGAATAACACGATGACAATCTGATAGCAAGCGACCAATTACGTACGTGACACCTCGAGATGCCATCGTGCTAGTGTTAGTAGGTACTCGGTACCCAATTACTGGTGTATGCTGTTCATGTAATTGTTGGTAAAAATGTTGTTTATGGCGTATAATAAAGATGTTAGATTCTGGACGGTTTTTATTTTTGCTGATTGTGTGAGCTTGCTTTATGGGGCCAGTTGAGTTTTTGGGATTTTACTTTCCGACGTTTTGGTGGGTGTGGCAAAAAAAAAGTATGGTAGATGGATAAATTGTTTATTTGTTGCAACACAGAAGCACTGATAAATGTAAAGCCCTTATATTTGTATAAACATATTGTTTGAGGGTGTTAAACCATTCATTTTTGACGCTAATACGCCTCTGACTTTTAAGGTGACATTTCTCCACATTTTCTCCATACAAACTTCGGAAGGGTTTTACTCCACTGTTTGACTATGTACATCAAAAATTAAACATGGTATGCTTTTGTATCATTATTAATATTGTCTGTACGGAAACAGAGATAATACTAAAATAAAAAGCCATTAAAAAGTTATGAGCCAGCAAAGATTCGTTTTTCTTGCTAATTTAACATAACTTTGGGCGTGTTTAAGTAATAGGAGTGTAAAATCTCGAAAACCAAGTCAGTACCGACAAAGCTCAACTATCGAAAAGCTCAATAGACTTAATTGGTTATTGATTTGTGCAGTGGTTTTTTCAGAAAACCCGATCTTCCGAAGGACTTTCTTAATTTTTTACGCGCCTGTGTTACTTTAACTGATCATGCAGCTCACTCAATAATGTTGTGCCTGTAGACTACCGTGTAACTGCTCATCACTGATACTACCTCTGTCGGACACGAAGTCTGGTGAGACAGCGTGCTTTTTAGCCAGGCTAACCAGTGTGTTCGAGCCCACGACTAGTGTACCCTTAAGCAACGTTTATAAATAAAAGGGTGCCAGTATCATTAAAAAAAAAAAAACATGCACTACCTATATTAAGCGAAGTGTTGCCAATATACCTACAATATCTAAAAAAATAGAAAGTAAGAAGCGTGACATAATTATTTTTACCTTAGCCTAACATAACATCCTCTCAATTCTTATCTTATCAAATAGGTACCTACTAGGTTTTGCCAGCGGCTTCGCCCGCGGGGAGGTCGGAAATTATCCCACGAGAACGTACTACCGGGATAGAAGTATATTTAGTGTTAATCCAGGTTTTAAACTATCTATGGGCCTAATTTGATCCAAATCTGTTCAGCCATTTTTGCGTGATTGAGTAACAAACATCCAAACACTTAGTATACAAACTTTCACATTTATAATAATTTTAGGATTTCGCTCGCGAACTCGTCGCCTCACATTTTATGACAACTGAATGTGTTCCCAGTAGACTGTGTTAGGACGCAGCATCCGACGCGTGATGATCGTGTAGATAAGGCCTTATCTTGCGCACGTTGCGTTGGTGCGACTTGCGAGGTGCCCCACGCGTGTGTGCGCGCCTTAACTTTTAGTGTAAAGGCTTGTACAGATTGTGGAGATATAGAGCTACGGCTAAGGTGTCAGTCTGGCGAGACCTTTTCTTAAAAAAGACATACGATTGATAAAAGTACAACAATACTTTACTATTAAATCTTCGTCCTTGTATACCAATCCAAATCCTTTGAATCTTTTGAATCTTTCTCTAACGATTTTAGGTCATTAGGACTCTAACTTTGAGAACCCAATGGTTCTGCTTACTTCGTGGTATAGAACCTCCATTGCGAAATCATCTTAGCCTTTCCCCACCTGTTTGAATCGGCTTCCAGTCTAACCGGATGCAGCTGAATAGCGACTGCCTATCTGACCTCCACAACTTGATACCTACTGGGTAATACGATACCTACCCAAGGCTGGTTGTCAAATTTTTCGGGATTCTGACAACCCGTAACGACAATCAAAGATGACAGCTAAAACCAACGGCTTTCTGAAGCACGGGGGGGTCTCGATATGTAAAGATGGTCACCCATCCCTAGGACAACCGCGGCAAGCGTAGCTTAACCTAATCGATCGACCCTTGCAGCTGTTATAATAGCTACTAAATTAATTGGACGTAAGAAGCTTTTTTCTGACTGTGGGAACTCATCAAATTATTTCTCCCGCAATGGGTGAATCAGGAGGGCGTGTCAGACTTTTACTGACTAAAACCCAACCGTGTTCCCTCAGTTGCCTGTGTGCCAGGGGCCACGGTATCTCTTTCGAACAACCCGCATCAAGAAGCTTGAGTAGGCACCGTAAGTCATTCCAAACATTTTATCAAAAATATGCCAATTCTGCAAGCACCTTTACTTTGACAAAAAAGATTTTATAACACGAGTGAATGACAAACTTAGGTAGGTACTAACACTATCGCTATGATCTGTGGGGTCAGCAGTAAGGAGCATGGTAGGTGGAGGACAACTGGTAACTGGATGTTGGGACAAGTTCTTGATGGCTACTTTTATAATAAGTTCCGGTTGGTAATAGGTCTGTAAGTAACAAGAGAGCTTTAAGGCTTCTTCATACAGGCACGACACGACTGTTGTAGAACAATTTCTGTGAACACTTCATGGAAATTGTTCTACAAGTGTCGCGTCGCGCTTCGCTTTTCTGAAGAAGCCTTTACTGGTTAGTTTCTCATACTCAATAGGGTATTTTCCAATTTAATAAAAACTATTTTAATTTGAAGTTAGGATAAAATATTTAACAGAAAAAAAAATATATCCATTTTCTCAATTCATAACGATTAAATACAAATTTCGTTTTCGTTGTTTTGAATTTACCGCCAAAACACTCCTTACGATAACTTTTTATCACGTGACATCGAGATGCCAGCTTAGTGTAAACGGCACCGGTACATAGTTTGGCGCAGTTTTAGAAGCATTTATGCACAGAGGCACCGCACTAGTAATATCACTTTTTATCCATTAAAAATTTTGTTAATTATAAACTCGACATTCTCTTGTTTACTCACTAACTACTTTAGGTTACACAAAGTTGACGTCACGTGATAAAAGTCATCGTAACGAGCGTTTTGTCGGTAAATTCAAAACAATGAAAAATAAATTTGATTTAAATCGTTTTTAATTGAGAAAATGGATAAAATCAATTTACTTTTATTCTTCTGTTACATAATTCGTCCCAGTCTTCAATTTAGAATAGTTTTCAATAAATTGGAAAATACCCTATTGTACAGAGGCCAGCACATCAAGCTACCCCAATCTGTCAAATGTATTTGATAGTTTTCAACTTTATTGTAAAGGAATAAGGTTTATGTTCAAATGGGAAAATTTGACAGTTTGGGATAGCTTGACCTGCTGGCGACTGTAGGTACCTACGTATGTTACGCAGAAACAATTGTTATTATTTATTTCCTATTGAAAAATCCTATGCCACTTTCTGACCACGGGATTGAACTCGGTAATCCACAACATCAAAGAGCCAGTTCAGTGATTTTCCCACTAATTTAGGTAAACGATCGAATATCAGAGCAGCTTTTAAAAAATAGGTAGCCTATAGGTATTTCTAGTTCTGTATTGGGAAAACGACCAGCACCCTAATTGCGTAACTCACGATTGATCATAATTGGTTTCGTCTTCACAGTTCAACAATATTCATTGCGTTATTTATGTTGTCGAACAGACACATTTTTCGAACATAATTATGAAGCAATGGTTTATCAATCCGTTTCAAAACGATACAGATTATGATGAATCATGAGTTACGCAATTAGGGTGCTGTTTCATTATTTTAAATGGACCTACGTTATTATTACTTGTAGTGGTAGCACAAACATTAAACAACAGACTGCAGGGCGTTTTTGATAATCTAGATAGACGCGGCAGGAATGCAAAAATGGCGCTCATTTGAAATTCCTCCGATGTACAAACATAAATTGCGATAAAACCACGTTTATGCTACACATACCACATTATTATCTGCGGACCGATCGCGCAAACTTTAGACCATTTATTCGTGGTGATGGTATGTCACATATAAGTGGTGGACCGTGATTGTTGTTTTTAATTTCATCACTACCTACCTACTTAGTACTTACCTTACGGGAGAGCAGTGGTGGCCCAGTGGTAACGGTCCCGGCTGACAAGTTGTTGGTCGTAGGTTCGTATCCAAACAGGCGCTTTACTTAGGCGGATTAATCAAACACTCAAAGACGCACCACGATGGAGCACGTGTTTTTTTTTTACATACATATTTAATAAAAAAGCTAGAAATTGCACTGAGAATTTGGCTCGTTCCGCGCAGCCCGTCACGTGGCGCGTAGTAGTGTATGATCCGCCTTAGTGTAAATAATTTCATCACCACTATTCTCAAAACGGTGAAGGAATACATAGTTAGGAAAAAGGCATATCCTAGAACCAAAAAATTCGAATATATGGACATCTACAAACCCGCACTGGGCCCGAGTAGTAGATAGGTAACAGCCCACTACCTCTCGAAGAGAGGTGGCCTATGTCCCAGCAGTGGGAAGATTTTAGGCTGATTATCCTACCTCCTTAGGTCCCTGGCAAGGGTTCGTCTGAATAGTCTTGTCACCATACCCTCCATCAATTTAATTTGCTACCCCTAGATTAGTATTTTTTTGATTATTAAGAAAATTTAATGTAACCTTTACAATTCATAATGTACAGACGCCAGCACATCAAGCTACCCCAATCTGTCAAATTTCTTTGACAGTTTTTCAACTTTAGAATAAAGGAATAAGGTTCATGTTCAATTGGGAAAATTTGACAGTATAGGATAGGTTGACCTGCTGGCGTCTGTAACTTCTGTTAATCTTTGGCATTATTGACTTCGTGAGGAAACAAGGACTTATAAATATATTATCTATACTAATAATAAAGAGGAAAGATTTGATTGTTTGTTTGTATGTTTGCACTGAATAGGCTACGAAACTACTGAACCGATTTGAAAAATTATTTCACTGTTGGGAAGCTACACTATCCCCGGGTGACAGGCTATATTTTATCCTCGTATTCCCACGAGAACGGGAACTACGCGGGTGAAACCGCGGGGCGCTAGTAGTTAGCTCCTTGGATACCGTTGACCCAAACCATTTAAAAAATCCACTCTGTTTGATCCATTTTTTCTTAAATTCTTTTAAACCAACACTTAATTTATTTAAAAGCCCAAACTTAACCCTTTTCTTAACTCAGATGTCAATTATTAATTCGGCGTGAAGAAGTATTTTCGGCATTTCAATTCTTGGTGCGAAAATAAATCGAAAAAATCTCCTAACAAGCTAGAGAGGCCATTACAATTAACTGCTAAGGGTTATTGGGTAGTGTTGTCTCTTTCTTTTGTGGGCTGAAGGTGTATTTTCGTTTCGGTCATTCTTTGGAAGTGGCGACACAAATCACCTGAGACAATGAGAAGACAGTTCGCTGCTGAATCCAGAGTTAAATAGTTTTGGATAGTCCATTTGTCATAGAAAATTAAATTGGTTTCATAATCTAAGCAATTTGAACAATAGAACCGGTATTTTTAATGTAGGTAGGTAAATATGTATAATATGAAGCTGTCTATAGCTGAGATGTTTTTCAACACAGAACAGACGAAAGAGGTCCGAAAAAGAAACTCTTATCTTTTTTGAGGACGGGAATAATACCTATTTATAAAGACTTAATAAATAATAGGTAGATAATTTGTGATAAAGCTGTATTGCCGTCAAAATTGTTCATCTTCAATTTTTGTACACGAATTAAGTGACATGGTATCCCTTCTAAGTAGAAGAAATCATTACGATGAAAAGTGAAAGATTTTCAATGCAATTTCGTCATCACTGTCTTACGCATCTGACCCCCAGGAACGGGTCCGTCCGTTTGTCTCTCACAGGGTTGTATATATTTTGGGCACGCCACGATTGCGGCGGTAAGTCCCCTCTTTGAGGAGTGGTTTGAGAGGCGGCATGGCGTCCTCACCTTCCGCCTGACGCAGGTCCTCACCGGACACGGTTGTTTCGGGAGGTTCCTGTTTCGGATAGGGCGGGAGGAAACGCCCGGGTGTTTCCACTGCGAAGATCGCCCTGAGGACACGGTGGAGCACACGGTGGCGGTCTGCCCTGCTTGGGCGGAGCACCGCCGTGTCCTCGTGGAGGCGATCGGCGGCGGCGATCTCTCGCGTCCGGCCCTGGTCCAGGCCATGGTACGGAGCGAGAGGGCATGGGGAGCCGTCACCTCCTTCAGCGAAGCAGTGATGCTCGCGAAGAGGGAGGCGGCGCACGTGAGGGAGAGGCAGCATATGCGCCCTCGCGACCCCAGCCGCCGCAGGATACGGAGACGCCCTGGGCGTCGGGAATCCCAGGCCGATTTCCGGCCACCGTAGGCATGGGCTTGCGGACGGCGAGTAATGGGTAGCTCGCTGTCCGGTAAGGACCAAGCCCAAGTCGACGGCGCGTTGTGTTCCACGCGCGCCTCAAAGAGATGTCAGCACAAATAGTGATGGGACCCGCAAGGGTCGATGCCTGCCAGGGGTGCGGGTTTGTTCGCAAGAGACACCACAGCCCCTGGCTTAAGGGCTACTGGAGGAACACGGGTGGGTTTTAGTCAGTAAAAGTCTGACAAGCCCTCCTGCTCCACCCAGAGCGGGAGAAGATATTTGATGATTTCCCACCCAAAAAAAAAAAAAAAAAAACCCGTTGGTCTCCTTAACTATGCAGTTATGTCATCTTCATTCCATGAACTACTTCAAAATTGCCTCGTATTCACAATTATTTTGAAGGCATGTTAAGGTGATTTAAAAAGAAAAACACAGATGTCGTGCCCCACAAGAAGTTAAACTCCATTTAAGGGAATAAATTGATGAAATAATGAAGACTTGGAGTTATTTATGCGTAATTATTCATGATTTTGGTTCGGACAAGATTCACTTATGGTGAAAACATGGCTGACTTGAGTAAACTTGGATATTTGTGTGTCTACATAAATGGATTAACGTTTTGCTTCTTAACGAGCAAGGGCGACCTATAGATAATTTCTTCAACAGAAGCTGTGCACGTCCGATGTTATTTTTTTCAGTTATTATTATAAAGGAAGTTACTAGTCGTCAGAAACCCGAAAGTCTGACAACCAGTCTAACCAAGGAATATGGTATTACTTAGTAACTGGGTTGTGGAGGTCAAATACGCAGTCGCTAAACGTAAAACACTGGTATTCAGCTACATTCGGTTAGACTAGAAGCCGACCCCTACACAGCTGGGAATAGGCGCTAGCCAGATACACGGCCGATATAATAACAATAAAGTCTTTTACATCGAGATCGTCACACAAGTAGGGATTTTTGTTAGTCCTAGGTTCTACACGCACTACTTAATATTTGTGGTCCTGCAGGCTTAGTACGAGAACCGTAGACAAGAGTTTTGTCGTCGGAAGAGTAGACAAAAATGACGTTTCCGCATATACAGTTGACAGTTTTTCACCGAGAAATGTAGACAAGCGATTTCTATTCAAATCAAATCAAAATATTTTATTTCTAATAGATCAAAACATTTTATTTCATATAAACCTGCATGGACACTTTTGAAACGTCAGAAGCTAGGTGCACGGTTCCAATTTGTCGCTTCCTATGGAGAAGAGCCGGCAAGAAACTCCACGGTTACTCTTTTAAAAATAATTGGGTTTTACAATATTTTCAAATGACAGTGATAATAGGTATGGGAGGACAGTGCAGGGTATTCTTTCTACACTAGAGTAGAAATAGAAAGCTTCATGCTAACTCGGCTGTCACTATCGTCATTTCTATTGCGTATGATAAAGATATAAGTCATTTTCTATATCCTAATCGTGTGACACACTATCAGCAGTAATTTCTTTCATTTCGACAGTTCAACATCGTTCGCTACGTCATTTACGTTGTTGAGCAGACAAATGGATAAGCAATATAATGTCCCTCAAAATGACTCGGTTGTGATTGACAGTGTGCAGGCCTTTACGCGAAATTATGTCACAATTAAACAACATACTAATAAAAAAGTATTTTCAATTACAATGTTTCGAATGAAATTTTATTTAATAAAAGAACAGCACCACAATTGCGTAACTCAGGATTAGTCATAATCTGTTTCATTTTGACAGTTCAACAATATTCATTGCGTTATTTACGTTGTTGAGCAGACACATTTTTCGAACATATGAAGCAATGGTTTAACAATCTGTTTCAAAACGAAACAGATTACGTTTAATCGTGAGTTACGCAATTAGGGTGATATTTCCTTTCTATCAATTAAAAATTATATTTTATTCAAACATCCATTGGTTTCTTACTTTTCAATGACCCTGGCTACCTAAGTATATCTATTTTAATGACCGTACAATAAAGCATATTTTATCTACATACTAGCGTTTACCAGCGGCTACGCCCGCGTGGAGGTCGAAAATTAACCCACGGGAACGTACTACCAGATATAAATAAAAAGTATTTTGTGTTAATTCAGGTTATAATCTATCTGTGTGCAAATTTTCATCCAAATCCGTTCAGCCGTTTTTTTTTTTTTTTTTTTTTGGGTGGGAGATCATCAAATGACTTCTCCTGCTGAGTAGAGCAGGAGGGCGTGTCAGACTTTTACTGACTAAAACCCACCCGTGTTCCCTCAGTAGCCCGTATGCCAGGGGCCGTGGTATCTCTTTCGAACAAACCCACACCCCTGGCAGGCATCGGCCCTTGCGGACCCCACCTGTGGTTGCTGACATCTTTGACGGCGCGCGTGTGGAACACAACGCGCCGTCCCGTCTACCACTTATCGGCCGCAGAGGATAGGGAGAGCGGCCAACGCTATACCGACACTCCTCTTCCCCTGCGGCCCCACCGCGTCCGCCATCAAACGGTGGCGGCCCCGTCCAGGCCACGGAAGGGAAGAGCGCTGCTCAGAAGCACCGGCACTCCTCCTCTACCGCAGCCCGTAACCCTCAGCCGCGATGCCTCCCATTCGACATCGCAGCCCACCTCAGTTGCGGTGCACCTCACCGCAACCTACTTTTTGGCCGCTACGTCAATGGCTTGAAGGCAAAAGCCCTGACGAGCGGCCCCACCGTTGGGTTCCTCTTGGCTTCACCGTGGATGGGAGACCACGGTTACTAAGTCCCCCCGCAACGACAATGCGGGAACCCACTCGGGGGGGATCCGTTCAGCCGTTGATGCGTGATTGAGTACCAAACATCCAAACATAAAAACTTTACATTTATAATATTAGTAGGATAGTAGCATATAGTAGGAATAGGAAAGTAGGAATACTAGGATCAGTCGAAACTTATTTCTTATCCACATTAACACTACTCCAAAGAATGTGTACCTTTTGCCTGCCATTTCCGCCGCTCGGTGGCTAAGCAATTAATCGCCACACTTCAGATGCCAGTAGGTCTCTGAGCTCTCTCTGTTTATCTCCGTACACACACAGTCAATCAAGCCGCATTCTTTACGTAGTTTTGCATTTGTTCGTAATAGAATCTAGCATTCATCTGCCAGGGCTTTTTTAACTAAGTTACAACCGGACACTAACGATTTTTTTTACACGATTCTTAAAAAGGATGCGTCAACGTAGACCGCGGAATTCAAATTATCAAACGTTTTTTTTTTTGCCAAGTTGCTTGTCAGTGTCACGTTGTACCTACCTACTTATGTTGATTAATTTAAGGTTCGCGATCGAAACAAATATGGCTTTCGTCATCATCATCATTTCAGCCGAAAGACGTCCACTGCTGGACATAGGCCTCCCCCAATTTGGGGGGTTTTGCCATAATCGCCACGCTTGGCAGGCGGGTTGGTGATCGCAGTATGGTGGTAAAATGTACAGAGAACCCTGCTGCCCATGCTTTACCCTAATAATAATCTTTTAAATCATCAATACCCTGGAGTAGACATGTCTACTCATCCCGAAGAACTAGGGAAAAAGTACGAAGAATTAATCAAAGTAGACAACTGTTCAATGATTGCTGATCAATTATTAAATTATGGCTAATTATGTCAGTTATCGCAACGTCTAAATTGTGAAATTGGAATCGCAACTTTGTAGGCAACATTCTACTGTCTAAGCGAACCTTTGTCTGTGTAGGGCCCAATTTCTTTTTTTTCTTAAGTAAAAAAACCTGGTACACATGGATTCACAACAAGCTATACATTTACAGCTATAACAGCTTAAAGATATTGTATCTCACATTGTATAGGATTTCCGTACAGTGCGAAATCTAGTTTTTTAGGCTATATTTGATAAAGCAATTGTCTCCATAACATTACAAACATCACACCTGAATTTCCCGAAAGGGGTAGGCAGAGGCGGCAACTACATCGCCACACTCGCCACATGCGAACTATGCATGACACTGATGTCATCACAAACAAAACTTGCATCGCGCAAATCGCATATACCTATTCAACGTCTTGACATCAATCGTCGGTTAGTAGCCCACCAGACGCAACACCCGTCTGGTCGGAGGATCCTCCCTTAACTATGGAGGTTGAGTGAATTTTACACCCTGTTCCTCACACCTCTAATATGAAAATTTACATATTTTCATATTTCTACGGTACACCAGCACTTCTCCTTTGATAAATAAATGTAAGTCCTAAATGGAGCGAGCCTATCAGCCATTAATCATGCACAAAACCAGGCTTCAGGCTGTTGCTGACATTTGACAGTGCAGTTATTTTTTTGTGTCGGCTCAACCCAGTAAAATAGCTAGTATGGATGGACCGTCGTCCAACGATACAAAATTGTCACCACACTATGGTAAAACTTCATAATACTATTCCCATTTCCCAACAAAACATAGAAACAGAACCGCGTCAATAACTAAGTGTAAATCAATTACTTCGATTACAATGTACACCAATTTGCAAGTTAATTGGTATAACTATGAGAATACAATTAAATCAATTACGGGCTGACCGATAACCGTCCATAGACTGATTGTCATTCATAATGGATGATGAGAATCGCTTCATACTGCCCGTTATTACGGTTACACGCAATTACTGGCGATTATAGAACTGACCGCCACTCCTTTCTAGACTTCTTTGTGATTTCATTAGTAAGGAGAGAGTGGGGGAAAGAAATATGATGCAGGATAAGTTTATAACCAGTGCGCAAACTGTAACCATGTATTCAGCATATCATTGTAGACCCCCAGCGGAGAAAATTTTCGCCAGTTATACAAAAAAAATCGGCTGTTTCATAGAACAATGCAATACCTACGCGGTCAAAATGTATGGAACAACTGATTTTTTTAAATGAATTTTGAATTCATGGTTACAATTTGCGCACTGGTTAAAAACTTATCCTGTATAGTGGCTTTATTTTCTGAAGAGATTTTTGTGGGAGAAACTTCCTTGAAAGTCTAGGTTTGTGCCCGGTTGAAGGTGTAGTGGCATCCTATATCGCTGCATGCGAAGTAGTAGGTACCTACTTCGCATGCAGCGATAGCACATTGACGTCACGCAAAATCTTGCATCGTGCAAGCTGAAATTACCGCGCAACTAGCATGATTATATCCAACGTCCCTACATCAATCGTTGGGCAAGAGACCACCAGACAAAATACCCGTCTGGTCAGAGGATCCGATCCTACCGTTTCTTTGGAAGATGAGTGAACTTTACAACCGGTTCCTCATGCTTCTATAACGATAATAGCCTACCCTATTACATGGGACTTTAACTGACGAAATGTGGGATTGAGATCTTGAGATCATCTTAAGGATGTCATCTAATCAAGGAGGTCTATAGGTCCTTATCGTATATTCAATTATGATAGAAAAATTAAGATAGAATCAATCGGGGCGAAAAGCAATTGACAAATTAGTCTCTGCTCTGTATAAGGTCTATCATACAACAGATTTATCTTGCATGCTGCTCGAACCTATATAATGTATTTAAACAACATGTGAATTTATATGGTCAAATACGTAAAGTCTGACTGCAGCATCAGTTAGTTAGTTTCCATAAAACAAAAGAACTCCAAAATCAAAGAAATAAAAACCTAACCTCATTTAACCGATAAGAAACATCGATTGTAGTATCGATACCTGTAAAAAATGAGGGAATGTAATCGATTAAGCTAACAAAAGTAACCCATCGTATATATCAGGGAGATACTCGTATTTCAAGGCTTTTTCTGTCGAGTACCAGAGCGCTCCAATTGTGCTGGCTCGAAAAAAATGACAGGTTTAAGGCTCGTGCAGACAGACGGAGGTAAGACGGAAGAATTAAATGTGTAAGTTGACTGTTGTAAAGGGGAAGCAGAGGTTTTTGTAGTTATTAATTTACAAATAAAATAAGTAAATACGCTAAAGGGGTAGTCCAGAATGTACCTTTATGAATATATTTTGGTACACTCACATGTTAATTAAAGATTTTTTACCAAAAAAACGATTCAAAGATCTAAGATTTGTTGTACCGTTGTAAATGTAGTCAACGTATACAGATGCCAGCACATTAAGCTATCCCAAACTGTCAAATTTTCCCAATTGAACATGAACCTTATTCTTTTGAATTAATGTTGAAAAACCATCAAACAAATTTGACAGATTGGAGTAGCTTGATGTGCTGGCCTGTGTACTGGACATGGACAGGTTCGTGTCTAACCAAAGTTTTAGATTTCAAAAAATTGGCATCAGTGCAAAAAAACCTTAAAACTAAAAAAAAAAACAGGAGATAATGAATAAAATGCCAAAAAGGCCTCAGCTCAGCATACCTAATGAAAACACAAGGTGGCAACTGATGCTGATTTTCAACTGCTAACCACAAAACTCTGCTAAGTTTCCTCTCATGTGCACAATCTCTTATAAAATTCGGTCCTTTCCCGAATGGCGTTACGACAAAAACTGATGAATTTGACGACATTTCGCCGAGGGCGCCACTGGTAACGAATGTTCGCCGACGATCGTCGTGTGCCAGGGCGAAGGTTTTTGCCATTTTAAGGGAAATTTATTAAAGAGTTGATGTGTTATTTTGTATTAGTTGTTAACTGTGTTTCTGGGGTCGTCTTTTTTTGTGATTGGCTACAGCAAATGTTACAAACTTCCCAGGGTAAAATTGGTGCATCTTTTACCGGAATGTTGATGATGCATATCATCTTACAAGACAGCTGTAGATAAATTTCGAAGCGTAGTAGATTAGCAAGATTCTTGGTGACTTTGGGTGCCTCCAAAGCGTCGCCTCTAGGAGGGAAACTCTTTTGAATCTAGCTTATGTGCGTGCAATGAAATTATTTTTGTGATAAATTAAGGGACATAGTCGTTCTCGTCACGATTGGATATCTGAGGAATTAACGATTGCTTTAAGATTTCATAGAGGGACTCATTTTGAAGGATACTTATTGCTTCATATGTTCGAAAAAATTGTCTGCTCAACAACATAAATAATGCAATGAATGTTGTTGAACTGTCAGTGTGTTAAACAATTACCCCGCTGCTCCCTATTTTCATGACATAGGTATTGGTAGGTACTTCCTTAGCCACTTTTTATGACATCTATCTATATAAATAAAAAGAAAAGTCCTGACTGACTGACTCATCAACGCCCAGCCCAAACCCTTGGACCTAGAAAGCTGAAATTTTGCACAGAGGTTGCCTATAGAATGCAGCCAAGGAATAAGGAAGGATTTTTCGAAATTCAACCCCTAAGGGAGTTAAATAGGGGATGAAAGTTCCGCGCGGGCGAAACCGCTGGCAAAGATGTGACCCAATTGCAGAACCCCATTTTGCATGACTTGATAAATACCAAGACCAATATATTAATTGTATTCAAACTCATCTCATATTCAAAACTCCACACAATACACGGGTTTTCTGTTAAAACGAGATGTAATACACAGACTACGTCGTCACGTTCTCGTGTCGTGACGCGTTCCCCGCGAGAACTCACGACAACCCGTCTAGTTCACGTTAGATGTAATAATATACGTATTACGTGAGATTTTGTACTGATTGTGTATCTTGCACAATCGTGGCTAAATAGGGATGGGTGTTATGACATTTCTGGGAGTTAGGATTTCATGTTTTCAAGATGGCGATGGCGCCTGGGGACACGTCAAAATGAGCTGACGGAATGTCAGTCATGAGGAAGGTTAGTCAAAGCTAATTGTGGATAGCTGGATTCCTACGGCCTACAATTAATTTGTAATTATTCATTCGATTTTGTGTTCATTCATGAGTGAGGTTTGATTTCACTATTTCAATATTTATTCGACATGGATAGTGTCGGAATCAAAAACCTCAAATATTGAATATTACTTCGTTTTCGACATAACTTTGAACTCTGTTTAGTTGAAATAATAATCCACGAAAAACTAAACCTAAGTTTAAGGTCTTTCAGAAAAATTTAAATTCCAATTTCCGAGCATCTAAGAAAAAAACGAGTCATTTTCGCATAACTAAATAAAGACCACCTCAAGTCTGGCATTCTAAGCATGTGTTGGGAACTAGCTACGACAGCACCATTTTAAAAGTTGCCTTTTCCACAATGGTGTCGTTTATCACATTTCACTCTTTAATCAAAATGATCCATTGCTTAAAACAAATGTAAATGATGGAATCTAAGAAGTATAAATGGTGCTTGGGGCGGTTAATTCTGACCTCAGTCTGCGTCGCCACGACACGCGATTTAAGTTTAGCTACCAGCTGTACCCTTCGGGCTATGTGGAGATATAGTCAAGTTATTAGACCGGAGCTGATGGATGACGACCGTATTGATAATATCCTCACACTTAAACAAAACGGATTGTTGATAATCAGGAGACGTTTTTACTATGCTACATTATTATGTTCAATGAGTTTCTCTGCTCCAACTTATCGTCCCACAAATCAATCCAGACCAATTTGCCGAGACACCTCTTACAACCAGTTCAATTGCCTGTTTTACATCAACGAAACATCTTCAAAATTCGTATTTTAAATAGCAAAAAACCTCTCATTGTGTGCCAAACGATCGATACAAAGCAATAATTTATGACATCCTATTTTTTTTGGCCACAATTGTCTCGTGGCCGGTCCAGGAGACAACGTTGCATACATAACCAGGATACTGAGAAATTAATCGCCCTGCAATTTGGCTAGACGTCCTGTTTAGTTCGCGTGGGTACGACTGACATGCATTATGGATGCAGTTTTTGGGAATAATCGGAGTCATACTAAGGCAGTTAAATATAATACATTAAAAACCAGTAATTGTCCTCGTTTAAACGGATTATGTGGGTCCCAATGCACTCCCAAAGGTAGGTAGTCAATATTAGAAGAAACTTGCTAAGTGTCACATTGACCTACCTACCACCTGCCTTACCAATGATGGTGGAGCACCAAGATGCATATGACTGAATATGCTCACTGCACAGTTGATTTACTGATTGTTTGGTGGTTTGGATTCTTCAGACGATGAACAAACATTGACTGCCACTCTTCTCTCTGTTTTCGCAAAACATTAAATACCATGGTTATACGGCAAAAATCATGTTGATGAGGAAATTTAGACTTCTAAGTTGTTTTCATCATGTGGTTCGCCGAATGAGATGAAAAGAAGCCACCAATGGCCCATATATAATGTGACTTTATATTACAAACTTTATACACTTTCCAATCGCAATGCAAAATAACACCAACGTCATCCCGGAGTGCGCCCGCGACGGGTGGCCCGATCTATTTCCGACAATTCCCGAGAAGTGCCGAGCTCCTCCGAGCTACTGCAAGATTACCTGCCGTGATACACATAATTAATGGGGCTTCCGACCCCGATGTGTGTCTTTTAGCATGTTAATACGCGTTTACATTTATCTTAATCACCGATTTTTGTGGCGATGGTGATTGGTGACGGGTGAGTGATCTGTCAGCCTGTTTTGGTAAGGACGCAATAAAAAAAAAAAATTACCTACAAAAAATGCCCTTACCTAATAACAGCGACTAAGTAAGCTGAATTGATAGGGTTCACTGCATCATCACCATTTCAGCTGAAAGACTTTAGATCTCCTTCAAGCACCGCCACTTCGACCGGTTCTTTACTTCTCACATCCAGCGGATTCCTGTGGCCTTTATAAGGTCATCGGTCAGTCTTGTGGGAGAAATTCCAACGCTACGTCTTCCAGTACGCGGTCACCACTCCAGAACCTTTCGGTCTCATAGGCCATCTGTTCTGCGAGCAGTAAATTTGGCAATTCTTCGGCTTCACTTACATAGTTACAATGAGAGTTTTCTTGAATATTCAAGCCACCATTTCACGCCACTTTGACAAGATGTCTTCCAGTTCGAGAATGAGCTTTAAATTTGATGTCATTCATTTCGTTCACCATTCAATCCGTAGGCGTTTTGACACTTTTGACAGGTGCCCGGACCTGACGTCTTAGTGCTTAGTGAACGTCATTTCAGAAAACCCTCATTGCACTACCGCCCACGCAATTACCTACTGACGACCTACGTTTCATTTTTGGTGCGCGATTCCAATGTGTTTGAATCTGAGTTTGACTTTGAGAACGTCAAACCTAAACTCAAAAGTGTTCATCATAAAAAAAGAGATCAAAAATGAAATCAGCATGTAAATCTGTTTCGTAGTTAAGAAGGACAACGTAGTCAAACGTTTTTTGCCAAATAGCTGGGTAGGTGCTTTCTAAGTTTCTACTCAGAGATTTCCTATATAATGTAGGTAATATGCAGATATTAGTATTTAATTCATTTTTTCATTAGTCACAAAAAACACACATTCACGCACATGTATGCCACAACATTTTATTTTATATATTTTACTTTCTTATTATATTATTAATTTATTACGGACACACACTTCACTATGTCTTTATTTTATTATTCTAGCATATGGTACTCGTGGGTTGCAGCTGAAAATCAGCGTCAGGTGGTGCATACTGTGTTGCCATCTGACAATATGCTGAGCTGAGGCCCTTTTGGCATTATTATCATTGTTGAGGTCATTTGTTTTCTGTTTTTTTTATCTTTTCCTTTTAAATTATTTAAGGTTTTTACTACCGATATAATGCCAATAAACGCAATTTTCTTTCTTTCTTTCTTTAATCTATACTATATTATTATTTAATATTATAAAGCTGAAGAGTTTGTTTGCTTGAACGCGCTAATCTCAGGAACTACTGGTTCGAATTGAAAAAATATTTTAGAATTTGATAGCCCATTTATCGAGGAAGGCTATAGGCTATATAACATCACGCTCGGGCCTTATGGAGCCGAGCAAAAAGAAGAAAAGTCACGAATACTAAGTACTCGCACGGCCAGGCGATTGGATGCAACGGGGTGGGTCGGGGAGCAAGAAATTTGACGCAGACGAAGTTGCGGGCAGAAGCTAGTTTCAAATCAACCAATTACTACAGGCACTTTTGGATTGTCAAGGGGTTAGTCACAAAGGTGAAGTTTTAGTTGCCCATGGAGAATCGATATATCTATGGAGAAGAATGCGCAAGAATCTCCACGGACACTCTTTTAAAATAAAACATCGTTACTTACAAAAAATTGGTTAAATCATTCATGTTGAAATTATACCTACATATGAGAACGATGTCGACAGGCGTGCACAATAAACCCATGAGACCAGATTTATCAGACAACCTTAATAGACCAGCACCCTATTTGCGTTACACACGATTAATCATGTTTCATTTTGACAGTTCAACAATATTCATTGCGTTATTTACGTTGTTGAACAGACACATTTTTAGAACATATGAAGCAATGGTTTAGCAATGTGTTTCAAAACGAAACAGATTATGATTAATCGTGAGTTACGCAATCAGAGTGCAGATTTATAAGACATCCTTTATTAGACTAGCATCAGGGGCCTAAGTCTACTAATTTATAAACGTCACAATGGTCTCTCAATGGTAAGTTTTTGACAGATTTGCCATACAAAAACTGTCAAAAACACACCATTGAGAGACCATTGTAACGTTTATAAATTAGTAGACTTAGGCCCCTGGTCTCAGGTCAGATCTCTTTTAGATTTAAGTAAAATTATTATTTTAGAGATTGCTTAGTAATTGAACAATTATATTTGCCGATATTAAGAAGTGTCTAACTTTAACGTAAACTCAAATAAGTAACGAATTTTCGAGGCATACGAAGCGATTCAAAAACCGAACTCCAAATTCAAACTAGCAAATCGCGCGTGCAATTGATTACTTACAAAACTTCGTAAGTTCGTATAGTTCGTATTTGCAAGCCAAACTCTCACGTTCGAAATTTCAATAAAATTGGAAGCCGTTGGACGGTGGACAGGGACGCGTGACAATTTTATCGTCTGCGTCGCCTTCCCAAGCCGTCAGTTTGCCGCCAAAAAACAAAGCAAAACAGTGACAATTGGTGCATATCCTCGACGAATTATCCCCGTTCGGCGCCTTTGTCCAATTGAAACCTTTATTTTACCATTTTTGCCGTTTTTCCATTCTCATTTGGTTATTTATCTTTTCTTTTTAGGAGTGGACAATGAGCTGGGCCGCTCATTATATCGTCGCAAGTTAGCACGGCAAGCTATACTAAATCTCCGCTGGAATTCTAGCGAATTACCTCAGTTACATGGCCCGTTTTTTCCATGTGATTGATTTGAGTAAAAATTACTTTTGGTTTTTTCGAAGACACAGTTGCTGACGTCGGCTTTCGATTTGCTTTTTTTTCTGGTACCGAATGACGAATTGAGTTTTTAAAGTAAGGACTGATTTTGCTTAGAATTGTAGACGTGATACGCTTTAGTGATTTGTATTGTGTTTAAATTTTGAGTTTGATTGTGAACTTAGTGTGTTATATTATAAATACTGGTAGCTATCTATAGCTACTTGCAACCCTACTTGTCCGGTGGGAATACCGGTATAAAATATAGCCTATGTCACCCGGAGATAGTGTAGCTTCCCAACAGTGAAACAATTTTTCAAATCGGTTCTGTAGTTTCGGAGCCTATTCAATGCAAACAAACAAACAATCAAATCTTTCCTCTTTATAATTACTCTTAACATTGGATACTTTAATGTTATCTATTTGTATGCATAGATGTAACTTATCAATTTATCATACGTGTTGTTTTAACAAAACAGCTGGCTTAAATTGTTTGATCCATAATAAGGATTTCATATCGACCCTTTTCAGGAAGAACATCGTACCTAAGCGCTAAAATTTCCAAAAAACGGTTTAGGTATTTAATAACCAACTGATTGATAATCAACTGATTTTGAATCTTTTGTCACTTACTTGAGTTCATAGTAGAAATGGTAATTAACTTTTTTTAATTACGAAATTTTCATCGTAATTTACAACCCATTCGGTTTTTATAACATAACCTAAAAAGGTCTTTAAAACAACACCTCACGGTCAAACTGTAAATTTCTACTATACTCGAAAGCTTGCCTATTATAATGAAAGCATTTATGAAAGCGGTACCAGATCTGTATTTTTGGGCACGCCACGAATGCGGCGGTAAGTCCCCTCTTTGAGGAGTGGCTTGAGAGGCGGCATGGCGTCCTCACCTTCCGCCTGACGCAGGTCCTCACTGGACACGGTTGTTTCGGGAGGTTCCTGTTTTGGATAGGGCAGGAGGAAATGCCCGGGTGTTTCCACTGCGAAGATCGCCCTGAGGACACGGTGGAGCATACGGTGGCGGTCTGCCCGGCTTGGGCGGAGCACCGCCGTGTCCTCGTGGAGGCGATCGGCGGCGGCGATCTCTCGCGTCCGGCCCTGGTCCAGGCCATGGTACGGAGCGAGAGGGCATGGGGAGCCGTCACCTCCTTCAGCGAAGCAGTGATGCTCGCGAAGAGGGAGGCGGCGCACGTGAGGGAGAGGCAGCATATGCGCCCTCGTGACCCTAGCCGCCGCAGGATACGGAGACGCCCTGGGCGTCGGGAATCCCAGGCCGATTTCCGGCCACCATAGGCATGAGCTTGCGGACGGCGAGTAATGGGTAGCTCGCTGTCCGGTAAGGACCAAGCCCAAGTCGACGGCGCGTTGTGTTCCACGCACGCCTCAAAGAGATGTCAGCACAAACGTGATGGGGCCCGTAAGGGCCGATGCCTGCCAGGGGTGCGGGTTTGTTCGAAAGAGATACCACAGCCCCTGGCATACGGGCTAATGAAGGAACACGGGTGGGTTTTAGTCAGTAAAAGTCTGACACGCTCTCCTGTTCCACCCAGAGCGGGAGAAGTTATTTGATGATTTCCAACCCAAAAAAAAAAATGATCTGTATTTTGTTATCTTTGGAACGAAACGGAAGCGAAAAGAGGGTGTAATGAAATCTGTATATTATTTTTAAATACCTAAATTGGTTGACGAGAGAAGGACCCAAAATGAAGTTGCATTATACTGTGATAGTTGCGCAGGACAAAATAAAAATAAAGCCATGATTGCAATGCTGTATTATTTCATGCAATATCATGTGAGTATTGTTGAAAGGCTGATTATAAACTTCCTCATTCCTGGACATACCATGATGCCAGTAGACTCTGTACATGCAACAATAGAAGGATTTATACAGAAAAGAACTATTTACGCACCATCTGAATGGCAAACTTTGATTGGAAATGCTCGGACAAATCCCAAAAAATATGAGACAATTCTTTTAAGAAATAATGAAATTAAAGATTGGAATTCCTATGCAACAGCTTTCTTACCAAACAAAATTAAAATACAAACAAGCAAGCTGCGTAACACTAGATTTGAAAAAGGCGACAAGTTCTTTCTTCAATACGACTATGATGGACCCGAACAAGCTGTTGATGTGTCTCTTATATTGAGGTCTCGGCAGAATCAACAAGCTATTCGTGAACCTAAAAC
The DNA here is from genome assembly GCA_949987655.1 of Polymixis flavicincta. Lineage (NCBI taxonomy): Eukaryota > Metazoa > Arthropoda > Insecta > Lepidoptera > Noctuidae > Polymixis > Polymixis flavicincta. Next base: position 6,175,743 of record OX465190.1, read on the forward strand.
TGCTTTCACTGAAAAAAATCCCATTTCGAAGGCGAAATACGAAGATTTGTGCGAAAAGGGTATCATACCAGAAGTTTATACAAAAGAATATCTAGATTTGCCCTGCGATAGAAAAAGAAGACACGCTTTACCTGATGAAGACGAGGACTGATGACTCTTTTTGTATTTCATTTTATTAATAAAGCTCAAATTCACTTAGAAGTGTCTTTTTTTTACTTTTTTGTATTTCTGACTCTTTGTCCTTCTCTGCCTGGCATGGTACCTCGTATAAAAACAGTAAAAAAAAAAAACACAAAACATATTTCTACGATTTTATGATATTTAAGAATTATCGTTATCGACATACTCATATCAGCTCTACATAATAACGGTCATCAGTTTTAACGTAAGCGACAAATGTATGTGATTGTACAGAGGCCAGCACATCAAGCTACCCCAATCTGTCAAATTTCTTTGATAGTTTTTCAACTTTATTGCAAAGGAATAAGGTTTATGTTCAATTGGGAAAATTTGACAGTTTAGGATAGCTTGACCTGCTGGCGACTGTACTAAGTCAAATCTTAACATTTGAATTAATAGGGAGGTGCCCATATAACACCAAGTAAAAATTTCAAATTGATGCTGTAAACATTTTGAGAAATATTTAAAAAACAACGTTCTCCTGTAAAATATGCAAAATGGCGGTTACGATCTTCTTCCTGAAAAGGCTCGATATGTCCGGATAGCCAGTTCAACCTTCGCTATATCACAAAATTGTGCAATTTGATGAGTAACAATTTTAGGGTCTGATTTCCGACTGCATCAGTCGGAAATCAGACCCTGAAATTATGGACACACGTTAAAATGGATAGACTTATCTTCAACGAGACCCGATCTCCGCTGTCCGTTCGTTTGTCTGTCACAGGGCTATATATTTTGAACCGTAACAGGTAGACACGTACCTACTATGGCCTCTATAATGAACATTAACATTATTTCAGCCGAAAGACGTCCACTGTTGGACACTGGGCGAGTGGGTCATAAACGCTACGCTTAGCAGGCGGGTTGGCGAAATCAGTATGTTTTTAAAAATGCATAGAGAACGCAAATGCACTTCTCTATGGTCTCTATAACAACAACTAATAAAAATAATTACAAAAGGTAAAATCAAGTAAAAATAACAAACAAATATGTGGTTGGTACGGAACCCTTCATGTTTGAGTCCGACTCGCACTTGGCCGCTTTTACCCGACTGCGCCAGAAGAAGGGTTATGTTTTTCGAGTGTATGTATGTTCGTCTTAATTGTGAGAGTGACACTACACCTACATCAAAATTAAAACAAATAAATAGGCGGTTTTTGGTGCCATATTGTGTCTTCAAAAAAATCTTTTTCTCAAAACCAATTGAGTAAGAAATAAAAATAAAGGGTTTCATAAATAGGTCTCATTAACGCCAAAAAATATTATATTAACTAGAAACTGTGAAATAAAAACATAATTTACAAAATCAAAAAGCCCGACTGCTTATAAGTGAACTTTAATTAAAAAGATGGAAACAAGAAACTGTTTTTAAAAGGATAACTAAGGGTAGCGGGGGAGTTTTTGGCGGTATCGCGTTGGAACATGTCGCGCGAATTTTAATTTTCATAAAATTTCGTGAAATAGCGAATTAAATTGTGTAATTTTGGTAGTGAATTATTCAATTTAGTTACGTGTGAGTGCACAAGTGTAGTGAAGGTGAAAATAAGTGACTAACGTGGACTTTTCGTGTTCCCCCCAAAAACTCCTAATAGGTTGTTGTAAAGTTACTACCGCTTTACAATAACTTTGACTTTACTGACTATGACTTTTTTGTAACTTGGGACCATTTACTTGATTGAAAATTAAAATTACTTGACACTGGCTAAATGCACAAACCGTGCGAAGCCAAAACCCAAAAAAAGAAAAAAGAAAAAGGGTAGCGGGGGTGTTTGTTTTAATTCTTGGTTTAAATTCCGGGAGAAAAGTTTCTGCTGGCGGGAAGGGATTGTGTTTTGTTTTCGTCGTGTATGAAGAGAGGGGCAGGCAACGAGGCGCGGGTAGGCTGAATACTTAAGAATACTTACTGAATAATTTAAGAATATGCCTCCGACTGCATGAGATTGCATATAGTATTCAGTATAATAGTCATCCTTATAAAACAAGTTTCTTGTTTCCATCTTTTTTTTCACTTTTTTTTTAAGTTAATATTTTTGAATGCTGAAATCGGTAACTTAAGCTATTTTATGACAACTATTACAATAGATACTTAGAATATAATTTCTTAATTATTTTTTTTGGGTTTTGGCTTCGCACGGTTGGTGCATTTAGCCAGTGTCAAGTAATTTTACTTTTCAATCAAGTAAATGGCCCGATGTCAGGCACGAAGTTACAAAAAAGTCATTTTCAGTCAAGTCAAAGTTATTGTAAAGCGGTAGTAACTTTACAAAAAACCTATTAGGAGTTTTTGGGGGGAACACGAAAAGTCCACGTTAGTCACTTTATTTCACTTTCACTACACTTGTGCACTCGCACGTAGCAAAATTTAATAATTCACTACCAAAATTATACAATTTAGTTCGCTATTTCACGAAAATGAAAATTCGTGCGACATGTTTCAACGCGATCCCGCCAAAAACTCCTTTCTTCATGATAAGAGGTAATTTCATTATTTTTAACATGCAGACATACCAACCGGAAGCGTCAAAGAGCCTCATTCATTAGACGCTTACAAAATCATCATAGGAATTTCACACATTTCAAACTCATACAGTTAATTGGTCTCTATAACAAATCCAACAGCAAAGAAATCAAACTGAATCTAGCCAACAATAAACCACTTCTATAATGCCCATAAATAATTTTATTTTCCGAGCAACCGTCTCAGTGTCTATGCCACCACCCTCCTGGTTGACCACAATCCTCCGTGACGAATCTACGCCATCAAATAAAACCAACGCTTTATATTCGACACCAGCGCCACAATAAATGTCCAAATATTTGTTACTGAGCATTTGGCGAATTCAAATACAACCGTGACTAAACGCCCTTAGATTCCCTTGAGATCGGTCAAGGTATCCACACAAAGGAAAACCGGCCTTATGGACGTTAGTTATGGTTTATTCTCTACTGGCAGCTGTTGTGAAGCTTTATTGTCATGCTGAAAGTGACCATTCGAAATTCAAACTTACCTTTTCTAATAACGAGACATAATTTTGAATAACAACGTCTCCTGGACTATAACGTTTTTGGTCATGCAAAATTCAACTTTCTGTGACTAAGATAGAGTTTTAAATCGTTAAGTTGAATGTGTGGGTGAATGGTTTAGATAGAATTCGTAACGGCTAATATTGTACGCCGATATTGGCCAGGAGATAGCAAGGAGGATAAGATTTATTCGGCATGGGACCTTCATGGTGGTTTTCATATCAAAATTAAATATCTCATTGGGGGAAAGAGGAATTTGCGGAAAATATATTTTTATTATTGCCTTTTATTGCTATTGACACTATGTTTAATTAAACGAGAGGGGGGAATCTAATTGAAGAATATTTGTATGACATTTTTGCATTTTCGTGTTGGGTAGAACCCTTCAAATAGCTTTACACGATATATTTCTGAGCAAGATTTTCATGTTGTTTGGCCTTTGTTGTGGTTAGTCCATGCTTATGTTCTCAACACATGTTCTTGTTTTTCATTTTTGTATGCAGACATAATTATTCTCTACTAGCTGACCCGGCGAACTTCGTACCTCCAATAAAAGTTGTCTGAACTTTTTGTGAGAAACAAACGTCAATTCATTTTTATATAGATTTTCTTTATATTTTCCCATCTGCCTTTTAAACCTTCCTTGGACTTCTACAAATATTTCAAAACCAAAATTAGTCAAATCGGTCCAGCCGTTCTCGAGTTTTTGTGAGACCAACAAATGTCAATTACACATTAAAGATACCTAATTACTTTGAATATTGTCGGCTAGAGTAGAGGGTGACCAAAGAAACGATGGATGGACTGTGTGAATGATGATATGGTTAGAAGGGTGACTAGCAGGAGAATGATGATGATGCTGTAGTTTCAATAAGAGAATTAAAGAGTTCATCAAAAATAAAACAATTTTCAAATCTAACAAATGTTAGAATTTTTTCGAATCTCATAGAGTCTCGCCAAATATTGGCCCTAACTGGAGCCACACCTACCAACCTTTTCTCCAACATTGGCATCAATCCTGTCCGCGGTCACACCGCTGATGAACCGCAGGGTGTGGCCACACCGTCACGGCTGGCGCCGCGTGACAATGCGGCAATTTTCACGCGCCACCGCGCGACGCGTAATGACGCACGGCGCACAGTGGAACACTTCACGTATTGTTGATGGCATTAAAAGATACCAATCATTCAATTGTGCAGGCGATCGATAGTCGAATAAAGGTTGAATGGTGTATTCAGTGGCTGCGCTGATGAGGTTAAACGTATGACTCGTTTACGGTTTGACATGGAGTCTGCTATAAAAGTGGAAATTGCAGAATGATAGTGACCTCTATCTAGCTTCTGAGTGATAGCAGATTTATGGAATTCCTGACATCTGTAATGCTTACCTGATACAGGATAATATTTTAACAGTTTACAAACTGTAACTCTGAATTTAGCATATTATAATTCTAGATCCATAACGTAGAAGTAATTTTTTATTGGTTATAAAATAAATATTAGCAATTCCTTACATTTTGACCGCGTAGGTATTGCACTATGAAACAGCTGGTTTATTTTGATAACCGACGAAAAATGTTTACGCTGGGGGGTCTACAATAACTTATGCTTAATTCATGGTTATAATTTGCGCGCTGGTAAAAATAAATCCTGTATGTATAGGGATTTGAATTCACAAGCAGTGCTAAGAAGGTTACCTCCAAATGCTGCTTGCAATTTTGACGCATCATCGTTTGATGCGACCAGCGGCTTGATAACGATAGTGCATGCGGAGGAGCGAACACTTCCTTATTATTATCTCAAAATTTCTTATTATTATCTCTATGGGTGCTGGCATTCCAATACCAATGGTACCATTACGAAGTTCTATTCAAAGGTTGATTTGGTTATTCAAATTTTTATTCATCCTAGCGAGAAACGTTGAACAAATTGGTATAAATCCACTCCTTCCAAAAAGGTCACAAGGATAGTTTTTCTCCATATTCAAAAAATGTATGATGTGACAATGACTACTTTTTATTCTATTTTACACAATTCAAAACCGTTTCAACTGACAAAACAGTCTAATTTATCAACCTATACTTATCAAAATTGACCTGCGAAGTACCCCATCACTTGCTTCACCGGAAAACAGAACAATAGCAACACTAGCAACAATCAAAACCTATAATTCCCTAAAATTAAGTAATAAACACCCATTTCCTAAAGAAGTGGTCTGATGACGTCACGGGAGAACGACGAAACACTTAGCCATTGGTAGCGGAACGCAGGAAACGCGCGATATTTATTAGCGTTTGATTTATGCGTCGTCGATAGAAGGCGCGGTCGCGATGTGATGCGCTCCGCTGGTTTTGTGGACATACGTTGGTTTGGGCTGGAGTTGGCATTTTTTTGATGATATTTTGTTTTTCATTGTTTATTTTTAAATTGTTTTCAATAAATGTATTGTGAAGCTTATTTCATAAAAATATTGTGTCTAGAACTTGGAAATATACATTTGTGTATGGTTGCTTCTGTCAAATAGTAAACGATTTAAAAATAACTTTTACTTTGTATAAATCCTCATCTTATGTGGTGGGCAGAGTTCACCTTTAGGCATCAGAGCGACTATTTTTACTAGCCAAATTGACATAGGCGACAATGAAGGCAGGGTTACTGAGAAATCGGAGGAAAAATCTTATTTTGAGCTCTACCTAATTCCAATGACGGTTGCTTCTAACAGTTTCCTGAAAGTTTAAGGTTTTTCAGTTCATTTCAGTTGATCGAGAGGGCTCTTTGTCAACTGAAATGAACAAGCTATAAACTGATACCTCTCTCACAAAGTCTAGAAATATTGTAAAACCCATTTGTTTCACATTTTTAAAGAGAAAACATAACCGCGTTTAGCGATTATTGGTAGGCAAAACTTATAGGTTCGCGTCACCGATACGTGTGACGTCTTGTTGATTTTTCCACAGTTTTAAGTTTCCACTGGTGCAATGGGAGCAGTGGTGGTCAAGTGGTAACGGCTGCGACTTACGAGTTGTAGGTCGTGAGTTCGAACCCAGACAGGCGCTTTACTTTGTGTAAATTATTTCATGACCACTGCTCTCAAAACGGTGAAGGAAAACATCGTGAGGAAACTCCTAGAACTAAAATATCCTAGAACCAAAAATTCGAAGACATGTGACATCTACCGACCCGCACTGGGCCTGCGTGGTGGATTTCGGCCCAGTCCCTCTCACCGAGAGGAGGCCTGTGTCCCAGCAGTGGGAACAATATAGGCTGATGATGATGATGATGATGAAGTTTCCACTTCTGCCGGCAGTCCCCATAAATGCCCATTTTTTATTTTCTCTAAAAATGCAAAATCTTCCAGGCACTCCTTTCCCGCGCCACTAGCCCTCAAGGATCATCTACGCCGTCTCGACACCTCTTTCTTGATTCCCATAACTACCGAAAATATTTTCGACAGTTCTTTCTATCTAGCCGTCCGTGTGTCGCGTCCGTTTTCACGCGTCGCTGCGACTATTAATATTCAAATTGGCGCGATATGTCGCCGCTGTGTGAACCCGCTTTTAATTTATATTGTACTGCTGCGCTCCGATGACAGGCTTGCTCTATCAGATGGACTTTATAGCGTCATTCATCGACGAGCTATGTGTGTGGGCTATTTTTAAGTGTTGGTAGGCGTACCTTTAAAGCTGTTCAAGGATCTTTTGGCGCTAAGATGACATTGACAGCGCTGGGTGCTGTTGGTAAACATTTGTGAAATTGTCACAGAAATTGAATAGACAAAACAAGTCGGCGGCTTTTTTTTTAAACTGCCGCTCCCTCACGTGCGCTGCCTCCCTCTTTGCGAGCATTACTGCTTCGCAGAAGGAGGTGACGCCTACCCATGCATTTTAGCTCCGTACCATGGCCTGGACCAGGGCCAGACGCGAGAGATTGCCGAAGCCAATCGCCTCCACGAGGACACGGCGGTGCTCCGTCCAAGCCGGGCAGACCTCCATCGTGTCCTCTGGGTGATCTACGCAGTGGAAACACCCGGGCGTTTCTTCACGAAACAGGAACCTCCCGAAACAACCGTGTCCGGTGAGGACTTGCGTCAGGCGGAAGGCGAGGATGTCGTGGTGCCTCTTAATCCACTCCTCAAAGAGGGGACTTACCTCCGCAATGGTGGCGTGCCCAAAGATGGCGGCGTTAGCTCCGATTAGCGTTGTATTTTATTAGAAACTTATCTTAAAACATTGCTTGGTGCGTCATTGCGGCTGCCATTTGGGAATCTTCGAAGGTCACCACAATATGTAGCCAATATGCAGTTGCATAATCGTCTCAGTTATCCTATCAAGTTAAAGAAAAGAATCATGGACTCTTGCCTCATTCCTTGTCTGACATACGCATGTCAAACATGGAAGTATACCAACAAAATAAAAAATAAAATAATCACATGTCAGAGAGGAATGGAACGCAGTATGTTAAATATTAAGAGAGCACAAATAACAAGACACACAAATTAATATATGGTCTCCATCAAAAGCAATAGATGCACTTAGCTATAGCCAAAAGATGAAGTGGAAATGGGCCGGCCATTTAACACGTCTTAAAGAGTAAAGATGGACAAAAACAGTAACGTTATGGAAAGGTCCATCGGGTAAACGTTATAGAGGAAGACCATTTACTAGACACTTAGATAATAATCTCTTTAATTTTATCTTTCTATTGATTTCTATTGTTAACTAAGTATGTAGGTAGATAAGATATTCTTTAGGTACATTTTGGAAATAAAAGGCTTTTTATTTTATTTGTATTAATCGTCTCAGTGCCACGCGGGTTGGCGATCGCAGTATGGTGGTAAAATGCATCGAGAACGCTGCTGCCCATTTGCTATTAAGTCCCTTAGTTGCCTTTCACGGGAAGAAATAGGATGGTGCTATTCTTTACGTCCGGCACCACACGGAACACGTCTAGCACCTCACGGAATTCGAATATAATAAGCAATGGATTAGCAATTCGTTAGTGTGTTACAGTTAGGGTGCTGGTCTACTCTGACACTTTTTGCGATTAAACATGCACGGTTGTCACCAAAGACTACTTGTTATCGTTACCTGTAGGACGGTTGATTGTAGACAATTCCGTCAACCTACTCGTATTTTCCTCATATCCTACAATTTGTGTGTGACAGCCCACCATACCCACGGTTCCGTGTGTCGCGTCAGTTTTCACGCACCGCTGCCGCTATTTAATATTCAAATTGGCGCGATCTGTCGCTATTGGCCACTGCCGGTGTGAACCTGCCATTACATTATTTGTATCATGCTGTAATTGTATTCAAATTCAAAATGAGTTTTTGGCGGGATCGCGTTGAAACATGTCGCACAGATTATCATTTTCATGAAATTTCGTGAAACAGCGAATTAAATAATAATAAATAAATTAATTAATTTTGGTAGTGAATTCATCAATTTAGTTATCAAATAAGTCAGAAAATAATCCTCCCAAAAACCCTAATATGTTGTTGTAAAGTTACTACCGTTTTACAATTGTGCGGGACAAGTGATAGAACAGTGTATATAACAGAATAGTGTATATAAAGTGATACATAGACACTCATAAGACAGTAAATAAGTGCTATAGTTTTAACAATTCGTTCATAGTTGTGTACATCGTAAACTTAGTACTAGGGGTAAGCAGTAATTAAGTGTTTATGCTATATTTTATATTGTTTTCTTTGATTTTATATTTTTCTTAGATAGTCCTTATTACATAGAGTCGAAATATATATAGTTTTACCTATGTAAATGTAATAAAAATAGTGAAAAACGCGAATAATGTAGCGCGGTCCTCATTACGGTAAAGATTCGAGGCATTTAGGAAAAAATGTTCTATAAATGAGCTTCGCTCTGATTGGCCAACAGTTTTCGCGCATTTTTTAATGATGTTTTTCCTTTTTTTTATGTATAGCTGACGATTTTCCCGCGCTTTTTGATTATTGTGATTGGTCAAATCGATTTCGAAACCTTATCGAAAATTGTATAAAAGTAGGAACATTTTTGAAATTCGACACATTCAGCAGGCGAGCTACCTATAAGAAAGTACTCCAAATATAGAAGCAAGAAGTCTCCAGTGGTTTCATTCCCCGCCAACCCAGCACACAAATGTGGCAGTAGCCCACAACAATAACTTTGACTTGACTGACTATGACTTTTTTGTAACTTTGTACCTGATATCGGGCTATTTACTTGATTGAAAAGTAAAATTACTTGACACTGACTAAATGCATAAACCGTGTGAAGACAAAACCAAAAAAATAAGTTCTAGTTTAAGAATTGATTTTAAATAGCATTTGTGAATACTTATTGTTTGGAATGATTACTACTATATTAGTCAATGCCCATAACTTAAATAAAACACATTCAAATATGGCCAGAACTCGGCTAATATGTATTTTTATTGTTTATAACTTCATGTAAAACTAATAAGTACCGATGACCTTCATTACTTTCACGAGCGGTTCCTATATCTTACCGATGACAGGCAGCTGATATGTCCGTTGGTTTTTCATGACCATATCAGTAGGTGCATCGTAATATATACAGCACATATGCTGATTTCATGGTTACAATTTACGCACTGCTTAAAAAAAATTCGTCGGTTATGCAAAAAAAAATTTGCTGTTTCATATAAAAGTTCAATACCTACGCGGTCAAACAGCAGATTTTTTTTGTATGACCGACGAAATATTTCTACGTTAGGGGGTCTAGAATTTTATGCTGATTTCATGGTTACAGTTTGCGCACTGGTTAAAAACTGATCCCGTATTAAACTAGAAAAGTATATTATTACAATGGAAAGATCTATTCACTCTTGTACCTCATTGTAATAAATTAATAATTCATGGTTACGATGATGTTGTCCACAAACGAAACTAAATGTAGGCTATTGATATTATTTATACTTCTAATAAAATAAGAAAGAAGCGGTATTAAATAAGAGCTGTGTGCTGTGTGTCTATGTGTGTGTGTGTGTTTGTGTGTGTGTGTGTGCTGTGGTGTGTAAACTTAACGATTTTCAGTAAATCTAACAAAAAAGTTCAAAACAAAAAAAGAAACTACACTAAAATAAGATTTACTGAAAATCGTTAGGTTTCGTTAGAAGCCCGAAAGTCTGACAACCCTGTCTCACCAAAGAGTATCGTGTTACGCAGTAACTGGGTGGTCAGATAGGCGAATGCTTATCTGACCTTCCAAGGTCCTCCGCCTGGTACCCAGGTATTGCCGTTACCAGCGATTGCTTCATGTAAATACTGGTATTAGCTTGCATCCGGTTAGACTGGATGCCGACCCCAACACAGTTAGAAAAAAAAAGCCTAGGCAGATTGATTGACATAACTATATAAATAGGTACCTAACTACATAAAAACATTACCCTCCTTCATACGCAATCGGTTCAAAATAGTGTCGCGCCTACACCCAAAAACTTATCGATTCGAATCGATAGCCCCCAAATCGTTTCACCACCGCGTTTCGTTCGGCGTCCGACACAATACGATATGTAGGTACAATAATAAAAGCGTATGTTTTTGTGCATTCTCATTTAACACTAACCGACACACAGACTACTCTAATTGTACGCTATTTATTGCTATGCATGGCACAGGGGAAGCGGTGGAGTCGCTAAGACATTGTTTCGTTACAGAATTTATGTTTGTTTTGAAGGGCCACTCATTATCTGCCTAGCCTTTTCCTATGTTGGCGTCCAGTCTAACCAGATACAGCTGAGTACCAGTATTTTACTTGGAGCTCATCTGACCTCCACAACCCAGCTACTGGGTAACACAATAGGTACCTCTTGATAAGACTGGTTGCCAGACTTTCGGGCTTCTGACGACCCGTAACGACTGTCAGAGATCCACGAATCACCGGGACCAACGGCTAAACGTGCTTTCCAAGGTATGGAGGGGTCTTTGTATGTAAAGACGGTCACCCATCCACAGAACAACCGATGCGAAGCTCGCTCATAATTGGGAAAAGACTAGGGAGATGTTGAGACATAACCTTCCTTGTTGTGTCACTGAACCCCTTGTTCATAAACGCTGGTTAAAGTTAAGTAATGAGTAGCGTCTGTTTAACCATACATTTTTGAAGTTTAAACATCATTTAACTTTAATCATCGTTTATGAATATGGCCATGAATGTTTTCCCTTAGAAGTTTCACAATTATTTTACCTCGTGGGTTATTATTTATTATTACCATCGATACACAGTTACTCGTAATCGTACGCAAAAACTCGGATCGTGTAGAATTTAAACTTACGTCGAGCTCTCTTTGAAAAAAACCCCCGACCCAAACAAAAACTCAAAAAAGTAAAAAATAATATTTATAGGCCTTTTAATTTTAACGTAATATTTTGATCAGGGCATTGTCAAGTCGGGGGACGGCTAGGCCTCTGTTTGGCGTTTTCATTGACCGTCCCCCGTCTTGACAATGCCCTGATCAAAATATTACGTTAAAATTAAAAGGCCTATAAATATTATTTTTTACTTTTTTGAGTTTTTGTTTGGGTCGGGGGTTTTTTAAATTTTAAATTTAATTTTTATTTCTTGCTTTTTAAACTTAATGCCTCCCTTAAATCACCTTTAATCATGAATAACTTGGGTTTCCTGGAAATTCCAGGTGTTGCTCCAGCATCAGTTCAAGGTTATTTTATTCGTCTAATATCATTGAAGTAATAGAATCCCAAATTTTGAGTTGATCAGAGGCTAAAATCCCTTTTTCAACCAGAAAAGAGCTGATAATCTTCAAATGGCTGAACCGATTTTGATGAAACATGTCTAAGAACACTCCCGACTAATACACCTTTCAAACAAAAATAACTAAATCAAAATCGGTTCATCCGTTCGGGAGCTACGTTGCCTCAGACACACACACACACACACACACACACACACACACACACACACACACACACACACACACACACACACACACACACACACACACACACACACACACACGCACACACGCACACACGCACACACGCACACACGCACACGCACACACACACACACACACACACACACACACAGACACACACACACACACACACACACACACACACAGACACACACGACAAACTTATAACACCCCGTCGTTTTTGCGTCGGGGGTTAAAAACTGAACCGTCTTAATGTAAGGGTGTCTGCTTATTTATTTATTTATTTATTTATAATAAGCAAACCAACAGCACTGTCACTTACATTTCAAATAAACTAACATTTAAGAACGGCTTTGGAATACCTATTTTTGTAGAAGTACGGTTAATATGTTTAGCCTATGTCACGTACTCAAACAGTACATCATCATCTGCCTAGCCTTTTCCCAACTATGTTGGGGTCGGCTTCCAGTCTAACCGGATGCAGCTGAATACAAGTATTTTACATGGAGCGACTATCTGATCTCCACAACCCAGTTACTGGTACGATACCCCTTGGTAAGACTGGTTGTCAGACTTTCGGGCTTCTGACGACCCGTAACGACGGTCAAAGATCCACAAATGACAGCCGGGACCAACGGCTTCTGAAGCACGGAGGGGTCTTGGTATTTTATGATGGTCACCCATCCACGGACCAACCGCGGCAAGCGTAGCTTAACCTGATCGATCGACCCGTGCGACTATTGTTTCTTGGCCACAAGCCCTTACTTGTTACTCAAACAGTAGATACACAGAGTAATTGGGACATCTACACGCGATTCGTTACCAGTTATTCAGTACGTGATTTTGAATTGTCCTTATGTCCATGAGTCTCCCTAAATAACTTAGCAGTTCTTTTGCATAAATTGAATGTCAATCACAAATTGAGGTAAGTACCTACTAGGTTGAAGTTAATGAACTAACAAACTCCTCTTTCAGTGAGGAAGGCTCGTTTTATGGAGCAGCAGGCTTAGCGCGCTAACCGTAGAAAAGCGTTTTGCCGACGGAAGAGTAGACATAAATGACGTTTCCGTGAAGACAGTCGACAGTTTTGTACCAAGAAATGTAGACAAGCGATTTCTATTCTACGGTAGAGTAGAAATAGAATGCGTCATGCTAAGCCTGCTGCAGAGGTCTATGCAATGATACTCACTTGATTGATTAAAGGCGAAGCTCATTCAGACATGTTCTGTACTCCTGCCTTCCTGAGTATATTCTATAGTGTTCGTTTACAGTGGGTTCTATCCAGTTTTTTTTTGTGACGTCATTATCTGAACGTAAGCTAAAGCTAAACCTATCAATATTAATAGGATCATCTTCGTAAGGAAGGTGTCAGCCAAACATTGTAAGTAATTGCAAATACTTTTTGTTTATAATTATGTCGTCGAATTGTTTAATAATTACGCGTAAAGGCCTGGAGGGCGTTACGTCAGTCATAGTGACCGTTTTTCTCCTTTTAACTTATGTATTGTAGGTTCGAACCAGGCGCTATATTTTGTGTACCTAAATTACATAACATCACCACCGCTCTCATAACGATAAAGGAAAATATTGTGAGGAAACCGTCAAGTCCTAAAACCAAAATTTCGATGACATGTGATATGATGTTGTGAATTACAGCCCACACCCGCTCACCTATAGGAGGCCTATGTCCCAGCAGTGGGAACATATAGGCTGGTTATATTAATTTTTGACATGAAGCAATGTAAATTCAATAAAAAAAAAAACATTAATCACTGCCTCTCCACAACAGCAGCTCTCATTCGTAATAATAAACGTTGAAATGTAGATTACGAGTATTTGATGCAAAACCATGTGAAAATGTCAGCCAAACGATTGATTGCGGAGTAATTTGCCATGTTGGCGCAATGAATAATTGAATTTACACAGAAATTGTATTTAACACATCATTATGAGTTTCGCAAAAAAGATGGGCAGGGTTCTCCGGACTCGCGATTGTGGTGACGCGGTAAACTTCACTTTTGCACTTATATGGTTACGGGCCACTTTCTAAGTGGATTCTTGGAATATGATAAGTGATAGCTATGTAAGGCGTTTCCCCCCCGAGTGGGTTCCCGCATTGTCGTTGCGGGGGGGCTCAGTAACCGTGGATTCCGGCCACGGTGAAGCCAAGAGGAACCCAAAGGTGGGGCCGCTCGTCAGGGCTTTTGCCTCAAAGCCGACGACGTAGCGGCCAAAAAGTAGGTTGCGGTGAGGTGCACCGCAACTGAGGTGGGCCGCGATGTCGAATGGGAGGCATCGCGGCTGAGGGTTACGGGCTGCGGTAGAGGAGGAGTGCCGGTGCTTCTGAGCAGCGCTCTTCCCTTCCGTGGCCTGGACGGGGCTGCCACCGTTTGATGGCGGACGCGGTGGGGCCGCAGGGGAAGAGGAGTGTCGGTATAGCGTCAGCCGCTCTCCCTATCCCCTGCGGCCGAAATGTGGTAGACGGGACGGCGCGTTGTGTTCCACACGCGCGCCGTCAAAGATGTTAGCAACCACCGGTGGGGTCCGCAAGGGCCGATGCCTGCCAGGGGTGCGGGTTTGTTCGAAAGAGATACCACAGCCCCTGGCATATGGGCTACTGAGGGAACACGGGTGGGTTTTAGTCAGTAAAAGTCTGACACGCCTTCCTGCTCTACTCAGCAGGAGAAGTCATTTGATGATTTCCCAACCAAAAAAAAAAAAAAATGTAAGGCGTTTTAGTACTTGCTAGATATTGGAAAAGGGTTGGTGGGAGATGTTTTTGATACTAGCAATAGGTAAGTAAGTACCAATGTTTACCGCATGATTTGCTTTTTCGTTGGAATTCGATGGGTTTTTACGGCACGGTCTGGGAAAATACTTACTTATCATATTAGAAGGAATATGTACGTATGGAAGCATGCGTAGGTATGCTTTCCAATATGGTATTTTCACATCATGGTTGGATGTAACGCAGGCTTGATATTGGTTCCAGACAATAATAGGGACACAGACAATAGTACCTATATTCTTCTTTCTTTCTTTCTTTCTTTGGCATCTAGCTTATACTTGTGGAATTTCTAAAAGAAAAAGGTCATACAAAGACAGACTATTACATTTTAAGATGGTTTCATTGGAGAAATGTAGAAGAATTGCCGACGCCATATTCCTATTTAAAATACTCCGGTGCAAAGTTGATTGTCCGCAATTACTAAGCCAGTTCCAGTTTAGGGCCCCTGCTAGACTCCCTCGTTTTCCTGTCACTCCCTTGCACCCCCCACTCCGTAGAACAGTGCTCGGCGCAAGTTCTGTCGTCCCTCGACTTTGTAAACTGCTAAACAGCTTCAGCGACCTTCTTGACGTGCACGCCGACTCATTTGCCAAATTCTACAGCATAGCGTTTAATAATATGTAATTTTTTATCCTCATTTTTGTGTTTATTTTTATTTTTTTAAATATCGGTGTCTGCATGATTTATGTGTCAGACCAATTTTTATTTCATTTGTATTTTAACTTTCACAATAGTTTTAACTTCTTCTTTAATTATACTTAATTCTTAATTCCATAGTGCTTGTGCACGATCTTTACGTTTATGGGGCATGCGGTGCTAACCTATAAGAAATTGTTACACATAACCTTATACAGGAAAAGTTTTTATCCAGTGCGCAAATTGTAACCATGAATTCAGCATATCATTCTAGAACCCCTGGCGCAGAAATTTTTCGCCAGTTGTACAAAAAATAAATCTGCTGTTTCATAGAAAAGTGCAATACCTACGCGGTCAAAATGTATGGAACAGCTGATTTTTCTTTGTGTATCCGGCGAAAAATTTCTGCGCTAGGGGGTCTAGAATGATATGCTGAATTCATGGGTACAATTTGCGCACTGGATTAAAACTTACCCTGTATATAAGTAAAATAATATATCTTAAAATTGTAACTGTGTAAACAATTGTTGGTTGGCCATTTAAGAAAATAAATAAATAGGGAGTAATGCTAATCTGTTGCTTCATATGTTCGTCCACTGCTAGACATATTAGGCCCTGAATGGCAAAACATACTCATTTTCTAGTTTTTTGCCAAATAAAGAGTAATCACCTAAGGACTACCTATGTTTTAATCATTTCTAAAACGTTACATTTTCCTCTTGATTTTATTTTCTGAAAAGCCAACACTTTCCATTGCTTATCTTTTGTAATAATATGTGACGATTGTATAATTAGGTGCTCCAAAAGTTCCAAAAACGAAGACCTCATTAACTTTCCATAATTGCAATTAATACCTGGCAACCCTACCGCTCGCACACACGTATTGAATGTAAAGCAGAGATTTTTATTAATTCTCTGAGAACCCGCGAGAGGGCGCTGTTAATCTTGCTAATTATATTGAGCTCTGTCACGCCATCGCCTTACTTGTATGGCTCTTATCTACTTCAATTAAATAGACGCCTATAGGTGCTTGTGTCGTAGAACGAGTACTTACTGTAGAAGGAAGGTATCGCACGATACATTCCTTCTACGTTCTTACACTTTTAATGCTTACGTTTAGGGTCTGCAAAGATGCAGAGCCCAAACTTACGCTTCGATCTGTCAAAATCAGTGCATTCTGTCGTGATTTTGACAGATAGCAGCATCAGCAGCTCTCTGCCAGCGTCTGTCTTCCCTCCCACATTTAACCCTTCAAAGCAAGAGTGCACAGGCACGCCCGTTCGATCATAGACCTCATCAGGCGTGATCGAGGTCAAGAGTAAGCCCCTTCAGCAATAAAAAACTAAACTTATTTGGTCTCTCTAGATATCTTACCCTGAAGGTGCAGCAGCTCCTATGAAAAACTACTTATGTTTCAACTTCAATAGAGCGAGATCAAATCCCGCTCTACTCAATACTTTATTGCATTCCACATTTAGGTGTTCTTACGTGGTAAACTTATAATTCGATCATATGGACCCTGTCGGGCACAGGAAAATGAGTGAGTTTCTACGTCCGTGTGAACGTGGTCTAATAGCTAGTTCTTACTTTTTCGCCATCTGGGGTCAGATAGTTTTGGTTCCTTCTGAATAGTCACACTTGGTCATTATCAACTAATGTCGCGAAAAAGCCAAGACTGGATTCCTCATATAATTTCACCTCCTCATTTAAAAAAATCCAAACACGAAAGGACCCTCCTGACCACAACTTCCGTCGATAAGCGATGAAGTAATTACAACTCAAACACCATGGAGTACGGGTTCAGGCACCATGGAGACACACCTCTTTGCGAAGCCGTCACACGGCGTGGCTGTAAGGATTGCCACGTTAAAGGAATGGTGCTTTGATCAACTCCACGCTCTTTAAAAGAACAACTTAACATTTTGTAAAATACCTATATAACACATAGCCTTGTTTCCTCGAAAGGGTTTTTTTGGGTGGATAATCTTGAAATGACTTCACTCGCTCTTTGGTGGAGCAGGAGTCAGACTGTTACTGACTAAAACCCACCCGTGTTCCTTCAGTTGCCTGCGTGCCAGGGGCCACGGTTTTTTTCGATCAACTCGCACCCCTGGTGAGTCTTTTTTTTTGTTGAGGGTGGGAAATCATCGAATATCTTTTCCCGCTCTGGATGGAGCAGGAGGGCGTGTAAGACTTTAACTGACTAGACTCCGGGCTGCGACTGCGAAGTCCAGATTGAAAAACCCAAGAGCTCATATTCAGCAGTAGCGCTTGCGACCTCCCAACCAACTGTCAATTCACCTTTGTTTTCACGGTGAAAAGTTTACATCATATACCGTCTTTCTGGCAAAGACCTGGCTGCCACTTCTAACTGTATGTTAAGAAAATCTCCATTCTTCTATGAGCTCATCAACATTTTAACTTCAAGTCCAACTAGTCATTCTGCCAAGTGTGATGAATGAGAGATGATTCCAGCATCAATATGGCATTTCTTTTGGATTACATTTTATGTTTGCACATAATTTAACTCTGATTATGTCTTTGATATTCTTCTGTGACAGTGGGTTAGGTCGAAGAAAAAAGCCTTTCACTCGAGGGTGCATGCCACAACCACAATTTGTTTTGTCTGAAGAAGAGAGATTGAACTGAAGATCCCTTCTCCGACTTCAGAGCCCGAGGAACCCCACAAAAAATCGATACTAGTTTTTGTTCCAACAACCTGTCATCAGCAACAAGAAGCGATTGCGACAAAAACTATGCGTACACGCAGCAAAAGTGACAACCTTAACTAATGTCTCGTGCACCGTCCAATTTGCCGTCTCCTACTAAATTGTAACCTGTCACCATTGACGAGGTAACCACATCGACTCAGTGTAATAGCTCCGGTATATTGTCACTGTTATGGAAGACCTGTGAGTGCGCAGGAGTTGAGAAGTACGTTGTTTTACGCTTTGAGTTAGTTAATTGTTTAATTTGTCCGTCTTAGGATATAAGTTATTAATTTGACTGGCAGGAAAACTTATGCAGTTCTTTTATTTTCTGTCTGGCTGAGTACAGATAACGTCACATCAGTGGTAACAATTTGACATTTACAGCACAGCGCGATCATGTCGTAGCGGTAGGTAAGGGTGATATTCGTAGTGCAAGTGTTTTAATTTAAGTACGGTTGGGTGGTACTACTATACTTTAAATTCAATCAGAATAGAAAAATCTTTGCGGAAATCCATAAATTACGTCACACGTTATGGGGGTAGGGGGTCAACGAATTGTGACATTGTGTGACAAGGGACAGGGAGGGGTCGAAAGCTTTGTGATGTCACATGTTAAAAACGAAAATAGATACTAAAACTCGAAAATAAGTTAACCAAGAACTTAAAATATTACTAACTCGATCTATATTTAGATGGCTATTAATATTATGTAGGTTTAAGTCATCCGCGAGTGCACGCTTGTTGATTATTTTAAATTTAAATCAAATAAAATTGGAAAAACTTGTTTCAATTTAAGTACTTCTAAATATAAAATTGAAAAACTTGTGACGTCACACAAAGGAGGAGGGGGTTTCACAAGTGTGATGACCACCTGTGGCAGGGTCAAAAAACCATAAAATTTGTGTGACGTAATTTATGGATGACCCCTTTTCTCCGTAGCCCACTATCAATCAGAATCTAAATCATTTTGAAGGATATTGCTCATCCATTGCTTCTTATGTTCAAAAAATTTGCCTGCTCAAACCACAACGAATGTTGCTGAACAGTCAAAATGGAAGCCATTCCTTAGACAATTTGATCAGATATCTTTGGATCACCCTTTTTAATGTCTATGTACTAGGTTTGATGCTTTTTGCTGGCAAATTACAGGGATGATACACAACATATTATTCCTATTTTTTTTTTTTTGAATGACATTAGTTTGCCTTCCAATATAAAAATATGGATGTTCCGTGTTCGTTATTGTAATTTTATTCATGCCTTCCTCGAATAATATTATACAATCAGCTTCCATATGCCATAGACCATTAAATTCTCTATAATGTCACAAAACACATAGTTTATATTGTGTTTTGTTAACATACAGACAAGTATTATGCTATCTAGATGAATACGTTACGCCTTTCAATTAGTCTGTAGCAGATTTTTATCATACCATAATTATCGTGATGTTCATCATGTGTGTCAATTATGGTGTCAATTGTCATTTACATAGTGGCCAGAGTTGGCAGATGCTCAACAATGTCTATCAGGAAAATAATGTATTGAATGAGTGATAGTGAATGAGTCGCAACAGACTAACACAATTTTGAAGAATATTAAATGCGATATTTTAGTTTCTTTTTCTTCACTTAAAGACTTGTTAATACTGTTGTCATCTTTACTTATGTTTTAAGGAACCCTACATTGGTGACCTGTCACGGGACCCTGCACCTGTAACCGAAAATTTACATTCTTAATTCGAAAATTCAAAACGTTCGAAACGTCAACCGTTCCGGCTGACCGAGTAGCGCGGGGTGACGCAAAAATATACCCACCTCGTCACCCCAACTCGATACACTCTCGTGGGAATCGATTACGAATCGATACGAGCTGTAAATCGTATAATGATTATCGATATGCCGATAAGGTTGTTTAAATCGTGTTGTGTCACTCTGAAATGGGAATTAAAGACAATATATTGGGTTTATGTTATCTTGTTGAAGATCTGTAATGGCTTTGGTTCACAAAAGCTGATTTTGCGAATTACTTTGACTGTTTTAATGCAAGCGAATGGAGTGACTAATGACCGATTTTGTCTTACATACCAATATGATTCCAAATGATCGTTTTTAAACCAGAATCAACTCGTAGTAGGTAACTACTTCGGAAACTTAAAAAATCCTTTTATTTATTGAGGTTTTATTCAGTTGGCAACTGAGTTTTCCATTCCATCTTACCCTGGCGGAGTTATCCAAGAGAATTTCAACACGTTAAGAAAATGGTTGAAAAAGCTCTCATTCTTCTGTACAGGAGCCAAGTACATAAAATCAGTTTAGTCCACTAGTCATTATTGGCCTAGCCTTTTCCAAAAAATATGTAGGGGTCGGCATCCAGTGTTACTAGACGCAGCTGAATACCAGTACTTACTTCGTAGTTTTGTTCATCAATGATCTAAAGAAAAGAAAAAACTTTTTTTTTTTTAAACTTTGCTCCGCACTAGGAATTTCTCTTGTATTGTGGATGCGTTTACAAACATATAAATACACAAACAGCCAGATCCGGAACAACTACTTGTAGTTCATACATATATTTGACCTGTGCGGGAATCGAACCCGCGACACGCAGCGCAGCAGTCAATCGCTTAACCACTGCGCCAACCGTGCCGCCAAATTCTTACGTGTACGTAAGAATTTTCTCTGTAGATCTGTTAGAAGTATCTCCTCGTATTGTGTACAATACGAGAACAGACTTCCAACAGATCTCATCTAATCGTTCATACAACGATTGACGCAATTTCAAGGAAAAATAACAACTGTTATGCAAACATTTGCCCACCAACTGAGCTTGACGAAGTATGACCTACCTTCTGGTGTAAATATAGAATGTTTTGTTACCCAATCACCAAGTCCCCTCGATACCCTGCGATGCGAGTTTCTTGGGAGATAACATAAAAATTATGAAGTTACTTTTCAAAGGTCAGAGTTTTCAGCGAGGTTGACTTTGTACCGGAAAAGTTATCAGCGGCCATGTTTTTGTAAAGTTGGAAAAACTTTGTGTTTTTCTCAGAAAAAAAATTGAAACTTACAAATCAAATGCCTGAATAATATTGCTTACATGCTTGCAACACCTTTAAAAAAAAATTCTATTCCATACATGGAATAACAATTTCTTTTTTTAATAACCGACGACTAATGTCAAATCAAGGTGGTTCAGTAGTTCAGGTTCTGGAGTGGCGACCGCGTACCGGAAGACGTAGCGTTGGAAGGACTCCCACAAGATGTACCAATGACTTTGTGAAGACCGCAGGAATCCGCTGGATGCGAGAACCGCAGAACCGGTCGAAGTGGAGGAGCTTGGGGGAGGCCTATGTCCAGCAGTGGACGTCTTTCGGCTGAAATGATGATGATGATGTGGTTCAGTATCATGTACTGGATCTATGGTGGCTGAACGTCGATATCCCTGTCACCCTCTACAAGTAACGCCTTCCTAAGCAGGTGGCCAAATAAATACCGAAACAATTTACGCATCCATAATCCCAAATTAAGCTAGGTACCTTGACAGATGTCCGAACACCCCACATCTACCGAACCGCCGAAATATCCTGTGAAGCTCGTCATGGAGCCTCGTGGTGGTATCAAAGGTCATCAGACTAGAGGGTAGCATTTAAAACAATGATAACATCGACCCGGAGCGACAGACGCTGAGCTACCGAATCAATATTGGGGATCAAACGGTCGTGGGGTGTATGTGTGTGGAGATGTTGATACCGCTTGGGTTTAACAAACGTTTTTCTATTTTTTATTTATAACTTCGTATAAACTTCATGAACTCAAGAGCAGTGATGGCATAGTGGTAACGGCCCTGACTTACAAGTTATAGGTCGTAGGATCAAACCGTGAAAGACAACGTTGTGAAGAAACCGGCATGTGTCAGAACGAAAAGTTTACTGAGCCCGCGTGGTGGATTACGGCTTCTCCCTTACTAAGAGGAGGCCTGTGTCCCAGCAGTGGGAACATTATAGGCTAATTATGTTGTACGTAAGACCTTAATTAACTTGTCTTGTCTTCCTTACATCGTCGCTATAGTAAAACGTAAAACTTTTTTAGCCGAAATCTATTTTCTCATCACAGAAGACTGAAGAAGAAGAAGATTTATGTGGCAAGAGCACGGAAGGAAGACCGACTCTATGAGCTTAAATTAGGAAAAGGGCAGAAAGATAGGATGATGGACGCAAAGAAATGACAGGATTATTCAATCATCAAGTCTGTGAAGTGAATGAAAATGGCTGAGAACCGACGTCACGTTGTTGTTTATGCAGAGGCTTAAGTAAGTGTAGAGTAGATTGGTTGAGGATTTCAATGAAGGTTTTAGCTGAGGCTGATTGACTAAGGTAAGCCCTTGGATTTTTCAGCACGCAGCAATATCAACCTAGATACCTAATGTTCCCACTACTGAGACATAGGCCTCCTGTCCTCCCTCCTGTGAGGAAGTAGTGAACCGAAATCCAACAAGCGGACCCAGTGTAGGTTGGTAGATGTCACATGTCATAATGTAATTAATAATATGACTAAAATAAATTATTAATTTTAATAGCAATATAATTATTCATAATCTCCTATAACAGGGCTTCCTCTCTCCTACCCTTTTGCTGTGCCCTACAGGGTCCATAATGATCTCGATTATATAGTTACCACCTAAGTACACATTATGGTAAAGCAATAAAGATATTGAGTATTGAGTATTGAATTAGGTATTGGTTCTAGGAACTGCCGGTTTTCTCACGATGTTTTAGCTCGTGATCATGCATTTTTTTCTCTTAGATCTTTAAACTAAATCCTGTCAACGTGGTATCATCATCTCCATACCCTTCTGTCCGGGACTCAAAGCCCCTATAAGAAATCGGTCCGTCTCAAGAGATAAATATGTAATCTTAATATAATTGCGTCTGTACAAACCGGGCCGGTCAAACACGACCCTCGTTCATTTCCCGCCCTTATTGACTCTCTCGGTCGGCTGGGTCGTGGCCGCGACACTAGCAGTGTTGCTACATACACTGATGGATTGCTAGTGGGAAAAATGTTTTTATATTGAAATGTTTAAAGGATTTTGCGATATAATACGGTCTTTTCTCATAATGTTATGCTGGTATGCAGCTTAAATATCTATTTTTAGTATAGACGTACACTTTGATCATTTCTGCAGAATCGGTAGGTGGGCGTTTTTGGAAGGCTCGATAATATTCAAATCATACTCAAAAACAGTTCAGTGTCTGTTTGTAATGTCATATGAAAGTATATACGGTAGATACTTATAACCTATAACAAAAATACAATTTTTTGGACTGTCTGTCTTTCCGGCTAATCTCGGAAACGGCTGGACCGATCTTGACGGGTTTGTACTGGCAGATAGCTGATGTGATAAGGACTAATATAAGTTACTTTTTGTCCCGTGGGCACGATCCCGCGGGATGATTTTCAACATCCACGCGGGTGAATCTGCGGGCACAAGCTAATTTCGTAATAAGGCTTTGAACAAGTATGAGAGATGTCAAAGACATAAAAGTGAAAAAAATGGCCATTTCTTTTTAAACAATTTCCATTAATAAACACCTTCGTTTTTCAGAACACTTCAATTTTACTTACACTTTTACTGCAATAAAATCACCCTACTGTTTTACCTTTTAAAATAGCATCCATTTACTGGCAACACAACCGAAAGATTCGCGAGATGAATGCGTTTCATGTGTGCGTGGGAGTCTGTGACTGATGTAACAAGTGATGGAGCGACGCGTGCAGTTGGCGAGGCGAACGTGGCTTTTTAATTGTCTTCGTGTTCTGGTGGTATCAGTTAGATAGTCTTGAATGGTGAAGAAAATATTCTCTTACCATCCAAAATTAATAATTTGGAGCATGTATAGCAGTTGATGATTGTTTGGCTTACTTACCTATATTACTAATAATAAAGCTGGTTTTTGTTGTTGTTTGGTATTGGTTTGTTTGAACCCACTAACCTCCTAGCACTACCTCTTGAATTTGAAAAATTCTTTGAGTAGACACGAGCCTTCCATAAATCGTAAACTGGCTTTTGCCCGCGGGTTTGTCCCACGGGAACATACCTACTACCGGGACAAAAAGTATCCTATGTTTTAATCGAGTTTATAGATTATCTGTGTGCCTAGTTTTATCTAAATTAGTAGGAGTAGAAATTTGAGGTTTAAGGTTATTAGCTAGGGTTTACAGTTCTTAATAGAGTTCATATAGCAGTTGGCATATTTATGCCAACCAGAAGGAAAGAAAATCCATCTAAATTCTTTCAAGGTCCCTAATATAAGCTGACCCAACAACCGCTAAAGAAAATGAGCAAAAACAAAAGACAGTCGAAAGTTAATCCAAATGTGGGGAAACGATTACAAATGTAGATGGTGTATGTGACAAGACACTTGATAAAGTGTCGGCAGTGGATCTGGCGATGCGGAGTCCTGCTTGTAATGGAGAGACCCCTGTTTGTGTGTGATTGTTATCTATAGCAGTGAAATGGGGAGACAATGGATGTATGGACTGTTAAAAGTTTATTATACCAAGGGCCCGGTTGACTGTCGTATAGGCAATATTTGCCTACATGCCCAGATAAATGAAAAGTGAAGAATTTGCATAATTTTTTGCTTGCCGAATCGGCCTGCTCTTGATCTCGATCAAAGCGATGCATGGCATCTTCTGGACACGCTCGATCTAAGATGTAACGAGCGTGCCCAGAAGATGCCTGTTTACTCTTGTTTTGAAAGCAGACGGGTTAAATGTGGAAGGGAACACGCATGCTGGCAGAGAGTTCCACCGCTCTCCAACAGGCATGGTCGTTATCAAGAGCCCATTCGGTATACAAGATAAATTACTTAGTGAAACTGATTTTGTGAAAACATCTGCCAGACTTGACCAGACCCCATCAAGGAGTGTCCGTAGGAAGAATCATACATTTTCTTGGGGACAGTACATACTCGCATCATACTTTGACGGACTGACGACCTTAAAAGGTGGCTGGAACAGGCTGGATGCGGAAGGCGGAGGACTGCAAGGAATAAGCCTGGAAGAGGCCTATGTAGGCCCAGCAATTGACAATGGAATGAAATGGATAGACCAGCAGTGACTGTGTTGATTCATACTTCAGCAGGTAGTACAATAAGTGATCCACCAAGGGTTATCATATTATCGTACAGTTACAGTAACTGGGTTGTGGAGGTCTACTGGTAGGAATACTGGTACTCAGCTACATCCGGTTAGACTTGCCGGAAGCCGAGCTCAACACAGTTGGGAAAAGGCTAGGCAGACGATGATGATGATGAAGGATCAGTCAATAGCAACACAGAAGCAAACCAAAGAACAATTAAAAGAGATTGAACAATTTTTGGTTTATAACACGGGAAGGAAAAGATTGCATGCGGAGCTAAGAAGGAAGTTTATACTTTTAGCACCTTACCTTCGTCAACCTCGAAGAAAAAAACGAACTTAAACATATGCAAAAATAATGAATAATACCCACTTACAAAGCAGCGAAGCGCTGACATATGTTAACCGATGCAATAATTCGAAATTCGTGTCACTATTGAAAATTATGACTTCCCATTTAACACAAAATCGACAGCTTCGAAACGGAAAGGCATTAGTATCAAAATCTCATTACTCTTCGCCCGTCGGAAATTTGGTCATAAAATATTTCTGGACTGGTCTTACTTGACCCTTATTGTAGTAAAAAATGTCCCCCGTTTTAACGATATTGTTCTGTTTTGTAGGGAAGCGGGGGGTCTAGTTGAGCTGGTAGCAGACGGGCAGTGTTCAATTGATATTAATGACATCACTCCACCTGGTCACTGGATCCATCCACTCGGCTTACATGCAACTTAATTGAGTCGTTTTTCTAAAACATTTCGCCTGCTTCTTGCAAATGTCATGTTACACTATAAAATTCATTGTCGATTTTTAAAGGTTGGTCTTTCTGTTATGTAATTTGTTTCTTTTATTTATTGAGTTCTAAGTTTTTATTCGATGTGTTTATGGTAGTTTTATTTAAAATTAACTATTGCTAAACTTCATGCTTGTACCATAAAGTAATTGGTAAATGGAATGTTAAGGCTGAACCGTAGATTATTAGAACCGTTAATTTCAAATGCGTTTTTTCTAATTCTGACACTATGTTTAATTTATTGGTTTTCGTTTATGGCTAACTTAAAACCGTCTTTCAAATGATGAACTACAAAATACATCACAAAATGTAACACTTTTATTGACTTTACCATAAACAATATTTCAAACATCGATCTTCAACATTTTGTTTCTTCCACACTTGAATGAGTAGGTACATAGATACTTTCCGCTCGCGTTTTGTTTTTGTAAATTCTTACAAAAAAGCTTCGTTTCATGTAAACAGTAGCTAACAAGGTGCTATGCTACATAGTGATTACTAGTACTACTGCTATAATGGGGTGTTAACTTGCAATAGACAGCTGATCCCGCCCGTACTACAAGTTAATCAATTTATAAGTAGCACTTTCTGATGATGCTCAATGGCTATATTTTATTGTTCGATTTCTTTTTCTTGCCACTCGTTACTGGGTGAAACCATAGGGTGAAATAAACACCTCACACCCGTGAATTGTTCTTTGCTACGAAATGCTACATATTTTGGTTCGAGTTTTACATGCGTTTGAACATATATTTACAGGTAGGGGCAATCAAGCTTCAAATGCTTTTAATTGGTAAAAGTTAAAACGACTCGCCGTATTGGATAAGTAAGTATATAGTAACCGGAGTCATTACTAATTTGTTGAAACCCTTTGAAGTCATTTTGGTTCTAATCTTTTTAGATTCTGTTAAGCCTTTGCTAGAAGTCGGCCTCTTGAAGAGAGCAACGTCTAAAATTCAAATTCCATAGAAACTCTGCCATTAATCTGCCTAGCCTTTTCCCAACCATGCTGGGGTCGGCTTCCAGTCTAACCGGAAGCAGTTGAAAGCATATTACAAGGAGCAACAATATTTTAGCTACACTGGTGGATAAGGGTGATGGACCTTTTATCAGGCTCTGGACTGGCAGACATGTGCGTGCACATGTTCATGTAGCCAATTAATGTATATTTATTTTATTTTTAATTTATTGAGTTTACTAACATCGGCTAAGTAGATATGTTTTTATGGTCTTAAATATGTTTTTTTTTTTAATATTAATTGTATATGGTAGGTACTGTAGTCTGTAGCAAAAAGTACATATCACCCACAGAATTGTATCTAGTTTTCCCTGGAGTGATGAAAAAGATTAGATAGGTAGGTAGCATTATTGTACGCATGGAATAAAGCCCGGATTATACAACATTCCAACATCACCCCTAACTGCATCCCCTTTATTAACTAAGTGGCGCACACGCATCACTGCCGTGACTGTGCGCTATAACGACACCCGGCATGTGACGGACGCTGTCATTGTCACTGGCGTAGACTAGATAGAGGTATGGGGACCATGCGTAGAAGGAATTCGAGATAAGTTGATTTAGCAATGATGCCGATGTTGGGAAAGAATATCCAGGAAAATAATGTTTTTTTTCGTGAATACTCTTTTATTTGACCGGTCAGTTGGTTATCTGTATCAAGAATCATGATGTTTTCAAAAGGGTTCGAAATGTATCACACATAGATAACATGTCTATAGTTCCACCGTACATCATGATACTCACCTTAAACTTATGTAAAATATGAATAATTAATTAAGTTACGTATTCTTTTACTCAGCGTGCTCGAATGCAATTGGCATTCACTTATATTTTGTAACATAATTTCCTTCTAGATTGATGCTTAAAACTTCGATCTAGCACATTGCTACATCTTCACCATCAATTGTGCGAATAACTTATCTCAAGTGATTTTGATATAGTTCAAGTAGTAAAAATCATCGATTTGAACGAAGTCTTGTTTTTTTTTATTTAGGTATAGAAGACCCCCTTTTCTACCGTTTATCATGGTCACCCTTCACTCTATCAATCCGTGTTGCGCCCACCTTACGATCACCGTGACATTGTTTGGCGCCTCTATACTCATTAAACCACCATACATTGTCCCATGCAATTGTATCGAATAATACGGTAGGACATTCAAATCCCATTCGATTTAATGTCCGAATTCTATTCGATAATCGAATAATTTATATCGATACGTTAGTGCATTGTTTGTAAATACATGGGTGGATTTAAACTGTTGTTTTCTTTACAATAGGTAGTGGGAGTGTCTAACAAAGGCTAGTAAATGGTGCTCCATTTTCTTTGTCAATTACTGACGCCATAAAAGCACCGTAGAATTTTCAAGGGTTTGGACATGTTGTGTGAAAGTACGTAGGTACTTAGGTGTTATTTTTGAGCAATCTGTTCTTCTTTGTAGGTACAGACGCCAGCACACCAAGCTACTCCAATCTGTCAAATTTCTTTGATTTTTTTTTTCAACTTTATCACTAAGGAATAAGGTTCATGTTCAATTGGGAAAATTTGACAGTTTAGGATAGGTTGACCTGCTGGCGCCTGTACTTTCATGCTTCGAAAACATTCCGTTGGACAATTAGATATTACACTGGTCCCGCTTTAACTTGTGCAGAGTTCCTACAGTAACCGGTTACCTATCATTGCTTTGTTTTTACCTTATCAGTGATGATTGAAGTCTAGATAAAGCTAACGCCAATCCTTTAAAGCCTTCTACTACGACTTCCCAAACCAGGGGGGTAACTGCGTAACACACTAAAACTAGGAATGGCTTTCATTTTGACAGTTCAACAACTTTCATTGCGTTATTTACATTGTTGAGCAGACAAATTTTTCGAACGTATGAAGCAATGGATAATTAATATCTTCAAAATCTATACTAATATTTTATATTAATATTAATAATATATGTATATATGTATGTTTATTATTTTTTCATACTATTTTTAATATTATAATACTGAAGAGTTTGTTTGTTTGTTTGGTTGAACGCGCTAATCTCAGGAACTACTGGTTCGAATTGAAATATTCTTTTAGGGTTGGATAGCCCATTTATCGAGGAAGGCTATAGGCTATATAACATCACGTTAAGACCCTTAGGAGCCGAGCAAAGATAAAAAAAGTCACGAATACGAAGTACTCGCACGGCGCGCAGGCGATTCTAAGCGACGGGGTGGGTCGGGTAGCAAGAAATTTGATGCGAACGAAGTCGCGAGCAGAAGCTAGTTATCCATAATAGTGAGTTACGCAATAACGCAATTTGCTGTTAATACAGTATGCAATAATCTCGACGAGAGTATATCTGAATAATGTCCAGCAGTGGACTATTATAAGCTACCCGCAAGGATGGATGAAAACGGGAAGTCTATAAAAACCTACTAATAAAAAACCCCCGACCCAAACAAAAACTCTTAAAAGTAAAAAATAACATTTATAGACCTTATAAGTTGAAGGTAATATTTTGATCAAGGCATTGTCAAGTCGGGGGACGGCTAATGAAAATGCTAGGCCTCTGTTTGGCGTTTTCATTGACCGTCCCCCGACTTGACAATGCCTTTTTTTTGCCAATTAAATTTTTAATTTAATTTTTATTTCTTTCTTTTTAAACTTAATGTTTCGCTTAAACCTGCGCAGCGTTGGGTAGTTTTCCCACAGTGAAGTTTGATACAAATTTTTTATCCTCATTCCTCGTCCTGCACCCTAATTGCGTAACTCACGATTGATCATAATTGGTTTCGTCTTCACAGTTAAACAATATTCATTGCGTTATTTATGTTGTCGAACGGACACATTTTTCGAACATATGAAGCAATGGTTTAACAATCCGTTTCAAAACGATACAGATTATGATTAATCGTGAGTTACGCAATTAGGGTGCAGATCACCATTTATCTGTAATCTATTCATTGAGATCTTTTCAATAAGCCCAAACACGATACCTCTGCTGTTTGTTGGTGAGTAACTTGGGTATCCTAGAAATTGCACGTGTTGCTCCAACATCAGTTCAAGGTTACTTTGTTCGTCCAATATCATTGAACTAATAGAATACCAAATTTCGAGTTGATCAGACCCGTGGAAGATGCTCAAATCCCTTCATCAACCAGAAAAGAGCTGATAATCTTCAAACGGCTAAACCGATTTTGATGAAAGATGGCTAAGAACACTCCCGACTAATACACCTTTTAAACAAAAAAAACAAAATCCAAATCGGTTCATCCGTTCGGGAGCTACGTTGCCTCAGACAGACACACACACACACACACGTCAAACTTATAACACCCGTCATTTTTGCGTCGGGGGTTAAAAATAAAAACAAACAAATAAGGTAATCATTCGCCTCTATCTAACGACAAACACAAAAAAACTTTAGTTAGTAACTTAACTAATAGAGCAATAAACGACACATGATGAACTTTAGCAACTAACTGATAATCCTGAAGTTAGATCAACTGAAATAGTTACCGTGTAGTTCGCGTGCCACACACGTAATGGCGGTGTGGTGTGATTATCTGCCGGTAGGGGGCGGTGGGATGCGAGTAAAATATCGATATGATATCGATTGTTGAATATCGAATAAGATTGTGGATTTTTCGAAGTTCACTTTGAAGTATTTTTTTGTGATACTGGAACGAAAATTCAAACTAAGTTTTCTTTATGACAAGAGGCGTTTTCCCTGCAGCGGGCCAGTAGTAAGGTTTGATAAGTATTTCTCATTGGTCTAGTGGTGAGTTCGGACTGATGAACATGGCGTGATGGGTTCGCACACAATGTTCCAAGGTTCGGGCAAAATGTTTTTCATTGGGAATTTCACAGCTGCAGTCCGGACTCTTAATTTTTGATTATATGCTGATAATGACGCTCAAATAAATTGATTACAAACACATAACCATGTCTTTGCCGTCGCGCAGTCGGGTAAAAAGTCGATACGATACGACCAACATCAATACCAACATGCAAATCGTTTAATCCATTCCCAACCCTATGCTAAATATTCGCCCAAAAATTACACCAATCGCTCAAAGTAGGGTAAAAAAAGTTGGTGAAAAATGAAAAATTCCGTGTCACTATTTAACGAGCTGTGTCTGTCAGCGACGCGGACTTTTTGTATCTTTTTTTTTTAAATAAGGCAAACGCATCAGCTATTATGCCTAATGCGAGGGGCGCTAGTTCGTGCACGAAACTGTTTTTTGACAGTTGTTCTTTTAACTATCTGTGCGTAGCAATAACGCTGTCTGTCTCTGGCTACAAAACAATTTTCTTTTTAATTATATCTAAAATGTGCTGATTAGGTATTTAATTGTTTTGATATAGGCTTTCATTTCATAAATGAGGTTCCAACTCGATAAATATTTGTTTTTTTTTGTGCCTATTGAGTAAGTTTTATAGTATCTATCACGTTAAAAATAAATCAATAAATTACATTAAAATTGCTTACCTATTGGAAAATCAGCTTAAAATAGTCTCACTGCTGGGACACAGGCCTCCTCTCTGCGAGAGCGAGTGGGCCGAACACCACCACGCGGGCCCACTTAGATGTCACGTCTTAAAAAAGAAACATTTCTATGACATGCCGGTTCCCTCACTATGGTTTCCTTCACCGTTTTGAGAGCAGTGGTGATGACATAATTACCTAACACAAAATAAAGCACCTGGCTAGGTTCGTTCACACGGCTACACATCAAGCTATACATTTCCAGTATAAACTGATCTCGCATTGTATAGGATTTCCGTACAGTGCTAGATCTGCGTAAACTGGTAAATTATAGCTTGATGTGTAGCCGTATGTAGTGTTCGTAACTACAACTCGCCGTTACCACTAGGCAACCATTGCTGTCAGTCTTATTGGCTAGATTGTACTTAATAATTAAAAACCTGAATTTTATTAAAAGAACAAACAATGTTTGTCATTAACGAACCTCTAATTTGCAATGATGTACTTACCTACATACCTACCTAGTTACCTATGATTAAATACTGAAATAATATAACATGAAACCTGAAATAGGTCCACATAATTATAAGTATCTATTTTGAATACAAAAAAGACAATAGGTATTAGGTACCTACTTACCTACCTTTTATAGAGCTTTACCTCATTTAATTTCCCAAAGTAATTGTTTGTAACATTGATAACCTAGGTACCTACCTACCACTGATAATGTACCTACTCGTTCGTCTAAATTAATGTCTATTATAAAGATAAAATATTCGATGTTTTTTATGCCACACTTTCACGCTAAACCGCTGAACGGATTTGGATGAAATTTGCACAACATGCCCATGACCACGACCTGAATTAGGACATAGCGTACTTTTTATCTCGATATTCTCATCGAGACTTCTGCAAATAAATTACAACGTATTAATAAAACAATTCAAGTGTCCCTCATTGGTTTTACTAGCCATAAATTAACGATTGTTATAATGCTAATAGGTAATTCAAAATAAACGTATTCAACTTTAAATGCTGTAGTTTTTAATTAATTATCTGACAATATCTTTGGGTTTAATCAGCCAATTATTTCTCGTTTTATTACCGACTTATTAGCGGGCAATCGATCCATTACGTTTAAAAATAACAGTTTTACGTATACAGTTTAATGTTGCCCTAAATAATAATCGTACACGCGTACACTATGTCTACCTAACCATTATAGAAAAAACAAACCTATAATTTTGCTATTTGCCAGCTGATCCGATCGTTTTAACCCCAACTGAACCGCTATTAAAATTATAAAACGTCATCACGTTCACAAGTCAACAGCGACACTTTTACGCCGTAAAAATGGCCGTTTTTTTAAAACCAATGAACTGTAACTATCGAGCGTGTGATGGGGTGACCAAATACAGATAATTATAACTGCAATAAAAAGCATGTTATCTATTCCGATTGGTATCACCGACCTACAGGGTCGCGGGCAGGTGCAACCATTTATACCATAAATATGTCGAGCTACAGCATATTTCGAGCCTCGGGTAACATAGCTACATTTTATTAGCACTACTAGGAACGGTCGGTGCTACATTCTGGTCTCGATACCAGTTCTTGTCGTTGATTTTCCCGCGGTTACACTGACTCGTTGCTGGGAGCCTGTTAAATCTTTTGAATAGTTCCGCCAGAGTCAGAACATGGGTAAAAACTTGGTGATTGCTGTTTAAAATCACACTGCACAACGTAGCGGGGAATTATGACGTGTATTATTTTGTAAGTATGGAACAATCCGTACAATAACTGCGATATGAAAAACTTTAACTTATATTCTTAAGAATACAGCCTGTCGAAACATTCATGTCTAAATTAACGATCAAGTATTCATAAAAAAAAATGCCACCAAAACCTACGGGTCAGTGCCTACCTACTTCTTTACCCCACCACCTGCCGTCCTGCGAATCACTTCCTTAGTCTCCCGCGCAGCTTAATTAAATTACTATTTAAATCAACCCAACCTTGATAGATTATTACGTTTCCCAAGAATTTTAATACATTTGAATTCCTGCGCCATCTTGATATCTTTACCGCCAAAACCGAAAAATGACAGATGAATATTTTTTCTTGGAATCACCTGCATCACTAGAGGAGCGAAATGCAACAAATTAACAATGTTCGGTCAAGCTAAACGATTATTGCTGGCGACGTGTGTCACGAACAGAAATGCGTATAAGAGGGGAGACACATTAGTAGCTGGACAGGGCAACTATACAAGGGAATATTAAAAATGTATGGGTATCACTTGCGTAAGTTACCATAAGGGTTAAATGGGGCTTCAAAGTGGATTTAATGGATAAGGACATTACGAGTGTTGACTAAACGTTAGACCTGAATTGATACAAAAAGTCACCCTCTTGATTTGTAATAAAATAAGGAGATAATAATAAGCACCAAGCACAGTAAGGAACAGATCCAAAATGTGAATGTTATACGTAAACGGAAATAGTTCAATCGTTTTCCTGGGATATGGAAAGTAAAAAACTTTTAACAAATTGTCAGTCTTCAAAAATTAGAAATGGCATTATCCATCACAATTTCGACAGTTTACAATATGACAATCAGTTCGCACTGCAAGAACAACATGCGCAGAATCAACAATTGGTATGTATTCTTTTTCAAAAACCAGCCGTGACAAAGAATCAACTGATTACCAGTACGGTGCGTGTGCCTAACAACAAAGAAATTAGCCGAGTTCACGGTACACTAGCGGTCGGACTAGGGGTAGCCGATTTAGTCGATTTATAACGCACGGTCGCTCAAACTGAATCGAGTGATTGGTGATGTCAATGCGGACGAACGCGGTCACACGCAGTCTCTGCGGTGGGCGAACAGAGCACACTATCTTTATTTGTAACGAAATAAGAATTTGAATTCACGTTTATAGCATCTGTGGGAATTTTAAGAAACAATATCACCCACGTTGTAATCACGCATTGTTAAATGGTCTTCTTAATTCTCTTGGTTTCAGAAGTGTAAAATAAAGGAGCTGAAACCAAGATATATGCACCTTTAGTTAACTTCTTGTACGATCTTTGTTGTTAGTAATGTCTAATGAATGAATCATTGATTAAAG
Organism: Polymixis flavicincta; assembly: GCA_949987655.1. Lineage (NCBI taxonomy): Eukaryota > Metazoa > Arthropoda > Insecta > Lepidoptera > Noctuidae > Polymixis > Polymixis flavicincta. The sequence continues at coordinate 6,210,548 of OX465190.1, forward strand.
ATTGTACCTACATCGTAGGTACATAGGTATGTAGTAGGTACTAGCATGCATAACTTCTTAAAAAGTATCTTCTACACCATGCTTATAACGGCAGCTAAATCAAGTCTCGAATAGATCAAAACGGTAACGACTAACTAATCTAATATAAGTGTCAAACACAAGTTTATATCGTTATTTTATCAGTTTTATTGCACTTTTAATTCCCCACACACAAGCTTAACGACCAAATTAACTAAGTCCAAATTATTGTCCGCCAAATGTCATAAAGCGTATACAAATAGACAGTCGCATGTTTACTTTAAGATATCAATCTTGAGAGCCCATTGGCCGTCGAATCCGCGCGAACCCCTACTGATAATGTTTAGAAGTATAAATGAGTTCGATATAGAAAGTTTTGCCATCAAATTAAGTAGAAATAACACTGTAGAGTTCATGCTGGCTTATTAACCCTTATCTTAAGAACATAAAGTTCATTTTCCCGTGTATAAATGTGTCGTAAGTTTGGTGGTTGTATCGGGTGGAGCGACATACGCTGATAAAAATGCGCCTCGATAGGAAGCGCAATAAAGCATGTCAATAATTGGGAGGGATGCGACACTGTTTGGTCGCCAAAGTTCAACATGTTTCTAGTTGATGACTTTGGGACGGTGTTTGGTATTTTTTTGTCCATTTATAGACGTGATATTGATATCTTGTAAAGAATTCAAGATAAAAAAGTTAGGTAAATTTTGATTGAGATGAATTCCGTCCTGTGCTGAGTAAATATTTAGTAACTAGGGTAAGTAAGCCGCAATTTCAAATTTAGAATGAACTAGCAGCCGTTTTCGTCACAAAATGCATATCTCACGATTTTACGAGGCGATTTATCCCCTACTTTTTTTTTATTTAACAAATAACACTGTCTTGTTGCTTAGTGCAGTATGCTTTTTATTTATTTTCTGTCCATATTATCAACATTTTTTTTTAAAGTAACTTAATAATATACCTACATTAAAAAAAAAATAGGTCTGCTTGTTTCGGAAGCAGGGTCCAAGCTACCAGTGGTTAGGGCTCCAGAGAAGGAAACCTCCTCATGATACGAGCCGTATCGAGGAGTACTGCCTTCTGAATCAGGCCTTTGATCCAACCGCCTACCAAGAGCCTCGAGAAATGTTAATCGAGGATTTCGGCCATCAGTCCATTGGCTGATACGACAATCGGCACAATTACAGCTGAGTTCACATTCCACATATCAACAACCTCGTGTGCTAAGTCAAGATGTTTAATTTGTTTCTCTTTCTCAGCTTTCACGAGGTTCCCGTCACGTGAAATGGTAACATCGACTACTTATAAATGTGCGGCGCGCTAACCGATCTATCACCAGTATAACAGTCTTATTGGCTACAATTGTCCTGACACTAATGATAGGTCACCGATCTCAGTAGGTACAACGTGATATGGTCATTCTCGAGGACTGGATCGGCCACGTATTTGTAATACGGTACCTCAGAATCCACAAGTGTATATTGCAAAGCAAGTTGCTGATTAATAATCCTGGCTAGTTGGTTATGCCTGTGCAAGTACTTGCCGTTAGTTAGACGAGAACAACCAGAGACAATATGGCAGTATACTTTTTTTTTTAAAGCATATCCAAGAGTCTCCCAATACGAACACATCTCAAAGACAAGGGGAGTAGTCTGCGTCTTCACTATGTAATTTATGACGTATACCAATTTGTAGCAGTCGTATTAAAACGGACGTTAACTGTTGAATGGCCCGAAAAATAGGGTGGCATCCCTTGCATAGTTTAATATAAAATTGTTTATGCCTTTAATAATTTATTGCGTCAATGACTTACGTTTTTATATTATATTAGTGAAGACAGAGGTGACAGGACACCTGGTTAATAAACAACGAAATATTAAATCGATTTTTAGAGAAGTTAGGCGATTCTCCACAAATAAGGAGTGTCAATTTTTTTTTTCCAAATTTTATAGTAATTATGTAAGCTTTTGATCGTTTTTTGTATATCACTGAAGTCTATTAATGCCTGTTTTTGAAAAAAAACCTTAGAAAATAAAACACAAATGCAACTACAATATTCTAGGGAATATCTTTAGTACACACGGCTACACATCAAGCTATACGTTTCCAGTATAACTGATCTCGCATTGTATAGGATTTCCGTACAGTGCGAGATCAGCGTAAACTGGAAATTGCTTGATGTGATACAGCCGTGTGTACCTGAGGCACTTTGTAGCATTTAAAAAAATATTTAAAATAAATTATCTAACTTAAGGTAAGTCGGTACCTGTAACTACTTATCTACGTATTATTAGTATTAATAATCCCTCTAATTATAGGTACTTAATTATGGAAAACAGTTGTTTAACGATCTTCATTAATATGAACTCAAAGTATGCGAAAGACTTGCTCAACCACATGTAATATGTAGTTTTATCACTCAAGTACTTACCTATTATTAGAAAACTAAAGTACAGACGCCAACACATCAAGCTACCCCAAACTATGAAATTTTCCCAATTGAACACGAACCTTATGCTTACGGAATAAAGTAGAAAATGTATCAAAGAAATTTGACAGATTGGGGTAGCTTGATGTGCTGGCGTCTGTGCTTAGTTTAAGCATAATCAGCTTATATGTTCCCACTGCTGGGACACAAGCCTCATCTCTTCGAGAGAGAGTGGGCTGTGGGTAATCTACCACGCGGGTCCAGCGCGGTTTGGTAGATCTGCAGACGTCACATGTCTTCGAATTGTTGGTTCTAGGACATGCCGGTTTCCTCACGATGTTTTCCTTCACTTCAACTTACAGAGAGCAGTGGAATGAATTTACTCAAAGTAGTTCTACTTTGAATAAATAATTAGGCAGGCATTTATTTGTCTGGGTTCGAACCCACGACCTACAACTCGTACGTCGAGACTGACACCACTCGTCCACCACTGCTCTCTGTAAGTACATAAAAGAATAAAAATAAACATAACATCGTTGACGTTTTGTTCACTTCTCTCAAACCAACACAAACTGCCGTGAAAGCCCATGAGCTTGTCGACTGTCGTGGTCTTAATTATTAGCTAGTGATCAAGACCTACTAAATTCAATACAAAAAATAATAATGAAGAATCGTGCAATATTCACTAATTGCATTGCCTAAACACCGTAGTGTCGCTGTCGGGTTATAAACCAAATTATAACGCGTCATAACCTCTGTGACAACTCACTCGTGTAATGGCGCCAACATTTTGGCGGGAGTTCACTGATGGCAACAGCAACACTCCATACAGCCAGACGTTTTGACTAACACCGAGAGCGTTAATGGTGGGTGAACAATAAAATACATTTATGCATTTTTATTAATGTCTCGACAGCTAAGTATCTATAGTGTAGTACGAATAAAATGTTTTAATATTCGTAATTGCAAGTAACAAGATAGCAATATAGAGATAGTGCTATGCTACATAACATCAATGTTGGGAAGCTGGTGTATAGTAGTACTTATTTTTTAAAGATATTGGTATTCTCACAGTAGCATCACAATTCATATTAGCTAACATCTTATTTATTGGGCAACTTAAGGTGACACTTGTCCACATTTTTTCCATACAAACTTCGGGAGGGTTTTACTCCACTGTTTGACTATGTATATCAAAAATTAAACATGGTATGGTTTTGTCTCCTTATTATTATTGTCTGTACGGAAACAGAATACTAAAATAAAAAGCCATTACAAAGTTATGAGCCAACAAAGATTCGTTTTTCTTGCTAATTTAACCCAACTTTGAGCGTGTTTAAGTAATAAAAGGAGTGTAAAATCTCGAAAACCAAGACGGTACCGACAAAGTTCAATTAACAATAAATTCAATAAACTTTATAGATCATTGATTTATGCAGTGGTTTTTTCATAAAACCCGATCTTCTGAAGGACTTTTCTTAATTTTTTCGCAATTTTTTTGCTAAAAATGCTCCTGCGTCTCACTCAATAACGTTGTGCGTGTAGACTAGCGTCTAACTGCTCACCATTGATACTATCTCTGTCGGATACGAAGCCTGGTGAGACAGCGTGATTTTTAGCCAGGCCCACCAGTGAGTTCGAGCCCGCGCAAAGTGTACCCTTAAACACTTGTACACTAAAAACAGTGATATTCACAACGTTAACACTAGAAATAAGGACAAACTACGTGCTCCCTTTCACCGGCTTCATAAGGTTCATAACTCATTTGTTGGGCTTGGTATAACCTTTATAACAAGCTTCCCACTTCTTTGCTTGATTAGCCGTTTGATGCGTTTAAAGCTCAAGTAAAATCCATCCTTTGTTTAAAGGCTTACTATTCCATTAATGACTATTTAAATGACAAGAATAGTTGGTCGCTGTGATTAACACAAGACAATGTTTATGTTCTTTCTCCAGAATTAGCGTACCTAGTGACAGGTTATATGGGTTCATATAATTATTTAGTTAAATAGGTACTTCTTTTTCTATATTTTATTGAAAAAGTGTTTATTTTTTATTTTTACTATCTATCTATTATGTCATTAGTTAAGGACATGATCTAACAATAATCCAGCATTGCATATGTAAGCTTTAGAGCCCTTTATACCAGGAGAATTTTATTTTTGGTAATATGCGTTATTGTTTATTACTTTGCAAATGAATGTATAGAATCAAGTCCATCTGACTAAACAGACAGCTGTACTGCTGGGAATTTTGTTGCGCCACTTCTTCTTCCCAGCTAAAGCACTAGGAAGTGTCGAAGGGTGGGCGTTTTTGGGGGACTGTCTTCTGTATTTTGACGTTCGGAAAGTGCTGATTCTCAGCCTAATTTGAATAAATGACTTTTGATTTTGATTTGATTATGATTGATTTTTTTAATGATTTTATAAAAACTTCCTGGGCTCGTCATTCAACTGCACCCTAAAGCTGTGTAATAATTTCTGGAGTGTGATGAAAAACGTTTTTAATATGAGACGACATACTTAGAAGAGAGTAAATATATGAGGCGATTACAAAACCTGCGGACACTAAAAATATTTATGAAAAAAAACATTCTGTCACATACCTTTCATTTCATCAAGACTTCATACTTTGTACCTATACAAAAAAATAAATGTAATAAAAACAAATAAAATACAAAAACCAAAAAAATCTAGAAAATGTGCTGGTTAGGTTGGGCAATGGCATTTTCCTTGCTTTCTTACATTTTTATGACACCTGGGCAGCAGCCACATAAAACATGAACCGAATTTTGATAGTCCTGTTTGTAGCACTTTTTCTTTATGTATTTAAGTAAAATGGGAAGGTTAATGAAATCGATGAAGCAGAGAATAAATAGAATTACGAGCATGATCTATGATCTTCAAGAATGTGTATGGTAAGTTATTCGCTATAATAGCTATTTATCATTCAATAATCATCAATCAATTAATCAACTGTGCTTATGCTGTACTCCTGTAAACCCCCTAAGACTACCTTATAAATAGTCATGGATATTGAAAAAACGTATACAGTGTGCCCAGTTTATCTTGCTATTCAAGGTCAGATTTGGCAAGAAGTATCTGAAACTGTCTGTGCTTGAAGATTAAGGTCTTCAACCAGTGCGTCCTGCCCGTGATGACATACGGCGCCGAAACGTGGACACTGACAGTCGGGCTGATCCACAAATTTAAGGTCGCTCAGCGCGCTATGGCTATGCTCGGAGTTTCTTTGAAGGATAAAATCAGGAATGAAATTATCCGGAAAAGAACCGGAGTTACCGACATAGCTTATAGAGTGAGCAAGCTGAAGTGGCAGTGGGCTGGCCATGGTTGTCGAAGGACCGATGGACGGTGGAGCAGACGAGTCCTGGAGTGGAGACCGCGTCTCGGCAAACGTAGTGTGGGACGCCCCCCAGCTAGATGGACCGACGACCTTAAAAAGGTGGCCGGGACAGACTGGATGCGGAAGGCGGAGGATAGAGTATTGTGGCGCAGCATGGGAGAGGCCTATGTCCAGCAGTGGACTGCGATAGGCTGAGTTGATTGATCTGAAACTATAACTTTAGTATCCTGAAACTATAAAGTGCCTACATAAGCTTGGGTTTAAAAAAAAAATGTTTATTCCATTCACATTGTTCCATGCATGCTGACGCACAACACTTCACATTACCAATTTTACCTTCCCTGACGGGTTAGGTACATCTGAATGATGTGTCAATGTGCTCCCAATTGGGCCACTAACATCATACTTTTCTATTACAGAACCTATCTCAACTGAAAACTTGTGAAAAAATCGCTTCAAAGCAAGGAACTAAAATCGGTGAGGAATGCTTCCTAAATCCGGAAAAATATGGGGAATGCCCATGTGCCGTTTATGCCAAGAAAATAAAAAATAAAAATTAAGTTTGTCAGTTTGTCACAATCGTGTTTTATTTTTACATCTCACTACATTAATTATAATTATTGGATGTATGGATGTTTGTTACTCTTTCACGCAAAAACCACCGAATGGATTTCGATGAAATACATAGGATACTTTTATCACGGTAGTAGGTACGTTCCCGCGGGATAATTTCCGACTTCGGTGGAAGCTAGTCTATACTAATATTATAAAGAAGAAATTTTTTTTTTGTTTGTGTGTTTGTTTGCTCCGAATAGGCTCCGAAACTACTGCAATTAATTAAAAAAAACAGAGATTCTACGAAAATTACAATAATGTAACCCAAAGTAGCAAAATAGGTGGTCAGCTAGAAAACGCTTTATGCCTTCGAAGTACCTACCAGGTTATCATAACTCGGTAGGAGCACACCTAACATAGGTAGTTGTTTCAGCTAGCAGTATTATAAATATGAAAATTTGTGAAGATGTTTGGATGTTTGTTACTCAATCACGCAAAAATGGCTGTACGGATTTGGATGAAATTTGGCACACAGATAGATTAATACCTAGATTAACACATGTGTTAATTATTACTGTTAATTAATGTAATTGGTGTTACCGTTTTAATTAACAATAAATAAATAAAAAATGATACTTTTTAGGTAATACGTTCCCGCGGGATAATTTCTGACATCCACGCGGGCGAAGCCGCGGGCGGAAGCCAGTCTATTATAATTACTCAAACTAGGTCCCTACTCCTAGTTTGTTTCCACGTCCTTTATTCCTGTTGACTCCTGTCCCTAGGAAGAAGAAGTTCCAAGTCGGGAGTCCTGGAACCACAATTCGATCATTCCATTGAAATATCTACATACCTCCGTTGATAGCTAGGCGTGGTTATAAAAAAATCAAAATGTCAAGATCGTCGACCGTTGAAGTGCGGCCGAACCCGGAACGCAATGTTAATGTTCTATTTCTTTTCGTTACACTATGATTGATATTTTTTATCTCTATTCATGCTTCAAATGTCACAAATACGTATTTTGAAACGCCACCGATGAAGTGACTTTTGTGACAACTATGACAGCCCAGATTGACATTCGGCCTCAGCTGTTTATTTTGCATTTTGCATTGTATGTTTATCTTTTAAATTACAATTTGTGAGGAAATATCTGGGGTTTATAATAAGTGCTAGTGACTATAATACATCGCTAACAAAACTTCCACATCAAAATGAAGTCTTAATAACGTACAATTATTTGCTAATTATTGCAAGCAAGTAAAGCGCGGGAAGAGATTTTTAGTGCTAAGTGTCTATTTTAGGTGATTTTAAGAATAATGTCAGCCCAAATTGAGATATCTGACGACGATGACAGTTTCAGCGGGCCCGGTTGCTCCAAAACTGTAGAAAACGACGCTATGGATGATTCCGTTGCAATAAGTAGCGATGAAGAATTCAACAATATGTCGACCGAAACTGTTATATTATCGGACGATGAAGACTTGCCGGAAGTGAATATCAAGAAAAACAAGGCGATTAAGTCATTATTTTCGTCAAAAAATAATCCAAGAAATGTGAAAAAGAATCAGAATAAGAAGATTCCTGTGAAAGCTTTGTTCCCACAGAAACAAAATGTTAATGTAACTGTAGCTAAGACTCCAAAGATTAGACCGCCCATAGAAGCACCGAAAGAGGTTTTTAAACGGATGATTGAGGGTGTTAATGTCATGCTGCCTGTGAATCCTTACGGCAGTCAAGTGGCGCTGATGTCCAAGGTGATTATTACAGTTATTTCTATATAATGTATAAATTCTTGGTACTCAAAGGCGTTATTATCAGAATAAGTATCTCCAGCAACTTTGAAAGGATTGCCAGAATACTATTTACCCTTGAACCCAGTGAGTAATCAATTTGAACACTCTACCCTTCGCAGTGCATGGTTGCACCTACCATGTCAACCCTTGTCGTATATGTTGGCATACTTGGTGGGATTATGCATTATATTTAATCTGATATGAAACAAGATTGTATAATTCCAAAAACATAGTCTGGCTGCAATATTAACAAATATTGATGCAAGACTTCTTAACTGACACATTTTGACCAACTGCTTTTTTTTTTCACTAATTCTCCTCTTGGCTGGTTCGAAGTGGCGCGGGAAAAGAGTTCCTGGAAGGATTTGGGGGAGGCCTTTGCCCAGCGGTGGGACAGTATAGGCTAGTAAAAAAAATTAAAAAAAAAATCTCTTAAACGTTATATCTCACTTAGGGCTAATTTAACCAAAGTCAGATATTCTTTTATCTGTGAAATAAAATTAACATAATTTTTTTAATATGCAAAAACTGACAAAATATTAAAAAATCTCCAATATAGCATTTATACAGTAAATAATCATATTTAAATTTAACTATTTTTGTTAACTCACATCAAAACTAGACGTTTTTGTGTCTACTGCAAACTTCACTACATATATTATAAAACAAAGTCCCGTGCCGCATCTGTCTGTTCGCAATAAATTAAAAAACTGAACAGATTTTCATGCGGTTTTCATCAATAGACCAAGTGATGACGAAGGTTTACATGTATAATTTGTTAAGGTTTTGTGTAAATTAGTTAATGCGGACGAAGCCGCTGGCAAAAGCTAGTTTAAAATATATAATAACTGAGTTAGGCGGTCTTAATGGTTAACCGTCTACATGCAACATAGTTCAAATTAAATCAACATTGTTTATCATAGGTTCACTTTTCTTCTACAGATCATAAGTGGCATTAAAAAAGGAGAGAACTGCATACTTGAAAGTCCTACAGGGTCAGGGAAGACACTTGCTTTACTCTGCGGAGCCCTGGCTTGGCAACAGCACGAGCAACGTAAGTTATTTTTGTGTATTAATTATTTTAGCTCCCATGGAGCATTAACGTGAAAAAAAATTAGTATCCAACTGCATCTGGTCAGACTGGAAACCGACCACAACATAAGTAAGGGCTTGGCAAATTGATTGTAGTAGCATTAGTCTACGTTCACACAGACATTACACTTATTGTTAAATAAAGTATTTGTTGCCTTGTGATCTCAACATTATAATCTAAAATAATACAATACTGCTAATTGTGAAAATAGCCCATAAGCTGTAGGTGTTACGGTTGGTATTGGATTGGGGCACTCGTGAGCCATCTTGTCTGGTCTTGTTTGCTCATAAGAAAATTTTTGTCATCATGAGCTTGGGTGTTGATGCTTGGTTTTTAGGATATGTTGGATTTTTTTAAAAGTTTATTTTCATTTTGTTTTTAAACCGACTTCACAAAAAGGAGGAGGTTCTCAATTTAGTTGTATTTTTTAAAATGATTGTTACCCTCAGAACTCTGTCTTGTATAAACTCATTAAAAAAAAAACAGTTTAAACATGACAGAGACCCACATAATACTTTTTTAAAATACCAAATAAAAATTACGTCATTCAAACTCATTTTGATAGTGACAGCTGTTGAGGCATGCATACCTTTGACGTCACTACCTGAATGTTAAGTGCAAGTGGTGCAATCAATATTTTTAATTTGTTATTGTTCAAGAAATCACTTAGGGCAAGATGGGCGTTTGATACGAATAAGAACCGTATGTCCATTATTCATAAAGTTCAAAGTTCATATTCATATGACACGCTTGCACATATTAGCTTATACGAAAATGAACATTATTTGCTCCCAAAAATGGTCGATATTCATATGAAATGCTAACATTATTTAGAAAAAATCAAAAATGTTTTTATTTTTCACTTTTTAGTTATCGTACACACCAATTACTTTGTCGCATTAGATTTTATTATCTGTAATGGCAAAGGGTACATGTGTGTGATAAATAAATAAATAAATAAAAATTGGAAATTTCATCATCCTTGGGGTCAAAACAATGCATATCTATGCGATAGCACTAATCGCGCTTGATTTGCTGTCATTTTTTGAAGAGTTCCGTTGTCTGTCTCCGAAACTCATCATCAGATCTGTAAGAAATTTAAATGGGACCATTTCGGAATAAACCCCCTTCGAACAAAAAAAGAATTTTGTAAATCCGTCTATATAATATAAGATGGGAGTTATGCCCGAACATGCATAAAAAAAAATCTAAACATGTCGAATTGATAACCTCCTTCTTTTTGAAGTCGGTAAAAAATTAAGTCAAGGTGCGATCTGTGAATCGGGGTTTTTTTTTTTCATTTTAATGACTATGTGAAGAGATTAGTAATTCAGACACGTCCAGACATGTAAATGTACCTTTGTTATTAATATTATCATCTATTAATATATAGTTTGTAATGTAGGTATGCATCATGGCTTTTGTGGCTGAAAGCCGGGTTTCCACGTTCGCGGTGCTAGCATAAATTGCCAGATCGGACGTATTTGAAAGAGATGGGCAATTCCTCGACTGCCTCATTGGTCTAGTGGCCGCAAGCGCTACTGCTGAGCTCATGCTCCTGGGTTCGATTCCCAGGTCGGGAAACTGTTATTGGATTTTTTCATAAGGAATTTCTCAATAGCAGCCCGGAGTCTGTATTCGTGCCCAGTTGATGGCAATAGGCTCGCCCCAATTACTTGGGACTTAAATGTAACTGGCGAAACGTGGGTATACTATTTGGCATTTCACATAATTAGCCAATAAGCTTCCCACGGCTGGGACACAGGCCTCCAAATCGCGGGCCCAGTGCGGGTTGGTAGATGTCACATGTCTTCGAATGTTTAGTTCTAGGACATGCCGGTTTCCTCACAATGTTTTCCTTCACCGTTTAGAGAGCAGTGGTGATGAAATGATTGACACTAAGTAAAGCGCGTGTCTGTATTCGAAACTACCTGCGGGCTTAGCATGACGCTTTGTATTTCTACGAAGTACAGACAGTGCTTTTTCAATACAAAGTGACATTTCGTTTCTACATTTTTGATATCGCACCGTAGATATCTTTCTACAATCTGTCATTTAGTCTTTCGTGTCTAACGATATTTGTCTAGGTCCTTATAAATGTAGACTATTTCAGAAGAATATTTCTTCCCAAACTGTCAAAATCTCACCGACAACAAACTTTCTACTCGACGGGCACAAAGTATATGTATACGATTATCTACAAAATCATGATTCGTTTAGAACGCATAACTGTGATAATTAATAGAAAAACATAGCTATCTTCTCCTATTGTACATCATTTAGTTAAAAATCATGTCTATTCTTCCGTCGACAAATCGGTGCTCGTGCTAAGCCTGCTGCAACTCGTAAGTCGCGGTCGTTTCCACTGGGCCTCCACTGCTGTCTACCTACTATAATGTTATGTGTATAAAAAAAGCTCATACTATGATGAAGGATTTACCAAGCACATTTAACCCAGCGTCTACCGAACCTACTACCGCACGACACTCGTCAATGCTACCTCGCAAGTAGCTCAGCCCAACAAAAACTTTACAAACAACAATTTATCCGAACAATACTTTCCTATCAAATATTGCCTTAGAACCGTAAAAAGCGACAATTGATCACAAGTGTTTGCGTGCATCCAAGGCTTGTAGGCCGGCTTACAAATAAATCATACGCTGACTGTCGCACGACAAAATCGTACAGCCTAACACGAAAATTGCGCTTTACCAATATCGAATGCATTTGTTGCATGCGATCGCGTTCCGAAGGATACAGACGTAGCTGCTATTTTTAGCCGTTATATAATTTTTTGAATTAGGAACAGAAGGATTTTCTTTTAATTTACTATGGTTTTCGGCTGTTTAGTCTTGTGTTCTATAGGTATTCACATCTACATATCGTGGTATCTTTTTTTCGGCCAGTGCTAAAATCTGGACATCTTCTGTCGATGGCAAAAATAAGACAAACAATAAATAAGCACTTCCAGCAACGCCAATCCCGTTCGCTGACGCAGCTAGTAGATCCCGGACTGTCTAGATATACGTGATGTCTCCATTATCACAACAGTTATGATAGGTGGTCCTCATAATGTAACTTTAGTCACGTCTAATGTCACCTATCAGGCTTTTTGTGACAGGCCAAAAAAAGGTATGGGAGAATCGTCGAAGCTGTTCCTAGGATTCTACTACACATTCTCATACAAATCAACCAAAATTATGCCAAAATATTCACGAACAATCCTACACCAAACGACCGGGCACGTCATTGTGATGCAGTTTTACACCGAAACTTGTACACACTCGAACTTTACAGTTACACCGAAATATTTCGTCACGGAAGTGGGCGAAATTTGAAATTCTAAAAGTTACATCATCGGAACTCTTCGGGCAAAATACTGAATTGGAGATTTCGACAGCGACTTCGAGGGGTTCCGGAGTTTAATTGCGTAATACGTAATACTTAACTTACTTGGATTTATGTTGTCCTAGTACCGTGGGGTGACTTGTTGTTTTGAAAGTTTCCTTTCTGTGAAATTTTGAGGGAGAAGTTTGTTTAAAAGAAATGAGGAAATATTACTTACTTTAAAAACAGGGTAAAATTAGGAAGAACTACGATTGAAAAGCGTTTTATAACTTCCGCGTTCTCTTACGTAATGATTCAATTCCCTACTTCCTCTATAGAGGTTTCTTGTATTGTAGTTTTGCTTAAAATATCTTGTTCTCGAATTCCTAACATTAGATAGTGGTTATAATGTTTGGAATTATTTGGTAAGTACTAGCTGTTGCCCGCGATTTTGTCTGCAATCCAGGATGAATAGTAGCCTATGTCCTTACCCAGGTTATGGTCTATCTGTGCACCAAATTTCATCCAAATCCGTTCAGTCGTTTTGGCGTGAAAGCGTAAAATAAAAAACAAACAAACTTGCTTTCCTATTTATAATATTAGTTAAAAACTTAAAATGATCAGCCTCAAACAGGTCCCTGGTCGCAAGGAGCCCATCATCGTTTAATAAATGAATTAAAAATGCAAACAAGATTTCAATTCTTAACAGTTTAGTGACTAATTGCATAGCATTACAATATTTTATTAATACATGCTTACATTAATGCAACGGTGGTACAAAACGGTCACATTTTTTCCCATAATTACATGTATTATTCCCTTGAAAACTGCGGTGTGGGACCATTATCTATTTCTATGGGCAATTTTATTTCTTATTCCGTACATGTATCAATTTATTGATGTTTCATACGTAATGGCTTATTAAGTGGGCCCAATAATTTCGCACCAGTCATGTCTACATGTTTTTTGTTGTCTTTGCTAACAGAGATGTTATCTATGAAATGTGTTGCCATTATAATCGCTATATATATTCAATAAGTCATATGATCATTATAAGCCGACAGTGTAGACCAGTGGTTCCCAAACTATTTTTCTAGCCACTACTTTCAAAAATTTACTGGTTTCTTTAGACCACCTGTACATTTCTACCATATTCTCAAAACTTGTCTAAAAATGTAAAGATTAATTCCAACGATGGAAACCACCTATATTTTTTTTTCACGCTAAATGGGTTCTACCCCGTCGACTCTCCCGTGGACCTCTGGGGGTCCACCTGGACCACTTTGGGAATCACTGGTGTTAGTAGACCTATCTTTGTTCGAGCTGCGTTTTTGGTATGGCAACAGTATCTCGAATTTTTCTTGGTGTGGGTAATTAAGGAATGTAGAAATGGCAACTATTTATATTGCCTTTTTTCAAATAGTCTTCCGAAGTACTGTTGGGTAATAGTGTTTTGAAATATCTGCCATTCCAATACTATTGGAGCCAGTAGATCAGCACCTTGACAGCTCGAAAACGTAATCATCGGAGTCAGCAGGATGGGGATTGCATTTATGTTGATAACAAATCAATATTGTACCTACTATGAAATTCTATTATCAACACATACAGTCACGAGCAATAATATGTATACGCTTACCAATTTTTAAAAGTGATTTTCTCCACTTTTGTTCATTGTAATCTTATTTTATTATGAAAATAATATTTTTGAACCCATACTATACTGAAATACCCAAGTTATCTCAAGGTTGCAATCGCTATTTAAAAGAAAATCGCTTTGGAATTTGGCGATGTGTATACATATTAATGCTCGTGACTGTACATCCTGTCTGCCTGATAAAACAATGACGTGACGAATTAGGTATCTATTTTTCATTATCAAGAACATAATGCAATACTTGCCTATAAATAACTAAATTCACGTAAGTACGTAATTAACATACCTACCTACCTTATCTCTTTATCGTTAGAAATTGCATAGATAATGTTAAGCCGAAGCAAAAAATCTATAATCTACCTGTAGCATATTGCTTCAGTCTGTAGACTCTATTAAAAAAAAAATGTGATTAAATTTCGAAACAATTCGGTTGACATTTTAAAACGCCCTAGACATTTGGTGGGAATCCTCGACCGCCAGGCATATGGTTTTGGCGGGCGACAGACTCCACTAGTATTTTTGGTCACGAAAATTTCGCGCCCAATTTTCTTCGTGTCAGAGTTTTTGACGGCTCAATCGCGGCTGCCTTAGTCTGGGCCCCGAACACGGAAGTCTGAGGAAAACTTTTGACAGCTCCATGAATTCGGCAACCGGCTGCATTATGACAACACAATGACTTATGCCATCTTGCTTTGTTTTTTCTGTCTTTTAATTTAATGGCTTTAGAGTTTGTTCGTCATCAATCACGCCGATGTTTGCGGTATCAACGAATTTGCAGTACATCCCTCCACCCCTATCGCATTCAGTCCACGACACCTAAAAAGCTATCTTAATCCAGAACGCATCAATTACCCGCGCGTCCCGAAAGCGCGCGCGACGTGACACGCCGCCGCCCCTAGACATGTCTTTGAATTTCGTTTCTCCCTTCTCCGTGCACACTCCCTTTACTTTTTCCCGCAGTTTTTTTTTCGTTCCGCGTAGCTGGCAACCCTTTTGCTAAATTGAATTAGAATTCTGAATCTACGACGCGTTCGCTCCGAACCGTTGTCACACGAACGAACGAAATCCAACTGGTTCGTAAAGATATGAAAAATATGTTTTGTGTTATTTCGCTGGAACTGGTACAATTTTCTCTAGGATTTTATTGTTGAACTAATTACAATGTCAGACGCTACAAATATTTATGCGAATATGAAAACATTGTGCGCAACGTTCTCCACTCTCAACGCAACCTTTTATGCCGTGTGTTAACATAAACATTCTCGTATATGACGTAATCAAAGCTTTATAGCAGCGAATATGTGATTACATCGAATAAAATCCAGCCGGAGCTATCCGCTGGATGCTCAATATGGCAGGTATATTTTTGCTTAATCTCGATCTTAATGTGTGCTTGGGACGGCGGTAGAGCTCGCTCTATTCCGGCACACCTCTCCCGGTGCCGCCGCGTGCATAAATCGGCCTCCGCAGTTGCTTACTCTCAATCTTAATGTCAATTAGCCTAATTTGCATCGCCAGGGCCGCACAGGACCGGTGGGAAGCCAGCCGTCGCGGCGAGGACACGACGTGGAATAAAAACGTTATAGCTTTACATATTTTGTTCATAATATTGTTACTTTATGATTTTATGCGTAAATCCGTAATGTGGGTGTGGTGTGCGGCGTGTGCGCGTGGGCCAGTAGGTACTGCCGTCGGGTTTATCAATCCAGCATCGGTTACCTCCCGCGTCGCGTTAATTCCCGGCAAGGGTTGCCGCCGATGTCATCTCGTCGTAAACTTTATTTACGACGCCGCCGGCCGATTATTGCCACGACGTCGCTCTTCGCCGGTTCATTTGCATAGAAATTTATACGCGGTGGATGAGTCCCTTCGTTCGTACGTTGCCGGGTGTTCGATAGTTGGGGTGTCGTGGACCTTCAGGATCGGTATATTGATCGATAGGTTTATTGCAGTGAATGGTAGCGAGTATCGAGTGCCAATTATGACGGTAAGTGCCTTGTAACCTAGATTGAAAGCAATGTTTTTGCTGTCTAGTACTTTTTGTCACAGGATAAGTTGATCGGATGAAAACTCTGATTGCACTTGACACATTTCGTGATCCATTTTCAGAAAAGCAAATGTGATTCTACCATTTTTCAATTTCCTAGTCTGTCTAGCGGTAGCGCTACCTATTGATTGTAGCTTAAACCTATCTCTTATCTCTTATGTGAACTCATTTTTTTGTATGCACGTATTTCTGTGACAAAGAAATCTATTTTTCTTTCTGTCTCTTACTGGTCTTCAAACTAAAATTTTTGAGTATTAAGTAGATAGAAATCGCTGTCTCCAAATGATATCCCAAAGAAGAAATGTTTAGTGGCTATGACTAACTTTATCATTCATCTTCAGCTCAAAACATTGTTGCGCTATAAAGAACATGCTTATTCGATTCTGCCATTGTCTGATGCATCTACGTTTATACCAAGTTAAATCATCGGAAAACGGGGTTCCAAGAAATTATCACCCACACGAAAACCTGTCAGATCTATATCAGCTTTGTAAATGAATAAGTTTTAACTGATTGATTCATGGGCAGTTTTATCAACTAATTTGTTATGCCTATTTTGAGAGTAATGAGTCGTTACTAATGACTTTAGACTTTAAGACTAACGAGCTTAGCTTATAAAGAACAATACGCAAAAAGTAAGTACTTACTAGTATAAGTATTTCTCGTACCTATTAACTCCGCAGCTCGCTGGGACACTATTTAAACCCTCAATAAAAAATTAAAACAGATAAACTTAATTTAGGCTATTGCCATCTTTTTTCCTTCTCATGAAACAAGAAAGAGACGAAAATAAATTCGAGCTATCAAATTAGACGCAACTATAACGATCTTAATTCATCTCGCCAAAATCAAGGCAATCGAGACGTCATTTAGTTTGACAGTTCTAAAGCCTCACTTGTCTTTTTCTTTCGCGGTCTGTCAGTAAGAGATAGCAATACACTTAGTTTAGGTGGTGAAGAAGCTGCACCATTATCATCAAATATAAATTTATATAAGGCCACAACGAGACGTATTTTTTTATCAAAAGCTGATCTCATGAAATTATGAAAACCTTTAAAAATAAAAGAAGAAAAGTACGCAAGCTGTGTTGACGTCATCAGTGAAGGAAAATTTAAGATGTGACAAAACAAAAGTAACACATAAGACTGGCCTCTAAAACTCGGTAATAAGCAACCACACATTCAGAAACTCTTTCCCTTTGTCCTGGACAGACAAAAAAATATAGTTTTCTCTCATAATGCTATGTAAACATATGGGGCTGAAACATCCCATTACAGCCGAGTCGGTGTCGGCCCGTATGCTAATGGTAGATGTCGAAACACAGCGTTTTTCCAACCCGAAACATATCATGTCCTAACGATAAATACGGGTTATGGGTGGTGCGACGGGTTGCAGTGCGTCGAATGAAAATTAAACGACATTGGGAGATCTTAGAAAATTAGGTCGCCTTGAGGACTAATTTGAATTGCTAACAGGTGACTCCAGCAGTTACAATTGTTGGTTTAATGTGAGTGCCGATGGAAGTGGTAAAAGAAAACCTACCTAGATTCCCCTATAATTGATTGGAATTGGAAGCGCACAATTGTAGTTGTCCCTGTTCTTCTAAACATGTGCTTATTATGTATGTAGCGTCTGTTGGAGATCCTTTTTGAAGTCGGTTACAAACATACAAACATACATACAGGTGAAGCTAATAAAAAGCGTGTAATAAAAAACGACCGGTTTTTTATACATCTTTGGGATATTAGGGAGTTGACTCTTGTCGTTTTCCGATATTTGTAACTTGTAACGTTAAGATATTGTATCAGCATGAATGCTTAGTAATTAGCAGATTACATCGAGCGTCAGTCGATAATGAACCGGTTCTCGACATAATATTAACAAGTACTATAAGGAGTAAAACTGAGTAGCTTAGAGGAAAGTGATCCTACAATTGAAGTATATCTCTTGAACGTTGTAGTTTGGCACTTGAAAGCTAATACAATCTTAATGATGATGTAGCGAGAGATACTTTGGTAGCTGCTCAACGTATTGAATTGAAACATTCTTCAGTATGTAATTTGGGCAAATGGGTATTATTGCATTTTTTTTCTGTTCTTCACTTTATGTCCTCCTGTGAGCGCCATATTAAACGAACTCGTCCTCACTTGTCAAATTATGATAAGTAGTTTAGATGTTATAAGGGAATTGATGAACATACAGACATACGGGTCAAAAAAGCTCCTAAAGTTCCGAGTTGAGCTGCACGATTCACAAATGCATGCCCTGACTGGACGGGTCCACTCAATATGTCTGGTTCTTTCCTCAAAAGACCATTTCAGACACCAATCTACATGATCTGACCAACACTATGTCTGGACTTTAAAAGAGACTGTGACATCTGAGTTTGTTTCGGCCTTTCTTCTCAGTGTAGTCAGATAAGAAAGCCGACCTTATTTAGTTTAAAATAAAACACCTATATGATTGACATGTAAAAGTGTTTGTACAAAACCTGCTTACAGAAATACAATAATTTATCAAATCATAACACTCCTTTTTGCTTAGCCGTGCCAAGAAAAAAATGTCAAGTCCAATACTCGCACCACAATCAGCCGTATAGTCCTCCCATAGTTTTATCGCGCACGGAAGTCGCTCCGTGCCGTGACAATAAAAGGGGTAGGCAAATTTCGAATATTTAAACATGCATTTACTTTGTGAACCGTAGAATAAAAATAAAAATCCTTCGATTACAGACCGATGGTAGCGTTCGATAGTATTTTACGTGGCTTCCGTTATAAATTTCCCTGCGTTCCCTTCGCCTCCTCCATTGAATTTATCGATAGCTGTAAACCTTATCGTCGATGCTTGATCTTTATCTATGTTAGTGTATTTAAAAATATGTCTTCGAGGATGAAGCTCGCTTTCGTAATCCTTCTTGTCGTTCGTTGAACGTAGATCTTCTACTTTACGAAAAAATCGAACTATAATATAGCGTATTACATTATTATTATTATTTATAATATAGAGTTTTATTGAATTTTTAATATGGATAGAATCCTGCACCCTAATTGCGTAACTCACGATTGATCATAATTGGTTTCGTCTTCACAGTTAAACAATATTCATTGCGTTATTTATGTTGTCGAACAGACACATTTTTCGAACATATGAAGCAATGGTTTAACAATCCGTTTCAAAACGATACAGATTATGATGAATCGTGAGTTACGCAATTAGGGTGCTGGACATAAAACGCTTTTTGAATAGTCTTATCTGCATTCGTGGGAAAATCTTTAAGAAAATCAATGTATTCTTATAATTACTCTTACAAACAACAGAGTTACCCTACGAGCACTAGATCTTTTTCTCCTTTGTCGTTCCCATCTCGACCACATACGACGCGGCTGTAAGTTGTACGGTCTTTTGTAGTTTGGACCGCTCTGTAGATGCTGCCTCCGAGAGACCTCTTGATCGCGTTTGACCATCTTGCCGGTGCTCTGCCTTGAGCGCGTTTCCTTTCACCGAAGATCATTAAAGACTGCTAAACGACGAGGAAAACGTTTCTCTTATAATGTTCCGTCAGCCCAGAGATGAAAAATTACTTTCTTAAAACTAAATTCTTACTTTTTGTAATTTTGACTCAGTCTTCATCTATTTTCATAGCTCTAAAAACAACCTTGAGATCTTTAAAGTTGGTGTAAAGATTAGCATCAGTAGCAGTTGCACATACTTGGACATCACACAACCCTTGCTTTTCATTAAGATTGTAGTGGTCAGATGAAAAGCCAATACATGCTACTCTCGTGAGGAAGAAATTGTTCTTTCGCTTTAAAGTTAGAGGGCATACACTGCAAGTTTATGTAACTTTAAACCAAAAATGCTTTAACAAAGAGCAAGATAGATTTCAGAAAAGCCTTTGAGTTACAAATTTAGCTAACAATTTACTTCTATTCCCAAATAAAATCCACATTAACATCGTCAAGATAATCGCGTGTCACACTGATTACTCAAATGTCGAGTCTATAATGTGAAAAGCGAACGTTGAAATAATGTGTTTTAAATCCACCATTTTTTGGTATCGTAAACTGACAGTGTCGCGTGATTGGGGGTAGAACGAATTTTTACAGTATTATACTGTTTATTTTATTGTTTTGAGACGCTAATCTTAATTTAGTTTTATGTTTTGTTTCAAACAGCTGTTCGATTTGGGTTTGATCGAATGTAGAGCTTTTATTTTGATGAGTTGTTGGTTATTGCGGGTTGTTTCAAGTATATGTCACATAACCTAGCCCTTTGTTTCTTTCTAGTAGGTATACTCCTAATTTCTTATTTCGGATTTATTCATAACTTCTTTCAGTCTTTGTATCTAGAAAATATTTTTCTCTATTTTAAGGTCATTCTTCTGTTCATACTTTAGTATGGTAGTTTTCTTTCATGTTTTTTGTCTATTTAATCACATCTATGTGATCTAGTACTTCTCTTCTTAAATGTTACTTTCGCGTAAAAAAATCCACGATTTAGACACATCTTTCACCCCTTTCTCAAACAGCAGTATTTTCTAGTAAGTCCTCATTCTGTTTATATTCTACCTAAATACAAAACACAAATGAAATCGCTGTAAATCTGCGTGTTTGATGGCAATGAGGACATTAAACTAGATATGAATGAGAGCGCCATAACTCGCTGTAATCGGGCAACGTTCCATAATGTACTATGTGTTATGTTTGCATAAGTAATGCTTAGTGCCTCTTTACGGAGTCTGAGAGTAGGCTGTGTTGGGATCAACATATGTATGTGTAAATACACATACATATCCATAAAACCGGCCGAGGAGCTGGTGGCTAAATAATAACAGCCTCACAGGTCGATCGAAAGTTAGACGACACCGCTTGCCGCGGTCACCCATCCTCGAACGATGACCATCTATAACATATCGATACTTCTTTGTACTTCGGAAAGGGTCCCGTCTATCATATATAGATCTTTGAGAGTTGTTACGGGTAGTGAGAAGGCCGAAAGACTGACAACCAGCCTTACCCAGTAACTGGGTTATGGTCTTTGTATTAACTCCGTGGTTATGGTGGTCAGATATGCAGTCGCTACTGGTCGAATACTAGAATTCAGCTGCATCCGGTTAGATTGGAAGCCACCAATATGGGCTTGCGGACGACGAGTAATAGGTAGTTTGCTGTCCGGTAAAGACCAAGCCCGGGTCGACGGCGCATTGTGTAACACAATGCGCCGTCGACTCGTTGTTCCACGCGCGCCTCAAAGAGATTTCAGCACCAACTGGTGGGGTCTGCAAGGGCCGATGTCTGCCAGGGGTGCGGGTTGTTCGAAAGAGATACCGTGGCCCCTGCCACACAGGCAACTGAAGGAACACGGGTGGGTTTTAGTCAGTAAAAGTCTGTCATGCCCTCCTGCTCCACCCAAAGCGGGAGAAGTTATTTGATGATTTCCGACCCTCCAAAAAAAAAAGCTGCCAACGTATTTGGTAAAAGGATAGGTAGATTAGTGTTGAGAGCACTCTGAGTGATCTTTACACCATATATCTAGTAGTAATTTGTGGTATATTCGATGATTGACTATCAGTGATAGGATACGAATACTTATAAATTACAGTTGAAAGACACTTGCGTACTTCACTCTCCTTCTTGGTGTAATAAGGATATTTGTCTACCCTTTTATTTACGACATTAGCGGATTTAACAACTCGTCTATAAGCAAATCTTTTTATATAACTTTTCTAGGCCCTCGTCTAGGTCCTTTATTTTTATTTCTCCCCCTATTATTTGGAAAGACCTATTTTGGATATTTCTCCGTAATATTTAACTCTTAGACTGTATTTTTATAATTTATCGATTTTCTTTATTATTTGCCTGTTTATTTGTATCATTAACACATTTTGTAATTTTAATGCATCTATCAAATTGTAAGCACACATAGCATTATTTTTTATAACTTTTATTTATTATATGTAGAAAATATCATGGGTTATATATACGTTTATTCATTCTGTAGCTCAAATTTTGTGTGTTAGTTTTCATTTTGCCCAAGGAATATGCTAAAATAAAATAAAGACCCTAATTATTTCCTTCATTGATGACCGTCTCATTGCTCATCCTTTTCGTAGCCACAGTTACAGTCCTATCACCAACAGAAAACCCCGTAAATCTCTTTTGTTTCATAAAAAACCTTCTGCTCATTATTTAGTTTCCCGAGCCCTTACGTCTATTCGTTTACAAGTCATTATAATTACGTTACGTTCATACGCGGTGGTTTCGTGAGCGCTGACGCTTACGCCACTAATCGCTCATTTCAACGTAGCTATTTGTTATTTTTTTTAGGGACCAGGCTTGTGAGACCTTGTTTTTTTTAGGTCTGTCGACTGTATTAATAGGTAGTTATGTTCGCGTGGTTCTACAACGATGATTTTTTGGATAAAAAGGTTATAACGTGGGTTGGACATGACATGTACGGTACGCAGAAATTAATCTTCTTGTCTACGATTGTTTTTGAACAGCAATGGTCTGCTCCTCTTTCTACCTCATCTTCATCTATGCTCTTATAATGCTAACTTGTCTGCACTTGGATTTTACTTTGTGGTTCTTTCTCCAAAATACCATTTCAGACACCAATCTACATTATCTTCACATATGGTCAGATTATGACTTTAAAAGAGACTCTGACCTTTGCGTTTGTTTCGGCCTTTCTTCTCAGAGTAGTCAGATAGGAAACGTCGTTCTCTAGTCCTCGTCGTCCGCATAATAATGTTTGTACAAATCTACTTACAGAATAAAATTATTTATCATTACTTAAATACTCTCTTTTCTAATCAGTATACTAAGAGTTTCCTCTGTTAAAGTCTCTCAAAGTCATAGGCCTACTTGTACAATCATACATTATCCCTCTCGTTTCAAATTTATTATTAATATTATTATTATTTATTTATTTATTCAACTTACACACACTATCTTTACAGGAAAACCCCAATACAATAGTGGCTTGCAAACACATTTAACAGTTATAAATGCTCTGTCTAAATCAGTCAGTTTCAAACCTTCATACCAGTGCTTTGAGCAGAACTGTAGTGTAGCTAAAAATATAAAGTAATCATGATTCATACCGTTGAATATAGCTCACGGAACCCAACCACCGTTAAAAGGACACCCGTTGTAATTTTTTTAAGGTTTTTCTTTCTCGAATAGCATTCGGAATGGTAATTTTACAGTTTTGAGCACGTCAATCTATTAATGTGATGGGCGCTTGGCATTATTCGTTTCGTGACTTCAGTTTAAACGTTTCGTAAGGGAATTAAGGTGGTTGTACACAAGGCAACATAAAATGGGCAACACAGCGGGAAGCAAGACATATACTTTCCCTCAACGTCATCCTTACTTGCATGTGAGCTGTAAGCCTCACCAATGATAGTGTGACGTACAAGACTCGCTTATTACAGCTAATATATCCATCAAGCTAGAAGTCTTCAACGCTTCAGGCGGTTGACGGGCAGAACCATTCATTATAAGTGCAAGAGTACACCAATTTGCTTGCACAACGTCGTGTTCAATTTTCCCTTTTTGTACCTTATTTATTTTGCGTCGCTTTTTTCCAAATATGACAAGACGGGTCTCACTTGAAACGGATCCTTAAAATCATATGTGGTCACACAATCACATCGTAGTTAGGTAATACGGGCTGGTGTCCGCAACTCCATGTCAAAGCGCGTATTTTGCGTACGGGTGGGAGAATCGGTTATTCGATCCACCACAGGCCAGCAACGCCTTCCTGGACATCGTATGATCTACAAATGTCTTGAAGAATGATAAGTGTGGTGATATAAACTGTTCTTCTGTGATATCTGTGGTAAAGTTTACCCAAATTCTCGGGCAAATTGCTGCCAAGTGAACACACAGCTTAAGGTTTTCTGCCCCTTTTTTTCTAAATTGTCCTCCTGCAGTTAGTTAATGTAAATTCTGGTTGTTCTGCGGTATCATTATTGATAGGTGATTTATTTCAGGGGTGACTTTTATAGTTTTTAGCGTTTGATAACATCGAAACTAACTATAACTACTTTCGGTATTAAAATAGATATTTCGTACCGCGATTTGACGGGGTTTGGAGTTATTTGAACGGGGTTTCTTACAAGCTTTTGTGGAATGTGTTTTAGGTTATTGTAATTGGCTCGAAACCAAGATTAATCATTTATTTACTTCTAGGTTTCGAAAGCGCCAACCAATTTACACGATACCTTAACAAATAATACACCTAAATCTTCCTCTGTCTATTGATGAAAACCGCATGAAAATCCGTTCAGTAGTATTTGTGTTTATCGCGAACAGACAAACGCGGTGGGGAACTTTGTTTTATAATAGGTATGTAGTGATACCTACATAATGCAAATTACAATTGCAACAACAATATACAAGCTATTTACAACATTTTGAATACACACTTATTTGAGTGAGGCAAAAGGAGTATGTGGATAGCAGGTGGCGGTCTTTAGTTTCTGCCTAGCTCCGTGAAAAGAAAGCGTGAGTGTTATGTATTTAAGTGATATTGGGTATCGAGACATGACATAAATAAAAGCTCTTCTTAATTAAAAACCGTAAAAACTTTTTTTAAGTTCATACAACTTAAAAAAAAGTTTTAATGGCCAATTGATTAGCAAGATTTAATACCTTACAAAGTATTCCACAATATTTTTATAAAAATAATAAAGTGGTTTCTGATAAACCCCTATTTTATATTTTCTTCCATAACTTGATACAACTATCGCCATCTAGTGTGTAGTAGCGGAACTAAACTACGTTTGACGCTCAACAAAGTTGCCGACGGACTTGTTACAGACCACGGACTTAACTTTTTGTTTAAAATAAACAAGCTGTTCATTTTTGTTAAACCTGTAAATGCGCTGAATTTTATTTAACACTTGAAAATACTCTCTTATCCCGCTGGTTACTAGGTTAAGGGCTGATCTTTTAATAGTCAGATATGTTTTGTCTGAGGAATAAATATTTCGGTTTGACAGCTTTTGTATTGAAAATTTGCCAGACTGCATAAAAGTTATCTGACTATTAAAAAATTCGCCTTTTATTCTTATTCCTTACTTAATTAAACAAAATTTTTTTTTGACATTATGAGTTTATGAGGACTCCAAAATTTGGTTCTCTATCATCAAACCTCAATGCCATAGATACGAGTATATTTGTATTTGAGGATTGTGTATATCAATCCTATCCTACTTTCCTAAAATGTGAAAACTTGCATGTTTAGATGTTTAACTGTTTATTACTCACGCAAAAACGACCGAAACGGATTTGGATGAAATTTGGCACTTACCTTGATAAAGATTGTTCAATCCATAAAGACGCGTCTTTGACACTTGTACTGAGAGCGGTCAAAAACAAAGGAAATCGGCAAAGGAGGCGCGTCATCGTGAATTGAATTATCCTAGTAGTTATATTTTAATCCCGATAGTACGTTGCCGTCGGCTAACTTCCACGGTTTTCTGAATAGTTTAAAAAGCTCAAATGCACAAATTGGCTACTTGGAATCAGTTAAAAACAGAACACTTTGAGCTTTACCTACCTGTAGACTAGAACCAGGATACTTGCCCCGAGGTATAGTTGCCCCGATTGTAAATACTCTAGTTTCGCGGATGAATCGCATGATAGTTTATTAATCTATCGAAATACTCTACCTTCCACTAGTACCGACCGTGTCGCATCGCATGCTCTGTGCGATTGCATGGGAAGGCAAAATCCGATCAAAGTTTTTGCGGGATATATGTCCTGTTTCTCGGCGGGGTATCTATCCTATGTTATTTATATTATGGATTAGGCAACTATCCCCTATGTGGGATAGAGATAGATGTCCCAAAATATAGAGGTCTGCAAAAATCGCTAATACTCTGGAAATATTAAAGGTAATGTTTTTTACTTTAAATTAATTAAAACCAGACTGTAGAGGAATCCTGTAGACCATGTTATAATCCAAGTTAGTATTGCATGCTGGATCTCCATAGGGCCTTCTAAATCTTTACGCCCTGGCGCCTGTAGTTGTTTTTTGTTGAGTATTTTGTTATTTTTCAATGTAGATTGTTATATTAGAACAATTAAATACAGTGTGGCAGGGATATCGACCCGTAACCTATTACCGTGGGTCAAGTAGTACCTACAGAAATAACTGTCGGCTCTTTAAAAAAATCTACCACGGTGAAGCGAAGAGGAACCCCAAGGTGGGGCCGCTCGTCAGGGCTTTTGCCTCAAAGCCGACGACGTAGCGGCCAAAAAAAAGTAGGTTGCGGTGAGGTGCACCGCAACTGAGGTGGGCTGTGATGTCGAATGGGAGGCATCGCGGCTGAGGGTTACAGGCTGCGGCAGAGGAGGAGTGCCGGTACTTTTGAGTAGCGCTCTTCCCTTCCGTGGCCTGGACGGGGCCGCCACCGTTTGATGGCGGACGCGGTGGGGCCGCAGGAGAGGAGGAGTGTCGGTATACCGTTGGCCGCCCTCCCTATCCCCTGCGGCCGAAAAGTGATAGGCGGCGGGGCCACTGTGCTGACCCGTCGCAGGGTGACCAAGGGGTACGCAAGTGCCGATGCCTGCCAGGGGTGCGGGCTATACGAAAGAGATACCGTCGCCCCTGGCACACAGGCAACTGAGGAAAAAACGGGTGGGATTTAGTCAGTAAAAGTCTGACACGCCCTCCTGCTTCACCTAGAGCGGGAGAAGTCATTTGATGATTTTCCACCAAAAAAAAAAACGTTTACACATCAAGCTATACATTTCCAGTTTACGCTGATCTCGCACTGTACGAAAATCCTATGCAATGCGAGATCAGCTTATACTGGAAATGTATAGCTTGATGTGTAGCCGTGTGTACCTACTGAATTCATGGTAACAGGTTGGGCGTACATATAGTTACGTACCGCCGGACCAATACAAATCACAGATTCAGGCACCTGTCTAGGTAGTTAAAGATACCACGCGACCCAACTTGTTCTAAACAGATTTGAATTTAACGTTACGGTTACCAACACCATGAAATACAGCAGTGGACCAATAATAGAACCTTGTAGTACACCTGACTGATCCACAATATTTTCCGTTATCTTTTCGACTGTCAGACCGCGATGATTCAGCAAGGTCATTGTAGTGAATTCAGTAAGAATACTTATGTACCTACAACTAAAATATATTCTTAAATGATCTAGCGTATCACTGACAAAGTGTATGTTGTCAAAGGCTAAAAGCAACTTACATCTTTATTACTCAGATTTTGACTTCAAAAATTTTACAAAAAGTAATTATACAAAATACATAGTATTCACAATCAATCAGTGCGATTGACTTATTTGGTGTTTACATGACAATCGTTCAAAATACTTCTACTAAAGAATATTAAAAGAATTATCTTTCGTTTGCTTAGCTGCGAAGAATATCAACTTCCCTAATTTGCTTTGCCATACTCGCATCTAAGAACACAATCTTACAACACTTGATTCATCGCCATCTTTTGCCGCTACCCCGAACTAACTCAAGTGGGGTCTCACAATCCTTGTTAACAACGCCATCTATGCATACTTTGGTATACTATCTCGCCCTGCCCTTAGCTGCTCGTGAAATCCTGAGGGATATCCTCATAGCCGTTACTCGAGAATGCAAACTTTAGGGAGAGCAAAAATAATGGCCATTGAAAATCGACGCTACGAGGGATATAATTGAGTTGTTGGTACCGATGCAACATGACGCACAACAACATTTATGATAAGATGCCGATGGGAAACCATTTCGAAATAAACCAATAACTTAAGCAAGTTATTGTAACGATAGTCTGGAGTTTATGAACATTAAATCTTTGTTTTGCGCTAATGTTGTAAGTATAGGTTTCTGATCAAAAAGGAATATATATAATTTGTTTTTCTATTGTGTCAGACTATTATACAGTAATAGGAGTTCCCAAGCCAGGTTAATGTTTTTATTAGTTTGAAAATGTCCAATATCTTTATAATATCTAAATCTTCGATCAATAATAGTATTATTGAACGAAGATCTAAATGTTAGATAAGTACCTAAATGAACACTTCACTCCCTCTTACAGAGAGGAGGCCTCTGGCCCAGCAGTAGGAACGTTACAGATCAAAAAACTATGTTACATGGCCACTTCAAATGCGTTCTGTGGATTAACCTTCCTTTTTTTAAATAGTTTATTGTTTCGTGCGTTCCATTGTGTAGCATGTTTAATCTATATATTTTTTTGTCATCTGCAACACAAATAAAAACTCAAATTATTACTTCCATCTCAGTTCAACATTGGTTTCAATAATAACACGCACCCCTTTAGAGAAAAAAATCCTTTGTTGGCACACAATTGGCAATTTGGCATATCAATGGCGCCATCCTATGTATTAATTACAAAGCGCGCCGACAACCCTGCTTAGCGTCGCTTTCAAGTGCGTACCCCCCTGGCAAACGAACAAATCTTTCATGATAATATCAACTTTAAACTCTACCACCAAGGTTCATATTTAAATAACATTCATAAACGAATTAACATGTAAAAGGGATACATAATTAGTTCGATTTGTTATTCTATGCTCGAGTTGTTAGAATTCATTTTGGGTTGACCAAAACTAAATCGCTAGGGGTGTGAATTAAGATATTATAAAAGGGACAAAAGGGGGGAATGTGACACGAAAAGCGCTTAGTGTCAACCTCATATGTCTTTGAAGTTTCATGTAAAATAGAGTGGGTAGCGTGTGGGCTATTTATTTGTACAAACGGTAGGGCGTTGTCGCCTGTAGTGACGTTGCGTGTACTACAATGACATGTTAGAAGTGGGATTGTATAAATAAGCCCCTTTGTAAAGATGGGCGTACTTGGTTCTATGCAATATGGATTAACTATGGATATTGAAATGTTTTCAATTTATCAAGGGCTCTCCTTGACAAGTGACAACCGAAAACTTAACAATAAAATATGTTAAAACGTCACTCGTGTCAGATTAAGTTTTATTAGATAGAAAGGAGAGAGCTAAGTACTATTTACGAGCTTTGGGAAAGGAAACTCAAAGTTCAGGTCGTAAATCTAGACTTACTAACACAGAATAAAAGCTAAAGAGTTTGTTTGTTACAACACAGTAATCTCTAGATATATCAGTCGGATTTCAAAAAATATTTTTGCATGTGAAAGCCACATTCATGAGGAAGAAATAAATTCATTAACTCTAGGACCGTTAGGGGCCGAGATAAAGAAGAGGAATTCTAAGCGAAATCGAAGTAATAGCACGAGATCACGTGGAAAAGTCTCTGCTAATCTACTCAACAAAATGCTTAAAATAATGTATTCCGTCACTGATAGACAACACACAACTTAAACCGCTGAGTCTAGAAGCATGAAATTTTGCACAAGAGTTCGTTATATATCGAAAGTGAACTTTAAAGACGGATTTTATAAAATTCATCGCCCAATGGGATTAAATAAGGGATGAAAGTTTGTATAGAAGTTCGTCAGTTTTGCCGTTTTGAGCACATGGTTTATCAAATATCTTCCAAAAATGTAAACATGAAAAACTATTATTTGAATCTGCTAGCTGTTTAGTTTCGGCATCGAGTTTGCCCTGCGTGTCAATAGGATTACCTGCAGGCAGGATCCATAGTCAGTTCGAAGCCCGTTATAAAGCTCGCAATCCATCGTCACTTTGATTAAACCCACGGATATGTTCTATGCAATTGGAATCGGCAGATAGTTTTTATCGATCTAGGAAAATCGTTGGTGAAAAATATTTGAGAGTTGTCTCTCTGACGTACTGTTTACGTGTAGCAGTTTTATTATTGCTTGTTAGATTAGTATAATACCATGCCATACCGCTTTCAAGGGTTCGTTCAGTTTCATTGGTGAAATTCGCCATTAGTATGGGCAATTGCAATATGCCTGTGTCCCAGCAGTGGGAACAATATAGGCTGATTATGCTATAAAAAATATTTTATGTGTCGTAGCGTATCGAATGCCTTTGCGTGATCCGATTTGAACTATATTTAGGTATACATACCTACAAATAATAAAGCTGAACAGTTTGTATGAACTCGCCAATCTCTGGAACTACTTACTAGTCGGATTTGAAAAATTATTTTTGCATTTAATAGCCCAATCCTCAAGGAAACTATAGGCTCTATAAAATCACACTAGCACCCTTAGGAACTGAGCAAAAAGGAAAAAACACTAAGCGAAAGCGAAGTAACAGCACGGGCGTGCGATGCGACCGGGTGTGAATAGAAATTTCTTGCGGACAAAATCATGAGCAGAAGCTAGTTGTTGAATAAAACGAATCCATGATACATAATTTGAAATGCCAAGAATAACTAGGATAAATCTAAAACCATCTAGGATCCACTATTCACGACAGACCAATTAATAACCATCGACCATGCAAAAGTAAGTGCAGAAAGAAAATAAGCTTGCTTTATTTTTCCATATACTGTAAAGTACAAACACTAAATCATAGGTAGCTACTAAAAACCCTGCTCCTTATACACCCGCTTTTCAAAATACCCCAAGTGCTGCTGAAGTGTTTGTTGTAAGAGCACAGGAAATTGATTCGCTCTACACGTCCCTCTCAAGGGGGACGGAGGACTTGCAGTGACGTTGAGTGATGCATGGGACTTGAGGGAGGTTATGTGTTTTGTTATGTACAGGAGGGTGGTAGTAGTTGGATATAATGGATTCTAAGATCGGGTGTTCTTTGTTCAAGCGATTTACCTACGTATAAATGATAATGATAAATAATAAATGATTTAATTTGTGTAAGTAGGTTTTTTACAAACACTCAATCACATTTTAGAAACGAAATGAGGTCGGCGTTTGCTCTCTGAATTCTTGGTCAGCATGCGAAGCATGACCACCGTAGAAACGAAAAACAAATTGAAGAAGGATTTGTACGATGTCAAAAATGAAGAGCAGATAAATGTCACTTTGTCTTCTTAGATAGAGAAAGAAGTGGTCGTGCTACGCGTGCTGATCATGTGAAACCATGTAGATTGGTATCTGAAATGGTTTTTCGAGGAAAGCACAACACAGAAGTGAATTTATCAGTAATCATACAGCTTAACTCATAGTACTACGATTACATGTTTCGTAGGTGTTATTCAGAAAGACTGAATTCCAAACTCAACTCCAACCGTCTTAACGGCTGTGTCTTTGCTACTAATAATAAGCTTGGACTCGGGTTACCAAGTTTGGTTGAAACCTTTAACAGATTACTATTAAAAAAACTCGTTGAAGCAATTGTATGTACATATTTAAGGCCTAGTGCCATTTTCTGCATATGGTATATAGTTTGAGATGAGAGCCTGTAACAGAATTCACGATGCAAAAGATTATAGAGATTAGATTTTGCGGAATCCAATGCTTGAAATTTCCAGTATTCAGACGGGCTACCTACCTATCTCGAGGCTACAGATAAAGACAAAGAATACGTTCATAAAACATTTCACCGCTCTATCACTAATATGTCATCGAAAGTCAGGATTTACAGTCTGTTTCAATCCTATTGAATGATCCATCAAAAAATCTGATTTGTTGAGATGAAGACGATAGCATAATGACGCTCTTCAGTAACTCTAAGCATTTCACAATGCATATCTACTAAACTCGTTAATTCACGAGCATCTGCTAAAAACCATCTCTCGAATCCAAATCACAAAAATAACTAAACAAAATGACACAAAGCTTCACTAAACCAACATAAGCTACATAATATATACGCGCATGTCTCTCACATTAGAAGGATTGCCCTCGTACAAATAGTGAATTGTCAGTATTGTCACAAACCCGTCGCCAACAATGGCTGTTCGACTTGTAGTTTTTTTTTTCTGATGTAATAAAGTTTAATCCGAAAATCCCCGCAGGCAAGTGGATGTTGTAGGCCAATTATTTGTGGGTAAGACGCTCCTTCAACGGTGCCGTTGTGTTGGGAGAGATGGAGAGGCTGTTGTGGTTAAAAGTTTTTGGTAGAAATCTGTTCTTGAAACTGAACATTATAATTTGGTTTAGTGTTAGATATCTGACATTCAGCTCAAATAAATTCTTGTTTCTTAGTCTTCATCTGTATAATGATTTAGCAAATGCATAATCAGGATATAAAATTTTCAACTAGCTGCAACTAGTGACAATTAATAGGTACTTATTGAATGACATAATTCATATAAACAATGTTGACTCCAAACACAGGTTTACTCATGTTGCTTCAGTACCTTTTAAGAGTTAACACTCACGCAGTCACCACATTCAGTCAAACTTACAATTTGTTCCTTTGTGAGATTGAAAAGTCTTACAAACGGAACTCCATAATTTGAGTTAGGTCAACGCAAAACTAACTGCCAGAGTTCCTCTATTCTCCAGATCAACTTTCAAAAATGTCGACTCCATTCATCTCAGTAGATCAACTCGCAAAACAACAAAAATTTATTCCTGCTTTCTCAACAATTCCTTCGTTCAATAGCTCATTCATTGTTATCGCGGCTGCACGATTAAACGCGCGACAAAAAAATCGCAAATGATATCCGCACAAGTTCTAGTGTTACTTGAGATAAATCTTATTGTGGAAATCATAGTTGCATTGCAAGACAAATATTCTTCTGCAGACTATTCCACCTCTATTTCGTCGTTTTAAAGTTTATTTTTGTTTGATTGGAGTGTAGTATTTTATTGTATTGCGTTTGTGATCGTCGTCACAGATAGTATTTTGACATTTTCATCCCATTTTGCTGCATTGTCACCGCTGCAGGCTAATCGTCTGGAACGATGCGACAATGCGGTTCATTGTCGATTCAATGTTTTTGTTGTGTAATGCGTTTAGAACGTAGGTATCAGTCGCATAAACGAGGTGTCTTTCTATGTTCTATGTTATACGGTTTGGTTTCCGCACTTAGTCCTTTAAGTGGACCATTGTGCGTGAGCCATGGCGGCCGTCAGTGGTTATTCCAACCAGCCCACCTCCCTCCAGAAGTTAGCTATAACTCCTGGTTTGTTGAGAACATCCGTGTAAGATTTGGGTGCCCCGAGGGTTTCTGTTCTAATCTGGGCTACGCCTGTACATTCGAAAAGCACATGCGCGACGGTTTCATCAGCCTCCATGCAGGCCCTGCACAGGGGGCTGTCCGTTAAGCCTATTGTGTGGAAGTGTTTGTTTAGCGGGCAGTGTCCCGTGATGGTCCCAGTCACCAGACGCAGGTCCTTTCTGTCCAGGCGTAACAGACGTCTGCTTAACTTGCCATTCAAAGATGGCATTGCTTCCCTAGATTGCCTGCAGCCTGGTGTCGAGGTCCACCAGCTCTCTGCTTGTGTGTGTGTGTAGTCCTGAAGCCACCTGCGTATCTGGTTAAATGGGATGGGCACGATGGGTTCGGGTCCATAGACTGATTTGCTGGATGCCCTCCTAGCTAGTTCGTCAGCAGCATCGTTGCCTAGTGATCCGCTATGTCCTTTTATCCATTGAGAGGTGTCTTTTTTACTACTTGTTTTTGTGTTTGTTTATTCTGAGGCTTAACATTTTTCATTTTATATTTCGGAAAATTAAGTAGTTTACTCATGTCTGCATAAACATTGCTGTTTTGTCAATTTTCGGGTATCGTAATATCATAACGTTAACAAGCGACTAAAGCATTTTACCAAGATAAAACGAAGTGTACGGATTGGGCATCTCGCAATGGCACACTAACTTTAACGCATTGCAACTACAGCGTCTACAGCATAATCCGTTACGTACTGTCGAGGAAACTTACATCAGACCAATTTGAAAACAAAATCCCCTGCACACTATGACCACATATGTTAGCAAGCGTTACTGTAGCTGCTGATCACTGCAAGCAATAATAGTTCTTACGGTGTATAGATGTTAGTTTCCCCGACGTAACATAACATCACGCCGTGTTTCCCCGAATGGCTGGGCTGAGATGTACCTACTTATAGTACACCCACATGTCGCCAGTTATGTTTAAGTCCCATGTAAGAGGAGGCAAGCCTATTGCCATCAAATTGAGCACAAATCCAGACTCCGGGCCGGACTGCTAAATTCCTGACAGAAAACCCCAATAAAACTTTGACCGTTCTAAGTTTCTAACCCAGAATATCATGCGCAGCAGTATCGCTTGCGGTCACTATCCCAACGAGGCAGTCACTTACCTGCCCTAACCTACTTCCTACGAATATCTATCTATATATAAAAATTTCGTGTCACGATGTATGTTCGCGATAAACTCCGAAACTACTGAACGGATTTTGATAAAATTTTGTAACCATTTATAATATGGTCCAACTTAAAAGATAGAATAACTTACATCTCAATTTATGGTAGGTAGGGTAGGTAGGTAGGGTAGCGTAGGTAAGGTAGGGTTGGTAGGGTAGGTAGGGTTGGTAGGGTAGGTAGGGCAGGTAGGGTTGGTTGGGTAGGTAGGGTAGGGATTTTGTATGAATTACTTTTGGACGGACAGGACAACGTCTGTCCGGTCAGCTAGTAATAATAAATGGGAAAGTTTGGATGTTTAGATGTTGGTATGTTTGTTACTTTATCACGCTAAAACGGCTGAACGGATTTGGATGAAATTTGGCACACATATAGTTTATAACCTGAACCATCTAGGATAGTTTTTATCCCAATAGTACGTTCCGGTGGGATCATTTTCGACCTCCATTGGGGCGAACCTGCTGGAATAAGCTAGTTTAAAATAAATTACTGATCAAATTCACTCTCGAAATCCATCCAGGTGCAGCTTTACTTCGATCCCATACCAAAACAGTAAACACAAAACGCTTGTACAACAAATAATTATAGCAATAACCCAATGAAAAGGCGCCAAAGCCAACAATGAACTCCGTTGGAAATCCTTGAAATAAGATTTAATAACGTTTTGTTGGAACCCAATGCTCTTTTAACAAACCTCTTTGTCGAACCTATTTGTGTCAGCATCCAGTTTGTCCTGACCCCCTTCGATTCTCATCTGGACTTAGGAACTGTGTTATAAGTAGGTGTACTAGCATCGTTCAGGAGTTCATGTTTCACTGGTAATATTTCAACAGCATCTTCCGTTTGATAAGTTGTTTTTTGTTATTAAAAATCTTTGAACACAATTTCTCTGGAGTCGGGTGCTGCGGATTGTATTGTTGTGTTGGCACAACTGATCTGTTCGGATTGTTATTGCTCATGGGGGCATAAAAACTTATAATCGCTGACGGGTTGAGCAGTAACGGCTCTACTTGAGACTGCGTTTGAGTTTGTTTTTGCTTTAGTATTCGATTTTGCATAGCATCATAAAGGGATACTTTGGCGATTATTTTGGCGTTATATCTTCTTTCAATGAAATATCGGTGATTAATAGAAGTACTTAGATTTGATGGCTAGGCTAATTTACCGATTTAGATAAATGAATGGCTTTAAAAAAAACTAAGATTATATTTTGTACAAGTTCAGTAATAAAAACTTAGCCTGTGATAAAAGAGTTCTAGAGTGCCACATAGGAACAAACATACATAGGCTGAAATACATTACCCTCCGTTGTGTCGCGCACTCGGGTAGTAATAAGGGTATCTACATATAGGCAGTCGCTCCATGTAAAATACTGGGATTCAACTGCATCTAGTCAGTAATTGTATCTTTGGGAAAGTTGTTTGTTATGATGAGTACAATCATGTAAATAATTTAACGGTCACTAATTACCAGTCACTCTGTATAGCTTGGGAAGAGGCAAGGTAGAAGGTAGAAGAATGCCGGATATAATCATTGGGATATTTTCAGAGCTTTCTGCTTCTAATAACGACCGCTTTTGCTCATTGTCTGCTGATCTATGTACTGTTTGATCAACTTGAGGATCTCACAGGGGCTCCCTGTACCGGGTCGAACAATGAAAAACCTGTGTAGTGAGAATGAGGGTTTTCTGGCAACACTGAGACGTCAGGTCCGAGCACCTGTCAAGTGTCAAAGCGCTTACAGACTGAATGGTGAACGAATGACATCAAATATTTTATGTTCATGTCGAACTGGAAGACCTCTTGTCAAAGCGGCACCAACTGGTGGCTTGAATATTCAAAAACACCCACATAAAATAAGTATTTCGTAAATTCTACGCTTTCGTGTATACAGCACCGCGCCTGCCAAGCTTCCTAAACAAAAAACATAAGCTAATAAAGGACGATGGGCAACCGACTATAGACTCCGTCCCCTTTTTAGGGTTCCGTACCTCAAAAGGGAAAACGGAACCCTTATACGATCACTTTGTTGTCCATCTGTCTGTCTGTCAAGACCCTTTTTCTCAAGAACGCGTGGAGGTATCAAGCTGAAATTTAACAAATACTCAGATCTACTGTCCCTTGGAGCTGTGAAAAAATCAAACTTCTAAGCCAACGCAATCAAAAGATACAGCCGTTTATTTTCGCCACTCGCAAGGGAATCAAAACCTACACTTCCCGTGAACTCAGAATCTTGAAATTTGGTAAGAAGCAACGTCTTATAGCACAGATAAAGGAAAAATTGCGAAAAGCATACATTTTTAGTTTCATCATATAATAAAAATATTTTTAATCATTTTAATCTTACCACCCCTTTCCTCATGAACGCGTAGAGGTATTAAATTGAAATTCTTATCAAATACTCAGGTCTATAATACCTTAAAGCTGGTTCGTCAGATTTGTACGTAACCCTCGGTGCGCGAATCCGACTCGCACTTGGCCGGTTTTTTTTCTGATCCAACAGTTTTATCCACATTTATGTCTCATATTATTCATTACTTGCTACAAACTAACAAACCGTTTGTTTCAAGTCTTGAATATATGGGGTTCCCTGTAAAGTTCTTCTTTAACTTTGTTTTATGTAACGAAAATATACTTAGGTGTTTGTTTTCTATAATACAATTTTCCATAAATTTGTGTTTTAATAAACTACTGAAGTAGGTAAATAAATAAAATACCCATAAGATTTTCACTTATTTTTTAAATAATTAAACGTATTTTGTACCAATAAATAAATTTCGGTTTTTCTCTGAAAACCCCATAGAAGTATGGGGTTTTCAGAGAAAAAACGAAATTTCGGTCGTCGCAATTGGAAAGAATTATCAGTAGGTAAGCCAAGACCTTTTAAATGACATACATCTCAAGTCTCTTTGACTAAGTTTTAATTTTGGTGACGATAGTGCTCATCGTCCTTTGAAGGCTAAATCAGCTTGACAGTTCGAATGTAATTGAAGTTAATTTATAGCGAGCCTGTACAACGAGGTCGTCGTCGATAACCTTTACAATACTAACTCTATATCTTCATCAGACACAAATCAAATACTACCCTCAAATGCCGAATCCTTGTAAGTCTTGAACATCAATAGTCACATAACTAGTTTTGCCATTGCTGGTATTTATTCAGGGTGGCCGGGGGTTGCGGTCGGGTCCGATAGCCCAAGGCATCAATATTGTCCCTGTGTTCAAACGACCCACCCCTATAGGCGGAGAGAGTATAGTAACCCTTATGAAACATGTGAATTTAGGAATTGCTCAAATTGTTTTGTCTTGTGACTATCAACTGTGCTGTGCGTAGGTACTATTAAGGGTCAACTGAGCCTTTGATTTTTGAAATTAGCAACTTTGGCGTGAAGGAAGAAATAATTCATTTGTATTTAAATAATACCATAGAGCAGTGGTGGCCAAGTGGTAACGGCCGCGACTTACGAGTTGTATGTAGGTCGTGAGTTCGAACCCAGACAGGCGCTTTACTTTGTGTAAATTATTTCATCACCACTGTTCTCAAAACGGTGAAGGAAAACATCGTGAGGAAACCGGCATGTTCTAGAACCAAAAATTCGAAGACATGTGACATCTACCAACCCGCACTGGGCCCGCGTGGTAGATTACGGCCCAATCTCTCTCACCTCTCAGAGGAGGCCTGTGTCCCAGCAGTGGGAACATTATAGGCTGATGATGATGATTTAAATAAATAAAAAGATCTATAACGTAACATTACATAAGGCAGGTTAGGCAGAGGTGTAACCTACATTCACATTTCGCAAAGGTCTTTGTCAGTCAGAAAATAATCAAAGTATTAGGAACACTTTTAGTGCTGGGTACCCAAAGGGTGCCAATGGAACTCTTCAATTACTAAGTACTAAGCCTCCGCATGTCTGTCTGTCAATTGGCTGTAACTCATGAAACGTATTAATTATGTAGACAGTTGAAATTTTCGCAGAAAATTCTCAATTGCGGCTATAACTACAAATATTACAAAAAGTAAGTATTACTTTAAGTACTTTAAGTACTAAGTGTGAAGATGTTGAAATAAAGTACTGTCGTTACAGTACTGTGGTAAACATACATACAACTCACGCTTTCCTCATACGGCCTTCGGGGGTTGGCAGAAATTACAGAACGCCACCAGGCACAAATGAGATATTCATTCTGCCTTTAAGGTGGATCTAGTCGTCATTTTTTCCATACAGACTTCAGGAGTTCGTTACTCCACTGTTCGACAATGCACAACAAAAATTTAACATGGTGTGGTTTTGTCTCATTATTAATATTGTCTGTAAGGAACCAGAATCATCATCATCATCATCATTTCAGCCGGAAGACGTCCACTGCTGGACATAGGCCTCCCCCAATTTCGGGGGAGCTTGATATAATCGCCACGCTTGGCAGGCGGGTTGGCGATCACAGTATGGTGGTAAAATGCATAGAGAACGCTGCTGCCCATTCCCTAGTAAGTCCCTTAGTCACCTTCTACGATACCCACGGGAAGAAATGGGATGGTGTTATTCTTTACGTCCGGCACCACACTGTACCAGAACCAGAATACTAAAATAAAAAGCCATTAATAAGTTATGAGCCAACAAAGATTAGTTTTTCTTGCTAATTTGACCTAACTTTGGGTGTGTTTAAGTAATAAAAGAAGTGTAAAATCTCCAAAACCAAATCGGTATCGACGAACGGCTCAACTATCAAAAAGTTCAATAAACTTTATTGGTCATTGATTTATGCAGTGGTTTTTTCATAAAACCCGATCTTCCGAAAGACTTCGCGCCTGTTTTACTATAAATTATCCTGCATCTCACTCAGTAACATTGTGCGTGTAGACTAGCGTCTAACTGCTCATAACTGATACTACCTCTGTCGGACACGATGCCTGGTGAGACAGCGTGCTTTTTAGCCAGGCTCACCAGTGAGTTCGAGCCCGCGACTAGATTCCCCTTAAGAAACCATATGACTGACTGATTTACTTGATTTTACAGACGTACTTTTATAGTTAAAATTCTGCGTATCATGAGCATTCATGAGGAAGGTAATTATAGTATAATTTGTTAAGGTTTCGTGTATAATAGTTGACGCGGGCGACGCCGCTGGCAAAAGCTAGTAGCTACACTTACGAGGTCTAAACCTAAAATCCTATTGTTTGGTATCTTATTTCATATTTTCAAAACAATTATATGCACTATAGTATTTTAAGTGTTTTCATTCATTGTCTTCCACACTTTGTGTCTATTAGTACGTAAATGCAAAACCATCAATACTTCCTCTCAGTTGCTGAACCGTTTTCACAGTAACTTAGCTTATCTGACCAAAACCAGGAAGTTTACACGGGACCTCCGGGAGAATCAAATAGCTCTTCCCTTTTAGGATTCCATGCTTCGCCGCCATGCACTTCCCCTGAATTGTGGTTGGGCAGATATCTGAACCTGTATTGGTGTTGTATTGGTTGCCATATGTTACCTGCCTCTGCGATTATGAGGGGCATGTACTCATGTCCTGTGTCCCGGAATCTAATCAATTTTTAGAGGTATTGTCTCGTTGTTCTGTTGGTACCTCTATCGATGAAGATAGATAGATGTCA
Organism: Polymixis flavicincta; assembly: GCA_949987655.1. Taxonomy (NCBI): domain Eukaryota; kingdom Metazoa; phylum Arthropoda; class Insecta; order Lepidoptera; family Noctuidae; genus Polymixis; species Polymixis flavicincta. The sequence goes on from OX465190.1 coordinate 6,250,673, forward strand.
CGTATACAGGGTTGGTTTAGAAGACCTGCTAAATTTAAGAGTGTGGTAGAAACCATGGGACTAATATCGTCATTGCGAAAAGTTAATCAACCGTCCTATATAAAACTTAAATACCTTCTCGACCAAAATGTATGGAACAGCTGCTTTTTTTTTTCGCGAATACGATATTGATCTTATGGAGCAAGTGGTTCAGTTTGATGATTTGGCAGGTCTTTGAGAACTAACCCTGCATTTGTCTTAGGTTTGATCATTGACTATGCTAAACAATGCGTTAATATTTGATACAAATGCCCGTTTTCACAAATGCTAAGCGAAACCTTAATAATGTGAGCTTTTAAAAAAGCAACGCTCGATTCAACGCTGAATGTTTAAAATACGAAAGCACGTAAAACCGGGAATAAAAAGCTTTGAACAATAAAGGGCTTAAAAGTTTCAACGTTTCTGATTAATTTACTCCAAAAAAATACCACTTTGGTCGACTACATAGAACTCTCAGATTATAAAACAATTTATAATCTGAGATAGAACTGTTGTGTTCGCCTGAAGTGCTGGTATAATATCTATACAATAATAAGAGAAATCTTACTTGGAACTTACCAAGGTCTTCAAAGTTTGACGCGAAATCCTGATAACGAAATTCTTAATAGGTACGTACCGTTAATATGAATGGCAGATTAATGCTAAGATGATGAATTCAAATAACTCTCGAAATAGTTGTCATTGTCAAGATGAGTTTACCGATAAACAGATGTTTCTATAGCTTCTGTAAAATACGCAGAAGCTCTATACGTATGTAAAATAATCTCTTAACGCCTACTTATGTTTCAAATTTAAAGTTGCCAAAGTCTATTTTACGATTCTGCAAACCCTACTCGTAAAGTGACAAAGAGTCAACAACAAAAACCCGAAACCACGTTAACCGAAACGATTTGATCGAGTCTCGTCATCGCCATACACCTCTATAGAATCTAAATAAAGTACATCGGAGTACAACGTCCAAATTAGGCGCGAAATCGCTCACGAGGGCTCGCAAAAACCTCGTTAGAGCCGCCATGTTTGTTCGGCGACAGTAAGGGGCGCACCCTCTATGTACACAATCACCACACAACACTGTCCTGTAGAAAGGACTTTTGAGACCAAACCGACCTTTAACACTACTGCCTAAAGTTCAAAATCCTATGTGCCGTTTCATCTAAACGCAAGTTGCTGTGGCTAAGGGTGTATGTGCCGGGCCAGGGTGTGGGTAACACCCTTGTCGCGTTGTGCGACGGAATAGCTCGTATGTGAAATGGATATGCAATGCGATACTGAAAGTGATATTCATGGAGGTGATACGAGAGGACAAATTTATATTTTTATGAAATCAAATATGTCATGCGTTGAAAATTGCCTCGTAATTTGTGTACTCACTATTCATGGCAAATAAGCTTGCTAATATACCTTTGGAAAAAACTTAAAGACTATTCTAACAATTTCTCCAAATCAAAAGACTCAAAGGAATTTTCAATAAGTGTTTGTTTAAAACAGCACCTAATGTTCGGTAACATATAGGAATATACTTTTTCCCTGAGGCTGTATGGTGGCTGGTTATGAATATTATAGGCCTCTACATATATTTCTGTAACTGACTCAATTTGCATGATATAGTAGTTGATATGCACGTGTCTTATACAGGGTTATTTGAAAAACACCAAAAACCTCTTAAGAGGTCATTGTACTCATCATTATGAACAAATTTTACTATTGGACCAAACCTGAAATCTCGAAAAAAAAATCAGCTGTTCCCTACATTTATGTTCGCATATATCTCGTCAAAATGTAGGGAAAAGATGTTTTTTTTTTTCGCGATTTCAGGTTTGGTCCCATAGTAAAAGTTGTTCATAATGATATGCAGGGTTACTGTATATATACCCAAAAACCAAATACTACTTCGGAAGTATCATTCTTCTCTGTTCTGAGTGAAGATCGCAGTTTTAAAACTGCGTAACTTTATGACCCCAACGATTAATCCTCCTAGTTCCATAAGGAACTCTTGGAAATACTTTCTGATTCCTCATTTTACTAGTTTCACTATCAACGGTCTCTGATACATTGTTCTCAGGCTTATTTTGCTCACCAGTTTTTTTTTTTTTTTTTTTGTATGTCTTCTTACTACCATCTGTCGCGAATCTGAAACAGTTTTACTCACGACTATATCCAAACGTAAGGTAGGATATGGTTTGGACCCCTATGTCATTTCTAACTTTAAAGAAGAAAGTCTCAAACGATTAAGAGGGTGGGTTATCGACCACGTTGAGAACTTATGGTCTAATATAATAGTTTCCAATCTCAGATGAGCGTGGCTACACTTTTGAGAATAGATAAAAAATATTTTAAGCATACTTTGACCCTTAAAGTGACTCACTTCTTTTGTATTATGCTGCAAAACCAAGACATAACATTACGCATCTATTTCCCGAAGGTTAAGACAGGGTGTTGTCTAGTTATGTTTAAGTTCCATAACCCAAAGAGAGAGACAGATAGTCTGTTACCAACATTTCGCAACATGCATTCTAATCCAATACCTAAAAAACTTAGCTACAGTCTATGTAGTGACGGTAAAAACAAGGTATTCCAATATCTAATGGTACAAAAAGCCGACGTGCAAGCTTGCAATATCGAGAAATTCCCCAAAAGAATGAAATACTTGTGCTGGGTGCCTGTAGTCATCATCAGGGCTCGTATCGATTGCGATTAGACCCTCTGCCACCCTCGGCGTGTAAGGTAGACGCACACTGCGAGGGGATAACGCTTGGAGATAGAACAATGGTAGGGAAAGACGATAGTACCTATCAAGTTTGGCGTGCTTTGTTTAAAGAGCTAAACTGATTGAAGATTTGAAAAAGCCTTAGAGGTAATTAGGCATATTAACGAAGTCTCTAAATTCGTCATCATTCAAAGTTAAGCACTTTGAAACACGACAGCAAAATTGCAGGCAAATATTAGTTCTATTCTTTTCTTCACCACCTAAACTAAATTAAGAGTATATATTGCTATATCTTACTGACAGACTATAAAATAAAAAGACAAGTGGCGCAACTAAATTACGTGTCGATTGCCTTGAATTTGGCATGATAAATTTAGTTCGTCGTAGTTGCGTCAAAGAAAATCCTAGTTCAACTAAATTTGACAGCTCTTATTTATTTGCGCCTCTTTCTGTTTTTCCTTGTTTCATTAGAACGAAAAAGATAGCAATAGCCTAAATTAAATTTCGTTGATGCACAACAGATTCATCTCCTCTCTCCTACCACATCTATCCTTATTTTTTTGCTCCTTTAACGGAAGCAGAGTAAAATCCAGCTAATAGCTAGAGTTGAGCTTGAATTCAGATTGCTTGATCACAACACACTTTAAAGCAGTGGTTCCTAAAGTTGACTGGACTGCGACCCTCCTAACAAAACTTCCAAATTCGGGACTCACCTCTTGGCTGTCATGGAGAAAAAAAGGGGTATAACTAGGTATGAATGAAGGACTGTTCATAAAAGAAAAAAACATTAAGTAAGAATTGAAAAAATTACTTATAAAGAGTGCTATTTAAAGAGAAGGATGTATTTGTTTACTATTTTTTGTTGTCACTGCTTATAGCTTTAGCTTCAACTAACAAGCAAGGATCAGTTTGTCAGCAATTGAAACCCAGTATTTCGCAGCTTGCCATCGAATTAATTTTTCAGTGACGTATCTTCTGATAAATCAATGAGTTCTTCACTTGAACGTATCGCCCAATTTTACAAGGCCGACCAAATATTCGCCCGCGACCCACCAGTGCCACTCACCACCACTCACCACCACCACTCTTATCCAATGTCAGTACCTAATCGAAAAAAAAAAGAAGATTCTCCTAACAACTCTGAGGCTTATCTGACGGTGAACATATCTCCGAGCGTTTCTCCATCCAAGTACCAGTGTACCCTTACGTTGAGAGGACGAATTAATTCCAGCAATTAATGGAGGGCTTAGGGTCGAAGTGATCCTCCCCTGTTCGCAAAATTCAATTATTGATGCCTCCGTCTTTACGAGGGTGCCTGAATAAGCCAGGGTTAAAATGTAGCTGATCGGACGAAATCTTGTAGTTTAAGGGGAAAAGTAAATGGCGTCCGGGGAATATTACTTTATATTCTTCATTAATTTTATTTATGATTAGCTTTAGCCAGCGGTTTTGCCCACGTGGAGGTCGGAAATTATGCTACGGGAACATTCTACCGGGATAAAAAAAGTATCCTATATGTTAATCCAGTTTATAAACTATCAGTGTGTCAAATTTCATCCAAATTTTTTCGGCCGTTTTTGCGTGTTTGAGTAACAAAAACTTTCACATTTATGATAGTAGAAATTTGATTAGTAGGAATCGTAGGATAGTAGGATTTAATGAACGATATACATATTTTATTCTAGGTACCAAATGTTGCTATAAAAGATCAAAGTCATAAACGACATTATACAGTGTATTTTCATTGTAAGACTACTGTTGCTGGAATATGTTGCTACATATTCCAAATTTTTTAGAAATACCTGTAAGTTAGCTAAAGCCTTGTACATTAGCAACAAGATCCAAACAGCAGAGAATAAAATAAAAACAGTTTGGAAAGTAATTAATAACGAAACTGGTAGGAAAAAAATACGAAATACGGATTATACATTGGAGACTTCGCGTGGTGCCATAAGCTCTAACATAGAAGTAGCTCAAGAGTTTGTAAAATTCTTTACTAATATACCGTCTAAAACGACGGATTCTTTAAATTCGTCCCCCGATGTCTCAATTGATTTATTAAGAGCGAACGTTCCAAGCTGTCCAGTTGAATTTCAATTTAAGCACATAACCCCTATAATAGTTTTAAAATCTTTTCGGCAAATCAAAATCAAATTGTCCGAAGATCTATGGGGAATGTCTATAAAAGTTTGTACATCCATAATCGAGACCATAGCACCATACTTGGCTTTAATATTTAATTTGTGTGTGGATCAAGGAGTCTTCCCCGATTTAATGAAATATAGTAAGGTTCTACCACTATTCAAATCTGGGGACAGCAAAGACGCCAACAATTATAGACCAGTATCCGTGCTGCCGGTATTCAGCAAGGTGTTCGAAAAGATAATGCTCAATCAAATGCTTAATCATTTTAATACCAACAAAATCTTACACGATCAGCAATATGGTTTCACCAAAGGACGTTGTACGACTGACGCCGGTGTTACCTTATTAAAACACATATTTGCAGCTTGGGAGGAGGCTCAGGATGCCATTGGAATTTTTTGTGACCTCTCCAAGGCAAGGACTGTGTTAATCACGAAACCTTGCTTTTAAAACTTGAGCATTACGGACTAGGTAAACTTGCGCTCAGTCTAGTAAAATCTTATTTAAATGATAGACAGCAAAAAGTTCATATAAATGGTGTCAATTCAAATGGTTTAAAAATAAAAATGGGTGTTCCACAAGGCTCAATATTAGGTCCTTTCCTCTTTTTAGTAAATATTAATGATCTACCCCATTTATTAAAAAACCAACCACAAATGGTGTTATTTGCTGACGATACATCCTTAATTTTTAAAATAAATAGACGTGCATCAAATCTTGACGACGTAAATAATGCCCTACTGCTGGTACAAAATTGGTTCACTGCTAATAATTTAGTGTTAAATGGGAAAAAAACTAAATGCATAAGATTTGCTTTACCAAATGTTAAAAGTACTGATTGTGACGTAGTATTGAATAAAGAGAAACTAGAATTCGTCGATAAAACTGTTTTCCTATGGATCACGCTCGAATCAAAACTACAGTGGAGTCCTCATTTAACAGCTCTTGCAGGACGGCTAAGTTCAGCAGCATATGCTGTAAGAAAAATCCGCCAATTCACTAATGTAGAAACCGCGAGGCTAGTCTATTTCAGTTACTTTCATAGTATCATGTCATACGGTATTTTACTATGGGGACGGGCTGCAGATATCGAGTCTATTTTATTCTGCAGAAAAGAGCCATTAGAGCAATATATGGCCTCCGTACGCGGGATTCTCTAAGGGAACTGTTCAAAGTTATTAATATCATGACGGTACCTTGTCAATATATCTATGAGAACATCATGTACGTTAGGAAAAACTTAAATCTTTTCAGTAAACGAGGTGAAAGACACACCATTAGAACGAGAAATAGGCACCAATTGGTTCAACCAGGCTTCAGACTGGCTAAAGTAGACTCATCCTTCATGGGGTACTGTTTAAAATGTTACAATAAAATACCTCCCCACATACTCGAACTGAATGAATCGAAATTTAAATCTTGTATAAAACGCACACTATGCAGCCATGCTTATTATAAGTTGGGGGATTACATCGCTGACAAAAATGCTTGGCTAAACGCTGCTTGTCCTGCTCCACAAGGTAGCTTAAACTAAATTGAATAACATTGAAAACATTGTTGGAGCTGCTGAAGACTGTAAAAGCTAGATATCTTTGCATTGTATACATTCAAATTTTTGTATTGTATAATTGCATAGCATATGTGTGAGCACTATGTTCCTACTATAATGCAAACATTTACAGGGTACGTCTTTCATTGACTTGAATGTGCCCTGGCAGCTGAGAGTATGTCATGCTCACTCAAATGTCTCGCTGGTGGTGGCGTGTGTGTTGGATCATTAAGTTCCCTTCAAAATGGTTGAGCTGAATGGTGCTGATGCATACGTCATGTCCGTGAACGGGCGCCGCCAGTAGGGACTGGTCATCTCTTAGCTCCCACGGCTTATTTTAATTGTTATTTTATTTTAATTACGGACGCTTTTAATGTGCACTTTTTACATCGTTCTCACATTGATAATTTCAACATAATGATGTAACCCAACTTTTTGTAACAAAATCTTGATTTTAAAAGAGTGTCCATGGAGTTTCTTGCCCGTTCTTCTCCATAGGTACCTACGCTTTGGAATGGGCAACTAGCTTCATCTTTCTAACTCACCGACCTTGACAATTCAAAAGTGCCTGTAATTGGTTTATTTGAAATAAATGCTTTGAGTTTGAGTTTGAGTTTGTTTATTAACGTTATTATTTCGTTTATTTTCTTCAATACATATTCAGTATATTTTTAAATATTTTTACAAAAATGATTAAAAAAAAACATTTAAAAATATAAAAAAAAATAGTAGCCCACCGGTATCGGGAACAGGGTCCAAGCTACCGGTGGTCAGGGCTGCTGAGAGAGGAACCTCCTCACTATACGCGCCGTGTCCAGTAGAACTGCTTTCTGGATCAAGCCCTTGATCCAGCTGCCTAACGAGAGCCTCCTGAGGTGTTGGTCGAGGCTCTTGGCTATAATGCCATTGGCCGTCACGACTATCGGCACAATGACTGCTGTATCCACATCCCACATGTCGACAACCTCGCGTGCCAGGTCAAGATACTTGATTTTTTTATCTTGCTCAGCTTTCACGAGGTTCTCGTCATGTGGGACTGCTATATCAATAATCATTGTGCGACGCTCTAGTCGATCTATCACCACTATGTCCGGCTTATTGGCAACAATAGTCCGGTCAGTGATGATAGATCGATCCCAATACAATGTGATAGTGCCATTTTCGAGAACTGGGTCGGGCACATACCTATAGTACGGTACTTCTGAATCCACAAGACTGTATTTCAGAGCAAGTTGCTGATGGATAATCCTGGCTACAAGGTTGTGCCTATGCAAGTAGTCTCCGTTAGCCAGACGAGAACAGCCAGAAATAATGTGTCGGATTGATTCCCCCGGACGGTGGCATGCCCGACAGATGTCAACCGTGCCATCCTTCACAATATATTTCCGGTAGTTGTTCGTCATCATAACTTCGTCCATAATTGCAAAGACAAAACCTTCGGTTTCTCCAAAGAGATCACCGAATCGTAACCAGGATACGGACGCTAAGAAGTCTACATCTGGTCCATGTAGGACTCGATAAAAGCGCCCGTGAAGCTCTTTGCCCTGCCATACCTCCCTGCGGTCATTAGTATCTAATACTTTAGGTTTGCGCCAGTTCTCGTTAGCCAAGGAGAGCGGGGTGAGTCCCTTGTCCACTGAGACCACATCTCGGTGCATCCCCACGTCGGCTTCTAAGAAATATTCCCTGAGACTGCATATCTCGCGATTGTGGAGGGTCTGAGCGTTTAAGAAGCCTCGACCTCCACATTTTCGCGGGATATACAGTCTCATCACCGATGACCGTGGATGATGCATCCGATTTGTGGTAAGTAGTGTGCGGACCCTCCTATCCAGGGCGTCGAGTTCCGTCTGAGTCCATTTGAGTATGCCGAAAGAGTACAATAAAACCGGCATGACCCAACCGTTGAAAGCGCGCACCTTATTTCCGCCTGATAAAAGACTATTTAAAACTTTATTCAGGCGGCAGAAGAAGCGCTCCTTCAACGATTGCTTCATGTCAGTAACATTGATACCCAACGCTTCCGACATACCCAAATACTTGTATGTTTCGGTTGAGGAGAGGGATCTAAGGTGTATGGAATCCGAGAGTTGGGTTCCCACGGATTCCACAATCTTCCCTCGCTTTACATGCATGACCGCACATTTGTCCACACCAAATTCCATCCTGATAGCGCTACTGAAAGTTTCAGTTACTTTCAGTAGCTCCATCAGTTGCAATTTGTTGGGGGCAAAGAGTTTTAGGTCATCCATGTAGAGGAGGTGAGATATAACCTGACCACCTCTCCTCAGCCGATAGCCTATACCTGAATGCTCCAGCAATATGCTAAGAGGATTCAAGGCTAGGCAGAACCAAAGCGGACTCAGACTATCGCCCTGAAATATGCCTCGCTCGATCCTTATCGGCTCGCTATTCCTCTGGATATTTCGACATCCTGGATAGCGAAGGACCGTTCTCCATTGCCTCATACACGAAGTCAGGAAGGTACGCAGAGTTGCATCAACTTTATACAACTCCAGTACCCTCCTAAGCCATGTATGTGGCACCGAGTCATAGGCCTTCTTATAGTCTATCCAACATGTCGAAAGATCCTTTCGGGAACGGCGGACCTGTTGGCTAATGGCCATATCAATGAGGAGCAGCTCCTTAGTACCGCGGGACCCGTTCCGGCATCCATTTTGAGAGGCAGACATGATAGAGTTGGTCTCTACATGATGGTAAATTTTAGCTCTCAAAATGGATGTTAGAACTTTATAGACCGTCGGTAGGCAAGTGATCGGTCTATAATTTTTGGGTTCCGCAGTACTACCTGATTTATGGAGCAGGTGGGTTATCCCTGTTGTTAAAAACTGGGGCAGCGACCCTGACTCTAAGGCTGACTGAAACTGGGATGCCAAGCGAGCGTGTGATCTTTGGAGCCATTTTATCCAAAAGTTGTGCAGCCCGTCCGGCCCTGGAGATTTCCAGTTAGGCAACGGACGGACAGCACGAGCTACATCTTGGGGGCTAATGGTAAGTGCCCCCATTTCTGGTATTTGACCACATGCTCGCTCGATTTCCCTAGCCCAATCACCTTCGGTGTGATTGACAGGCACCGACCAGATGTTTCGCCAGAATGAACACATGGCATCATCATCCGGCAGGTGCGTGTCAACCACACCTTGGTCCGGTCGCTCCCAGGTTCTGTATACCCACCTTTCATCGCTTCGGAATGTGCGATTCTGAGTGTACCGCTCCACTCTCTGCCTGTACCGACGAATACGGTTTGCCCATGCACAGATCTTCTGCTTCAGGAAGTCGATACGCTCTGTGACGCGGGTCATATAATCTCCAGAACTAATATCAGTCCCGGAAAACGCCCGCTTCACAAAGCGCATCACTCTAGGGCGATTATTGCCCTCCCTGAAGCAGATAAGCTTGCCGATGAGTGCTCTAGCCTCACCGATACGACGCTCAATCCTGCACTGCCAAGCTGGTACAGCTGGTTTTGGTCGTGGAGGTCGGTCACTGTTAGGAAATTTAACATGAGCCACACGACATGCCGCTACAGCTGCACAGTACAGGATTGAGTGGGTATCAGCAAGATCTTTGCTATCGTCAAAACATGTTGACAACTGTGAGTCTAGAGCACACACCAGCGCCCTGTTTTTCTTGTGCATGGGCAAACGAGGTAAACGTGGTCTAAGTTCAGGTGGAGTGGAGCGATACTCCCGGAAAGCATCCTCCAAAGCGCTCCTCAATCTTGCATTGCATTGGGAACTCACGGATATAGCCCCGTCATCATCCTCTTCATCAACGCGGTAGAGTCGCGGTGAAACATTGGATGAATTTTGCGGTTGCACCGCCACCCGTGGCGAAGCAGGCGTAACGTGGCTAATCCGTGATTCAAGGCGAAGTCGATCAAGCACGGCGGCATCCAGCATATGGTTACGCTGGATGACCCGCACCTGATCCGATAGTCGTTGCGCCGACACTTAATTTTTTTTTTTTTAACGTTATTATTATTATCATCATTATTTAGAGTGTATTCATATCTATACAGGATAAAAAAAAATCCAGAGCGCAAACTGTAACCATGAATTCTGCATATTATTCTAGACCTACGGCAGAATTTTTTTCGCCAGTTATAGACAAAAAAAAAAAATCTGCTGTTTCATAGAAAAGTGCAATACCTACGCGGTAAAAATGTATGGAACAACTGATTTCTTTTTGTATAACTGGCGAAAAATTTCTGCGCTGGGGGTCTAGAATGATATGCTGAATAGGGTATTTTCCGATTTCATAAAAACTATTTTAATTTGAAGATTGGGACGAAATATTTATCAGAAAAATAAAAATAAATTTATTAATACACATTTACTCAATTAAAAACGATTAAAATCTAACGTATTTTTCGTTGTTTTAAATTTACCGCCAAAACGCTCCGTACGATGACTTTATAACACGTGACATGTGACGTCAACTTTGTTTATACGGCACCGGTACAAATACTTAGTTTGGCGCCGTTTTAGAAGTATTTGTGCACAGAGGCCCCGCACACCAGTAATATCACTTTATATCCATTAAAAATCTTGTTAATTATAAACTCGACATTCACTTATTTACTCACTAACTACTTTAGTTTACACAAAGTTGACGTCACGTGATAAAAAGTCATCGTAAGAAGCGTTTTGGCGGTAAATTCAAAACAAAGAAAAATATTTGGTTTAAATCGTTTTTAACCGACTTCAAAAAGAAGGTTATCAATTCGACATGTTTATATTTTTTTTTTTTTTTTATGTATGTTCGGGCATAACTCCGTCGTATATAAACGGATTTGCAAAATTATTTTTTTGTTCGAAAGGAGTTTGTTCCGAAATGGTCCCATATAAATTTCATATAGATCTGATGATGCGTTTTGGAGACAGACAACGGAACTCTTCAAAACTTTACAGCAAATCAACCGCGAATGCAGCTATCGCATAAATATGCAGTGTTTTGACCCTGAGGATGATGAAATTTCGAATTGGTGTGGCGTAGGTAACTTGATTAAGAAAATGGATAGAAATCATTTTATTTTTCTGTTAAATATCTCGTTCCAATCTTCAAATTAGAATAGTTTTTGAAAAAACGGAAAATACCCTATTCATGGTTACAGTTTGCGCACTGGATAAAAACTTTTCCTGTATGTATAAATACTTCTATGAATCTGTCATAATTGTCTACATTAGCGTAGAAATGTTTCGGAGGTTACTTATTAAAACAAAATTTGCTGTTTCATTAAATTTTACCGCGTAGGTATTGCACTTTTCTATAAAACAGTAGATTTGTTTATGATAACCGTCGAATAATTTTTACTACGCTAAAGCTCTAGAGTCCTGGGCCTCAAGTCTGCTATTACAATAGTGTCAGAATGGTATATCACTGATCTCATAATTGTTGATTTTGACAAGTTTGGTAATCTACTAATATAATGGCGTCATTATGACTTTCCAGTGGTCAGCCACTGACACTCAATTGAAAGAAATGGCATTTATTGGTAATCTCGTTTATAATGACAAATCAATGGCAATACGACAATGCCAATATAACACAATTCTATTACGAGACCATTGACCGACCACTGATCGACCATTATGAATTTAGCAGATTACGAACTTTTAGCAAAATGACAATGGGATCGTGTTGGAATGACGAATTTATAAAAATAGCAGACTTAGGCCCCTGTACTGAAGTCATGGTTACAGTTTCCGCACTGGTCCAGATATTATCCGGCTAGGCATTACTGGCATTTTTAAGTAATACACTACTATATCAACACTGATTTTAGCCACCCGATTCTGAACACCAATACACCGGTTTTTCCGTACCGAAAGGCTACATAAAGAAAGAAAATACAAGAGGTTCTGCTAAACCTACACATAATATAGACCTGTGCGTAAGCCGACTTCCCCTTTCCCACTTTTTCTACCCTTGATTATTTGCTGAGCCACGGCTGAGATGGCACGAGGCCAATTAATTCTGCAACACATACGATCAGAAAAATAAAGTGCCAAGTTTTTTTTTATTTTGTGGAACGCTGTTTTATTCATTCCTAGGTGATGCAAAGAAATTATAATTCCTAATATTGCATGAAATGTAACATACAAAAAAAATTGTTTAAAAGGACGATTCAAATCTGCTCCTATACCTACCTAATTTTGTTGTGAAATCGTTTTTCTATGTAGGAATAGTTATCCTAGATGTTTATATTTGAAACATTAGTGCTGAACAACGTACGAATTGTAGCACGTAGTGTTCTGTTTCCATTCTACTCACCACCCCCCCCCCCCCCCCAAATTGCGTGTCCCCATCAGAAAAAAGCCAAACTGAGTAGACTGGAGCAAAGACAATCTCCACAGATGAGGGTTCACGGACGGCTCAGATCACAAGTGCGTATGCGGCACCTCCCAACAGACCATGGCTCACCTTCCATCGTACGCCGCTTGCCCAATCACCTGTGCATTTGATGATCTTATGACTGCGTCAGTGAGCAGCGTTCGCGCAGCTGAATTTTTGGGCCAAAGATGTTTGAACTTTTTGCCATCGATACTACGGTAAAAAAAAGATGTAATTTCGTACGTAACTTTGTTTGTATGTAATTTTACCGGAGTCAGCACTTTGTAGCACCTAGTTTGAATAAATGACTTTTGATTTAGATGAAAGAAATACCTAATATAGGTTTTACTTTTACTTAGCCTTCTTGCTAAACATGTATTTTAATTTAAGAGCTAAAACAAGTTCTCATCTAAGAAAGTCATCAGTTTAGCCGATTTTGCGTGAAATAGTAACAAACATCCATACATACATCAATACATGCGTACTCACAAACTGTCACATTTATAATATTAGTAGGATAGTAACAAGAGAGAGGTGGACCGATGACCTTGTGAGGCCCGCAGGAGTCCGCTGGATGCGGGAAGCACAGAACCCGTCGAAGTGGCGGAGCTTGGGGGAGGCCTATGTCCAGCAGTGGACGTCTTTCGGCTGAAATGATGATGATGATAGTATGTAACAAGAACGCCTACACAATATTGTAAGTAATATCTGCCTATCCACCTACAATAAAAGCCAGTATTGTACGTTATGTAATAAGAGGCTATTTATATATTAGCTTCGATAATGTATTCTCTTTTGCGTGATGTCGTTACGAAATATGAAAATGGAAATAGTTTGGATTTCTCCTTGTTGGGTTTAGTGATGCTTTATATTTTTTACCTGTGACGGTAAAAGTGAGTTACAAAATGCAAATAAAAAAAGTTGGATACTTTCATGAATCCCTAATCTAAACAGTACTTCTGAAATGCCAATAAAACGTTCGTCCATTCCGTTTTAATCCAAGAGAAATCCAAGAGATCACTATAAGTGCAACCAGAGTGCGAGGTAACTACTGGGGACTTGCACGATTGCAGCGGTAAGTCCCCTCTTTGAGGAGTGGCTTGAGAGGCTGCATGACGTCCTCACCTTCGGCTTGACGCAAGTCTTCACCGGACACGGTTGTTTCAGGAGGTTCCTGTTTCGAATAAGGCGGGACGAAACGCCCAGGTGTTACCATTGCGAAGATCGCACTGAGGATACGGTGGAGGTCATAATGCTCGCGAAGAGGGAGGCGGCGCTCGTGATGGAGAGGCAGTATATGCGCCCTCACGGCCCTAGCCTCCGCAGGAGACGCACTGGGCGTCGGGAATCCCAGGCTGATTCCCGGTCACCATAGGCGTGGGCTTGCGGTCGGCGAGTAATGGGTAGCTCGCTGTCCGGTAAGGACCAAGCCCAGGTCGACGGCGCGTTGTGTTCCACGCGCGCCTTAAAGATATGTCAGCACAACCTGATGGGGCCGGCAAGGGCGGATGTCTGCCAGGGTTGCGGGTTGTTCGAAAAAGATACCGCTGCCCCTGGCACACAGGCTACTGAGGGAAACGGGTGGGTTTTAGTCAGTAAAGGCTGACACGCCCTCCTGCTCCACTCAGAGCGGGAGAAGTTATTTGATGATTTCCCACCCAAAAAAAAACCTACTGGGGACTTAGCACGAGCAACGGTGTGATATCAAGGCTCTGCAACCAACCTGTGATGTCTACATAAAGCTTAGCAAACTAAGGTCTCTATCGCAGTGCGTGTACGTTTCAACGGCTACATATCTTCAACATTTTTTCTCGCTACTGACTTATTCTTTCGTCACCAGACAAGCTTTTAAGGCAAATTCTTCGCCGCACTCCCAACCAACTTCACTCGTCACTAGACTAACAATTTACAACAGCTTACATAGTTTAGTAAGTATCAGTAATTCTGCTAATTTATTATTAAAGTTTTTGATTCAGTCTAAAAATAAAATAGCTTCAAAAACGAAAATATCTTCAAAATAATTGGCCGAATCGCCAACTATTTAGTATCAAATCCAAAAACTACGCGCCTATTAAACGGATACCAAAATTCCGTAAAATCGGACACTCGTCGAGAATCTAGATAAAATCTCCCAGTTATATTTGAAACACTAGTTCGCAAATAACAAGAGAAGTAAGGCAGGGTACAGAACGGCGAGCGACAGACTCGAGCACGCTAATTGCCACTTGAGCGCCAATTACGGGACGATACGCCGACGATGCGGTGAGGTCTTGGGTTTTGAGTTGCCTATAGAAAATAATGAAGGTAAATGTGAGGTGTGCTAGGAAATATTGTTTAGTGTAGGCTGGGTTTTTTATCTTTTGATTCTTTGTTGAGCATTCATTGCTTGTTATGGTATTTAAAGTCGTTTTTTCCCTTTTTTATAAATATGCATGCCTGTTTGTTAATAATAAGGTTTCCAAAAAATGTATCCAATATACATACAGTAATCAATATTTAATCGTTAGTCGGCAAAAAAAATGTGTAGCCACTGTTAGTGGAACAAGAAATAAGTTAAACCTATGCTATGGTTTCTTGTGGTCACTAGTCCTATTGCAATGTCTAAGTCTTTTAACTTGCAGTTTTTCCATGTCTCAAAATCCTACTTATGCACCTAAACTATAGTTGCGTTTGTAAAATTTTGCTATAGGTCCTATGACAATACTTCAACAGGCTTTCAACACACTTGACAAAAATTCCGAAACCAACCAAAACATAACAAATATCACATAAGCGACCCCAGTAAATAAGGCACGCGTAATTCTTGTACTAAGTCCTGCAGCTAAGTTGAAGGGTCCTGAATGAAGAGCGAGCGATGTGAAACACTCAGTCTGGCGCGGATTACCGAGCGTGGAGCGAGCCACTTTTCACCGAACAACTCGACAAAAGATGTCGTTATGTCGAGCGTTCCTACCGTGTGCACGCAGCCTTGCCACTCGAGTTTCCTCTTAAAAAAAACTTGGCGTATATGCGTCTAATACTGCATTTTATGTGTGTAATTTTCTTTTTATTTTATTTTGTAGGCTTGTGTGCAGTTGCTTGGAGTGTCGTCGGGTTTTCTGGTGCCATGTTTACTCGTTTAAATTGTTGGTACTGTTGTGTCAATACAATGTAAACGGAACCGAAATTCAAAAGACATTCTGCGGAAATTTTTGTCATGCTAATTCTCAATCCAACCAAACACACATTGACATAATATGAGTCCGTTTACTTTACACATTGATTAGTGCAAGAAAAGATACATGAAATTATTGCAGTAAACAGTGTCTGATAAAAATACTGCTTGAACCTCGAGGCCTGCCCCTCCGAGACCATAGTTATCGTCATTATAATTTGATACTCCTTTGGGGAACCACCAATTACCCTACCCTCTGTCTATTTGTAATAAGAATCTGATTTTGGATTGTGAACTAACAGTCTATTCTGGTGAGACTGGTTGTCAGGCTTTCGGGCTTCTGACGACCCGTGAAGACTGACAAAGATTCAAGAACAATAGTCGGGACCAACGGCTTTCGGAAACACTGAGGTCTCTCGGTATGTAAAGATGGTCACCAATCCACGGACTGACCGTGGCAAGCGTAATTTAGCCTGATCGAACGACCTGTGAGGCTGTTATTACTTAGCCACGAGCCCCTTGGCAACAGATCATGAAACACCAAGTATATATTTAAGAAAGTGATATGTTTTGACTACAACGGTGTGTTCGTCACAGCTGCTCCAACAAGGTCCATAGCATTCATGCCAGATAGACGTTGTCTGATGCAAGTTTTCTAGTGAACCTTTAGGGATTAAGGGCGGATAAGTAACAATCCGTGTGGTGCCGGACGTAAAAGAATAGCACCATCCCATGTCTTCCCGTGGGTGTCGCAGAAGGCAACTAAGGGACTTACTAGAGAATGGACAGCAACGTTCTCTATGCATTTACCACCATACTGCGATCGCCAACCCGCCTGCCAAGCGTGGTGATCATGGCAAATCCCCCCCTTTTGGGGCAGGCCTATGTCCAGCAGTGGACGTCTTTCGGCTGAAATGATTATGATGAAGTAACAATAAGTTCCAATATAACAAATAATTGTATACTTAATTTATAATTTGATTGACCATAATTTTTTGCCAACCTAAAACATCGTTATCATCCTTTGACTTTTAGCGTTCTTTAATAGGGTACTGCACAAGTCCACTCAATCTATGTGGTTTCTCAAAAGACCATTTCAGACTCCAATCTAATTGGTCTTCACATGAACTGACCAAGATTATGTCTGGATTTTAAAAGAGACTGTGACCTCTGAGTTTGTTTCGGCTTTTCGTCTTAGTGTATAGGGAACGCTGACCTCATCTAGTTTTTCAAATATTAGGTCTTTACCTATGAAATTGCCGTTCTGCAGTACTGGCCATTTCAAATCAAAATAATTTTTGTTTGGCTAAGAATTCTAATTTCAAATTAATTTTATTTTAAAAACATGGATTTTTTTTTCTAAAAGTAGTCA
The DNA here is from genome assembly GCA_949987655.1 of Polymixis flavicincta. Classification (NCBI taxonomy): domain Eukaryota; kingdom Metazoa; phylum Arthropoda; class Insecta; order Lepidoptera; family Noctuidae; genus Polymixis; species Polymixis flavicincta. The sequence continues at coordinate 6,267,996 of OX465190.1, forward strand.
TTTCTTTATTGATTAGTGTTACATTTTCATCGCATTTCAATCTTTTTCGTCATCATGGATACGTTAAAAATTCGAGTAATTATGGAATATGAGTACCGTCGTGGCAGCAACGCGGCACAAGCGGCACGCAACATCAACGACGTTTACGGAGCTAACACTACAAACCAACGCACCACCTGTTATTGGTTTGCTCGCTTCCGTTCTGGAAATTACGACCTGAAAAATGAACCTCGCGGTCGTCCGAAGACTTTGGTCGACAATGACGAATTAAAGGCGATTGTGGAAGCTGATGATACACAATCTACGGCTGAATTAGCAGCAGCTTTCGACGTTAGCGTCAAAACAATATTGGTCCATTTGCGTCAAATTGGCAAGGTAAAAAAGCTTGACAAATGGGTGCCCCACGAACTCAATGATCGCCAGCGCGAAGTACGCGTCGAGACGTGCCTTGCACTGCTCAACAGACACACAAATGAAGGAATTTTGAACCGCATTGTTACCTGCGATGAAAAATGGATTCTGTTTGATAACCGTAAGCGCTCAGCAAGTTGGTTGGATCCTGGTTCAGCACCTAAACAATGCCCTAAACGAAAACTTACCCCTAGAAAAGTGATGGTCACTGTTTGGTGGTCTAGCGCCGGTGTGATTCATCACAGCTTCTTACCAAACGGGGTGAGCATTACTGCAGATGTGTACTGTGAAGAACTGAACACAATGATGGAGAAGCTGGCGCATCTCCAACCAGCATTGGTCAATCGCTCGTCTCCGCTGCTCCTGCACGACAACGCGCGACCTCATACTGCACAGCAGACGGTCTCCAAGTTGCAAGAACTGGGGTTGGAAGCTCTCCGTCATCCGCCCTACTCACCAGACCTTGCGCCTACAGACTACTACTTTTTCCAGAATTTGGATAACTTCTTGGCGGGAAAAAAATTTAATACCCGAGAGGCAGTACAAAATGCCTTTGAAGAATTTGTTGCCTCCCGTCCAGCTGATTTCTTTAAGAAGGGCATCAATAAACTGCCACTGCGATGGCAAAGATGCATTGATTGCATGGGTGATTACTTCGATTAATACAAATAAAAAATTCATGAAAAAAATTCGTTTAAATTTTTTCATACAAAACGGCAATTTCATAGGTAAAGACCTATTATTATTGACGTGTCAAACCTTACAGAAATGAAATAATTTATCATTTATCACCATATTCTTACTGGTTGGGCCAGTTATGTTATTATTATAAGGTACGCAATATTTTGTAATAAATCATTTTTGCTTTAGGTACATACCTATTTTACCCAAAATACCTAACTGCCAACTACCCGCTATCATGAAATACAACCATATAAGAATCTACACAGGTACAAAGTACGCACCAAAGTCCCCTAGATTGCCGGTACACATGCTTATGCTTAGGTACAATGTACTAAGGCAAAGGTACTTTTATTATACTCCTTACTGATTTATTCCTGTGTGCCTGGTACACACGGCTACACATCAAGCTATACATTTTCAGTTTACACTGATCTCGCACTGTACGGAAATCCTATACAATGCGAGATCAGTTTATACTGGAAATGTATAGCTTGATGTGTAGCCGTGTGTACGAACCTAGCCAGGTGCTTTATTTTGTGTTAGGTAATTATTTCATCACCTTGTTGATCAAGGCTTTCAGCCATCAGTCCATTAGCTGATACGATAATCGGCACAATGACGGCCGAGTTCACATTCCACATGTCAATAACTTCGTGTGCTAAGTCGAGATATTTAATTTGCTTCTCTTTCTCAGCTTTCACGAGGTTTTCGTCATGCGGAATGGTAACATCGACTATCATTGTGCGGAAAGCTAAACGATCATCACCACTACCTATATCAGGCTTATTGTATCACAAGCACAATAATTCATCACATAAAGTTATCTGACCATTGAAAAATCTGCCCTAAATAAGATAGCCTGAGTTAGCGTAAAAGTTACAACAATCATTTAAATAAAATCGATATTGCGATAAAATTCATCCTAAAACCGGTTTAATTTTAATTTATCGCAATTTTGCATAATATTACGACGCCTCACGCGATAGGTGAAGAAGTGAAGAGCGTACAGCGTCAATGTAACGATTCTCATTATTGTAACACTGATAGAATATACTTGTAATTTGACGTATTCCTTGTAGGACGTGATAGTTTCACCCATTTGCAACCCATATAGCCTGGGCATGCAAGCATAGGTTTCGAGAAAACCCTATTTTTGAGTATTGAGAAAAAAAAACTGTATTCGTCACTATTTATTACTTTCTCTGAACTCTCAAATTGGAAGGAATACGTCAAATTACTAGTCACCTCATCATTTCAGCCGAAAGACGTCCACTGCTGGACATAAGCCTCCCCCAAAAGGGGGGGTTTTCCAAAATCGCCACGCTTGGCAGGCGTGTTGGCGATCGCAGTATGGTGGTAAAATGCATAGAGAACGCTGCTGCCCATTCTCTAGTAAGTCCCTTAGTCGCCTTCTACGACACCCACGGGAAGAAATGGGATGGTGCTATTCTTTTACGTCCGGCACCACACGGGACCTAGTCACCTTGTATCCTAGTAAAATGTAAAAGTGAAAATTTGTATGTTTGGATGCTTTTATTCTCTTTCACGCAAAAGCTACGGAACGGATTTGGATGAAATTTGGCACACAGTTTAAACCTGGACCATTAACACATAGGATACTTTTTATTCCGGTAGTACACACGGCTATGCATCAAGCTATAAATTTCCAGTATAAGCTGATCCCGCATTGTATAGGATTTCTGTGAAGTGCGAGATCAGCGTTAACTGGAAATGTATAGCTTGATGTGTAGCCGTGTGTGCGTTCCCGTGGGATAATTTCCGACTTCCACGCAGGCGATGCCGCAAGAGCTAGAAGAAAATATTTTATTGTTCAGGTATTACAGTAAGCAGGTTCACAGGTTAAGACTAGGTTGAGACCAGATCAGTAGCCGAAATTAGTACCTATAGCTAGGTAACAACATGTATTATTTGCCCATGGGCCCCAAATTAAACAATTTGTACTTTGTCTGTATCTTCGGCCTTTTTTTTTTTTGGGTGGGAAATCATCAAATAACTTCTCCCGCTCTGGGTGGAGCAGGAGGGCGTGTCAGACTTTTACTGTCTAAAACCCACCCGTGTTCCTTCATTAGCCCGTATGCCAGGGGCTGTGGTATCTCTTTCAAACGAACCCGCACCCCTGACAGGTATTGGCCCTTGCAGGCCCCATCATTTTTGTGCTGACATCTCTTTGAGGCGCGCGTGGAACACAACGCGCCGTCGACTTGGGCTTGGTCCTTACCGGACAGCGAGCTACCCATTACTCGCCGTCCGCAAGCCCATGCCTACGGTGGCCGGAAATCGGCCTGGGATTCTCGACGCCCAGGGCGTCTCCGTATCCTGCGGGGCGGCTAGGGTCGCGAGGGCGCATATGCTGCATCTCCCTCACGTGCGCCGCCTCCCTCTTCGCGAGCATCACTGCTTCGCTAAAGGAGGTGACGGCTCCCCATGCCCTCTCGCTCCGTACCATGGCCTGGACCAGGGCCGGACGCGAGAGATCGCCGCCGCCGATCGCCTCCACGAGGACACGGCGGTGCTCCACCCAAGCTGGGCAAACCGCCACCGTGTGCTCCACCGTGTCCTCAGGGCGATCATCGCAGTGGAAACACCCGGGCGTTTCCTCCCGCCCTATCCGAAACGTATCTTGGGCCTTGGGGCTCGGGGAACGAATTACAAAGTGGAGACTTGAGGCGTGATTTCAGAGGGGCAATTCTACTAATTTTAAGAACGTTCACAGTCTGATCTCAGTGTCAATCTGTCAAAAATACCTCGATTTTTCATACATTTTTGACATTTGCTTGTCGCTGAGATGACACTGCGACAAGATTTTGAACGGTTTTAATTACGAGAATTGGCCTTCTGGTGTGGTATAGTATGTAGAGTTTTTGTTACATTACACCCACTACAATTATATCAGCCTTTGCAATCCTTGGTCGAAAGTTAGCCTTCCATGTGTTAAAAGCACGTTAAAAGTCAGCTTGAAATATATAAAAGGGCATTCGACGGCCTTTTAAACTGAAATATGACTTTCAGCGTGTAAATTAACAATAGAAAACAGAGCGTTTTGTGTTTCGATATTCATTATATTGATAAGTTAAAATCTGCGTAGCCTTTTCCCAACGATGTTGGAGTCGGCTTCCAGTCTAACCGGACGCAGCAGTACCATAGTTTATATGGTGCGTCTGCCTATCTGACCTCCACAACACAGGTACTGTGTACTACGAAACCCCTTGATAAGAGTGGTTGGTTACACACACACAGGTACATTTAAACGATTTTGTTGTTGTTGAAAATACGGTGAAATCCGAATTACGGCAAACTTCCGCTCAATGACTGGAAAGTGGAAACAGCTCGATTAGGCAACGCTCAATGACCAGAAAATCCCAATACACCACACATCTGGCAAAACAGTCGAAATTCATAACACAACACCGCTCCAACAAATTTTAACAGCACACAACAAATCAAAATCATAAACAAAATTATACAGATCGTTTATGAATAATGGATGAAGCGACGTCCCCTCCGTAGGTATCATTACTAGCCTCTTGTGCGTAATTAATCGCGAGCCTGGTCATGACGAGGCGGCTTTATTAAATTTTAGCGCTTTCACCCCCTCCGCCACCCTTACACCCCCTCGGTATGAATAGCCCCATCACTTTTACTATTCACAGCGGACGGTGGATTAGCGAGATGAATTTCCTGATTCTCGTGGGGGTGGGCAGGAATTGTGCGTAGTATCTCTCTGTACCCTCCTTTACTATTGATGGGGATTTGCTCCGATTGCGTCGCGATTATTCAGCGATTGTTCGGCTTGAGACTTTTTATTTTGTTAGGCTTATAGATGTGTCGTAATTAAATATTATTTCGTGTTGGATATTTTGTTTCAATCCTAGTAATCCTACTAATATTAGAAGTGTGACTGTTTGTGAGAATGGATGGATGTTTTTTACTCTTTCAAACTAAAACGGCTAAGTACGGATTTCGATGAAATTTGAAACACAGATAGCTCATAACCTGGACTAACACATTGGAAACTTTTTATGAAAAGAAGAAAGAAAGAAAAAACATTTATTTGCGGTAAACATGACGCAAAAAGAACAGGAATACAAAAATAAGAAAAGGTTGAGGGAAACATGCGTCACATCCACGCAAAACGGCTATCGCTCAGCATTATGCTGCGACCCTATGCAAGACAGAGCCCCAGCGCTGGTTTTCAGTGACAGCCGGCTTTGACGTATTGACGTCGCCCGGTGCCTCAAACAATTAATAGGACACTGAACTGGTACAGCGAACTTATAGTATTAAGTAGTATTTAGAAAGGTAGTTCGTTCCCGCGCGATAATTTCCGACATCTACGCGAGCGAAGCCGCTGGCAAACGCTAGTGTTATAATTGTGAAAGTTTGTGACGATGGATATAGTTTGTTAATCTTTCATGGAAAAATTGCTCAACGGATTTCGATGAAAATGTCACACATACAGGATAAGTTTTTATCCAGTGCGCAAATTTTAACCATGAATTCAGCATATCATTCCAGAACCCCTAGCGCAGAAATTTTTCGCCAGTTATACAAAAATAAAACAGCTGTTTCATAGAAAAGTGCAATACCTACGCGGTCAAAATGTAGGAACAGCTGATTTTTTTTTGTATAACCGGCGAAAAATTTCTGCGCTAGGGGGTCTAGAATGATATGCTGAATTCATGGTTAAAATTTGCGCACTGGATTAAACTTTTCCTGTGTACATAGTTCATAACCTGGGTACTTTTTGCTCCCGCGAGAGAAAAGTCTACCGCCTGCGTTCAAGCCGTCGCACAGTGGATCGTCCCCATACAAGAGGTGTGACATAGAATCAAAAATTGAAAAAGTATTTAATTTAAAAAAAAAAAATATACAGTTGCATTCCTCTATTAAAGAACAACAAAAAAAGTTACTACGCTTTTTTTATTTGACCAGCACTTTCGGAGCGATTCGATGAAAACTGTTATTTTTGTATGGAAACGAACACAAAAATGTCTGTATCTCATGATTCCCTCCTTGTTTCGATTTGCGGTTTTCACTAATGTTATTTACCTATTTTATGCCACATTTTCTTCAAGGACACATGGTGCCCCCAGAGTGCCCCTTCCGAGATATTTTGCCTATAGTAACCATCTTTGTTATTGTATTCCTGATGGAATGGAGGTACATTAAGTATACGTATTACTGAGAATAAGTCATCACTAAGTAGTTCCTTAAATAACAGGTGCATTTGTGAGTACTTAAATCACTTATGTCTATGAACGCTTTTATTGCAATATAACAAAAGCGTTAATGAGTCATTAAATAACGACCACCAGTACTGCTCAATCTAATTAGTTATTGTAATTACTATGTTAACAGCCCTTAAGCTCTGCATTGCGATTGGCTCATGTCATCATTAGCATATCAAATTAATTGCTAGTTGCAAACTTGCTGCCCTATATATTTTAGTGTGTTTTGCAAATATAATTCAATTGTAATTATAACCTCTACCAAGTGTTGTCATTATGGCTTTCCGTGGATTTTCTACTTATCTAGATGTTTATGTTGCTCTTCGTAATCATAAAGATATTCGTGACTATGAAAATTTATTTAACACACTGAAGTCGAATAGTAATGTTCAGTTAAGTGAAAATGATGTGTCAGATCTAAAGAACTGGTGTCGTCGATTTTGCTATCGGATTTACTCCAAATGGGTGCAATCAAGAAGGACAGTCGACAAGTTCACGGACAAGAACAGAGAGTGGTTAAGTTCAGATATCATTTGGCCAGATTGCTTTAAGGAAAATATTGTTCACACTGAAGAGAAGAAAATGAGACAGGTGATCAGTCCATCAAAATATGATGCATCAACTTCAACATATAAATCTCCTCGCAAACGCTTTGAAGATTTATCGAGTAGACAGAAAAGAAGACGTGTTGATGAAAATATTGCCAGTTGCAGTCGTCCAGATGAGCTTTTACATACTGTTGAAAGTGCACTTAAATCTGCCGGAAAAAATGATGTGGCCAGAATTATGAAACATTTGCTGGGAAATCCTGAACACGTCTCAACAGTTTTGAATCTCCTGGAAACTAAACAGAATACTTTGCTTCGTGAAGTTCCTACTCACAAAGCACTTGCTTTTTACGTTTACATGCAGTTATCCAAGTGGCGATACATCACACTTAGGGACTTTAGTTTTAAAGAAGGTCATGCGAAATACCCAAGCTATTACATGTTAGTGAAAGAAAAACTTAAGTGTTACCCGGCAAAAGAAGACGTAACTGTGACTGATACTTCCGCAAAGATACGACTCCAAGCCCTCCTTGATCTCACGGTTAGGAGGCTGATCGATTCACTTGAATCGAATTTTGATGCTGGTGAACAACTTGTGCTTCACAGTAAATGGGGTTTTGATGGAGCTTCGAGTCAAAGCATTTATCATCAAAGGACAACAACAAGTGAAGAAGATTTATCCAGTGTATTTATGGCAAGTCTTGTACCTCTTAAGTTAGTGAGTTCTAGTGGAAGCACAGTGTGGCAGAATGATCGGCCATCGTCAACCACTTATTGTCGCTCTATTTAATTTACGTTTATGAAAGAAACGGAAGCAAATGTAAAGGCTGAAATGGATATATTTCAGACCGAGATTCGTGGACTAAACCCAACTGATTGCGGCAATGCTACTATTACGCACAATCTGTGGTTAACCATGATTGATGGTAAGGTGCATTCAATCATATCTGGAACATCGGCAGCAGTGTGTGATTTGTGCGAAGCTTGCCCAAGCGAGATGAATAAATTGGAAGAAGTGAGAGCTAAACCTGTGAATGAAGATTTATACAAGCATGGATTTAGTTCGTTGCATGCTTGGATTCGTTCTATGGAGTGTTTATTACACATTGCCTACATAATGGACATAAAATCATGGCAAGCAAAAGGTGACGACAATAAAAAAAATGTTAAAGATAGGAAAGAAGCTATTCAAGCAGCTTTCCGAAGAAACACAGGCTTACTTCTGGATGTTGTAAAGCAGGGTAGTGGCAATACAAACACTGGAAATGCTGCTAGAAGGTTTTTTGCAAACCCTGAAATGACTGCGGAAATTACAAAATTAGACGTCAATTTAATTAGAAGACTCGCCGTAATTTTGCAATGCATTTCCTCAGGCGAAAAAATTGAAATCCTAAAATTCAAATTATATTGTGATGAAACAGCAAATTTATTCGTGCAGTTATATCCATGGTATAACATCATATTAAGTTTACATAAATTGCTGATTCATGGATCGCAGATAGTGGAGCACCTATCAGTAGTGCCTATAGGTTTTTTGTCTGAAGAAGCATCTAAAGCAAGAAACAAGGATTTTCGTAAATTTAGAGAAAATCATACACGAAAGCATAGTAGCATCGCCACTAATGAAGACATCCTTCATAATCTCCTGTTATCTTCCGATCCTCTTATAACGAGCCTACGACCAAAAATGAACAATAAAGTAAAAAAATCTTCATTTAGAGAACTGGACGATTTGCTCATACATGATCGGAGTGAATTGGAGCTCATTGACATTTCAACTGATACAATAGTTGGAGCAGTTTCGGAATCTAGTGACATTGAAGAAGATGACGACAATAATGATTATGATGAAGAAAATATAGTTTAAGTCTTACCTATAGTACCTAATATAATTTTAGTGACTAAATGGTAGTATTAATTATTTTTATTTTTTTTATAATTAGAATTTATAATTTAGTTATTAGTAGTTGTTTTATTGTTTATTTATAACTTATCATAGGTTTAATTGTAATTTACTTTAAGATTTAATGCTATTTTACAGTGTTATATTATATACATAAAAAAGATATTAATACATATTTTCTTATTCACCATAAAACTTTTCTTTTCTTTTCAACTTGTTACTGCGATGTCACAACTCATTACCGATATTTTTTTCAATATATAGAACTCACTAATGCATTTTCTTCATTTAACTTCTTAATTATGTGTAATTCTCAGTAAATACAATAACTAATTAGATTAAGCAAATACTACTGGTAGTCGTTATTTACAGACTCATTAACGCTTTTGTTATATTGCAATCAAAGCGTTCATAAGTCATTAAAGTACTCACAAATGCACCTGTTATTTAAGGAACTACTTAGTGATGACTTATTCTCAGTAATACGTATACTTAATGTACCTCCATTCCATCAGGAATACAATAACAAAGATGGATACTATAGGCAAAATATCTCGGAAGGGGCACTCTGGGGGCACCATGTGTCCTTGAAGAAAATGTGGCATAAAATGGGTAAATAACATTAGTGAAAACCGCAAATCGAAACAAGGAGGGAATCATGAGATACAGACATTTTTGTGTTCGTTTCCATACAAAAATAACAGTTTTCATCGAATCGCTCCGAAAGTGCTGGTCAAATAAAAAAGCGTAGTAACTTTTTTTGTTGTTCTTTAATAGAGGAATGCAACTGTATATTTTTTTTTTTTAAATTAAATACTTTTTCAATTTTTGATTCTATGTCACACCTCTTGTATGGGGACGATCCACTGTGCGTCACCGGCTGCCGTAGACGACGTCGCAAAGTTTATTAAGTTAACGCGTAAACTAGTCGACGAATTCGACTAGTTAATCGACTAGTCGATAAACGAACTTGGACGGTCTAGTTGCATCGACGCCAAATACGTCGACGACCCATCTCTAGTGTCACAGTCACTAAAGGCATAGACAAGTAATAGATGTTACGTGGGGTACAGACACGCGGATTACAATTATTTTACCATATATGCATTATTGTTTAGTTTTTAGTAATTTCACACTTACCTATCTTATTTTATTTCATTTATTACTTTTTATTTGTTTCTGTCCGTGACATCACAGCGGGCCCTATCAGAATACCAGCGCTGCGACACTTTTTAAATGTCGCAGCATCGTGCTGAGATAGTGGCCTTTTGGCCTCGTACGGGATCTTGTTTTAATTTTTACATTTTTTACGTATAAATCTAATTTAAATTTTACATACCTAGCGAGCGTAGTTGTGTTTTAGTTTTTTAGTGTTTAATTTTACTGTGTTGTAGTTATGTTTGTGATTTTCCATTGCGAGTCTAATAAATACTTTTCTTTCATTCTCTTTCTTTCTTTCCGGTAGTACCTACGTTCCCGCGGGATAATTTCCGACCGCCACGCGGGCAAAACCGCTAGCAAAATCTAGTAAGCCAATAGATCTGTTTGAATGAGCAAAGTATGTCGTGGTAATAAGTAGTTTGGTCAGCGACTAAATGTCGAGCTTATATCTCCCAGTGCATCATGATTTAATCAAGCATTACTTCACTGCGTAATTTCGGAATTAATTTACATTTGCTCGTGAATATTGCGATTTATTTTGTTGGCTACGATGAGATTATTACAATGCTGAAATACCTGGAAAGTTCTTCTGTGTAAGTGTGAAATTCTATCTTGCACTGCGAGTTCGTTTGCTGTACCGACACTGGCTACATTTTGCCAAGTTCAGACTTGAATTGAGCTTCAATGTGAGCTAAAAGTCGTCACGTATTTTCTTACACCAGTAGTAATCTATAACTGTATCCCATCTGGCTACAAATCAAATAAATTCCTATCACAAAAACAAATGATCTGCCACATGCAGGGTCCCTTTGAACATGGCATTTCAATTTGCGATGCTAATCAAATGTTAATACTAATGGGCAATTCAGATTTCCATTAGGGCTGACAACCCGCCCTTTATATACGGCCTGGTATATAAACGCGCCCAGCCGACACATACACGCCCGAGGGTGTAATATTTTTCACCCCAACAAAAACATACCACGGTTTTAGCTCGCAGCGGAACTTTCGCCCTTTTGTCCTATCACATTGTGCGTACGTTATGTTTTTTTTAATAAACCGGCTCGGTAGAGCACCGAATCGATGGCCCCGGGGCGAATACGTCGGATCACACAGTTAATTATTGACACATCCGTTTTTTATTCGGCTCCCCGGCATGAAAGCGCCATTGTGGTCGTCTAATATTATTCCTTTTGTGTAGCACGCTATGAAACTGGCTATTTCCTTACCTTTGTACTGTGTTACGTTTTGGGCGAGACGTGGCCTTTTGTTCGTACCGAATTATTGTTCTAAAATTACTGGTTATCAGTTTTCTTGGGGAGTGATGTTGAACTGTATTGGACGTTGGAGGGCTTCCAATATGGCGTTGTTTGAGACTGGTTAATAATATTTGTTTTATGATCAAAGTAGAGTTCCGGAAATTGTAAATGTCTGGATATGAGATGGTGGTGATTTTGATGCGATGTCTACTTTGTCTTTGGAAATTGTGAATTGAGAATAATAGGTGAATAGAAAAAAAAAACTTCAAAACATTCGAAAACATAGTTTATGGAACCCAAACCGTGTCTTGTGCCAAAAAAAAACCAATGAGGTAATATTTGTTAGTACCACGCATACTTATTAGACGAAAAATTATAACTGTCAAGATATAGAATGGTGAGGATTTTGATGCGACTACGTCTACTTTGTATACCTGTGAAGAGATCAATTGAGAATAGTAAAATTAGGCGAATAAATATATAATAAATAAGTCTTATGACTCGAAAGATAGTTTATGGAACTCAAACCTTGTTTTGTGCCAAAAATACTTCCCAATAAGGTCATATTTGTTAGTACCACGCATACTTTTTATTTGTTCGTATAATAGACGAAACAAAATTACTGTTTGCACAAACAAAGCTATTCCAACTGCCTCATACGGAATATTGTGCAAAAAGATTTACCTACTATTTGATGAAAAGACATGACAAGTTACGATGAATGTTGTTTTAATATCAGACCCAATCAGTTCTTATAATAAAATAAACCTACAGTACTTATTGTTAACTCAAAGGGCAATGAAATAAATGGGATTGACTTCGTCGAATCTCGTGGCTTTTTGACGAATGTCTTTTTATTTGCGTCATTTGGTTTAGATAGATAGTTACTATTTCAGGGCTTTGTATGAGCATTAATATTAAGCATGCTAATGTACAACGCCGAAATCCAATATGGCTCTTTTATTAAGGTTATCATTTAGGCGTCGTCTAGTGTTAGTGAAAAAGGACAGTGTTTGTTCTAAAGACAATGACATTACTCTGAAAACACAGTAAATACAACAGTTAGAACCAAAGCACCAATTTATCGCCGCAGCATTTCAGCCGAAAGACGTCCACTGCTGGACATAGGCCTCCCCCAATTGGGGGGATTTGCCATAATCGCCGCTTGACAGGCGGGTTGGCGATCGCAGTATGATGGTAAAATGCATAGATAACGCTGCTGCCCATTCTCTAGGACTTTCCCTTAGTCGCCTCCTACGACACCCACGGGAAGAAATGGAATGGTGCTATTCTTTGCGTCCGGCACCACACGGAACCAAGTAAGGACCAATTAAGTAAGCTTAAATGCCAAATTATGTCAGCTAAAATATTTTGCCTTCTGCCATGAAGCCTCTGCTACTTTTGAGCTTCTGCCTTTGGTGATATTAATACCTGATCATCATCATCTGCCTTCTAGCCTTTTTACGACTATATATGTTGGGGTCCGCTTCCAGTCTTATTGGATGCAGAAATACCAGTATTTTACATGGTGCGACTGCGTATCTGACTTCCACGACTAGGGTTGCCAACCGTACTCTAGAATAGATTAATTGTACTCTTTTTCTTATGGGTGTACTCTAAAAAATACTCTTTTTTATAAACTGTCATTTTTGAAGATTTCGGTTTTCTATATTTTCCACACTGAGACTTGACTATTTGTCAGTCAAGAATGTGAAGTGGCGAGGAGAGAGGAACAGGGGTTTATGAATATTGATTAAAGTGAGCTTCTGATCTTATATTAACGTAGAGTTAGGATGTTTGGAGTCCAAAATTCTTATTAAATCAATAAAAAACATATGTACCGCAAAAAGTGCTAGAAAATACGTAAAGAGAAATGAATAAAACGTACTCCATTTGATTAATCTATACTCTTTATTTACTCTCTCTCTCTCTGAAACCAGAAATACTCTACTTCTTCTAGAAAAAATTGACAACCCTATCCACAACCCAGTTACTTATTGGGTAAAACGACACCCCTTGGTAAGACTGGTTGTCAGACTTTCGGGCTTCTGGCGACCCGTAACGACTGTAAAAGATCCACAAATGACAGCCGGGACCTTACCGAGGCACGGACGGGTTTTGGTTTGTAAAGATGGTCACCCATCGGACCCACGGACCAACCGTGAAAAGCGTAGCTTAACCTGATCGATCGAACCGTGCAGCTGGGATTACTTAGCCACAATTGGCCATAAGCCCCTCGATAATGATACGTGATAACAATTGACTGTCTTCTGCTGGGGAGTTTATTGCGCCACTTCTTCCCAGCTAAAGCACTAGGAAGTGGTGAAGGACAGTCTTATTCTTATGCAATTTTGGTGTTCAAAAAGAGCTGACTCTCAGCCTAGTTTAAATTAATGACTTTTGATTTTGAATGTAGTTCATCCACAAACAAACATACATTTAAACGACAGAAAACCAAAAACCAAAGACCAAAAAAACAAAACTCAAAAAACTTTTAATCAGCGACCCTTCCATCGGGCGATGAATAATAGAATATTGAATAATTTTTGTGGTAATGAAATACACGGCGGCGCTTACCGGCGACGTCACTACCCACCCCGATCTAGATAAAGGGTTGAATCACGCTCGACACGAAAGTAACGGATACGATCGGATTCCGATAACGTGTACGAAGCACGGAAACTTTGCCTCTTAAAAAAAATGCCACCACCAGTATAAAAATCGGTTCAAATATTTTATGTGGTTTTTAAAGAGTTCTCGTATAAGTCGATGGGCTTGTACACGCATTTTTAAAAGCTGTTAAATCGTAAGCGTGACGTGTTTTATTTTTACGATGAGTTCTATCGATTTTGAATTTCAATAGTGATCCGACAAGCGTTTGGGGTACTTGAAAATGTGATTTCATTTAAATAAAACAACAACGGCGTTGGATTTTACGTGACTTTAGATGCTATTACTCAAAACGGTGAAGGAAAACATCGTCGGTAAACTAGCATGTCCTAGAAACAAAAAGAAGACAATCGAAGACATATTGGGAGATCTACCAACCCGCACTGGGCCCGCGTGGATGATTACGGTCCAATCCGAAATTGAGATGTATTTTGGTTTAGTCTCATTAAGTAGGTAACTTTGCTTTATAAATTAACGAAAGTTGGGTATTTGGCAATGGATTCCTATAATCTATTATTCCAGTATGTATTAGTTACTAGCCCGCTTATATGACGGAAATTATACCACGGGAACGGGCTGCCAGGACAATGTGCCTATATTACTGATAGTGAAAATCGGTCCAGCCTTTTCGATGATTAGCCGGGACAGACAAATAAAAAAAAATGCTAACGCATACGAATGCACTTAGTAAAAAAAACTGAAAAGCAAAAAATAATAAACCTTTCTTGTTTAACCTTAATAACGAAGTTCGGAAGGCGGTGACATAAAATTAAAATACATATCGAAAGTCACCGTCTTAAAAAAAAAATACGCGTCGACTTCAGAACCTTCTCCGTTTTTCGTCGGTTAAAAAGCTGTTACCTCATAAACCCAGTATAACCAAATAATCCTATTGTAGTTTATTTGGTACTACGTCGCAATTTACAATAGTTTTCATCTAGTTTCATAGCAAATTTCCAAAACCAGTAAAAGTTTAATGCTTTTCCAAACAATTGCAAACACCTATCAAATAGAGCAGTTAGAATTATTAGTACCTATGAACTGACTTAATAACCCAATACTACCGATGTTGTCAATAAAACCAGAACCTAGATAGACTTTAATAGTCTAAAATGTACCTACTTATAGTAGCTACACCAAAATTGTAACACAGCTTAGGTATATTCTTATTATTCTTCTAGTCTAAGTACTTTTTAATGGACTCCGGACTCAGGTAGGTCGAGGTAAAGAAAACCTGCTTAGGTGGTGATACACATTAGATGACAAAGCCATTTTTTTTTTTGAGGATGGGACGTCATCTAATAACTTCTCCCTCTTCGGGTGGAGCAAGAGGGCATGTCAGACTTTTAATGGGTAGCACGTTGCCGGTTAGGACCAAGCCCGGGTCGAAGGCGCGTTGTTTTCCACGCGCGCTTAAAAGAGATGTCAGCACCAAGTTGTGGGGTCCACCAGGGGTGCGGGTTGTTCGAAAGATACCGTGGCCCCTGGCACACACGCAACTGACGGAACATGGGTGGGTTTTAGTCAGTAAAAGTCTGACACGCCCTCCTGCTCCACCCAAAGCGGGTGAAGTTATTTGATGATTTACAACCCAAAAAAATACCTGTTTAATAACTATCACAAAATTAAGAGTTAGTGCAACCTTCACCGATCAAACTTCTAAACTGCGTTCAAGAGCTGTCTGTGACATCCATTACAATTTTGACACTGACAGCTTTCAGTGTCAAAGTTCAAGAGCTCTTGAACGCAGTTTAGGTGTGCTGAACGCGTTCAGTTTCATTGGTGAAATTCGGCTTTAGAAAACAAAATAGCAACCAATATCGAAATAGGCCTACATGGGTGGCTATATATATGTTTCCTTAGATAGCTACAGCTGAGTGCCATGCCAGTTCTGGGCCCCAATTCTGTATCGTTTTATTGATTCCCGCGGAATCTTACTACGGTCAAACTGCGTCAATATCGTTAAATTTAGAAACCAATATGGTAAGGA
This sequence comes from Polymixis flavicincta, assembly GCA_949987655.1. Classification (NCBI taxonomy): domain Eukaryota; kingdom Metazoa; phylum Arthropoda; class Insecta; order Lepidoptera; family Noctuidae; genus Polymixis; species Polymixis flavicincta. Next base: position 6,283,871 of record OX465190.1, read on the forward strand.
ATCGAAATGTCATATTCTGTATGTTCCAAGACAATTAGTCGATATTATTAATACGATATTAGCAAAATTCGTGTGTGATTCACGTGGTCATGAGTAAGGAATCGTTAACTGGTTATAGTGAATTCAGGCCCAGCAGTGAATAATGATTTTTTATAGAATATTGGCTCAGCATATTTACCCGTCGTAATTTTTTTCCCACCTTCCTCAAGAATTGACTACGACATGCAAAATGTTTTTTTTTAATCCGACTGGTATTTCCAAAGATTAGCACATAGCGTACCATAATCAGCCTTTAATGTTCCCACAGCTGAGACACAGGCCTCTTCTCGGTGAGAGTTTGTGGGCCGTAATCCACCACGCGGGTCCAGTGCAGTGGATGTCACATATCCTGGTACCATTTCGAACCTTCACCGTTTTGAGAGCAGTGATGATGAAATCATTTACACAAAGAAAGGCGCCTGTCTGGGTTCAAACCTACGACCTACAACTCTGTAAGTCGAGGCCGTTACCACTGGGCCACTACTACTCGGAGAATATCGCGTTCATACAAAAAAACCAAAACTCTTCCGCTTAGTTACATTATAAATTTATTAATATACATATAATGTAAAATATACATAGATAAAAAATAAAACCCAACACTTAATAGTCAACCTGCAGCCTTAACTAACAAAACATGCTTAAAGATAAACAGCTTAAACCCTCAGCGGCGAACTCAAAGACATAGGGTTAAGGCTTTTTCACAGCCATGAAAGCGTGCAAGGTAGTTGCGGCGGCGTAACGCGATCCTCATACAAATCGGCACAGCCGCAAAGCTTTGTCTTACCCGCACTTCGCCGCCAATCATATCACCACTTATTGAAAAAAAAATAAGAAAACTCATTGAACAGACAACAGTTGAATCGTCCTTTGAGGCGGTGGAATTTTAGAATTGGACAAAGGCTGAGTGCGTATTGATGGCATTGAGGACGATTGTAAGTTAGTTAGGGAAGCCGAGAATGATAGAGCTGTATAATAAAAGTTTAAGAATTTCCTTTCGGCTTATTATTCGATTCGTACGAATTTACTCGCCCGAAACGGACGAATCGACGCTTCAGTTGATATATGTATTTGCGGGCGAATCTAAAACTGCAAAAATACGTGTTAGGGAATTAGCACGTTTTCAATTGTTTGCAATAAAGAAATAACATTAGTTTGATTTTCTCCAATTTTCATCATCATCTGTCTAGCCTTTCCCAACTACGTTGTGGTCGGCTTTCAGTCTAACCGGATGCAGCTGAATACTAGTATTTTACATGGAAAGACTGCCTATCTGACCTCCACAATCCAGTAACTGGGTAATATGATACCCCTTGGTAAGACTGGTTGTCAGACTTTCGGGATCCTGACGACCCGTAACGACTATCAAAGGTCTACAAATGACAGCAGGGACCGACGGCTTAACGTGCTTTCCGAGGCACGGAGGGGTCTTCGTATGTAAAGATGGTCATCCATCCACAGACCAACCGCGGGAAGCGTAGCTTAACCTGATCGATCGACCCGTGCGGCTAATATTAGTTACCCACAAGCCTCTCCAATTTTCTCGTATTTTATAGTAAGAAAAAAAAACTTAACTTTTTACCAAAGAATCTGTCAGTCAGAAAGTTGGTCAATTCGAAATCAAATCAAAAGTCATTTATTTAAATTAGACTTGAGATTCATCACTTTTCAACCTGCACGTGGCGGCCTGGCTACAAAAACATGCAATATAGATATTCCCAAAAATACCATTCCAGTAATAATTTCAAACTTTTTTTACGCTGTCAATGTTTTCTCTTTGAAAATATACCGAGAGCATTCACACTATCGATGCTGCGGCCGATAGAATTTAATAGGTTTGTAAATATTCCGCGTGTGTTGCCTACAGATTAATCAAAATATATTTTGAACTTTCACATGTAGAATATATAAAAAGAGTAGTCCTGACTGACTGACTGACTCATCAACGCCCAGCCCAAACGCTTGGACCTAGAACGCTGAAATTTTGCACAGATGTTCCCTTTATAATGCAGACATGAAATAAGGAAGGATTTTTCAGGGGATGAAAATTACGCGCGGGCGAAGCCGCTGGCAAAAGCTAATGTAGAATAAATGTCAGCATTTAAGTGCATTGAGTCAAGCCTACTAATATGATAGTTGCACTGACGAATGTTAATATTGAGGAATAGAATTAATACACTCGGTTTTATTACGGTTATGTCGGTTAAAAACAACGGTTTTTCTTCAGGCATGGCTTAAACCATCGAGCCTATTTTTGAAATAAGAACCTAACAGAAATCAAAATACAGTTCCTTTTACAAAACTGACTACTTAGTCCAGTCTTAGGTTGTCAATTTTGTATTAAGATCTTTACCCTAAATATAAATGAAGTACCTACCTATAGTAAAGTTTAAAGTACCTACCTTCTCCTATCCCCGGGATATGCAGAAGAAAAAACGTTTTCACTTTGTAGTGTTTTCCCGGGAGTCGGTTTTTTATTTTTCTTGTAAAAAGTTTTTATTTTTCACTTTTTAGTTATGGTATCTAACTACCCCACACCAATTCAAAATTTCATCATTATTGGGATCAAAAAATGCATATTTATGCGATAGCAGCAATCACGGTCGATTTGCTGTCATTTTTTGAAGAGTTCCGTTGTCTGTCTCCGAAACGCATCATCAGATCAAATATGAAATTTAAATGGGACTATTTCGGTTTAAACCCCTTTCGAACAAAAAATTATTTTGCAAATCGGTCTATATGTTATGCCCGAACCTCCACCTAACTCACCCATAAAGAGTTGTACCTTCCTTCATCAGCTCAGCGTCATGAGATGATGATGACCATACGCAAATGTCTCAGTAGCTTTAGAAAATATAAGAAAAACATTGTTAATACCTATAAAATTATTATAATACGAAACCAAGAATACGAAAAGGCAGACAAGAATACGAAAAGGCAGAAATAACTAGAATAATTAAACTTGCCTACAATGACTGTCCGCAACATGAGAAAACTATGCGTCTTGGTAAATTTAAACCCGGCCATTCCCGCCCCATTAAAGTATGTTATTCGTCGGAGGAAACAGTGAAAACTATATTGCGCAACAGAAATAACCTGAACATTGAAAACATAAAAATCTATTCAGATCAAACCCTACATCAACGTAAATATATGCAAAATCTGAAAGACGAGCTGCAAAAACGCACTGCTACTGGGGAAAATAACCTTATCATCAAGTACATTAAAGGAGTACCTAAAATCATCTCGACAACCGAACAAGCACGCACCTCTGCGTTACCAACTTCAAAAAACTAATTTTCTGCCCAGAGAGAATAACATATCAAATTGCGAATTATTACAGTGATATTGTCCCAACAAAAAAGTCCCTGAAATGTTTCTATGCCAATGCTCGTAGTATAGTTAAGCCAGGCAAATTCGATGAGCTAAAATGTGTTATTGCATCTTTACAAGCAACCACACACATTATTGTACTCTCTGAGACATGGATCAAAAGTGAAGATGAGGTAAGAAGACTTCAAATTCCTTGCTACACCCACTATTATAACTTTAGACCAAATAAAAGAGGAGGCGGGGTCTCAATATTCGTTCATAACAATCTAAAACACCATCTTATAGAAGAATATTGTATTGACGATACTCATTACCTCTGGATTTATGTAAAAAAGTTCTCCTTGAGCATTGGTGCTATATATAAACCAGACAAAAGCAATATGAACAACTTCCTTGAGATTTATTCACAACAACTACAGAAGAATAAGAGAGCAATCGTATTTGGCGATTTTAACCTAGACTTGCTGAACCCAGACAGAGCAATTCGTAGCTACAGGAACACACTGAAAGAAAGTAATTTCAAAATTTTAAACAAAATTGATCGCAAATATTGTACTCGAGAAACTACCTCGACCAAAACCATACTAGATCATGTCTCGTCCAACCTACAGGAAAATAACTTTCATATAGTAATGATTGAATCTGCGATGTCCGACCATAAGCAAATATTTTTAGAAATAAAACAGTATGCCCCTCCCCCCCTTATGAAAGTGGAATACTCGGCATTGGATTACCCAAAACTGTATAAGTGTTTTGAAGATATTATAAGCCAAACAAACGATGAAGAACCCATTTATGAGAGATTGGCTAGCAAACTACAGCACTGTTTATCTAAGAGCAAAATTTCTAAAATAAAAGTTTTGAACCTGCCACGACAAGATTGGATAAAAAAAGAAATTATTTATGATATTAACAAGCGGAACATATTATGGCAAAAATGCAAATCAAACACACCAGACTTGACATTAAGAACGGAATTTGAGAAAACAAAAGCTAGAGTAGCGCACAACATACAAGAGGTGAAAAATACATACTACTATAAATGTTTTAAGGACAATATGACAAAACCTCGGAATATGTGGAAACTAATTAACGAATTATCTAAAAATAAAATAAGAGAAAGGACTAGACCAGAAAAGCTCGTGACTGACAATGATATTATTACAGATCAAAAGGAAATATGTGAAAGGTTCAACTCTTACTTTTCAACTGTTGGGTCATCATTAGCAAATCTTATCACTGATAACTTAACTGGAAACCTAGCTCACAAACCTGCAACATGTGACTCAACAGAACTAAATTGTTTAAAACCAGCAACCACGGATGAAGTTATAAAGATAATTGACAATTTAGATCCTAATACTAGTTCTGGCATTGATGGCATTAGTACTAAATCTTTAATATGTGTTAAAAAATTAATTGCTAATGAACTTACAGCATGTTTAAATCTTTGCTTGGATCGAGGCATTTTCCCCGATGGCTTAAAAATTTCTAAAGTTATTCATATTTACAAATCAGGAAGTAAGTGCGATCCTTGTAACTACCGTCCTATATCTGTTCTTCCCGTCATTTCAAAAGTTTTCGAGAAAATCCTTTATAACCGTTTGGAAACATTTCTCAAATCAAAAAACTTTTTAAATAAAAAACAATACGGATTTCGACCTCACTCAAATACTCTCTCGGCAACTATTGACCTCATAACTAAAATAAAAACCAAAATCGATCAAAAGCAAACAGCTTTAGGTATTTTCATCGACCTCAAAAAAGCTTTTGATACTATTAGTCCCGATCTCTTATTGCAAAAACTGTCCGACATCGGTATCACGGGCAAAGCACTACAAATTTTTAAGTCATACCTGCAAAATCGTAAGCAAATTGTCAAAATAGGTCAATATCAAAGTGGTTCACTCTCTGTCACTTTCGGTGTACCTCAAGGTTCAATTCTGGGACCACTGTTGTTCCTTATTTTTTATATTAATAACATATCCCAGATTGGCCTCAAAGGAGACATCTCGCTTTACGCTGATGATACAACTCTTTTCTACTTTGGGCATTCAATCGAAGCTATGATACCTTGTATCCAAACAGATTTAAATTCACTAAATGACTGGTTTCAATCTAACCTACTCACCATTAATACTACAAAAACGAATTATGTCGTGTTCACACCCAAAAATAAAAAAGTAAGCGATAATATACAACTTAAAATAAATAATCAATTAATCCAAAGAAAAACGAAAGAGAAATATTTAGGTTTAATTTTAGATAACTACCTGAGTTGGAAGCCTCACATAGAGAAAATCAGATGTAAACTTTTATCACTCACGGGAGTTTTTCATAATATAAACAAATGCCTTCCACGGAGAGTTCGATACATAATTTACAACTCTTTAGTTAAACCACATATAGACTACCTGATTGAAATCTGGGGGAGCGCAGCTAAATCTAATCTAGAAACATTACAAACAACACAAAATAGGTTAATCAAAATACTATTTAACTTCAAATTTCGAACATCAACTCAGAAAATATATAAACATACAAAAATAATGAATATTTCCCAAACATATATGTACTACACATGTATACTGATACGCAAAATATTGCACAAAGACATTCATACAACACTAAATTTCACAAAAAAACATCAAGTACACAAAATCAAACTACGAAACGCCAATTACTTAGTAACACGTCCTCCCAGAACAGTAAATTACGGGAAGAGAAATATAGAATTTGAAGGTGTAAACATGTACAATAAAATACCCCTGGAAATAAAAGAAGCGGAAAGTATGTCTAGTTTAAAAAAACAACTTAAATCATATATTAGGTCTTTACCTATGAAATTGCCGTTCTGCAGTACTGGCCATTTCAAATCAAAATAATTTTTGTTTGGCTAAGAATTCTAATTTCAAATTAATTTTATTTTAAAAACATGGATTTTTTTTTCTAAAAGTAGTCATTTCTTTATTGATTAGTGTTACATTTTCATCGCATTTCAATCTTTTTCGTCATCATGGATACGTTAAAAATTCGAGTAATTATGGAATATGAGTACCGTCGTGGCAGCAACGCGGCACAAGCGGCACGCAACATCAACGACGTTTACGGAGCTAACACTACAAATCAACGCACCACCTGTTATTGGTTTGCTCGCTTCCGTTCTGGAAATTTCGACCTGAAAAATGAACCTCGCGGTCGTCCGAAGACTTTGGTCGACAATGACGAATTAAAGGCGATTGTGGAAGCTGATGATACACAATCTACGGCTGAATTAGCAGCAGCTTTCGACGTTAGCGTCAAAACAATATTGGTCCATTTGCGTCAAATTGGCAAGGTAAAAAAGCTTGACAAATGGGTGCCCCACGAACTCAATGATCGCCAGCGCGAAGTACGCGTCGAGACGTGCCTTGCACTGCTCAACAGACACACAAATGAAGGAATTTTGAACCGCATTGTTACCTGCGATGAAAAATGGATTCTGTTTGATAACCGTAAGCGCTCAGCAAGTTGGTTGGATCCTGGTTCAGCACCTAAACAATGCCCTAAACGAAAACTTACCCCTAGAAAAGTGATGGTCACTGTTTGGTGGTCTAGCGCCGGTGTGATTCATCACAGCTTCTTACCAAACGGGGTGAGCATTACTGCAGATGTGTACTGTGAAGAACTGAACACAATGATGGAGAAGCTGGCGCATCTCCAACCAGCATTGGTCAATCGCTCGTCTCCGCTGCTCCTGCACGACAACGCGCGACCTCATACTGCACAGCAGACGGTCTCCAAGTTGCAAGAACTGGGGTTGGAAGCTCTCCGTCATCCGCCCTACTCACCAGACCTTGCGCCTACAGACTACTACTTTTTCCAGAATTTGGATAACTTCTTGGCGGGAAAAAAATTTAATACCCGAGAGGCAGTACAAAATGCCTTTGAAGAATTTGTTGCCTCCCGTCCAGCTGATTTCTTTAAGAAGGGCATCAATAAACTGCCACTGCGATGGCAAAGATGCATTGATTGCATGGGTGATTACTTCGATTAATACAAATAAAAAATTCATGAAAAAAATTCGTTTAAATTTTTTCATACAAAACGGCAATTTCATAGGTAAAGACCTATTATTATGTGTCAATAACAATTATTATAATAAAGAAAAAATAATTAACACACCGAATTCATAACCTACTCCTTTTTGAAGTCGGAAAAAAATAAAAATAAAAAATAAACTGGCTTTAGGAAACATGTCCATGCAAACAATTATAATAAAAAAACATTAGTTAGTACGTTGCCATGTATGCCCCATCTAGTCGTACATCTACTTTTACTTTAGATCAGCACCCTAATTGCGTAACTCACGATTCATCATAATCTGTATCGTTTTGAAACGGATTGTTAAACCATTGCTTCATATGTTCGAAAAATTTGTCTGTTCGGCAACATAAATAACGCAATGAATATTGTTTAACTGTGAAGACGAAACCAATTATGATCAATCGTGAGTTACGCAATTAGGGTGCCGTGTTTACTCGGTTGGTGATAAGTTGATATGAACTTTTTTTATCACTACCTTCCTATTTTAATTTTTACGTAGTTATTGTACGCTCATAACATTTTATGTAAATTTAGTTTCTCAGTAAGTGAATTATTGTTAATTCTTAATGAGGAATAATAAAGTTCTTAAACCACAAAATTTGTGGGTTGCCCTCGATTTCCCTGGGATTCCATCATCAGACCCTGACTTGGTGCCAATGGGACCACCTCAGGAGTATACTCTTTCAAATAAAAAAAGAATTTGAGAATCAGTCCACAAATGGACGAGAAATCTTTGAACATACCTACATAAAAAATTACATACAGTGGAACATAATAACCTCCTCCTTTTTTGGAAGACGGTTAAATAGGTTAATTTTTTACGTGATAACCAACATCCACGTGGGCGGACCCGCGGGCAAAAGCTAGTTGACAAAGCTGTTTAATAAAGTTCGAAATACAAAACTGTCCCGACTGTTTTGGCTCATCATCATCATCATCATCATATCAGCCGAAAGACGTCCACTGCTGGACATAGGCCTCCCCCAGGCTCCTCCACTTCGACCGGTCTTGTGCTTCCGACATCCAGCGGATACCCGCGGTCTTCGCAAGGTCATCGGTCCACCTGTTTAGGCTCGGTTTAGTCTTATTACACTGAAACCCCATTATTAGAAATCAAGGTTTTTCTTTAGGTATGATTTAGCCATCGAGCCTGTTTTTGAAATAAGAACCTAACAGAAATAGAAATACAGCTCCTTTTACAAAACTGAGAACTCAGTCCAGTGCTAAATTATCATTTTTGTATTAAGATCTTTACCCTAAATGGAATCCCCCCCGAGTGGGTTCCCGCATTGTCGTTGCGGGGGGGCTTAGTAACCGTGGTCTCCCATCCACGGTGAAGCCAAGAGGAACCCAACGGTGGGGCCGCTCGTCAGGGCTTTTGCCTTCAAGCCGTAGACGTAGCGGCCAAAAAGTAGGTTGCGGTGAGGTGCACCGCAACTGAGGTGGGCCGCGATGTCGAATGGGAGGCATCGCGGCTGAGGGTTACAGGCTGCGGTGGAGGAGGAGTGCCGGTGCTTCTGAGCAGCGCTCTTCCCTTCCGTGGCCAGGACGGGGCCGCCACCGTTTGATGGCGGACGCGGTGGGGCCGCAGGGGAAGAGGAGTGTCGGTATAGCGTCAGCCGCTCTCCCTATCCTCTGCGGCCGAAAAGTGGTAGACGGGACGGCGCGTTGTGTTCCTCACGCGCGCTGTCAAAGATGTCAGCAACCACTGGTGGGGTCCGCAAGGGCCGATGCCTGCCAGGGGTGCGGGTTTGTTCGAAAGAGATACCACGGCCCCTGGCATACGGGCTACTGAGGGAACACGGGTGGGTTTTAGTCAGTAAAAGTCTGACACGCCCTCCTGCTCTACTCAGCAGGAGAAGTCATTTGATGATTTCCCACCCAAAAAAAAAAAAACCCTAAATGGAATAAAGTTGGTAATGCAAAAACTGAATTAGAGCTTTAGGTTATAACTAAAGTTAGATCGTGTTTTTTAAAAAGACGGAAAGAGTTTTATTTTCTATCAGAATTATTTTGTGTCTTTAAAAGTCTGGCAAATTACTGATGACTGCTTCATCATCATCATTATTTTGGCTCAAAGGTTTCTCCCCCAAGCATTGCCACCTCGGCTGGTTCTGTGCTTCTCGCATCCAGCGGATTCCTACGGCCTTTACCAGGCCATCGGCCAAGCTACTTACGGATATCGAAAGTTTCATTTCCTCTACAGAACTCCAAGCGTGACATTGCATAATTTTCAGTGATTTATGGAAGTTCCTTATTCGGCAAAAGTATACATACAGCCTGATTTATATGTCCTTGTGTATGTTTATTGTTGAAACATCGAGTCATTCATCATTCCATGTGACTTATCGTAAAAACATTTTACGATCACTGGTTTCCGTGTTGGTCTAAAAACAACGAAAAACAACATAAATCGGGCGGTCCTTGTTAAACCTACATGGGGTTTTATTGTAGGCTTTATGTATTTAGAACACTTTTGGTTCCATTTAGTACCTACTGTTTGCTAGTGAATATGGACCTTCCTATACAGGGTCTGGTCAGGCTGGCACGTGTGTCGATATCGAAAACGAATGGAAGAAAATAAAATAAAAACCCTAGGTGGGATACCGCAAGACATTATTTTAGCCACGAAATACGCAATATTAAACTTAATTCCACCAAAAAAGGAGGTATTTCTGTTTTCTTAAATAATATCATGCTGTTGTTTCCTTGTACTACAATTGTGCTTCTAATTTATGAGCAGGAGTATTTTACTAGCGCTTTTGGCATTTCTAAGCATTGTCATTAGCATAAAACGGTAAGACGATACCTACGTGAAAAGATTGCTTGTAAAAAATTGCTGTATTTCCAAATGTTTCGTTAAAACCTCTTTGTAATGACAGAAAAAAAGGCTCGCAATGTACTTTCTGAAATTGAAACGACGTAGCCGACCGTTGTGTTCGGCAACTTTTCATGCCTAGTCAGACCCTAATGGAAATGACAAGTCTAATGTAACAAGTAACAACTGAAAACATCCCGTTGGACGGATGTAACAAAGCATTCATTTTCTGATGGCGGTAATCTCGCCGAAGGGCGGCATTGTTCGTCATTTTCTCTACGGGCCTATATTTTTGTTCGTATTTTCTTTTCGAAAAGAATAAAAATTGTGAACAGTATTGTCGCGGCGCAGGCTCGCGCCGTGATCGCGCAAAAAGGAGCCTGGATGACAACGAAATGACGGGAGCGTCCGCGGGTGGCCCCCTCCCCCCTCTTGTAAAAATGTCGCCGAGGGAGGGGCGGCGTGCCTACGACAAGACGGCATTTTTACACCGCCGCCGAACCGGCGGATCGTATACACCGATTTGGGATCAACAGAAATTGAACCGTGACACGTGGAGCGAGACCTTAAAACAGCTTGGTGGCATGCTACTTGACTTTTTAAAACACGAGCCGTGTTTGCGATAAATCGATAAGTATAAACGCTACACGCCAGCGGCAGAGAGTACAAATTGCACGGATTTTACAGTTCTTTGTGTTGACACGCCAAGGGTGGGGTGTTTAGTGGTTTCCGTCCGATGTTTTAGGAAATATGAAATTTTCGGCTTTAATTCTCATACGACGTTTTCGTTTGGATGGCTACTGAGGACCCTTATCCCTTTTTGCTTTACAAAATTTTGGGTACCTACCTACCTTTTCATGGATGGAATTCGTAGCGGCTATGATCCATTCTTTATTTGATTTTAAAACTAGAGAATGTTATGTCGTTAAAAATAACTAAGTAAGTTAGTAAGAATATGCTTCTACGGGTTTACATTAATTCGAGATCCACTAATCCAGAAAAAAGAACAGCTAGATAAATCTATCTTCTTCGGTTCGACTTTTATTAAGTGGAAGTTTTCGAAGATCATTGTCACATTACCACCAATTTAATAAAAAACCTCAATTACGTACAAGTACTCGTAGTCAGGATAATAGGAGGTCCCAATTCTTTGACCATCACAATTTAAATAATATGAATGACACCTTTTCTTGACACCACCATTATGATCTTGTGCAAGGAAGCTCCACCATTATCATTGTAGTAGCGAAAAGACGTTTACCGCTGGAAATAGACATTTTCTAACAATCACCAAGTATTTTTTTTAACATACTGGTTGGCAGTGACATTGACACAAACTATAAGCATGAATTCAGCACATCATTCTACACTCACTAGCGTAGATTTTTTCATTAGTTATCAATAAAAAATCTGCTGTTTCATAGAAAAGTGCAATACTTACGCAGCAAAAATGTATGAAACAGCAAATTATTTCTGAAAGATCTCAGTAACATGTACTGAACCCGGTAACAGGTTGCACATAAAAGTCACATCTTTAATTCCTGAATACATAATTAATTCTAATTAAAATCCGTATACTTCTGCCGCCATAGTCGCAGCATAGGCCACACTACGGTCAACGTCAATGCCCAACATCGCCATAAAACAACGCGGTAAAGATTCCGACAATTAACGCGATAAATTCAGTGGCCACACTACGGTCAACGTCAATGCCCAACATCGCGTTAAACAACGCGGTAAAGATTCCGACAGTTAACGCGATAAATTCAGTGGCCACACTACGGTCAACGTCAATGCCCAACATCGCGTTAAACAACGCGGTAAAGATTCCGACAGTTAACGCGATAAATTCTGTGGCCACTCTACGGTCAACGTCAATGCCCAACATCGCGGTAAAGATTCCGACAACTAACGCGATAAATTCAGTGGCCACACTACGGTCAACGTCAATGCCCAACATCGCGTTAAACAACGCGGTAAAGAATCGGCTAATATGATCACGGTAGGCAATGACAAACGTGTGGCCACTTTATCGCAATAATTCTCACGTTTTGTAAAGTGAAATGGCAATGTGCCGTTGTAAAATTACCTTATTACCATTAACCGTAGGTGTCAACGGTTAATGTCCAACATCGCGATGATCAACAGCGTTTCTCGTAGGTGTAGCCGCACCTTTAAAACCATCGCCTTACGATATTTTTTGTTACAGATCGTATAGGACAAGTTCAAGTGCAGCAATACTTCACCCAGTATCCAGAGTTGAAGCAGGAAGGAGTCGCTGACTACATCGGCAGTCCAGTCCATCAGAAGACTGTTGTTACACCTGAGAAGCTATTTACTAAGAATAATTTCGGTAAGTATTTGAGTGGTTATAACATTATCTAGTTTGTAGAAACTCCAACTAGGAACACTAATTAAGAAATTGAAAGCTAGTGATCACACTAGACCAAATTGAATTCGATGTTGAGGTCGGCTTCCAATCAAACCAGATGCAGCTGAATACCAGTATTTTACATGGAGCGACTGTCTATCTGATCTCCACAAACCAGTTACCTACTGGCTAATACGATACCCCTTGGTAAGACTCGTTGTCAGACTTTCGGGCTTCTGTTCTGACGACCCATAACGATTGTCAAAGTTCCACGAATGTTCCGCCCGCTTGACCTGTTTTCCGAGGCGCGGAGGGGTCTTGGTATGTAAAGTCACCCATCCACGGACCAACCGCGGCAAACTGTTTTTACTCCACTGCCACTCTTAATAAAAACAGTTTTCTAAAGAGTCATAACGAAGCGTACTATTTAAAAGGCAACGTCCATTCCCCCCATCATAAGATCAATATCGCACCCGATGACGATTAAATTCATTGAAGAATTACTTCTCGTATCGCACTCGTGCACGTACGAACGCATCCGAAGCACGATGCGCGCGCGCAAGTATACACGCAGGCATAGTCTCACGTATTGGCTCAAGATAATACTGCTAATGAAAAACTCAGTTCGGTAAAGCACTGATGGGCATTTAGTGTAGGTTCATGCCGAAATAAAAACTTAATGAAACTCGAAAGGAAAACTGCCAAAATAAAATACCAGTTGGTTCAAGTGATAATGGTTTTTGTAAATAGGTTAGTACAAACACATTGACACGTCAATCATATTTTTAAGAACTAGTAGATGCGGTTGACGTGTCCTATCTGACTACTCTGAGAAGAAGTAAATAGAGATTAAAAACTATGTAGATTGGAGTCTGAAATGGTCTTTTCCCACATAGATTGACTGGACCTGGATCCAGTCAGTGTATGCATTTACCAGTAAGTTTTTATGGTAATATAGCATTGTTATTTAGGGGTAGAATGGAACATCTTCAAAAGTAGTTTGCTTATGAAGGTAAAAAATAAAATATCTGGCAATATAATAGGTCTTTACCTATGAAATTGCCGTTTTGTATGAAAAAATTTAAACGAATTTTTTTCATGAATTTTTTATTTGTATTAATCGAAGTAATCACCCATGCAATCAATGCATCTTTGCCATCGCAGTGGCAGTTTATTGATGCCCTTCTTAAAGAAATCAGCTGGACGGGAGGCAACAAATTCTTCAAAGGCATTTTGTACTGCCTCTCGGGTATTAAATTTTTTTCCCGCCAAGAAGTTATCCAAATTCTGGAAAAAGTAGTAGTCTGTAGGCGCAAGGTCTGGTGAGTAGGGCGGATGACGGAGAGCTTCCAACCCCAGTTCTTGCAACTTGGAGACCGTCTGCTGTGCAGTATGAGGTCGCGCGTTGTCGTGCAGGAGCAGCGGAGACGAGCGATTGACCAATGCTGGTTGGAGATGCGCCAGCTTCTCCATCATTGTGTTCAGTTCTTCACAGTACACATCTGCAGTAATGCTCACCCCGTTTGGTAAGAAGCTGTGATGAATCACACCGGCGCTAGACCACCAAACAGTGACCATCACTTTTCTAGGGGTCAGTTTTCGTTTAGGGCATTGTTTAGGTGCTGAACCAGGATCCAACCAACTTGCTGAGCGCTTACGGTTATCAAACAGAATCCATTTTTCATCGCAGGTAACAATGCGGTTCAAAATTCCTTCATTTGTGTGTCTGTTGAGCAGTGCAAGGCACGTCTCGACGCGTACTTCGCGCTGGCGATCATTGAGTTCGTGGGGCACCCATTTGTCAAGCTTTTTTACCTTGCCAATTTGACGCAAATGGACCAATATTGTTTTGACGCTAACGTCGAAAGCTGCTGCTAATTCAGCCGTAGATTGTGTATCATCAGCTTCCACAATCGCCTTTAATTCGTCATTGTCGACCAAAGTCTTCGGACGACCGCGAGGTTCATTTTTCAGGTCGAAATTTCCAGAACGGAAGCGAGCAAACCAATAACAGGTGGTGCGTTGGTTTGTAGTGTTAGCTCCGTAAACGTCGTTGATGTTGCGTGCCGCTTGTGCCGCGTTGCTGCCACGACGGTACTCATATTCCATAATTACTCGAATTTTTAACGTATCCATGATGACGAAAAAGATTGAAATGCGATGAAAATGTAACACTAATCAATAAAGAAATGACTACTTTTAGAAAAAAAAATCCATGTTTTTAAAATAAAATTAATTTGAAATTAGAATTTTTAGCCAAACAAAAATTATTTTGATTTGAAATGGCCAGTACTGCAGAACGGCAATTTCATAGGTAAAGACCTAATATAAAACATACAGCTGAAGGTAACTGTAAACCGAAAACTTACCTACCTGCTTTATCATATTAGAAGGGATGCGCTAAGGAAGTCAGCACAATTCAAATTTTCTTACGTTTTTTTGCGATTACTTAACATACATGTTGATCAGAATTATATAATCATCAGATATTACAATTACCAATGCAATTTCCTATGTTAGAATTTACGTCAATTGTCATACCTAATTTATTTTCTCTAAGTTCTGTAGAAACGTACACCAGTTATGTTATATTGATGATTTAAATTATTATTATTCTGCATTTTTTTTTTCGTTCAGAATCATAATTTCATTAAGTAGGTACTAACCTCAAAATTGCAAAATACGTCAGAAAATTTGAATTTGGCGGGCTACGTGTCCCTTTGGCCTTAAGAAAAAATCCTAACATTTATGATATTTGAATCCATATTTCTGCATGAAAATCGCAACTTTATATCTTCCCTACCACATTATAAACGCATCACCAGCCATTAACTCATACACGTGTACAAAATATTCCCAAAAAAAAAAAAACTACGCAATCGTATGCGCAAGAGCATAGCTCGTCATTCCGCTCGAATGCCTTTCCATATTCAAATTATCAGATCTGTCGATCAAGGCGCGAACAAAACGCCTTTATGCTTGTAAAATTAAACGTATTAATACTTATTACAACTGCTGGGCTTTTGTTAAAAGTGTGCATCTGTCTGTCTGTCCGTCGCTCGATTGTGTAGAAGTGGGGTTATGTTTCGTGGAGCTGATCTTTTGTGAGATAATATCGACCACAGAATAACGGTAGCTTGTTTGTTTGGGAATTAATTTTTGTAGTTTGTGATTCTCAATGGAAATATGATGGGAATTTCTTTTCTCAAATAGATATTTCAGCTCCATTTTTTTTTTACATTTTTTTCGGGAGCAAGAATTTGGAAACCTTAATTTTAATCCATACTGATTTGTGATTTTATCTGGTACTGGCAAATCATCATCATTTCAACCGAAAGATGTCCACTGCTGGATATAAGCCTCTCCCAAAAGGGTATTTTTTCCATAATCGCCACACGTGGCAGGCGCGTTGGCGATCGCAGAATGGTGGTAAAATGCATAGATAACGCTGCTGCACATTCTCTAGTAAGTCCCTTAGTCGCCTTCTACGACACCCACGGGAAGAAATGGAATGGTGCTATTCTTTTACGTCCGGCCCCACGCGGAACGATTGATATCTACGTGTATATTCATATTATTCATCCACCTGAAGACTTTTTTATATTTTTTTGAACGCGCTAGGTAATCGCAGAAACTACCATTTTTCGCATTAATTTTGCATTTGAAAACCGAATCTATCTACATACTTAAATAAAAAGAAAAGTCCTGACTGACTCATCAACGCCCGGCATAAACCCTTGGACCTAGAAAGCTGAAATTTTGCACAGAGGTTCCCTTTATAATGTAGACAAGGAGTAAGGAAGGATTTTTCGAAATTCAACCCCTAAGGGAGTTAAATAGGGGATGAAAGTTCCTAGCTAGTTATTGATAAAAGCAATAGCCTTATGTCTGTATGTTGGGTCGTAGCGTGATGTTAAATATGACATCACACTAGGAACCTTTAAGAACGCTAACCATAAACAGAGTAAGATGCCATCGGATGGCATCTTACTCTGTTTATGGTTAGCGCTACAGGGTGACAAACAAAAAACAATCACGTGGACCAATTCCCGGGCAGAATCAAGTTGATTTTATAAACATTAGATTCCATGAAAAATTATCTATGTAGGGTGACTGGTAATTAGTGACCGACATTTAAACACATGATTGTACTCATCATTATGAACAACTTTTACTATGAGACCAAACCAGAAATCGCGAAAAAAAAGTCAGCTGTTCCCTACATTTATGTACGTATAACTCGTCAAAATGTGGGGAACAGCAGATTTTTTTTTCGCGTTTTCAGGTTTGGTCTCATAGTAATTACCAGTCAGTATATGCAGTCTATACCCAAGGCCTTTTAAAAACTTCTAGAAACAGACATAAAATTCCTTTGCCTATTTATTATTTTGTTCTGTTTCTCATTCTGTAAAACTTCAGCATAGTTTGTGAATACCACAATACTTAGAGCAGTACAAGTCGACAGTTAGCAAAACGTTTGAAGCTTTCGGAAGACTAGTGTAATTTGTAGCTCAAAACTTGGACACTAATTTTGATACTTTCGTGTTCCTAGGTCATAGCTAAGCTATATCGATTAGTGAGGATAGGCGGAAATAAAATTATAATATTTCAGGGAATCTCAGAAGACTGAGATTCCCTGAAATATTATAATTTTATTTGAATATGCCTAATAAAGAACGTACCTAAGAAGGTACGTTCTTTATTAGGCATATTCAAATGCTAAGTAACTGGCGATAAAACTTTTCAATAGCATATTCAGCCTATAATGCTCCCACTGCTGGGCACAGGCCTCCTCTCTGTGAGAAAGAGCGGGCCGTAATCGACCACACGGGTCCAGTGCGGGTTGATAGATGTTACATCTCTTCGAGTTTTTGGTTCTAGGACATGCCGGTTTCCTCACGATGTTTTCCGTCGCCGTTTTGAGAGTAGTGGTAATGGAATAACTTACACAAAGTAAAGCGCCTGTCAAGTTTCGATCCTACGACCTATCACTCGTAAGTCGCGGCCGTCACCACTGGTCCACCACTGCTCCACTTTTGAATAGAAATAACGAAAAATGGATGGTAAGGTATTTTTATTGTTGGGTGGGAAATCATCAAATAACTTCTCCCGCTCTGGGTGGAGCAGTAGGGCGTGTCAGACTTTAACTGACTAAAACCCACCTGTGTTCCTTCAGTTGCCTGTGCCAGGGGCCAGGATATCTGTTTTGAACAACCCGCACCCTTGGCAGAATGGATGTTAAGGTAGATGCGCTTATAATATATTACTTACGTTTTTATCGCAATTCACGGGTTTTTCATGAAATACGCATTCAATGGGATTAAATCTACTAATATGGTTGTATTAATGATTTTGAGATAATAATTGTGTTAAGCCATTTACAGGATAAGTTTTTAACCAGTGCGCAAACTGTAACCATGAATTCAGCATATCATTCTAGACCCCCCAGCGCAGAAATTTTTCGTTAAACAAAAATAACAGCTGTTCCATACATTTCGACCGCGTAGGCATTGCACTTTTCTAGGTAACTTTTTTTTTTATATAACCGACGAAAAATGTCTGCGCTGGCGGTTCTAGAATGATACTTATGCTGAATTCATGGTAACAGTTTGCGCACTGGTTAAAAACTTGTCCTGTACTGTACGGTTGCGTCTTTGTTTTTCCTGTGTGTGTGCCTGATTGCGTGACTGCCTGGTTCGCCTAATGGTCGCAAACACTACTGCTGAGCATGAGGTCCTGTAATCGATTCCCAGGTGTCGGGCAAACTGTTATTGGGTTTTAAAATCTGCAATTTCTCAGTAGCAGCCCTGAGTCTGGATTCGTGCCCGTTTGATGGCAATAGGCTTGCCCCTATTACAATAATGGGCGAAATCGGTTGTGTACTATAGGTAAACCTCTGCTTTACCTGCTAAATACAGGCGTAATATATGTATATACTCGAATCTCCGTTCCGTGTGACACCGGACATAAACAATAGCACCATTTCATTTCTTCCCGTAGGTGTCGTAGGAGGTGACTAACCTACTGGGAGAATGGGCAGCAGCGTTCTCTAGGCATTTTATCACCATACTGCGATCGCCAACCCGCCTGCCAAGCGTGGCGATTATGGCAAATCCCCTCCAAAATAGGGGAAGCTTATGTCTAGCAGTGGACGTCTTTCGGCTGAAATGATGATGATGATGACTCGAATCTAGTTTGAAAACAAGATTCATGCTCGAGCATGATTCTAGAATACGGACTTAGAGTTCAAGCAATATTTGCTTTGAGATTGAACAGAGGTTCTTCATCAACTCTAAATCTTCTGTAACGTAACCTAAATAGTGTTTATTAAGACGACAACATGGTTTTTTGTAAGCTAGTAAGTAATAAGACCGCGATCGAACGGACGTAAAAATACTACGGCGGGGTGTTCTCATGCACTCGATTTTCAACGCAATGTTTTGCGCCAAGAGTTCAGCACAGTGTTTTTTCGACGCGCTGGAATGCACTCTGTTGGATTCTGAATGCTCGGTTCAACACCGAGAGTTGAATTTCCCACCGCGATATTTCTACGTGCGTGTGAACTTCGACATAGTGCCTGAAATAACAATCTTTCAGTACAAGAGTAGGTCAAGCTCCTGTTTAAAGGTCCCAGCAGAATAGTAAAAACTTTGCGCCAAGTCTTCGCCTCAGAGGACCGCAGTCGCGGCTTTTCATTAAACTTGAAATAGTGTTCCAGTTTTGATAAACTCAAATTAAGTAGGAATATTCTTCGTTTCTTATTAACTTCTTTTTTTACCTTGATTAGATGGGGTTTTTATAAACTTCTTCCTACGTATCTAAATACTTTACACACTTTTCACTATAATAGGTCTTTACCTATGAAATTGCCGTTTTGTATGAAAAAATTTAAACGAATTTTTTTCATGAATTTTTTATTTGTATTAATCGAAGTAATCACCCATGCAATCAATGCATCTTTGCCATCGCAGTGGCAGTTTATTGATGCCCTTCTTAAAGAAATCAGCTGGACGGGAGGCAACAAATTCTTCAAAGGCATTTTGTACTGCCTCTCGGGTATTAAATTTTTTTCCCGCCAAGAAGTTATCCAAATTCTGGAAAAAGTAGTAGTCTGTAGGCGCAAGGTCTGGTGAGTAGGGCGGATGACGGAGAGCTTCCAACCCCAGTTCTTGCAACTTGGAGACCGTCTGCTGTGCAGTATGAGGTCGCGCGTTGTCGTGCAGGAGCAGCGGAGACGAGCGATTGACCAATGCTGGTTGGAGATGCGCCAGCTTCTCCATCATTGTGTTCAGTTCTTCACAGTACACATCTGCAGTAATGCTCACCCCGTTTGGTAAGAAGCTATGATGAATCACACCGGCGCTAGACCACCAAACAGTGACCATCACTTTTCTAGGGGTAAGTTTTCGTTTAGGGCATTGTTTAGGTGCTGAACCAGGATCCAACCAACTTGCTGAGCGCTTACGGTTATCAAACAGAATCCATTTTTCATCGCAGGTAACAATGCGGTTCAAAATTCCTTCATTTGTGTGTCTGTTGAGCAGTGCAAGGCACGTCTCGACGCGTACTTCGCGCTGGCGATCATTGAGTTCGTGGGGCACCCATTTGTCAAGCTTATTTACCTTGCCTATTTGACGCAAATGGACCAATATTGTTTTGACGCTAACGTCGAAAGCTGCTGCTAATTCAGCCGTAGATTGTGTATCATCAGCTTCCACAATCGCCTTTAATTCGTCATTGTCGACCAAAGTCTTCGGACGACCGCGAGGTTCATTTTTCAGGTCGAAATTTCCAGAACGGAAGCGAGCAAACCAATAACAGGTGGTGCGTTGGTTTGTAGTGTTAGCTCCGTAAACGTCGTTGATGTTGCGTGCCGCTTGTGCCGCGTTGCTGCCACGACGGTACTCATATTCCATAATTACTCGAATTTTTAACGTATCCATGATGACGAAAAAGATTGAAATGCGATGAAAATGTAACACTAATCAATAAAGAAATGACTACTTTTAGAAAAAAAAATCCATGTTTTTAAAATAAAATTAATTTGAAATTAGAATTCTTAGCCAAACAAAAATTATTTTGATTTGAAATGGCCAGTACTGCAGAACGGCAATTTCATAGGTAAAGACCTAATATTTCTATGACCCTTAAAAAAAAATTCCCTCATCTGCTCGTTGCCTTATCATATTTAGACAAAGAATTAAATTAAGAATACGACGCCCTCCGTAGATAGGTACACATGGTACACTAGTTTGAGCAGCCTAATAAATAAATAAAAAACTATCTGACCCGACAACCCTAGACCACAAAATACAGAGAGTACAGAAGGCAATCTACATACAAAGTGCGCTCGAGCAACGCACACATAGACACCGCTCACGGACACGATATCTCGGACCGGTTGGGACCAGTGCGAGCGCGAGTGCCAGCCCCTGAGACACGCGTCTGTGAAATGTTAAAACGGAGCAACAAAAAAGTTACTATAACTATTCAGTGGACGGTTGTTTAAATACTGTGAATTGTCTTTTTTAAGCTACCAGTTGTTGAGTTGACCAGAGAGGTGAGTACCTAGATATTTGCTCGTGTTTCGATGGTTCGTTTTAACGTAACACAGAATACCTAGTTAGTTGTGGGTAAGCGAAAATGACTTTGTGGCCTTGTAGTATTTTTACAATTTATATTAGGTATTTATTGTAGTACTTATAAGCTAAAAAATACGCTCATCTTCCTCATTATAAAAAGTTAAGATAGAACTGCTCGGCAAGCCGGCCGGGCCACCCGCCGCCGATCATAACTATTACGGCCTGGCCACGGGAAATACGCCATAGCGAAAAAACGCGCGGTGCGACCGCCGAGGCGTCTAGCGACTGAAACAAACGCATAGAAATGTACTAATCAAGCCACGCGGGGCGGCGACCGGCGGGGCGACCGGCGGAATGTACCAAGCGAATGGCACGGGCGGCCGGCGGCGCGGCCGGCGAGTGAAACAAATACATGAATCAGTACGGCGCGAGCCACGGCGTCAAGCGGCAGTCGCGGCGACTAGGGCAGCGATCAAACGAGTTTAGTTGTTTTCGCCGCGAATAATGAACACAGATACTTTTATTGCTGAAATACTAGCAAGGCCACCTATTTGGAAGTCTGGCCACCCACAGCATAAATATAAACGTATAGTGAAATGATTGTGGGAAGAAATTAAAATAAAATTTCTAGATTTTCTCGTACTTCTTGTGGAATTCTCCATCTATAATACCTCGATTCCTATTCAACTTAAATACTTCACAATCTCATCCAAATATTACTGGTCGCGGCGCGGCGGCGAACGTGACTCCCCGTGGCCTGCAAACGATGCCGCGCGAATTGTCGCCCCGCCTGCCGCACCGCCGTATGCACCGCCGATCCCCGTGGCCAGGCTGTTAGAGTTGAGATTAATTGATATCATGGCAAAGACCTAATACGAGTGCCACTACCACGGTAGCTTTTTGTGCATTAGCCAAAGTTGACAACCCTAGCGCGACCGCCGAGCGTAGGTATGAAAATCGAAGTACATACATGTGATTGCCTTCTGTACTCTCTTTATTTTGTGCCTAGACAGAACGTCATGGCGCAGAAAAATTAGGAGAACCGAGCCCACCCAATGTGGGATGGAGCAAAGAAGAAGAAGACGCTCTAAAATGTATGAAACAAGAAAATATTGTCTGAAAACCGTGGTCCTTAAAGTTTATGATCGCTCACTAGGTACTGTTAGAATGTATTGTTTAGGTGGCATACGACCACGGCTGTGAATTTTAGGCTCCCAGCTTATAACCAGCAGACGATCAAGACGCTTCTACACCTACATACCTCTACCCACATATTTACATACCGGTCATATTCATAACCCTCCTTTTTGCTTCGCCGTATTCGACTAAAAACCCAACGCTTCGCCGTCGCAAAAGCTTAGGATAAGTCGACTAAAAACTTTCAAGGACAAGAAATCATAGCAGAACAGACCGTGTTAAATCCTTCTGCAAATTCTACAAAAAGAGACTAACGTAACATCACACCTGTACTCCTCGAAGGGTTAGGCAGAGCACCCACATTTCGCCAGTTATGTATAAAACGATGACTATACTAAAAACATCCCCAAATAACTCCATAGCATCTGCCATACAAACCAAAATGAATAATTAATTTATGTTCACATTAATTTTAAATCAGTTCACATCTGTGTGTTCATTAAAACGACTAGTGTTTGTGTGTGAGTGTGCAAAGCGTCGTCCAATCGTCACCTTGCGCGTGAATTGTAGGCGTGGCTTCACACCCCGGCCCGAGGTTCCATGCGATCGATTTTAATTTGAGCACGGCTGTGAAAAATTGTTTGTGTTTGTGTGTGTGTACTTCGCAGTTGGTTGTTTTTTTTTTTTATTGAATCAGAATAGAATTTTGGTGGATGTGTTTTACTTTAGTTTGATTTATGGTTATTTGATTGATTCAGATTTTTCTTTATGATCTTAAGATACGTAGTCTGCTTTTTAAGAGAGAAAGAGAGAACTTTTAAACTGTTTGTTATGTAAGTAAAGTGAAGTAAATGTAAATTATATAATGCAGAAATTGAATCGACGACTCATAGCGCAAAGCCAGTTGCTGTGCCACTCCTTCAACCGTGCCATCTTTGGGTGAACAGCTAGCTTCTTTTATTACTTTAGTTTCTCTGTAAAAGCAATTAAGTTCAAGCTAACACATAGCTCTTAACAGCAAGAAAGAAAGAAAGAAAATAAATTTATTTGAGGTTAAGTAAGATACCAACACAATATCTACACAACCACAAAAAAATTTAACATTTAAAATAATATTGTGTGCCTCATGGCTGCGCCAAATATCCGGCAGGCCTAGACAAAACACATTTCTGTTAGCGTTCACGCAAAACGCTACGCCAAAATGTATGGGAATGACATTACCTGTGGAAAGTACCTACACGACGTAACCTTTGGATGCTGCAACAGAAATTTGTTTTGTCTCTAGGCCCTGTTCAGCATAAATGCCAGACAACAAGTGCCTGACGGTGAGCAAAAATTGATTCCTAGATGCGATCCCCATTTCGAGCAGTGTTGAGGGTTTTTTTCGTAAAAACCTCTGCTTTCAGTCATGATATCTTGGACGAAAGTTTTTATTTTTTTAATAACTGGTATTTTAGCACAATTGCTATTTTCTTCAAAGCGTATTGCGTAACACAATATCAATCACAATCTGAAGCATCATCAATCAAGGATATTTGCTAATACATTGCTTTATATGTTCGAAAAATTTGTTTGCTTAACACGGTAGATAACGCAATGAATGTTGCTGAACTGTCAAAATGAAAACCTACCTGATAGTGTGTTACGGAATAGCCCCGGAATAAGCTAAATGTCGGTAGTCATCACAGAAACAACTCACCAGTGCCTAAGTGAGCGCTACAAAGTTTTTCAACTTCACACCCAAGCCACGCTTTACCCTACTACGGTGAAGCAAAAAGGAAGGTTGTGACTTTGACGGGTATCTGTGTAGATATGTATGTATAACTTCCGAACAAGGTACTTACAGCAATTTCACCCTTCAGCCTTCAGCTTGCAAAAACCTTGCTTTTTGTTTCTATTATTGTTTACATTAGGTATGGGTGGAGCAAGCGTGATTAGAGTGTCTTCTGTAAAGTTTTATCAGTTACCTAAAGAAAAATCCCAGAACCAGGCACATTTGTCGAGCGTCATATTTATCTCACTTACTTATGTGGCGGTCAGAAGCCCAATTCTCGTACTTAAAAAACTAAAAGCTTAGTCAGGTTTTAGTTACTGAAAAATCACGCTATAGTATAGGGCTTTTTTAAGGGGGGGGGGGGGGGGAATTCATCCAATAACTTCTCCCGCTCTGGGTGGAGCAGGAGGGCGTGTCAGACTTTTACTGACTAAAACCCTCAGTTGCCTGTGTGCCAGGGGCCACGGTAACTCTTTCGAACAACCCGCACCCCTGGCAGGCATCTGCCCTTGCGGACCCCACCAGTTTGTGCTGACATCTCTTTGAGGCGCGCGTGGAACATAACGCGCCGTCGACCCGGGCTTGGTCCTTACCGGACAGCGAGCTACCCATTACTCGCCGTCATAGTATAGGGCTTAGGTATGGCTAAGTAATTACAGCCGCACGATCGATCACCTATACGTGCCACGACCCCTCCGTGCCTCGGAAAGCACGTTAAGCAGTTCGTCCCGGATGTCATTCTTGGATCTTTTGACAGTCGTTACTGGTCGTTAGAAGTCAGAAATTCTGACAACCAGTCTCACCAAGGGGTATCGAATTACCCAGTAACTGACTTGTGGAGGTCAGATAGGCAGTCGTTACATGTAAAATACTGGTATTCAGCTGAATCCGGTTAGACTGAAGCGGACCCCAGCATGTTTGGAAAAAGCCTAGGGACATGATGACTCAGAATTCTGCATGGAATAAAAACCTTTTAGCTCCATCAATACCTACCTACCTATTCCAGAAAATTCTGCAGTGCCTATCAAAGGCAACCCATTATCTCTAACTCATTTTCATCATCATTATTTCAGCCGAAACACGTCCACTGCTGGACATAGGCCTCCCCCAAGCTCCGCCACATCGACCGGTTCTGTGCTTCTCGCATCCAGCGGACTACTGCGGCCCTCACAAGGTCATCTATCCACCTTGTGGGAGGCCTTCCAACTTTACGTCTTCCGGTACGCAGTCGCCACTCCAGAACTTTTCGGCCCCATCGGCCATCCGTTCTGCTAGCAATGAGCCCTGCTAATCTCTAACTCGACAAACACAAAAATCTGTAGATTCTACACACAGTCTACCAACTGCCCAACTCTTCATATAACTTTTTTTTCAGAGCCATTTTCCGGTCTAGAATATTACCTAGTCTGTAGCATTGCCTGCTACGAAATAACTAGATAAACGTAGCCCTATTTCCCTATTTAACTCCCTTAGGGGTTGAATTTCGAAAAATCCTTCCTTACTCCTTGTCTACATTATAAAGGGAACCTCTGTGCAAAATTTCAGCTTTCTAGATACAAGGGTTTGGGCTGGGCGTTGATGAGTCAGTCAGTCAGAACTTTTCTTTCTATTTATATATACCTAATATATAGATAGGCACATAAAGGGCACTTTTTAACGTCAACATGAAAATAGAATTTATTCTAGTTGTCTAAATTTCTACATAAACATATAGAAATTTAATTTGAAGTAGCAAATTGGTCTCTGGATTTGTGCACGGTTGATGGTAATAGGTTCGCCCCCTATTACATATAGGGGAATTACTCTGAAAAAATGTGGGTGTACTAGGTACACCTCTGCTCTAAATTGGCGTGATTTTATGTTGATTGACTGTACCTTAGCTTATCATGAATCAGCAGCATAGATCTATAGTTGTTCTTACAAAAGTAATTTAAAGTATCAGGACCTGACTTTTGTGAAGTTCTCAAGTCATTAGAAGTCTTTGTCTTGAGTCGTACAAAAAAAAACGCTTTTTGCAACTTTTGGCCTAACAAAGTATTGCTGTACTTGATACCCATTCGATTCAAATAATAATAAAAATATCAGCCCTTAGTCTTCCATACGGCCTCCTACAGAAAAGCTCCACCAAACCCTCAATAACGAGCCGAATATTCCCAAAAAAAATCGAGCCAATTCAGCAGCCACTTACACCATCAATGAAACCCCGAAACTCCATATCCACAGTCAGCATACCGGTAGACAAACAAAAAAAAGTGAAATCGTGACATTTCCCTTCTACATTTAGCCACCTAAACCGTTTGCAAACAGCATTGAGACCAGGACGCGAGTAAATGAACGAGAGGGGGCGGAGGGGGTCCTAAACAAAAGGTGCGAGCCCCCTGCCCACCGCCTCATCGACCCGGGTCGAAGGGTGGTGTGTACGGTGACTATGGCTTAGGTGGATTTGTGGACAGATACCAGGACATTGCGTTTTATACCTTAACTAGCACTTTGCCCACGACTTCGCCCGCGTGAAATTTATAGCTGATGGTTACTCCGGAATAATACAGCTTTTCATAGGTGTACTAATTTTTTTAAATCAGTTTAGTAGTTTTTTGAGTTTATCCATTACAGTCAAATCTTTTGTCTTTATAATAGCATGTACTTACAGTGTAGATGGAATAAGCAGCTCTAAGTACAACTTATTTGAAAGTTTTCATTCGTGATTATGCCATTCAGATGCCTTCGCTTCTTACGAGGCGAAGGCATAAACTGAAAAAGTCCCCATAATTTTCGCTATCGTTATCTTACTTGGCGAGCTTTGTTCGGTCCCAAAAGCTAGTTAGTAGAAGTCCTACCAAGCCTTGCTAATACATTTTGCTTGTTTATATTTCCTTTTCTTTCTAGCTTTTACGAATGCGAGTATTTAAGTACTTACCAAACTTTGTAGTATTGGGAATTTTACGATTCCTGTGGTAATTTAGTTAGGTAGTAGACATTGCGTGAAAAATGCGTCTAAAATAGCACTGAAAAATGCTGGTTTTAATTATGAAAACCGACGTAAAATTTCTACGCTACGAGGTCTAAAATCATGCGCTGAATTCATGGTTTCAGTTTGCGCATCGATGTCCCTGCCACCCTATATATCTCTAGCCCACTAGTACTCGTAGTTACCAATTGTTATGCAAATAAATCAGCTTCAATGTACTGAATGCTTCTACTATGCAGCATGATGGATTTAATTTCTGTAGCTCTTCTTTATAATCTAATCATATCTTCTCAAATTCTTCTGTTCCACTCATTCAATACTTCTCTAGAGTACGAATCCGCTCTTCTAAAGTTTTCAGACTACTTGAACGGATAAAGCAAGCCTATTTAGTGTCAAATGTGGAAAATGGTCATGTAATTGATGTAGTAAATAGTTAATGTACAATATTTGCTACGAAAGGGCCAGAAATCCTTTTAGTAAGTGCAGTCCATGACCAACTTTCATTCATGGTATCGGTATCGATAGGCATCTGAACACTAAATCATAAAATCTCCAAAATCCTAACGCATATGCCCCCTACGTCCGGGGTGGTTGTGCTTTTTCGCGGCGCGTGTCACTTCGGAGGGTCGGGCGCGGCCGCCGACACTGCGGGCGTCGGGATCCCGCGTCCGGGCGCCGTCGCCATGGCAACGACACCGCGACACCACACCCACCCTCGCCCACCCCCAGCCAAGCCAAAATAACCTCTAACACAACAACATACGAACCATTGCTCACTTATATACCACAGACATATAAAGCGGGTGGAATAGGTACATAAGAAGGCACGGTCAGGCGATGTAAATAACGCGAGATAACTTCGAGAGGGTCTAATGGAATAGGGAATCGTGTTTTGGAAAGTGCCCCGGAGAGAATGTTCTGGGTTGTTAACTCACGATAAGGGCCGCCATCCATGTTAAGTGAAAGTCGATATGGGATTAACTTGGCCAAATTTGATTACACAGACGTTTCGGTTTGTAGTTGGCGAGTTGACGGGGCCAAGCTTTAAATATTTAGTTCTGTAGCTATTTAATGGAGGGATTAATAGATCGTATCGTGTTATTTATCTACTCGTGGGGAAAGATATTCTTGCAAAATCTGATACAGTTAAAATATTTACAACTTTACATAATAGTTATGGCTTAGATGAACCAATGTGAGAACGTTGTAGGCCTTGCAGACTGTAGATTTGAAGACCATTTTCTATTCTTCATTTTAATTTCTCTTAATAAGTGCGTTAAGTACCTGGTACTTATTGAGAGGCCTGCACTGTCCTCCCATACCTATTATCACTGTAATTTGCAAACATTGCAAAAGCCAATTATTTTTAAAAGAGTAACCGTGGTGTTTCTTGCCGGCTCTTCTCCATAGGAAGCGACCAATTGGAACCGTGCACCTAACTTCTGACGTTTCATAAATGCCCATAATATGCTGATGTTTTTTTTTTTTGCCAAAATAAACATCAGCTGTTCTATACATTTTAACCGCGTAGGTATTGCATTTTTCTATGAAACGGCAGATTTTAATTTTTTGTATAAAAAAATCAACTGCTGAATTCATGGTAACAGTTTGCGCACTGGATAAAAATTTACCCTGTAGAAGCACATACTGGATTAAGTATTAAAAAGAAAAACACAATACTATTACTACTACAATATCTAATGTACATATTTTATAAAGTATCGATTCGGGTCAGTAAATTCGTGCGAATCGACTAATAAGCCGCCTCTACTTGTAACAAGGGGAGTTCTTAACTTACTTATGAGACACTGTTTCTTTATTTCATGAAAATCATACTTAGATAAACCTAAGAGGTAATTGCGTAATACACTATCACTAATATCTATCAAAAAACTTCAGACCTCCCATACAAAATCAGTCAGCTGATCGATTTTGTATGGGAGGCCCGATTTTTTTTTTCATATTTCGCCCCATGTTCTCTGGAGAAAGTTGTTCAATTTCACGGGTACTATCACCCTGAAAAATTTAAACGGTGACTAAAAATCCACCCAGTATTTAAATTAAATGGATTTTGAACTGATTGGTTACACAATTTCTCAGGGGATGAAATTGCCCAAAACTATACAAAAACTTTTAGTAAGGTACCAAGTCTGTGATTGCCTTTTTAGTCTGTTAAATAAAAGCATTTTCTTTCTTACTTAATTATTTATTATGTTTATTGTATATAATATACACGGTGACTTGTAAGTTGGCGTATTCCTTTCAGGACCTATTAGTTTGGATTTGATAAAACTGAAATTTTATATACTCGTATTTTAATGTTTGACAATTTTCCAGATTTCAAATTGAATGGTTTCCATTGCTGTTCTATTGGGTAGGGACCTTATAGGTACTTTAACAAACCTGGAAAATATTTTATTTTTCCTTTATAGAATATCACAATTGATGATTCACATTACATTCTTGACTGTTAGCTACTAAGTAATACAAATATAACTGCTAAGTAACTATACAACGTGTCGTTTTGCATCCTCGTCAAATTCAAGGAGGTAACTATGCTAATGATTCTCGACACGAATCAATAATAAAATAAGTAAGACACGAATGTTAAAACGCGGCCCGTGTGATACCGCACTGTAACACAACGACATAGTCATGCGACACTGTCTACCGGATACGGAAGGGGGCGATTCTGTTGTTTGATAGAGGTGTATTCTGAAATACTGTTAAACTTAAATAACTAAAAAAACAAGTATGTATTCATTAGTGAGCAGGTATCGCAATTTTATGTGATTATTTATGTCTTTCATAACAACCTTCTGTTTGACGAGGATGCAAAACGACACGATGTATAACTGAGAAATCGTCTAATAATGTCTTTCTTATTCACTGTAAGTTAATGGGGAGACACTAATTGATTGACGTGTTACAAATGAATCACACTGCCATATCCTGGAAGGAATGCTAGTACGTCAAATTAAAAATCACTCGGTATACACTGTGACATTTTAGTCGTTTTAGCCCTCATCATGTATCCAATGACTACAATACATTTAAATAATAAAAAAACATTTTTTGGAACTTTTATGAATAATTTAAAAAATGAAATATTCACTAAGACACATAACGCAGTTTGAAACACCCTGATATGGAGATGGAATGTAATGGTATAGGTATCTTCTACCCTTTGATAAGTAAACATTATTAACAGGGTGTTTCATAATTCTAAAGCATTATTTATTATTCTTTATACCTATTATCTTAATTAATGGTAACAATTTTAAATCGCGCCTAGAGGTATTTTATGTCGGATACATTGAGTGTACCATCTTTGCAAGAAGACTAAAATTTCACGGTGTATAACTTTTGCTGTCGTCACGAACTATATGAGAAAAGGTATTTAGCTCAAATGGTAGCAAAAACATTAGTTAGGCATTTAGTGAGACTGCCTAGAGTACACCTCACGTATCTACATGAGGTTATCGACCTTCAGAGGTTCTTTAATGATATTATCGCTTCCCTCAATAGGTAATTGTTCTACTACGTAATTTCTTTTAACTATTTTGTCCAATCCTTCGGCTGTAGTCGTCTGAAACAAATAAAAAAATAATTTAAGATGGATGCTCTAAGATAACCCGCCAAATTCCAATTTACTACTTTTACTGCAATTTATAGGCCAATGACCGGATTTTTTTTTTTGGGTGGGAAATCATCAAATTATTTCTCTCGCTCTGGCTGGAACGGGAGGGCGTGTCAGACTTTTACTGACTAAAACCCACCCGTGTTCCTTCATTTGCCTGTTTGCCAGGGGCTACGGTATGTCTTTCGAACAACCCGCACCCCTGGCAGGCATCGGCCCTTGCGGACCACATCAGTTTGTGCTGACACCTCTTAGAGGCGCGTGTGGAACATAACGCGCCGTTGACTCAGGCTTGGTCCTTACCAGACAGCGAGCTACCCATTACTCGCCATACGCAAGCCCACGCCTACGGAGGCCGGGAATCAGCCTGGGATTCCCAACGCCCAGGCCAGTGGTAGGTTGTGTGTCGATTATAATATGATTCGCAACGCTCGCTTTACACAAATTGTCTAACAACCAGCACCCCTATTGCGTAACTGATGATTAATTATAATCGGTTACAATTTGACAGTTCAACAGTATTCATTGCGTTATTTACGTTTTTGAACGGACACATTTTTCGAACATATGAAGCAATGGTTTAACAACCTGTTTCAAAACGAAACAGGTTATGATTAATCGTGAGTTACGCAATTAGGGTGCTGTACTCTTTATTTACGCTCTCCGAAATCAGAAATACTCAACTTCTTCTAGAAAAAGTTGGCAACCCTAGGTGTGTCACACAATAGGGTATTTTCCAATTTAATGAAAACTATTTTAATTTGAAGATTGGGACGATATATTTAATAGAAAAATAAAAATAAAATTTATTTAAATCCATTTTTTCAATTAAAAACGATTACAATCAAATTTCGTTTTCGTTGTTTTGAATTTACCGCCAAAACGTTCCTTACGATGATTTTTTTATCACGTGACATCGTGACGCCAGCTTTGTGTAAACTGCACCGGTACAAATACTTAGTTTGGCGCAGTTTTAGAAGTATTTGTGCACAGGGCATCGCACGCAGTAATATCACTTTCCATCCATTAAAAATCATGTTAATTATAAACTCGACATTCACTTGTTTACTTACTAACTACTTTCGTTTACATAAAGTTGACGTCACGTGACAAAAAGTCATCGTAACGAGCGTTTTGGCGGTAAATTCAAAACAACGTAAAATAAATTTGATTTAAATAGTTTTTAATTGAGAAATCAATCAATCAATTTACTTTTATTTTTTCTGTGACGTATTTCGTTCCAATCTTCAATTTAAAATAGTTTTCAATAAATTGGAAAATACCCTATTATCCCTTAGGTTGCAAGTACCGATTATTAAGAAAAATAACATAATGTCACGCCTTTGTTCCCCTAAAGGGTTTCGCCAGTTAGGTTTAAGTCCCATGTAATAGGGGGCGAGCTTAGAAATTCCAGATAGAAAAACCCAATAACACTTTGCCCGACCCGGGAATTGAACCCAAGACCTCATACTCAGCAGTAGCGGTTGCAACCACTACACCAACGAGTCAAAAAAGCCAGTTAGGAAAATAAACTGTTATATTGATGCGTACCACTGTCATCTTATCAGCATAGAATTCTCGGATATGTTGAGATATCTTCCCGTTTTCTCCCGTCTGCACATGTATCATTATATTATCCACTATGGTTATCACCGCCTTCACCTGAAAGAAAAATATTCCTTTTGAAATGGTGCAGTTTTAATACCATTAAGCAATCAATAACAACGGAACGATTGATCTGGTTACACTACCCTTGCCGCGGTTGGTGCATGGATGGTGTGACCATATTTACATCCCAAGACCCCTCCATGCCTCAGAAAGCACGTTAATATCTTGGTTCTGGCTGTCTTTCATGGATCTTTGACACTGACAGTCGTTTCGTTTCGTCAGAAGCTGCGTCCGGTTCAAAATCAAAAGTCATTTACTCAAACTAGGCTGAGACTCAGCACTTTTCGAACGTCAAAATTACATAAGACAGTCCCCAAAAACGCCCACCCTTTGACACTTCCTAGTGCTTTAGCTGGGAAGAAGAAGTGGCGCAACAAACTCCCCAGCAGCACAGCTGTCTTAGAGTTGAAGCCGACCCCAACATAGTTGGGAAAAGGCTAGTCGGATGATGGCCCCATAATGCGTTTGTAATGGTACAGACTAGCTGCGTCCCGCGGTTTCACCCGTATAAAAATAGAGATAAGAAGTATTCTATATCTATCCTAATCCTGGTCATAGTCTACCCTTGTGCCAAATTTCATCCAACACCGTTTATCCATTTTAGCGTGAAAACATAACCAATAAAAAAAATTGTTGAGATACTACATCATCATCATTACAGCACTACTGAGTATGGGCATCCCTTTTTTCCGCCGTACTTCTCGGTTCCATGCGACCCTCATCCAGGAGTTTGCCGAGAAATACTTCATACGAATATAAATAAAAACAAGTAGGCACCTTTGTTCCATCAGCCTTCAACTCTTCGAACTCCTCTCCCGATGTAAAGGTGATAGTCGTGTTGGCCATTGGTGATAAGAACTGGTACGTATACGTGCCATCATCGTTGCGGGTCAAGATCTGCGTCTGATTTAGCTTCAGGGCCACTTTACGAGGGAAATACCCTACTCCTGGAAAAACAAAAGATTTATTCAATGGTTTAAGTAAGAAAACCGGGGGTATCTTTATTACCCAGTAACTTGGTTGTGGAAGTCCAGATAGACTGTCGTGCGATGTAAAATAGAACTGCTATTCAGCTGTACCCGGTTAGACTGGAAGCCGTCTACAACAAAGTTGGAAAACGGTAAACTGTCAAGTAATTAATACAATTACTTTTCTGTTGTTATCAGACTCGATGAGTCTGCCTAACAGACGAGGGGGATTATGTGCTCCAAGTTTTTTACAAGTGGTGAAGGCTGCGTCTCATTCTTCCCAATTCACTGCCGGTCTGACTGCTACAATTTAAAATTTCCTAGCTAAACAAGCGGTTTCATTTTTTACTTTCATCTTTTTCATTCTTTTCTTAATACTAGATACAATCATGACACTTTGACAAACAAAATATAATATTAGCACACAAAAGTACCTGTCTCGTTTTTTATTCGTAATGCACTAATCCACACTGTAAGGACAATAGCTTATGCTAGTTGTTCCAAGGTATACAGAGCTAATCTTCCGTAATAGTTAATTGAATAGGGTATTTTCCAATTTGATAAAAACTGTTTTAATTTGAAGATTGGGACGATATATTTAACAGAAAAATAAAAAATAAATTATTTATATCCATTTTCTCCATTAAAAACGATTAAAATCAAATTTCTTTTTCGTTGTTTTGGATTTACCGCCAAAACGCTCCTTACGATGACTTTTTATCACGTGTCATCGTGACGTCAGCTTTGTGTAAACAGCACCAGTACAAATACTTAGTTTGGCGCAGTTTTCGATGTATTTGTGCACAGAGGCACCGCACACCAGTGATTTCCCTTTCTATCCATAAAAAATCTTGTTAATTATAAACACGACACTCACTTGTTTACTTACTTACTACTTTAGTTTACACAAAGTTGACGTCACGTGATAAAAAGACATTGTAAGGAGCGTTTTGGCGGTAAATTCAAAACAACGAAAAACAAATTGGGTTTAATTCGTTATTAATTGAGAAAATGGATATAAATCAATTTACTTTTATTTTAATGTTACATATTTCGTCGCAATATTTAAATTAGAATAGTTACCCTATTGTTTTGCAATAGCACAATGAGCCAGAATATCAATCAACCAAAACATGTGGCATACTATAATATTGTTGTACGATACGGGCAAGGAACGTTCCAGAAACTTGCATCGTATAAATGGGGCTCTAGCTTTACGGTTAAAAACACTTGTTTCGTACTTATACTTAAAATAATTTTAGAAAAATATACGGAAAAAAAAAGCAAAGACACGAACATGGCCGGGGTAGATATAGATTGTATGGTACAAAAGTATTTGCTCTAGAGTGTCATTATGTAGTTTACCCAGAAATAAAACAGAGGAATAAATACGAATACATTTACGGAATGATAGCACAGCCAATGACAACGTGACCACGTTTCCTCTGGTAACGAAAACACCTATTAAGGTTGTATGTATCACCTCATGTAACTACCCATATTCAAGCAAATAAATGATTTGATTTGATTTCACGATTTGTTTATAGATAACGCGTTGGTTTTTTTGGTTGATCAGAAACGTAATGATAACAGTCACTTTTTCAATTTTTCTACATAAAAGACTTTGTTATTTTGTCCATATTTATGTAATACATGTATTGAAAAGCGACCAAAATAACTTGCATCATGTAGACACATGTTTCATGGGTGCAACTTTTATTGTTGCTTAAATTGATATGCACCAAGTAAATGATTAAGTCAGGCACTTTACGTTGTGTAAATTATTTCATCACCACTGCTCTCGAAACGGTAAAGGAAACCATCGTGAGAAAACCAGCATGCCCTAGAACCAAAAAATTGAAGGCATGTGACATCTATCGCACTGGGCCCGCGTGGTGCATTACGGCCTACGATCTCACTGAGAGGCATTGCACTTTTCTATGAAACAGCTTTTTTTTATAATCGACGACATGTGCCTATGCTATTCCCTAATATGAATTCATGGTTTCAGTTCACGCATCGATTCCCGTATAGCGACACATACCATGTAGCCATAGCAACGTCTGATTGGATATCACAAACACAATAAAAATGCAACCTACTTACATACTTGTGTACAAATTACTGGTATTTATGTTTCATGAATTTTACACTCACCAATAAAAGTCAAATATTCTTCAAAGTTCTCGGAGTCCACTAAAACATACCTTTTACCCAAAAACTCGTCCATTTCGGACGCGATACAAACACGTTTGATACTAAGGAACCTTATCAGTCGCTGATAACTTATCGTCTTCTGTTAGTATCGTATCTACTACGTGAGTGTGCTAAATAAATTATGTTGCTTGGTGCACGACTTTCGAGTATAGCAAGCATCGGCGTAATGTGACGACTGACTATAAATCTTTTATTTTATTTCATTAGGGACAACAAACAGCATAAATATAATAATCTCAACACTGTATAAATGGAATAGCATATAGACTAATAACGACGGACGTTATTAAACTATTATACAAAATAGCTAACTGTTAAAGACAAAAACGGTTCAACTTAATAGTGTAATTTATAGGTGCTTAATATAATATTATACCTAGTTATTATTAAGTTGAAAAACAAAAAAAGCTTTAAGCGTTTTAAAAAGAAACCTAGGATTAAGTCGTCCAGGGTGTCTTGTGAAATCAAGGTTTAACAGGTATCTACTGACCACGCTCGTTCCAACTTAGACCTCATGCATTCGTTCCATCAGGCGTGATCGAGGTCCGCAGCCGGCTATTCAGCAATAAGAAAATAACGAAGTCAAGAACAGGCCCATTTAGTAATAAATAAAATAAAAACCTATTTTCGCTAAACGGAAAGAGACAGTTTAGCTTTATACATTGTTATACTTTTATATGTCGTCTCAAAATTTCGATTTTTAATTAAAACCAAAGAAACACCAAAAGCTGCGCATTTTTCGAGAGAAAATCGCTTGGTTTCTTTTCGAACATGGAATCTTATTTATTTTAAAGCGAGTTTCGCGAGACCACTGGCCACTAGTTATTGTTTCATGCATTTCCCCTTGGAAAATATTGGCTTACAATGTAGCCGAGTGTGCGTATGAAATATTATCATAGTGAAAAATGTCTACTGTAGGTTTTCAACAAAACAATATTATGAAAAAAATTACTAACCAATAAAAAAAGTGAAAAATAACTTTAATTTCGGAAGTCTTCGGTTTGGTATTTTCGTTTTTATGCCACCCACTGAAACTAAGTGGAAAACATACGTACTATTTATTGAAGCTAACTCAAAAAACTCTAATCACAACTAGACCAAATTTATATGAGGCCACTCTGTAAGTATCTCCTTTATATGTATGTATGAAGAATTCTGTTAGTGAAAATGTCGACTGAACTCCACTGTATCTTTGTCAACGAAAAAGTAACTGTTGTCGGCAATCGCCTAGTGTGCGGCGGCACTTACAAGCAACAAAACAAATGACATTGTGTTTCTGTTATCAAAGTACTGAAATTAAAATATCAGTTTGATCTTGATATTTATAAATGGCTGTAAGTACCTAAGTGGTTGTTACGCGAGAGGTCGATTTCGACATTAGACTAAGTCGAGCAGGAATCGTCCTGCTTACCACCAATCAGCACCATTCTTTAACTGTTAAGTAAATAGCAGTAGAGCCTCGAGATGATATCGACAACAAAAAAAAATGTGGTTTCGGAACAATATGTCGACACCTCTGCCTCCGTTTTTGGGGCATGCTCGCTTGAAGAGTATTTTAAAACAATACCATCATGCTGTGTATAGTATCGAAGAAGTCATCAGATTTTCAGTCGAAAGACGTCCAATGCTGGACTTAGACCTTCCCCCAGTAAATAATGAATGATTGTGATATAAAAATTAAGTTTCTGAAACTACATCATCTTCTGAGTTCCTTCGAGAAAAACAGGCCTGTTGTTATGTCATGTGTTATTTTCTAAGTAGACACCCTGAGTAGACACCTTGTCATCAACGACATTTGTATGTGTAATGTTGATCATGATGACAAGTCACAATACTAAATATTATGATTGTTTTACAGGCGAGAAAAGCATCTATTACAAACCGGAACAGAATGGAGAATGTAGCTCAACCAGCACCCGTCAGGAGAAGACTCCGTATAGAGAAAACTCTGGAGAAGGTAGGATATGGTTACCTTTGTTTAAAAAGTTAATTAATCATTCAACTGATGCGTACATAACACCGTATGCAAAAGATTCTAGAGACGATCTTCTCTATCTTCCACCAGTTTCCATTCAGAAGAACTTAATACTCCAGGATATTGTCTAGTAAGAATCAAATCGAGTTTGATTTGAATAAGGAGCTAATTTACCGCTAAATAATTAGTCTAGTTTAAATCAAAGCGAATGTGATTTGAATCAGTGTCCTGTGTGTCCTTTTGACTCTGTTTCGAATCACTAATTCTGATTGGAATTAATTCGATCCTTCTCGTTCAGAAAAATAGAAGTCGGAATATTTAGAGTTGGAGACTGAATAGAAAATTATGGCACACTTTAAAACGAAGATAAATTTAGTGGATTTTGGCAGATAAATTGGTAGATAAATGCCAATTGTAAAAAAAAAAAAACTTCATAAATAACATCCCTATCACATTTACCTTTCTCATACCCTTTTGTCACAGCGATAATACTCGCGTTGAAAAGTAATCCCTCCGTATAACAATTACTCAGCAAATCGTAACAGATGTAACTTTTACACAATATTTTATCACCCCTTCTATATTGGAGTGGTCTCCTGACGTCGCGCGTCGCAAGGGGTCTCGAATCTCGATATTTTTTCATCTGTCACTCTCTGTGGACGTAATAACGGTAATGGCGTCGAGACGCCATGATGGACGCCGCCATCTTGGAATGGAATATGTTTGAAATTAAACGTTATGCGTAGTGGGGTGATGTTTTTTCTTTAATTTGTTAATTTATTGGGCGCTTGTTGTAAAGACTCCCTGATTAGGAACTTAATTTACATTTTTACCTCCAGACACAAATGGGTTTGAAAATATCATCCTGGTTAGATTATTTCTTCTTTTCATCGGATTCCTTTTAATCTTTAAAGTATCATTTATTTTAAACTATTATTTTACTAAAATACAAAATGCTTATATTCTAACTTCTGGGTCTCTCTCTCTCTCTCTCTCCTTTGAAACTACCGTTATTAAAAAGGTACAGATACCTATTGGCACAGTTAAAAGACAGAGAGTTGGCATAATGGATTCAATTTCAAGTCCGTCCGACTTCATCTATCTGTCTGTATCTTATCAGCATCATTTCAACCGAAAAACGTCCACTGCTGGACATAGGCCTTCCCCCAAGCACCGCCATTTCGACCGGTTCTGTGCTTCTCGCATCCAGCGGATTCCTGCGGCCGTCATAGTATCTTATACCTTCTAACAAAAATGAAATGCTGTTCGTTGGTAAGCACATCACTTGAGAGCGGCTGTATAGATTTGGCAACATTTTGGTTCGTAATAGTCCGACGGGAAGAAGAATTAGAAAAATTGGCCCATTTTCCAAGGGAATTTTGAATGAATTATTTAAATTTAGACACGACAACGACTCTCAGGTCAGCTAGTGTAGTATAAAAATCATTGACTTTTAATCGTGTTTGTTTTTACCTACTTACGGTTTAGCACCACCTGGATCCAATTCGATCCATAACAATAGAAAACCAATAGTGTCTCATTAAAGGTACTTGACCGATTAATACTAGAGGTCGCCCAGTGGTCGAAAATCGACCATAATCCATTTAAATAGAAATACATTATAATATAAAAATATTAACTTTCCACATAACATTTTAACTGCGCCAAATTTCATACTCTTCCGTCGGGGTAATTTTTGGAAATATGTGTACCAATTTTTTGCTTCACGTATCAATATACGTGGTGTCCGGTATTTAATAGATAAACTTGGAATGGTTCATGGTAGAACTAATGACCATTCAGAAAAAAATGTATTTTTTCTGTAAGAAAAGAAAAAAAATACAACCGACTTCCGAAAAAACACTACACAGTGAAAAATAACTTTAACTTCGAAAGTCGGTGTCTTTGGATGTGTATTTAACTTTTTTGTCACCGCCTGCTGAATTTAAAGTTATTTTTCACTGTGTAGTGTTTTTTCGGAAGTCGGTTCTTTTTTTTTTTTTGTTCTTTACAGAAAAAAATACTTGCAATGAAAAAATGTTTTTTTCTGAATGGTCATTAGTTCTACCATGAACTATTTCATGTTTATCCATTAAATACCGGACACCCTGTATCCATTACTTCCTAAATAGCTAACAAACATACATAACAAAACCTACGACCCAACCTATTACAAGTTAATTATCCAGACAGTACCTATTAACTAAACCCAGCGCGCTTCGTCTCGGCATCTGTAATACCATTCCGGAAATGTCGTAGCTATGACATAGCTCCACGATCCGCCTGCCTTCGTATTGTAGTGCATTATAAATGTGTATAGCATGTTGAGACTACGTTAGACTATGTGACGTTAGTGGGAATGTCAGAGCATAGGATTTCTGTGTGACATTAATTGAAACGGCGAGAGTTAGGATTTGTGAAGAGTCCGGGGTTTTTAATTTTTTGAGGGTGGGGGGAAATCATCAAATAACTTTTCCCGCTCTGGGTGGAGCAGGAGGGCGTGTCAGACTTTTACTGAGTAAAACCCACCCGTGTTGCCTGTGTGCCAGAGGCCACGGTATCGTTTTCGAACAACCCGCACCCCTGGCAAAAGAGACCGGGGTATTTTTTTTTTTTTTTGGGTGTGAAATCATCAAAAAAACTTCTCCCGCTCTGGGTGGAGCAGGAGGGCGTGTCAGACTTTTACTGACTAAAACCCACCCGTGTTCTCTCATTAGCCCGTATGTCAG
Source organism: Polymixis flavicincta (assembly GCA_949987655.1). Classification (NCBI taxonomy): domain Eukaryota; kingdom Metazoa; phylum Arthropoda; class Insecta; order Lepidoptera; family Noctuidae; genus Polymixis; species Polymixis flavicincta. Next base: position 6,324,176 of record OX465190.1, read on the forward strand.
GGGCTGTAGTATCTCTTTCGAACAAACCCGCACCCCTGGCAGGAATCGGCCCTTGCGGGCCCCATCATTTTGTGCTGACATCTCTTTGAGGCGCGCGTGGAACACAACGCGCCGTCGACTTGGGCTTGGTCCTTACCGGACAGCGAGACCGGGGTTGACTGCCTTTTTTGCGTGTGAGATTTAGCATACATCGAACTCTAAAACAATATGAAGAATTGAAGAATGAATACCTATGTACATTTAATTTATTCCTTCAATATTTTTATTCCATGAAACAAGTTTTAAGAACCCTTGCAGTAGAACCGATTTGTACTTACCGAAAACATCACCCTATTCCCACGTTACGGTTTCTTTTTTAACAAAAATGTATTGACGCAGGTTTGTGTGCACTCTGAATTAGAACTGCTGCTTCATACAAAAATTGCCCGATGATGTTTAAATCTGTCCTGCAATACTTATCGCAAAGCGACGATGATCGACGATCTTCACTACATATTATAAAACAAAGTCCCCCGCCGCGTCTGTCTGTCTGTTCACAATAAACCCAAAAACGACTGAACGGAATTTCATGCTGTTTTCACCAAGAGATTGATGAGGAAATTTTAGGTCTATAATTTGTAAGGTTTTGTGTAAATTGGTAAGCCGCTGGCAAAATCTAGTACCTACATTATAAATCCTTTTCTCTTGCAATGCTGGTGAACACGCAAAAGTTTAACAATGTGGTAGGGTACGATAATAGAAATGATACGCTATCCCATCACATAGTATAGACGATACTAGATTTCCCATTCATCACTACCCTCATTTCCCGTACCACAGCGTATGCTAAGCCGATCATAGATGTAATACCGTAGAAACAATAGGCATAGTCTAGCTAGGCGATTACTAATGAACGCTGATTATAAAACGTAGGTACCTACATACGTTCCTTCACGTAGACCCGCCATGAGAAATACCTGGTTATCTTGTCTTTATTATATGGTACATACCAAAATAAACATGATTGTCTTGCAGGTATATATGCATTGTGCATACAGGGTGAAATTAAATTAGCTAGCGAAACTCGGTAGATGTAATGGGTAGATACGAAATGACAAAAAAAAACGTTTTTTTGGTCAATGTGTGGTGCTGGTGTAGTTCTTTGAAGTATGCGTTGGGAAAATCTGTTTCACTTCACATTAATAGAATATGGCGCCATCTGGAGGATATAAAGTTATGAACTTTTTTTTTTTTTGATGAGCACATTGCAAAATCCTATATTAACATGATTTATCATGAACAGGCATACAACCACGGCTTTCAGGTGAGAATATTTTCCTGTCTCCTACTTTTTTAGAGCTTGATTTTTCAGTACTAGAGTATTCGTTTTTGAACGTACTAATTTCAGACTTATATTAACTACTCAACTAGGAGCGCTGATAGTGCCTGAAGCGATGGATGAGGTCTATTCACATTTTATAACAATTACTTATGTTGTTTCTTGTACCGCCAAAAATAACCTTGTTGACATAATAATCAGTTCTTGGTTTACTTACCCATTTTATTTGTGTATCTTTACAGGCTCTCTGTGTAAAAATCAAGTGACGATCCACAAGCGACCCCGGTTGGGTTCCGTAGAGTGTGAAGACAACGGCAAAATGTCGCTCTCGCTCACTCCTGATAAACCCATCAAGGTTGAACAACCTGAAACGCCTGAAAACGTCAGGTATGGAAATATTTTCTGTACTATTGTATTTTTACTACCTATTAACATAGAATTAAAACGTCAGAGGCAATGATATTATAAGCAAAAGACGTAAATAGATCGAGGTTATACACGCTCCCCAAGTAGCGCGTTAGAACTTGGGTAATTACCCAAGTTTTCTTCGTCTTGTCTCTTTTTCGCTCCCGATAATTACGACATGCCGTCCTCGTGTCATCTAATATTGTACCGTTTTTACCCGACTGCGCCAGGAGTACGGTTATGTTTTTGAATATCGAATGTTGGGTAGGTACGTTATCTACGTCTTTTTGTTTCATTGGTTAGATTCGCTCGACTTTTTCAAAACATGTCACGTTTTTGTTTATATATTGTACTGTCCCGCTCACCCATACTGGAAATCGTATCTTTCATTCCATGCGGGATGTGTGAGCTCACTTTTCATAGAAATTGTTCTACAAGTGTCGCATCACGCTTGTTTGAAGAAGCCTATATAATAAGCAGTGATTGGAATAGGCTGACTACATTTGCCTAAACTTCGGAGAATAGAGACAGAAAGTGGAGACTTCCTTACGACTATATATTTTTTCCCGGGATCCGAGAAATCTTCAGTAAGTTGAAAATAAGCTTTATTCAAGATGTGTAAAGGCTATTTTTAACTAAACTTGGAATTAACAAATTTTCGGCATTTTCTAGTAAAATCTCAATATAAATAATCTAACTTAAATTCATGTATTCGAATTATATTTATGATCCAACTAACTGTTGGATCAAATCATTAAATACATTACGTTTTGTCAATTTCGAGATTTTACGTGAAAATCCCGAAAATTTGGTAATTGCAAGTTTAGTTAAATATAGCCTTTACACATCTTAATAAAGTTTATTTTCAACTTACTGAAGATTTTTCCCGAATCCCGGGAAAAAAAATGTAGTCGTAAAGAAGTCTGCACTTTCTGTCTCTGTTCTCCAAAGTTTAGGCAAATATAGTCAGCTTATTCGGATCACTGATAATAAGTGATAAAGTTTAAAAAAAATATGTTTGTGCTCAGCTATTGCCTAATCCTGCAAAAATTCTAAGCATATTCGTTTTGACATATTTTTTTATAAGCATTGAGGAAAATAGTGTATGTTAATGTTTTTTTTATGCATGGGCTCATGAATAATTATGGAAAATCATCGTTGTGGTGCTGGGTTGCATGACTGTGTTACACAGCTGGTATGATAAAGTGTTTTTTCCTTTGTTAGTTTAGTTTGAGGACTTAGAGGTAGTTATCTGTGCATGTAAAAGTAGTTAAATACTAATTTATGTTTATTATATTTTAACGCATGTGTCAATTAAGATTGTTTTTTTTTATTGGGGTCTAAATTAAAAGTTTCTTATAGTGCTACGGCCACAATGTCGCGATATCGCGAAATACAAGTGGCGCTCTCTTTGCCGCACATAGGTCGACATCTCGATGCACAACAGAGAGAGCGCTACTTGAAGTTCGCGATAACGCGACAATGTAGCCGTAGCATAAGTATGAAATAATTTCAATTAGCAAGTGGCGCATGGCGTTCTGTAGTTTCTGCATACCCCTATGAGAAAAAGACGTGAGTTTATGTAAATGTATGTGGGTATATATTTCAAGTTGTTTTAAGTAGGTAGCTAGGTGGTATTTAACAAACAATTAAACGAACAAGTAGTGTTTTCGTTTTTCTTTTTTATGTGTTTAATAATCGTATTGTACTGTAGTAAGTTTGTGATATTCCTGTGCGAGTCCAATAAATAATTTTTCTTTCTAACAAAAAAAAGTAAACGAAAATCAAAAAATAAGCTTTTTAGTCTAACTAAGCTCCTAAATGAATGTCAATTACTAATCTTCAGTCGACGCCAAACAAACATAAAGGCGTTGTACGGTACAAGCCACCGTAAAACGCATTTATGTCCCTTTAACCAGCTCACATTCTGCAATTTAGCAGTTTGCGACACACATTCATTTGAACTCATAATAAATAGTTCAGTTCGCGTTGGGCTATCAAGTCAGCCAGGCGGTCTCGTTACAGCCAACAAAGGCCGCTTAATAGATATATTTTGTGAAAACTAACAATACTAACCTATATTTCTAAGCACTATTGTTACTAACACCAAAATACTAACAAATTTATGGACCTTAGTCTGAAATAAAGTTATTTTTTTTTTTTTTATTGCCACACCATCAGTCCATCAAGCACATTTTACTTAATACAGTAGTGTTTCAGTACTTTACCTTCTTTCATTCCCGTCATCGCTCATCTAAAAGTAATGTATGGTCTACCAGGGGTTCATACAGGCGCCATGTAAAATAATGGTAGCTTGATTGATCTGCGTTGGTTGTTTGTTTGGCGCCGAATTTTTCATTAAATTGTTGCATGCTTGCTTGCTATAATAATGTTTAATTAAATATATACTGTGACACTTCACAATGAAACAAATTAACACGCCACGTAATAGACGTCAGGGAATTTAACTTGCTACATATCTTATGCTTTAAATTAGGCTTTAGTTCTGTTCTGCTTCTCTCTTAGTTCTGTTCTGTATGCGTTTTAGTTGTTTTCCGTACCAATATGTATGTAGAAAATTAGACGGTTTGACCGCATGACGGTGGGGTGATTGGTGGTTCCAGAAACCTATACAACCTGGTGGAAAACCTCCGAGTCCGCACATCAATGCTTGTTGATTGCAGTCTACCTACCATATACTACGGTGCGCGCACCCACACCCAGCTGAAGCAGGTCATCAAGGAGTTTAAGAGGACCTCGTACTGTGGGATGGTGAAGATGACCCTCCTCTCTAGCAGGGATAAGAGCTGTATCAAGGAATTTGATAAGAATCTCTGGAGTTCCAGGAATGATATGTGTAGGGCTTGTGTTAAGGTGAGTTTAATTGTAGGTTTACACTTACTTCCAATTCTTTTTTTCTATCTTTCTTCCTTTTTCTGTGGGTGTTAAGGTGCTACTAGACTGCAGTCGATTGATGACATCGATAATTGAGGTCGTGTGTGTGGTCACTGGTGCACCTGTCACCTCTACGGGCCATTATCTCAAAAAAAAATATTAATATGGCATTGACGTGCCAACAAACAATATTGACTTATTGACTACTAGAAAAAAATACTTTCACACTCATTGGTAGTCTTTTTATGCAAACAGAAATAGAGTCTCCGCTAGGAGTAATAGTGTTCTGTGAATAGAGTTGTACTTTTTATATAGTAACCAACTTTACACCACCTTATTTAAATGAAATAACAAATTAGTGCAACTTCTGGAATATGGTATAAGGGTCATTATGACATAGATTACAATCATGTGAAGGTATGGTTTCTGAAAGTAACGACTCAGGCTTAAGAAGACGAACGTACCATCATACTGAATCTACCATACTGTGACTTAGGCTGTCGTGCACAAATTATTTTGTTACGTGCCACCAAATGCACGCGTGGCATTGGTTCGCCATCCCTGGTATAGAGTATGTCTTGCTCACTTAAATGTCTCACTGATGGTAGCGCGTGTGTTGGTTCATTCGGTTTCCTACAAAATGGTTGAGCTGAATGGTGCTAATCCACGCGTCAAATTCGTGCACGGGTGCCTCTTCATCTGTTGAGACTGGTCATCTCCTAACATCCAGGGCTTATTTAATGTTATATTTAGAATTGTTTCTCTATTTCTTTACATTGTTCTCACATATGTGTATATACAAGCAACAAGAATAATGTACCCAGGATTTTGTAATTAGTGCCTTGATTTAAAAGAGTGTCCTTGGAGTTTCCTGCCTGTTCTTCTCCATAGAGATCTACGTTTTTAAATGGGCAAGCTTCAACTTTCCAACTGATAGACTTTAGGACAATTCAAAAGGTTAAAATGGATTAATTGAAATAAATGCTTTGATTTTGAGTTTGACCTTAATTTTTTATCGTCTTTCTGTTTCTGTTGTATCTTACATATTATTTAACTCTTCTTCTCTACTTTTAGTCTATCTGTTTGTACTAATCAAGAGAACGACTTTATTATAGAAACTCGAGATTTATTATTATTTAAATCTTTGGATTGACGTGAGTTCCTTTCATTCATCGATTTAATCATTTGGTTAGATTTAGTAAGCCTACATATTAGTCCACACGGGCAACAATGATGTATGGTCTGTTCCAATTTTATCTGATGAAAATGTAAACAAATTGATCAGAAAACGTCTCCATGGATACCACTTTGTAGTGCTACTTACAAAATAGGTGCTTTTATTTGACTGTGTCAATACTTAACAGATTTGGTAAACGCAATTTCTTTCATCGACTGTACTTCACTTTAAAAAATAAACTATTATCTTACAGCCTCTGAAAAAAAGCGAGAACAAGGAGAACTCAAACTGCATATACTATGACAACCGCGCAGCTCTGAGCCACGGCTGCATGCCGGCCGCCTTCGACCTTGAGGACCTGGTGGAGATAGGCCGCGAGAAAGAGGCCTGCCCGTACTACGGCGCCCGGGCAATGGCCAAGACTGCGCACATTGTGTTCTGCCCTTATAATTATCTCATTGATCCCAGTATTAGGAGTAATGTGAGTAGTAAGCTTCTTAATTCCTTTTTTAAACACGAGAACAACGTAGACATTATAGTTTAGCCATAGGCAAGTCCCGAAATAATAATACGAATGAGACAAGAGGGGCAATTGGGGGGGGGGGGGTATCTCAGTGTCAATCTGTCAAAAATGCCTGGAGTTTCCATACATTTTTGACAAATTTTTGAAATTTGATTGTCGCCGAGATTTCACTGCGAGCGTTTTTAATTACGAGAATAGGGTATAAGGACACATACCTACAATAATTCATGAAATCATGGCAAACGTTTTGTTTGGAGTCAGACAAAAACAACAAACATATGCCGAGACTATCTTCTTGGCATATGTGTGGTTTTCAGACTGTCGGGCTTCTAATGACCCGTAACGACTGTCAAAAATCCACGGAGGACAGTTGGGATCTAGTGCTTATCGATTATCCGAGGCACGGAGGGTTTTGTTATGTAAAGATGGTCACCTATCCACGACTTATGTGGCACTTATTTCTTAGCCAGAAGGACCATTATCTAGGCTGAGTATGTATGTACGTTCAATAAAAAAAAGTCAGTTCACAGTTTTTTTGCAAGTTACATTTACCTCTGCCAAACTACACAGCAGTTTGTTGGCAGACGTAGCTCCAATTTTGTACAGACGCCAGCACATCAAGCCACTCCAATCTGTCAAATTTATTTGATAGATTTTCAACTTTAAACCGTAAGCATAAGGTTCATGTTCAATTGGGAAAATTTGACAGTTTGGGCTAGGTTGCTGGCGTCTGTAGGTATATATTCAAAATTAGTAACATTTTATTTTTTATAATGATACTTTTTCACCTAGATTAAAACTATTCTTGCATTCTGTTGCATTCCTTAAATTTAAAACAATTTTTATTTTTATTTTTTATTATTCTCTACTTTAAAGTGTGCCTATAAAACATTGATCCAACACACATTGTGTTTATCCACAGTTATCAATTGAGCTGGAAGGCGCCGTAGTGATAGTTGATGAGGCTCACAACATTGAAAGTATCTGTAGAGATGTCGCCTCCGTCAACATCACCAAACATCAGATACAGAATTCTATTAAGGTAAGCTTTCTTCGCTTCTCATTTCCATAATACGATCTAAGAGCTGACTGCTTAATCGGTCTAGGCGTCAGAAGTGCTTCTGCTAAGCTCGGTCCAATTCGATTCCCAGGTCGGGCAAAGTTTCTTAGGTATTGGGTTTTCCATCTGGAATTTCTAAACAGCTGCCCGGAGTATGAATTAGTGCCCGGTTGATGGTAATAGGCTCGCCCCTTATTTTTTGCATTGATTGCAGAACAGTAGACCCATTCTGTAACTAAAACCCGGGTACTGATAAATTACGCTCTAAAAAGTATGAAACAAGAAAATATTGTCATTTGAAAGCCGTGGTCGTATGGCACTTTGCCCTAAACCTTATGATCGCTTACTACTCATCATCATCATTTTAGCCGAAAGACGTCCACTGCTGGACATAGGCCTCCCCTAAGCTCCGCCACTTCGACCGGTTCTGTGCTTCTCGCATCCAGCGGGCTCCCGCGGCCCTCACAAGGTCATCTGTCCACCTTGTGGGAGGCCTTCCAACTTTACGTCTTCCGGTACGCGGTCGCCACTCCACTCCAGAACTTTTCGGCCCCATCGGCCATCTGTTCTGCGAGCAATGTGCCCTGTCCACTGCCACTTAATTTTGGCAATTCTTCGGGCTATGTTGGTTACCTTGGTTCTCCTGCGGATCTCTTCATTCCTGATTCGTTCACGCAGGGAAACTTCAAGCATAGCCCTTTCCATCGCCCTTTGGGTGACTTTAAGCCTTCTTATGAGGCCCATTGTGTGCGACCACGTTTCTGTTCCATATGTCATCACTGGCAACACGCACTGGTCAAAGACTTTCGTCTTGAGACACTGCGGTATGTGGGACGAGAAGATATGCGAAGCTTCCTTCACTTCGCTTACTACTGGTAGAGTGTATTGTTTAGGTGGCATTAGACATGGGCAAAATATCTCACTGAAAAGAAAAAGAGCGATTACCACTCTAAAGAGCTATATCACTCCGCTAGCTCTTCTATAGCTCAGTGACTCAGACGCCGACTGTTAGCTCATTTGACTCACGCCGCACGCGCGTCGAAGGAAACGGCTCGCCTCTCTCAATAGTCAATAGCTCTTTGGAATTTTGGACTCTTTGTTACTCAGTAGCTTTTCTATAGCTCAGTGACTCAGGCGCCGACTGTTAGCTCATTTTTCTTTTTTGTTTTTTTGTTAAACATTTCGGTTCCTTTTTAAATGTGAAGAAAATACTTTGGCACATTATTAGAGCTATTGTTGGAAAAACGAATGATGCGACCTGGAGTATTCCGAATGAGCCGTTCGGCCGGTGAATTTGGTCGGTCGTCGGTGACTCGCTGAAGTACTGAGCTAGTGAGCTATTTCGCGAGCGAATGAGTGAGCGAGAGCAACGTCAATCGAAAAAAGCTATCTCTATTATATCACTCGGTCCGCCTAGACATGAGTAGCTCGTCTACTCATGTCTAGGCGGCATACGACCACAGCTTTCTGTAGACAATATTTTCTTGTAAGAGACAATATTTGAGTTTAGTTTTAGTTTTTGAACTTGCTTTATTTCTAGCGGGCCTATAAATTACTTTTTGCTTTACCGATCGTTTCCCTTCATACGACTAATTAGCCAAATATTCTAATAAATGGTAACTATTTACCCCATTTCATACCATGACTGTCGCAGAAGGCGACTAAGGGACTTACCAGAGAATGGGCAGCAACGTTCTCTATGTATTTCACCACCATTCTGCGATCGCCAATCCGCCTGCCAAGCGTGGCGATTTTGGCGAACCCCCTTTTTTGGGGGAAGCCTATGTCCAGCAGTGGACGTCTTTCAGTTAAAATGATGATGAATTACCCGTAGCGAAATGTGGGTGAACTACACCTCTGCCTAACCCTTCGCGGATCATAGGCGTGATGTTAAATTAATTATCCGTGTAATGGTGTTATCCACAGGAGCTGGAAATCGTGTCGAACTACCGCGTGGCCAACCAAGACGCTGCATTCTACATCGACGCCTTACTGAAGACGCTCAAGACTTGGGAGTACTGGTAATATTCTTTTATTACTCAAACTCAAACTCAAAGCATTTATTTCAAATAAACCAATTACAGGCACTTTTGAATTGTCAAGGTCGGTGAGTTAGAAAGATGAAGCTAGTTGCCCATTCCAAAGCGTAGGTACCTATGGAGAAGAACGGGCAAGAAACTCCATGGACACTCTTTTAAAATCAAGATTTTGTTACAAAAAGTTGGTTACATCATTATGTTGAAATTATCAATGTGAGAACGATGTAAAAAGTGCACATTAAAAGCGTCCGTAATTAAAATAAAATAACAATTAAAATAAGCCGTGGGAGCTAAGAGATGACCAGTCCCTACTGGCGGCGCCCGTTCACGGACATGACGTATGCATCAGCACCATTCAGCTCAACCATTTTGAAGGGAACTTAATGATCCAACACACACGCCACCACCAGCGAGACATTTGAGTGAGCATGACATACTCTCAGCTGCCAGGGCACATTCAAGTCAATGAAAGACGTACCCTGTAAATGTTTGCATTATAGTAGGAACATAGTGCTCACACATATGCTATGCAATTATACAATACAAAAATTTGAATTTATACAATGCAAAGATATCTAGCTTTTACAGTCTTCAGCAGCTCCAACAATGTTTTCAATGTTATTCAATTTAGTTTAAGCTACCTTGTGGAGCAGGACAAGCAGCGTTTAGCCAAGCATTTTTGTCAGCGATGTAATCCCCCAACTTATAATAAGCATGGCTGCATAGTGTGCGTTTTATACAGGATTTAAATTTCGATTCATTCAGTTCGAGTATGTGGGGAGGTATTTTATTGTAACATTTTAAACAGTACCCCATGAAGGATGAGTCTACTTTAGCCAGTCTGAAGCCTGGTTGAACCAATTGGTGCCTATTTCTCGTTCTAATGGTGTGTCTTTCACCTCGTTTACTGAAAAGATTTAAGTTTTTCCTAACGTACATGATGTTCTCATAGATATATTGACAAGGTACCGTCATGATATTAATAACTTTGAACAGTTCCCTTAGATAATCCCGCGTACGGAGGCCATATATTGCTCTAATGGCTCTTTTCTGCAGAATAAAAATAGACTCGATATCTGCAGCCCGTCCCCATAGTAAAATACCGTATGACATGATACTATGAAAGTAACTGAAATAGACTAGCCTCGCGGTTTCTACATTAGTGAATTGGCGGATTTTTCTTACAGCATATGCTGCTGAACTTAGCCGTCCTGCAAGAGCTGTTAAATGAGGACTCCACTGTAGTTTTGAGTCGAGCGTGATCCCTAGGAAAACAGTTTTATCGACGAATTCTATTTTCTCTTTATTCAATACTACGTCACAATCAGTACTTTTAACATTTGGTAAAGCAAATCTTATGCATTTAGTTTTTTTCCCATTTAACACTAAATTATTAGCAGTGAACCAATTTTGTACCAGCAGTAGGGCATTATTTACGTCGTCAAGATTTGATGCACGTCTATTTATTTTAAAAATTAAGGATGTATCGTCAGCAAATAACACCATTTGTGGTTGGTTTTTTAATAAATGGGGTAGATCATTAATATATACTAAAAAGAGGAAAGGACCTAATATTGAGCCTTGTGGAACACCCATTTTTATTTTTAAACCATTTGAATTGACACCATTTATATGAACTTTTTGCTGTCTATCATTTAAATAAGATTTTACTAGACTGAGCGCAAGTTTACCTAGTCCGTAATGCTTAAGTTTTAAAAGCAAGGTTTCGTGATTAACACAGTCAAATGCCTTGGAGAGGTCACAAAAAATTCCAATGGCATCCTGAGCCTCCTCCCAAGCTGCAAATATGTGTTTTAATAAGGTAACACCGGCGTCAGTCGTACAACGTCCTTTGGTGAAACCATATTGCTGATCGTGTAAGATTTTGTTGGTATTAAAATGATTAAGCATTTGATTGAGCATTATCTTTTCGAACACCTTGCTGAATACCGGCAGCACGGATACTGGTCTATAATTGTTGGCGTCTTTGCTGTCCCCAGATTTGAATAGTGGTAGAACCTTACTATATTTCATTAAATCCGGGAAGACTCCTTGATCCACACACAAATTAAATATTAAAGCCAAGTATGGTGCTATGGTCTCGATTATGGATGTACAAACTTTTATAGACATTCCCCATAGATCTTCGGACAATTTGATTTTGATTTGCCGAAAAGATTTTAAAACTATTATAGGGGTTATGTGCTTAAATTGAAATTCAACTGGACAGCTTGGAACGTTCGCTCTTAATAAATCAATTGAGACATCGGGGGACGAATTTAAAGAATCCGTCGTTTTAGACGGTATATTAGTAAAGAATTTTACAAATTCTTGAGCTACTTCTATGTTAGAGCTTATGGCACCACGCGAAGTCTCCAATGTATAATCCGTATTTCGTATTTTTTTCCTACCAGTTTCGTTATTAATTACTTTCCAAACTGTTTTTATTTTATTCTCTGCTGTTTGGATCTTGTTGCTAATGTACAAGGCTTTAGCTAACTTACAGGTATTTCTAAAAATTTTGGAATATGTAGCAACATACTTGTTGAAAGTTTCGGTGTTAATGTAAGGCTTAAGGCCATACAGCTCGAACAGTCTTTCCCTGCTTATCCTAATACCTCTAGTAGCCCAGTCACTAAATACAAATTGAGGGCAAATATTTTTTGTTTTCTTTTCTAAAGTTTTACTGAATTCAGTGTGCACTACTGAAAAGAAATCCTCATATAATTTATTTGCATCGTCCATATTATTAACGCCCAGAACATTTAATTTATTGTATAGGGTACTATTGAATTTATTTAATTTGCCCGTCGTTATGGGTCTAAATTGTATTTGCACTTTTTGCAAAGGTGTTCTAAACTTAAAATTAACCGTTTGTCCACTATGATCAGATGGCAGATAATTTACGATGGCTTTCTCCACATATTCACAATCGCAGAAAATATTATCGATACAAGTAGCAGAAGTTGGAGTTACTCTAGTCGGTTCTATAAAAACATTCGATAAATTGAACGATTTAAAAAGGCTTAGTAATCTACTGCTATTTGAATTTTGTTCCAAAATATTGATATTAAAATCACCACATATAATTGTGGCTTTATTACTGGATGCAAGTTTCGCTAGGGTATCTTCCATTATTGACTCAAATAAAGAAAAGTTCTGATAATTAGGAGGTCTGTACACGCACACTACAACATGCATATCTAGCTCAACACAGGACAGTTCAATACAATTTTCCACTGATAAACCAACTATGTCATTACGTTGCTTAGATTTTAAACAATTTTTTAGCAATATAATAGAACCTCCACGCTGCATAGATTTACGGTTAAAACAACTGCCCACACTATAGTTTGCATAATTAATTAGCATTTGGTAATCCTTTAACCAATGTTCAGTGAAACAAACAATGTCAAACTTTGTTTTTTCTAAAAACAATTCTATTTCTAGTAATTTGGAAGAAATACCTTGAATATTTTGATGAAATAATTTCAAGGCTTTCTGCTGATCTCCTTTTTGATGCTTAATTATTTTAGAGCAAGAAGATACCTTGTTGTTGTTGGGTATAAGAATATTCTTACTGGTACCTTCTGTTGTCTTACAAACTAGTTTAAAATATTATCCGGAGTTAACCCCAAGACTTCAATGACCTCACCAGGCATTGAGCTCATTGTGAGTGAGGGACATGGAACCTCCTTCGTACAATTTGTAAACAAACTTATAGCATTTGAGCTACATTCGTTCAGGTTCACCACTGATGTGGTGTCAATAACACAAGACTTCGACATACTATTTATGTCTGAGTTTATATAAAAAGCTAATAGCCTTGCTATTATGTGTCTAAAACTAACAGGCAGATACACAGTACCCCTAGTCGAGTTTAAAGTTTCCACAAAACTGTTGGTGTCAAAAAATACAAGCTTGTCACTATAATGACTAACTAAAAAGTGCATATGCTTATTAAGCATATGAATATAATTGTTTTGTCTATTTGTCAATTTTTTAAAATATGGGAAAGCACACAATGTTATTTTACTACAGTTTAACTTTAACAACTCAGTTACATAGTCTGTAATTTCTTCTTTTCTGACCTTAGAACTATTACCTACAAACACAGTAATGTTGGTTTTGGGATTATAATCATTACCTGTTACTGATGCCATTATGCGTTTGTAAGTTGACCCTGGCATACAATAATTTTGAGTGAAGTAAGTCAGATTATTACTAATTAATTTACCTAGACCTCTACCTATACTATCTGAGAACATAACTGAACGGTAGCAATCATTACTACTAAACAATGGACAACTACCAATCTCGAGCTCTGCCACTTGTGATAGATTCTGTACAATATCAGATGCATCTTGGTTGAGAATACAGTCTTGAGACAAACTCTCAGTCTGGGACGGGTCCTCCGTTACCTCAGGCTGGACAGCATCAGAGTTTGACACGTTCTGACACGTACACTGAAACCTTACTAACTCATTTGCAGCAAGAATGTGTTCCTTAATTTGGTTCTGAGAACCCACATATTTAGTGTAAAGGGAACTGAGTCTGTCCTCAAGTTCCTGTATATCAGACTGTAAACGCTGTGTATCAATTTCATATATATTTTTGCAGTTTTCTAATTTAATTTGATAATTGTTTAATTTACTGATTAGATCAACACGTTCTTTCCTCAGTGGAATGTTTTTGGAAAAGTGTTTTTGTTGTTTCTTAAATTGGTTACATTTTTTAATTATTCTATTAAGCTTTGCATATTTTTTAATTTTTTTGTGACTAACTTTATAACTATAATTCTGTTTCAGCATGGAATCTACTACGACGGACTCGTAGCGTAATGAGAGTTTTTGTTTTTTGTTTTTTTTTTTCGGGAGGAAACCTTCAAAAGCCGCCCGGTCTTTTGGGGAAAAGACCGGGGAGTGTGTAATTTATTCTTCACCAAAACCTCCCCGATGGTCATCATCTAAACATGGAAGGGGTACCGGTCTCAGAAGACCAATCCGGAACCCCCTCTGTACAATGCCTGTTAGGGCACATCTCTGGGGAGACTGTAAAGGGGTCTCAGTGGGCGGTCAGAGTCCCCACTCTGGGTGCCCGCAACCCCAAAGCGTAATGAGAGAGAGCCTAACCTCAATTAGCGTAGCTTAACCTCAACCGATCCTTAAGATCGATTGTGGTTAAGCTACTCTTGCTGCGGTCGGTTTGTGGATGGGGGACCGAGATATCTCTATGTGTAAACTGTTAGCACGGTCATTCGTAGATCAGAAGGCCAATTCTTGTAATTAAAAACGTTCAAAATCTAGTCGCAGTGTCATCTCGGCGACAAGCAAATGCAAAAACTTGTCAAAAATGTATGGAAACACGCGGTATTTTTGACAGATTGAGACTGAGATCAGACTGTGAACGTTCTTAAAATTACGAGAATTGCCCCTCAGGTCTTTGACAGTCGTTACTGGTAGAAACCCAAAAGTCTGACAACCAGTCTTACCATGGGGTATTGTCTTACCCAGGAACTGTAAAGTGTGGTGTAAATACTGGTTTATATTCGACTGCATCTGGTTAAACTGGAAGCCGACCCTAAAATTTTTGAGAAACAGCCAGCCAGCTAGACAGACTGACGTCTTTCATTATTTTATAAATCGTTTTTACGACACCAACACCCGGTTTCTGGATTGATCTGGAACGAAAATCAAAGACGTATCAAAATTAAACCCAAGTCGAGTGAGCTGATTACATAACATAATCACCCTATATTGTTCCCACTGCTGGGACGCAGGCTTCTAGTTATTTGCTTCATCATTTTAGCCGAAATACGTCCACTGCTGGACATAAGCCTCCACCAAAAGGGTGGTTTTGCCATAATCGCCACCGTAAAATGCATAGAGAACGCTGCTGCCCATTCTCTAGTAATTCCCTTAGTCGCCTTCTACGACACCCACGGGAAGCAATGGGGTCATTTGCTTGGCTGTGGAGAACCAGCCAATCACATTCCACATGCATTTGACAATTTGATAGCGAATTTTAGAATGTTGATTTTCATTTTAGAAACCAGGAATATAAGGGCTATGTAATTAGTGACCGACATTTAAACACCATGATTGTACTCATCATTATTAACAACTTTTACTAAGGGACCAAACCTGAAATCGCGAAAAAAAAAATTGCTTTTCCCTACATTTATGTTCGCATAACTCGTCAAAATATTGGTTTGTTTGGTCCCATAGTAAAAGTTGTTCATAATGATGAGTACAATCATGTGTTTAAATGTCGGTCACTAACTACCAGTTACCCTATATATTATTTAAGGTCATATTTCCTGGTTTTGGCATCAAAATGATTTGAACTCGTCGGTCTAGTGGTCGCAATTGCCACTGCTGAGCATGAGATGCTAGTTTCGATTCCCAGATCGAGTGAAATATTATTGGGTGCCATGGAGATGACAATAGGCTCGCCCCATTACATGGACTTAAACATAACTGGCAAAATGTGTGTGCTTAACCGTGGCCTAATCTATCAGGGATAAACAGACAGTTGTGCTGCTGGGGAGTTTGTTGCGCCACTTCTTCTTCCCAGCTAAAGCACTAGGAAGTGGTGAAGGGTGGGCGTTTTGGGTGACTGTCTTATGTATTTTGACGTTCGAAAAGTGCTAATTCTTAGCCTAATTTGAATAAATGACTTTGATTTGATACCAGTCGTACTTTTATCTATAATTATTTTACATTAACCCTTAAAAACTCGACATCAGAAAGTTTTCATCCATTGCGTGTTTCGTTCAGGTTCGAGAATCAAACTCCCTTATTGAACCAGCAGCCGGTGAACAACAACGAAGCGGTGTACAAGTGGCAAGCAGACCAGTTTGTGAAGTCGCTCGACAATCATAATATTGGGTACCAGCAGTATGGAGGTCAGTGTGGAGGAAAAATTTGTGTAATTTCAAAAATTCAACTCTAAATTAAGGAGGATTCCCTAAGGTAGTTCTTATTTCAAAAACAGGTTCGATAGTTTAAACCATGCCTAAAAACTTGTTTATATTAAGACCGTCATAGTTTAAAGTTTACTACCGACATATCCCGAAGAATTGCCAAACTTAAGTGGCAGTGGGCAGGGCACATTGCTCGCAGAACAGGTGGCCGATGGGGCCGGAAGGTTCTGGAGTGGCGACCGCGTACAGATGCAGAGTTGTTAAGCTTCCCACCAGAGGTACCGATGACCTTGTGAAGGCCGCAGGAATCCGCTGGATGCGAGAAGCATAGAACCGGTCGAAGTGGCGGTGCTTTAGGGAAGTCTATGTCCAGGAGTGGACATCTTTCGATTATTTGAATTTTGAAATTATCGATATTATGTCCTGCTATTACAACAGCATATGTCGGTGATGTGAACTCATAAGATTTTCCGCTGTCAAAAATCTGTCAATGCGCCTAAAGAATTTGTCACATCATCATCATCATTTCAGCCGAAAGATGTCCACTGTTGGATATAGGCCTCCCCCAAGCTCCGCCACTTCGTCCGGTTCTGTGCTTCCCGCATCCAGCGGACTCCTGCAGCCCTCACAAGGTCATCTATCCACCTTGTGGGAGGCCTTCCAACTTTACGTTTTCCGGTACGCGGTGACCACACAAGAACGTTCCGGCTCCATCGGTCATCTGTTCTCCGAGCAATGTGCCCTGCCAATGCCAATTTGTCACATAAAAACCACAACTGTCATTTTTGGTCAAATTGGCATAGTATATACTGCTAACCGTGGGGGCTTGTGGCTAAGTAGCATAAGCCGCACGGGTCGATCGATCAGGTTAAGCTACGCTTGCCGCGGTTGGTCCGTGGATGGGTGACCATCTTGACATACCAAGACCCCTCCGTGCCTCGGAAAGCACGTTAAGCCGTTGGTCCCGGCTGTCATTTGTGGATCTTTGACAGTCGTTACGGGTCGTCAGAAGCCCGAAAGTCTGACAACCAGTCTTACCAAGGGGTATCGTATCACCCAGTTACTGGGTTGTGGAGGTCAGATAGGCAGTCGCTCCATGTAAAATACTGGTATTCAGCTGCATCCGGTTAGACTGGAAGCCGACCCCAACGTGATTGGGAAAAGGCTAGGCAGATAATGATATTGCTAATCAATTAATGTCCCGGAGTGTACATTATCTGTGTAGACTTCAAGCGAAACGCCGATAACTTCTGTCGTCGCTTGCGAGAAGACTCGCGCACGCTGTACGGCGTCACACAGTCTACTGGCACACTGCTGGAGGAAATGGAAATGGTGTTCGGTAAGTTATTGATTTTCTTCGTCATATCGATGACTCCGACTGTTAGTTTTAAAACGTTCGACCAGAATTCGACCACTTCGACAACGTTATCGTTGGCATTGCAAGGGTCTTCCATAGTGCAGGTGTTATTGCATAGAGCACGACAAGATGTGGGGCATAGATTGCTATGTAGTTCCCCACTGCGGGTCATCGCAGTACCCCACGTGACCAAGGTATGCAGCGGCCCAGCTGGCTTCTTAGTCGACTCAGAGGCTTCCAGGTGTGCCGTGGCAGTTGGTGGCCCGCTGGAAGCCTACCTGCAGGCTCAATATCGGCAGCTGGACTGTTTAAGAAGCCACAGTTTCTATCGCGCCGCACTAGAGTTACCGCCATATAGTGAGCGCCACTCACTATATGGCGCCAAAAACCAGCTTGGAAATCCAGGTTGCCTGGAAGAGATCGCAGAAAGCGATAAGGCCGCCCATTGTATGTTTTTAGTGTTTAATGTATTATTTTTGTCATGTATTTTGTGGTGTACAATTAACCGTATATAAATAAATAAATGTCGGCGCCATCTTGTTTTAAAATGTTGAACAGAAAATTGACGTATAAAAGTGTCTCAAAAATCTTTTTACAGGAATAAGTATTTCGCTTCATGTAGGTGAAATAATTTTGAAAAAAAAAAAACATACAAATGTGTGTCCTTAATATACTTGTAAATAAAACCACGAACACTGTACATTGATTACGTGTGACTTCAAAAATTAAGTTAAAAAGGCTGGTTGAAAACATTTATAATTTTTATTCATTAATGTGAAGTATAAATCATACTTTTTTAGGAATAGACAGGTTGAAAACAATCTTGATATGCGTATTTAAAAAAAAAAAAAATTGTAGCTCAAGTATCAATAAAAAAATAGTCTGATTAGGTTTTTACTCAGCAGTTACATATTTTTAGAATGTATATCATTGTATCTTAAAATTACTCTTGATATAACTTCGTGTGAAGCCTAGTGAAGCGAATGCAGTGGCATTCTATAAAAATAAATATTTACATTTACATAAATATTCAAACCAAACGGTTTAAGTCGTTTTAAAATCCGTTTTGTCTCTATAGTCCTTATCCATTTTTTTTTTCTATTTCAAATGTCTACAACCAATGTAACACTCTATGGATTCTTTTGCCGAAATAAAAATAATAATAATGTGTATAATTTTAGTAAAGGAGTATAATACCATCTACATAATGACTTCGCAGGTTTTCTTTACCGCTGTGACTGCAAATACATGGACGACTTCAAACCGGCTCTAATACGAAATATTACAGGCAAGACTAACTCCCTGTCAAACAACACAGGGTGGAGGAACGCTCAGTTTAACGAGGTAGGTAATTAAACTACAATTTAAATATAATTCATCCTTAGATAGTACAAAACAAAGTAGATTTTCGTGTCGAGACGTTTAGATCTTTTAAACTACGCAACGGATATTAATGCGGTTTTCATCAATAGACAGAGTGATTTAAGAGGAAGGTTTATATGTATAATACACCGAAAAAGCTAGTTTAAAATAAATGCAAGAAAGATAAAAAAATACCCTTTATTTGGACACAGTTCTGCTTGGTTTTTTTTTTCGGTGGGAATTCATCAAATAACTACTCCCGCTCTGGGTGGAGCAGGAGGGCGTGTCAGACTTTTACTGACTAAAACCCACCCGTGTTCCTTCAGTAGCCCGTATGCCAGGGGCTGCGGTATCTCTGTCGAACAAGCCCGCACCCCTGGCAGTCATTGGCCCTTGGGGGCCCCATCATTTTGTGCTGACATCTCTTTGAGGCGCGCGTGGAACACAACGCGCCGTCGACTTGGGCTTGGTCCTTACCGGACAGCGAGCTACCCATTACTCGCCGTCCGCAAGCCCATGCCTACGGTGGCCGGAAATCGGCCTGGGATTCCCGACGCCCAGGGCGTCTCCGTATCCTGCGGCGGCTGGGGTCGCGAGGGCGCATATGCTGCCTCTCCCTCACGTGCGCCGCCTCCCTCTTCGCGAGCATCACTGCTTCGCTGAAGGAGGTGACGGCTCCCCATGCACTCTCGCTCCGTACCATGGCCTGGACCAGGGCCGGACACGAAATACAATAACAAAGTAAAAACAGTGAAAATAAATGACAACAGTGTGTGCCTTACGGCTGCGCCAACAAGGTTCATTTCAGCATTAATGCTTGACAGATACTGTCTGACGCATCTTCTGTCCGTCTGACGGTTTTGTTACATACCAAGACCCCTGGAAGATGGTCACCCACCCACGTGCCAACCGCAGCAAGCGTAACTTAACCTGATTTACGACCCCTGTGGCTGCAGCTTAATAATATAATAACACAACGCTTTTTCCGGGCCCTACATGGACCCGATGTAGATCTATGTATTATGTAAAGCAGTTTTCTTTAAGTAGTGTATTCAATCATTCGTAATTTTCATTATATATTTAATTATTTGTTTTTGCTGCTTAGGATGGAGATGGCGTAAGTAATTTCTCATTGAATAAATTTTCTTCACGACATAAAATTCGCAGTGATAGCGTCAAAGAATTCGGAATGGGAATATGGTTAAAGAAAAAAATTAATCTTGGAAGAACTACCATTGGTAGTATCTATAGAGAAGCACGATATTTTCTTTACAATCTGTTCGCATTGGCGACTTTTTATCGTGCCGATTTTGAACGCACTGTTTAGCGCCGAGTGTTCAAAATCTATCAGTCAGCGCTGGGATGCGCGCTATTGGACTGCCAATGCTCGCCTTAAGGGGAACCTAGTCGCGGACTCGGAACTCACTGGTGGGCCTGGCTAGAAATCACGCTGTCTCACCAGGCTTCGTGTCCGACAGAGGTAGTACCCGTGATGAGCAGTTAGACGCTGGTCTATACGCACAACATGATTGAGTGAGCTGCAGGATCAGTTAAAAAAAAACAGGCGCGTAAAAAATTAAGAAAAGTCCTTCCGAAGATCGGGTTTTCTGAAAAAACCACTGCATAAATCAATAACCAATAAAGTTTATTGAACTTTCCGATAATTGAGCTTTGTCGGTACCGACTTAGTTTTGGAGATTTTACACTTCTTTTATTACTTAAACACGCCCAAAGTTAGATTAAATTTGCAAGAAAAACTAATCTTTGTTGGCTCCTAACTTTTTAATGGTTTTTAATTTTGGTATTCTGTTTCCGTACAGACGATATTAATAATAAGACAAATCATACCATGTTTAATTTTTGATGTACATTTTCAAACAGTGGAGTAATAAAATTCCGCAGTTTGTATGGAAAAAATGTGGACTAGATTCACCTTAATACCGAGAGTAAAAATACAGGTCGCTATAAAAAATCGTCGCGATGATAAATCGCCCGTTGGAATCCAGGCTAACAGTTTCTGAAACTCCTAATTCAATTCGTTGTATGTTTTCAATAAAATCCTGTATAAAGTTGAAGTGATATTTTTTCACACTGTAATGTTAGCTCAAAGGATTCCCTTAGTAGGTTTGTAAGTACCGCAAACCTCAGAAAACTTGAGTTCCGATGTGAGTGTCGAGTGAAGGCCGAGTCAAGTTGGAGTCGACTGTCGAGGGAAGGTCTTTAAATATCGTTGTTTACCTTGAGACTCAATCACGTGTGTAAAATTACATTTCAAATTCCAGTGGGTAGCAAAGGAGACTTTAACCCTCTCCCTGATGTGTATGAACCCAGCCATCGTGATGGAAGGCCTGCACCCGGCTCGCTGCATCGCGCTGGCGTCCGGTACACTCACCCCGCTGATCAGCCTGCATTCCGAGCTCGCTACCAGCTTCCCGCACCGCGTGTCGCCCAACCACGTCATACCCGAGGACAGAGTGAGTCATCATGGTGGAGTATCTAGATGCATCGCGCTGGCGTCCGGTACACTCACCCCGCTGATCAGCCTGCATTCCGAGCTCGCTACCAGCTTCCCGCACCGCGTGTCGCCCAACCACGTCATACCCGAGGACAGAGTGAGTCATCATGGTGGAGTATCTAGATGCATCGCGCTGGCGTCCGGTACACTCACCCCGCTGATCAGCCTGCATTCCGAGCTCGCTACCAGCTTCCCGCACCGCGTGTCGCCCAACCACGTCATACCCGAGGACAGAGTGAGTCATCATGGTGGAGTATCTAGATGCATCGCGCTGGCGTCCGGTACACTCACCCCGCTGGTCAGCCTGCACTCCGAGCTCGCTACCAGCTTCCCGCACCGCGTGTCGCCCAACCACGTCATACCCGAGGACAGAGTGAGTCATCATGGTGGAGTATCTAGATGCATCGCGCTGGCGTCCGGTACACTCACCCCGCTGATCAGCCTGCATTCCGAGCTCGCTACCAGCTTCCCGCACCGCGTGTCGCCCAACCACGTCATACCCGAGGACAGAGTGAGTCATCATGGTGGAGTATCTAGATGCATCGCGCTGGCGTCCGGTACACTCACCCCGCTGGTCAGCCTGCACTCCGAGCTCGCTACCAGCTTCCCGCACCGCGTGTCGCCCAACCACGTCATACCCGAGGACAGAGTGAGTCATCATGGTGGAGTATCTAGATGCATCGCGCTGGCGTCCGGTACACTCACCCCGCTGGTCAGCCTGCACTCCGAGCTCGCTACCAGCTTCCCGCACCGCGTGTCGCCCAACCACGTCATACCCGAGGACAGAGTGAGTCATCATGGTGGAGTATCTAGATGCATCGCGCTGGCGTCCGGTACACTCACCCCGCTGGTCAGCCTGCACTCCGAGCTCGCTACCAGCTTCCCGCACCGCGTGTCGCCCAACCACGTCATACCCGAGGACAGAGTGAGTCATCATGGTGGAGTATCTAGATGCATCGCGCTGGCGTCCGGTACACTCACCCCGCTGGTCAGCCTGCACTCCGAGCTCGCTACCAGCTTCCCGCACCGCGTGTCGCCCAACCACGTCATACCCGAGGACAGAGTGAGTCATCATGGTGGAGTATCTAGATGCATCGCGCTGGCGTCCGGTACACTCACCCCGCTGGTCAGCCTGCACTCCGAGCTCGCTACCAGCTTCCCGCACCGCGTGTCGCCCAACCACGTCATACCCGAGGACAGAGTGAGTCATCATGGTGGAGTATCTAGATGCATCGCGCTGGCGTCCGGTACACTCACTCCGCTGGTCAGCCTGCACTCCGAGCTCGCTACCAGCTTCCCGCACCGCGTGTCGCCCAACCACGTCATACCCGAGGACAGAGTGAGTCATCATGGTGGAGTATCTAGATGCATCGCGCTGGCGTCCGGTACACTCACCCCGCTGGTCAGCCTGCACTCCGAGCTCGCTACCAGCTTCCCGCACCGCGTGTCGCCCAACCACGTCATACCCGAGGACAGAGTGAGTCATCATGGTGGAGTATCTAGATGCATCGCGCTGGCGTCCGGTACACTCACCCCGCTGGTCAGCCTGCACTCCGAGCTCGCTACCAGCTTCCCGCACCGCGTGTCGCCCAACCACGTCATACCCGAGGACAGAGTGAGTCATCATGGTGGAGTATCTAGATGCATCGCGCTGGCGTCCGGTACACTCACCCCGCTGGTCAGCCTGCACTCCGAGCTCGCTACCAGCTTCCCGCACCGCGTGTCGCCCAACCACGTCATACCCGAGGACAGAGTGAGTCATCATGGTGGAGTATCTAGATGCATCGCGCTGGCGTCCGGTACACTCACCCCGCTGGTCAGCCTGTACTCCGAGCTCGCTACCAGCTTCCCGCACCGCGTGTCGCCCAACCACGTCATACCCGAGGACAGAGTGAGTCATCATGGTGGAGTATCTAGATGCATCGCGCTGGCGTCCGGTACACTCACCCCGCTGGTCAGCCTGCACTCCGAGCTCGCTACCAGCTTCCCGCACCGCGTGTCGCCCAACCACGTCATACCCGAGGACAGAGTGAGTCATCATGGTGGAGTATCTAGATGCATCGCGCTGGCGTCCGGTACACTCACCCCGCTGGTCAGCCTGCACTCCGAGCTCGCTACCAGCTTCCCGCACCGCGTGTCGCCCAACCACGTCATACCCGAGGACAGAGTGAGTCATCATGGTGGAGTATCTAGATGCATCGCGCTGGCGTCCGGTACACTCACCCCGCTGGTCAGCCTGCACTCCGAGCTCGCTACCAGCTTCCCGCACCGCGTGTCGCCCAACCACGTCATACCCGAGGACAGAGTGAGTCATCATGGTGGAGTATCTAGATGCATCGCGCTGGCGTCCGGTACACTCACCCCGCTGGTCAGCCTGCACTCCGAGCTCGCTACCAGCTTCCCGCACCGCGTGTCGCCCAACCACGTCATACCCGAGGACAGAGTGAGTCATCATGGTGGAGTATCTAGATGCATCGCGCTGGCGTCCGGTACACTCACCCCGCTGGTCAGCCTGCACTCCGAGCTCGCTACCAGCTTCCCGCACCGCGTGTCGCCCAACCACGTCATACCCGAGGACAGAGTGAGTCATCATGGTGGAGTATCTAGATGCATCGCGCTGGCGTCCGGTACACTCACCCCGCTGGTCAGCCTGCACTCCGAGCTCGCTACCAGCTTCCCGCACCGCGTGTCGCCCAACCACGTCATACCCGAGGACAGAGTGAGTCATCATGGTGGAGTATCTAGATGCATCGCGCTGGCGTCCGGTACACTCACCCCGCTGGTCAGCCTGCACTCCGAGCTCGCTACCAGCTTCCCGCACCGCGTGTCGCCCAACCACGTCATACCCGAGGACAGAGTGAGTCATCATGGTGGAGTATCTAGATGCATCGCGCTGGCGTCCGGTACACTCACCCCGCTGGTCAGCCTGCACTCCGAGCTCGCTACCAGCTTCCCGCACCGCGTGTCGCCCAACCACGTCATACCCGAGGACAGAGTGAGTCATCATGGTGGAGTATCTAGATGCATCGCGCTGGCGTCCGGTACACTCACCCCGCTGGTCAGCCTGCACTCCGAGCTCGCTACCAGCTTCCCGCACCGCGTGTCGCCCAACCACGTCATACCCGAGGACAGAGTGAGTCATCATGGTGGAGTATCTAGATGCATCGCGCTGGCGTCCGGTACACTCACCCCGCTGGTCAGCCTGCACTCCGAGCTCGCTACCAGCTTCCCGCACCGCGTGTCGCCCAACCACGTCATACCCGAAGACAGAGTGAGTCATCATGGTGGAGTATCTAGATGCATCGCGCTGGCGTCCGGTACACTCACCCCGCTGGTCAGCCTGCACTCCGAGCTCGCTACCAGCTTCCCGCACCGCGTGTCGCCCAACCACGTCATACCCGAGGACAGAGTGAGTCATCATGGTGGAGTATCTAGATGCATCGCGCTGGCGTCCGGTACACTCACCCCGCTGGTCAGCCTGCACTCCAGCTTCCCGCACCGCGTGTCGCCCAACCACGTCATACCCGAGGACAGAGTAGAGTCATCATGGTGGAGTATCTAGATGCATCGCGCTGGCGTCCGGTACACTCACCCCGCTGGTCAGCCTGCACTCCGAGCTCGCTACCAGCTTCCCGCACCGCGTGTCGCCCAACCACGTCATACCCGAGGACAGAGTGAGTCATCATGGTGGAGTATCTAGATGCATCGCGCTGGCGTCCGGTACACTTACCCCGCTGGTCAGCCTGCACTCCGAGCTCGCTACCAGCTTCCCGCACCGCGTGTCGCCCAACCACGTCATACCCGAGGACAGAGTGAGTCATCATGGTGGAGTATCTAGATGCATCGCGCTGGCGTCCGGTACACTCACCCCGCTGGTCAGCCTGCACTCCGAGCTCGCTACCAGCTTCCCGCACCGCGTGTCGCCCAACCACGTCATACCCGAGGACAGAGTGAGTCATCATGGTGGAGTATCTAGATGCATCGCGCTGGCGTCCGGTACACTCACCCCGCTGGTCAGCCTGCACTCCGAGCTCGCTACCAGCTTCCCGCACCGCGTGTCGCCCAACCACGTCATACCCGAGGACAGAGTGAGTCATCATGGTGGAGTATCTAGATGCATCGCGCTGGCGTCCGGTACACTCACCCCGCTGGTCAGCCTGCACTCCGAGCTCGCTACCAGCTTCCCGCACCGCGTGTCGCCCAACCACGTCATACCCGAGGACAGAGTGAGTCATCATGGTGGAGTATCTAGATGCATCGCGCTGGCGTCCGGTACACTCACCCCGCTGGTCAGCCTGCACTCCGAGCTCGCTACCAGCTTCCCGCACCGCGTGTCGCCCAACCACGTCATACCCGAGGACAGAGTGAGTCATCATGGTGGAGTATCTAGATGCATCGCGCTGGCGTCCCGTACACTCACCCCGCTGGTCAGCCTGCACTCCGAGCTCGCTACCAGCTTCCCGCACCGCGTGTCGCCCAACCACGTCATACCCGAGGACAGAGTGAGTCATCATGGTGGAGTATCTAGATGCATCGCGCTGGCGTCCGGTACACTCACCCCGCTGGTCAGCCTGCACTCCGAGCTCGCTACCGCTCCGCACCGCGTGTCGCCCAACCACGTCATACCCGAGGACAGAGTGAGTCATCATGGTGGAGTATCTAGATGCATCGCGCTGGCGTCCGGTACACTCACCCCGCTGGTCAGCCTGCACTCCGAGCTCGCTACCAGCTTCCCGCACCGCGTGTCGCCCAACCACGTCATACCCGAGGACAGAGTGAGTCATCATGGTGGAGTATCTAGATGCATCGCGCTGGCGTCCGGTACACTCACCCCGCTGGTCAGCCTGCACTCCGAGCTCGCTACCAGCTTCCCGCACCGCGTGTCGCCCAACCACGTCATACCCGAGGACAGAGTGAGTCATCATGGTGGAGTATCTAGATGCATCGCGCTGGCGTCCGGTACACTCACCCCGCTGGTCAGCCTGCACTCCGAGCTCGCTACCAGCTTCCCGCACCGCGTGTCGCCCAACCACGTCATACCCGAGGACAGAGTGAGTCATCATGGTGGAGTATCTAGATGCATCGCGCTGGCGTCCGGTACACTCACCCCGCTGGTCAGCCTGCACTCCGAGCTCGCTACCAGCTTCCCGCACCGCGTGTCGCCCAACCACGTCATACCCGAGGACAGAGTGAGTCATCATGGTGGAGTATCTAGATGCATCGCGCTGGCGTCCGGTACACTCACCCCGCTGGTCAGCCTGCACTCCGAGCTCGCTACCAGCTTCCCGCACCGCGTGTCGCCCAACCACGTCATACCCGAGGACAGAGTGAGTCATCATGGTGGAGTATCTAGATGCATCGCGCTGGCGTCCGGTACACTCACCCCGCTGGTCAGCCTGCACTCCGAGCTCGCTACCAGCTTCCCGCACCGCGTGTCGCCCAACCACGTCATACCCGAGGACAGAGTGAGTCATCATGGTGGAGTATCTAGATGCATCGCGCTGGCGTCCGGTACACTCACCCCGCTGGTCAGCCTGCACTCCGAGCTCGCTACCAGCTTCCCGCACCGCGTGTCGCCCAACCACGTCATACCCGAGGACAGAGTGAGTCATCATGGTGGAGTATCTAGATGCATCGCGCTGGCGTCCGGTACACTCACCCCGCTGGTCAGCCTGCACTCCGAGCTCGCTACCAGCTTCCCGCACCGCGTGTCGCCCAACCACGTCATACCCGAGGACAGAGTGAGTCATCATGGTGGAGTATCTAGATGCATCGCGCTGGCGTCCGGTACACTCACCCCGCTGGTCAGCCTGCACTCCGAGCTCGCTACCAGCTTCCCGCACCGCGTGTCGCCCAACCACGTCATACCCGAGGACAGAGTGAGTCATCATGGTGGAGTATCTAGATGCATCGCGCTGGCGTCCGGTACACTCACCCCGCTGGTCAGCCTGCACTCCGAGCTCGCTACCAGCTTCCCGCACCGCGTGTCGCCCAACCACGTCATACCCGAGGACAGAGTGAGTCATCATGGTGGAGTATCTAGATGCATCGCGCTGGCGTCCGGTACACTCACCCCGCTGGTCAGCCTGCACTCCGAGCTCGCTACCAGCTTCCCGCACCGCGTGTCGCCCAACCACGTCATACCCGAGGACAGAGTGAGTCATCATGGTGGAGTATCTAGATGCATCGCGCTGGCGTCCGGTACACTCACCCCGCTGGTCAGCCTGCACTCCGAGCTCGCTACCAGCTTCCCGCACCGCGTGTCGCCCAACCACGTCATACCCGAGGACAGAGTGAGTCATCATGGTGGAGTATCTAGATGCATCGCGCTGGCGTCCGGTACACTCACCCCGCTGGTCAGCCTGCACTCCGAGCTCGCTACCAGCTTCCCGCACCGCGTGTCGCCCAACCACGTCATACCCGAGGACAGAGTGAGTCATCATGGTGGAGTATCTAGATGCATCGCGCTGGCGTCCGGTACACTCACCCCGCTGGTCAGCCTGCACTCCGAGCTCGCTACCAGCTTCCCGCACCGCGTGTCGCCCAACCACGTCATACCCGAGGACAGAGTGAGTCATCATGGTGGAGTATCTAGATGCATCGCGCTGGCGTCCGGTACACTCACCCCGCTGGTCAGCCTGCACTCCGAGCTCGCTACCAGCTTCCCGCACCGCGTGTCGCCCAACCACGTCATACCCGAGGACAGAGTGAGTCATCATGGTGGAGTATCTAGATGCATCGCGCTGGCGTCCGGTACACTCACCCCGCTGGTCAGCCTGCACTCCGAGCTCGCTACCAGCTTCCCGCACCGCGTGTCGCCCAACCACGTCATACCCGAGGACAGAGTGAGTCATCATGGTGGAGTATCTAGATGCATCGCGCTGGCGTCCGGTACACTCACCCCGCTGGTCAGCCTGCACTCCGAGCTCGCTACCAGCTTCCCGCACCGCGTGTCGCCCAACCACGTCATACCCGAGGACAGAGTGAGTCATCATGGTGGAGTATCTAGATGCATCGCGCTGGCGTCCGGTACACTCACCCCGCTGGTCAGCCTGCACTCCGAGCTCGCTACCAGCTTCCCGCACCGCGTGTCGCCCAACCACGTCATACCCGAGGACAGAGTGAGTCATCATGGTGGAGTATCTAGATGCATCGCGCTGGCGTCCGGTACACTCACCCCGCTGGTCAGCCTGCACTCCGAGCTCGCTACCAGCTTCCCGCACCGCGTGTCGCCCAACCACGTCATACCCGAGGACAGAGTGAGTCATCATGGTGGAGTATCTAGATGCATCGCGCTGGCGTCCGGTACACTCACCCCGCTGGTCAGCCTGCACTCCGAGCTCGCTACCAGCTTCCCGCACCGCGTGTCGCCCAACCACGTCATACCCGAGGACAGAGTGAGTCATCATGGTGGAGTATCTAGATGCATCGCGCTGGCGTCCGGTACACTCACCCCGCTGGTCAGCCTGCACTCCGAGCTCGCTACCAGCTTCCCGCACCGCGTGTCGCCCAACCACGTCATACCCGAGGACAGAGTGAGTCATCATGGTGGAGTATCTAGATGCATCGCGCTGGCGTCCGGTACACTCACCCCGCTGGTCAGCCTGCACTCCGAGCTCGCTACCAGCTTCCCGCACCGCGTGTCGCCCAACCACGTCATACCCGAGGACAGAGTGAGTCATCATGGTGGAGTATCTAGATGCATCGCGCTGGCGTCCGGTACACTCACCCCGCTGGTCAGCCTGCACTCCGAGCTCGCTACCAGCTTCCCGCACCGCGTGTCGCCCAACCACGTCATACCCGAGGACAGAGTGAGTCATCATGGTGGAGTATCTAGATGCATCGCGCTGGCGTCCGGTACACTCACCCCGCTGGTCAGCCTGCACTCCGAGCTCGCTACCAGCTTCCCGCACCGCGTGTCGCCCAACCACGTCATACCCGAGGACAGAGTGAGTCATCATGGTGGAGTATCTAGATGCATCGCGCTGGCGTCCGGTACACTCACCCCGCTGGTCAGCCTGCACTCCGAGCTCGCTACCAGCTTCCCGCACCGCGTGTCGCCCAACCACGTCATACCCGAGGACAGAGTGAGTCATCATGGTGGAGTATCTAGATGCATCGCGCTGGCGTCCGGTACACTCACCCCGCTGGTCAGCCTGCACTCCGAGCTCGCTACCAGCTTCCCGCACCGCGTGTCGCCCAACCACGTCATACCCGAGGACAGAGTGAGTCATCATGGTGGAGTATCTAGATGCATCGCGCTGGCGTCCGGTACACTCACCCCGCTGGTCAGCCTGCACTCCGAGCTCGCTACCAGCTTCCCGCACCGCGTGTCGCCCAACCACGTCATACCCGAGGACAGAGTGAGTCATCATGGTGGAGTATCTAGATGCATCGCGCTGGCGTCCGGTACACTCACCCCGCTGGTCAGCCTGCACTCCGAGCTCGCTACCAGCTTCCCGCACCGCGTGTCGCCCAACCACGTCATACCCGAGGACAGAGTGAGTCATCATGGTGGAGTATCTAGATGCATCGCGCTGGCGTCCGGTACACTCACCCCGCTGGTCAGCCTGCACTCCGAGCTCGCTACCAGCTTCCCGCACCGCGTGTCGCCCAACCACGTCATACCCGAGGACAGAGTGAGTCATCATGGTGGAGTATCTAGATGCATCGCGCTGGCGTCCGGTACACTCACCCCGCTGGTCAGCCTGCACTCCGAGCTCGCTACCAGCTTCCCGCACCGCGTGTCGCCCAACCACGTCATACCCGAGGACAGAGTGAGTCATCATGGTGGAGTATCTAGATGCATCGCGCTGGCGTCCGGTACACTCACCCCGCTGGTCAGCCTGCACTCCGAGCTCGCTACCAGCTTCCCGCACCGCGTGTCGCCCAACCACGTCATACCCGAGGACAGAGTGAGTCATCATGGTGGAGTATCTAGATGCATCGCGCTGGCGTCCGGTACACTCACCCCGCTGGTCAGCCTGCACTCCGAGCTCGCTACCAGCTTCCCGCACCGCGTGTCGCCCAACCACGTCATACCCGAGGACAGAGTGAGTCATCATGGTGGAGTATCTAGATGCATCGCGCTGGCGTCCGGTACACTCACCCCGCTGGTCAGCCTGCACTCCGAGCTCGCTACCAGCTTCCCGCACCGCGTGTCGCCCAACCACGTCATACCCGAGGACAGAGTGAGTCATCATGGTGGAGTATCTAGATGCATCGCGCTGGCGTCCGGTACACTCACCCCGCTGGTCAGCCTGCACTCCGAGCTCGCTACCAGCTTCCCGCACCGCGTGTCGCCCAACCACGTCATACCCGAGGACAGAGTGAGTCATCATGGTGGAGTATCTAGATGCATCGCGCTGGCGTCCGGTACACTCACCCCGTTGGTCAGGCTGCCGCACCGCGTAGGGTTGAACTATTAAGAAGATATTTACCTATTACCATCTATACCCCAGGTATGGATCGGCACCCTGGTGGGCGACGCGGCCGGCCAGCTGCGCTACACGGCGGCGGGCGTGGCGTGCCCGCGCGCGCGCCGCGCGCTGGGCGCGGCCATCTTGCGCGTGTGCACGCTGGCGCCGCATGGCGTACTGTGCTTCTTGCCTTCCTACTCCCTCAGAGACAAACTGGTTCAAGAGTGAGTTTTAATTACATTAACTTCAATATATACTTACTAATATGATAAAGCTGAAGAGTTTCTTTGGTTATACGCGCTAATCTCAAGAACTACTGGTTCGAATTGAAAAATTATTTTAGTGATGGATAGCCCATTTATCCAGGAAAGCTATATAACATCAAGCTAGGGCCCTTAGAAGCTGAGCAAAAAGATAATACGTCATGAATACGAAATACTCGCACGGCCAGGCGATTCGATGGGTGGGTCGGGGGAGCAAGAAATTTGATGCAGACGAAGTTGCGGGCGGAAGCTAGTAATAAAAATAATCACAAATGTGTTACAAGAAACAGCGAGATTCATGCATACCGTAACAAGAACAGGAAGCGAGAAGCATCTGTACTTAACGCTACAAAACACGCCTACAGAATCGTGCAAATCCTTTGAGGAAAGGCCTTTCAAAGCCGGATCATTATAGGTGACTGAAAAGGTTAGCTGTAATAGACCATGCCAATGTCAGGTAGGAAATGGTGCCATAAAATACAAAGAGGGGAATCTCTCTGAAGAAACTACTACATTATCAAATCTAACAACAAATCTGCTCATAATCCCCAACAAAGACTGCTTATCTGACCTCCACAGCCCAATTACTGGGAAATACAATACTCTTTACTAAGGTAAGACTACCTGTCTCGGTTATCATTCGTGGATCTTTGACAGTCGTTATCGATCGCCAACGAGCTACCAACCAACGCGACAAGGAGAGACCAACGACTTAACGTGCTTTCTTGGCACATACCAAGACCCATGGAAGATGGTCACCCATCCCTGGACCAACCGCGGCAAGCGTAGGTTAACCAGATCCATCGATCACTGCGGCTGTTATTACATAGCCACAAGCCCGTTCCGAACCTTATTTTTTTCCTTACCATATTGATTTACAAATATATTCAGCATGCATGTTGTGTATTGCCATGTCTTCCAAACACAGAACCTACCCTCATACGTTCCAGAGGTGCGGGTTGTTCGAAAGAGATACTGTGGCCCCTGGTACATAGGCTAGTGAGGGAACACGGGTCGGTTTTAGTCAGTAAAAGTCTGATAAGCCCTCCTGCTCCACCCAGAGTGAAGAAAAGAAAAACCTTAATGTTTCAGTTGGAAAGAGACGGGCATGTGGGACGAGATGAACCGACTGAAGAACGTGTTCTGTGAAAAGAGGCACGGAGGTGACCACGAGGAGACCATGGATGTGAGTACATGATCTGCCTAGGTTTTTTCCAATGTTGGGGTCGGCTTCCAGTATAACTGGATGCAGCTGAACAACAGTATTTCACATGGAGCGACCGCTTATCTGAGGGCCTAGTGTGAGTTTCATTTGACCATCTCGATCAAGGGTGCGGGTTTGTTCGAAAGAGATACCGCAGCCCCTGGCATACAGGCTACTGAGGGAACACGGGTGGGTTTTAGTCAGTAAGAGTCTGACACGCCCTCCAGCTCCACCCAGAGCGGGAGAAGTTATTAGATGATTTCCCACCCAAAAAAAAAAACCATCTTGATCAAATCAAACGCATCGACGCACGTTTGGCGCTCCGATTGGTCCGTCACCAATCCAGGGCCAAACGGAGCGCCAAACGAAGTCGATGCGTTAAATCGAAATGGTTAAATGAAACTCACTCAATGATAGCCCTTGGCCTACCAAGGGGTAAATCATAGGGCTAAAATCTGACAACCAGTCTAAACTGGTTGTCAGATTTTCAGGTTTATGTTGACCCGTAATGACTCTCAAAGATCCATGGATGTGAGTACAAAGTTAATTTAATTTGCACCTGAGGCACCTGGCCCACCTCCGATGAGGAAACGACTAGCTTCTTCTTCGTGTCGCTGCCATGACAGTTATGAAATTTTGACATAACTTCACGCTATCTGTGACATAATAGGTCACATCACTATTGTGTATTCTAGTAACTAGTGAGCGCAGCACTAGTCTGGCTCTCGGGGATATGGACAGCCATGTTGGGATCATGGAAATGTTTTTAAATTAAAACTTAATTGTGCATTCTCATAACAAAGCTGTTTAATTTACACGGCCCAAAACATAAATTGACATGGCGCAGCCGGAAACAAACAACGTTCCTGTTGGCACCAGGCCAGTGAGTATATTAGCGGATAATACAACGCCGACTATGACGCTCGCCCAACCACCGCCATTATCGTTTGAAGGAGACCTAGAAAAAAAATTCAAGACTTGGCTACGCCAGGTCGAAATATACATGGCGGCAAACGAATGCTACAAAAAAACGACTGAGACCAGAGCTGCAATAATACTACATTTGTTAGGAGAAGAAGGCCTAGACAAATTTGAGACTCTCGACGTGACTGAACAGGACAAGAAAAATCATGAAAAAGTGCTTCAGTTACTAAAAGATTATTGCCTTCCAAGAAGTAATGAAACAATAAGTAGACATTTATTCTTCGAGAGAAATCAAAAAGAAGAAGAAAAGTTTGCAGAATATTTATGCGAGTTGAAGAAATTATCGTTACCATGTAATTTTGGAAATCTAAGAGACAGTTTGATAAAAGATCGCATAATAGGAGGTATAAAAGAAACAAAATTAAAGGAAAGACTCCTCCGAGAACCAAACCTAACATTGGAACATTGTGTTAACATGTGCAAAACAGCGGAAATTGCTACAGGTTATATAAAGCAACTTAAAGAAGAGGAAAGCACAAATGTAGATAACATCAAGAAGAAAACTCAGGTACAACAGAAAAACTCAAATACAAATTCACCAAAATTCAAGTGCAAAAGATGTGTTTTTGAACATCAACCTCGCCAATGCCCAGCATATGGGAAAGTATGTAATTACTGTAAAAAACAAAATCATTATGCAACAGTATGTATGCAAAGAAGAACAAAAGACCACACAGTAAAAGAAATTGATCAAGAGCTACAGGAAAATGCTACAAATCAGAAGTACATGTTGGGCAGCATTAATGTGAATGACTGGACAGTGGAGGTAAATTTTATAAATAGTAGCAAAAAATTAAAATTCAAATTAGACACAGGTGCAGGTTGTAATGTAATTAGTAAGAGAACTTTAGATAATTTAGGAATAAAAGGACAATTGAAAAGCTCAAATTCTGTATTGCGGAATTACAACAATTCTAAAATAAATTTGTTAGGAACAATAGACCTCAAATGTGAAATCAATGACCAGGTAGAAATAATTAAATTTCATGTTGTTGATTGTAATTCTGCCCCATTGTTGGGACTGCCTATAATCAAAAAATTTAATTTGATAATTAGGTTGTGTAACATTAATAAGGAAGATATCATAAGTCAATACCCATCTTTATTTACAGGGTTAGGCGAAATAAAAGACTATGTTTATGATTTCAAATTGATTCCTGATCATACTGGGAAAGTGATACCTTGTCGACCTGTGCCCATGAAACTACTGGATGCCTACAAAAAGGAATTACAGGAAATGGAAAAGAGCAACATAATATGTAAGATAGAAGAACCCACTGAGTTTGTAAATGCAGTTGTAATAGTTAGAAAAAATGATCAATCGCTTCGGATCTGTTTGGACCCACAATATCTCAATTCTTGTTTGTTAAGAGAACATTATAAACTCCCGACGTTTGAAGAAATCTCTGCTAAAATGGCTAAAGCTAAGGTTTTTAGTAAACTAGATTGCAGTAAAGCATTTTACCAGATAAAGTTAAGCGAGGCAAGCTCAAAATTGACTACATTCCAAACACCATTTGGTAGATACCGTTTTTTGAGAATGCCTTATGGGGTAAAAGTAGCCTCAGAAGTGTACCATAAACAATTCTCTCGGTTGTTTGAAAACATAAGTAATGTTGAGATATTTATCGATGACATGATAATATGGGCAGAAAATCAAGAAAAACATGATGAAATATTACATAAGGTATTGAAAACAGCAGCTGAAAATAATATTACTTTCAATTCAGAAAAATGTATAATTAATAATAATAAGTTAAAGTTTTTGGGACATGTTTTTACGGACAAGGGTATACTAATTGATGAGGATAAAATTGAAAGTATAATTAAAATGGAAAAACCTATAGATGTTAATGGGGTTCAAAAACTATTAGGTGTACTTATGTTTCTAAATTTATACCAAATGTTGCTGAGTTAACTGCTCCATTAAGAGAATTGCTTAAAAAAGACAAGAATTGGGAATGGGGTCCAGAGCAGGAAAAATGTTTTGAAATGATAAAAAAATATTTGACATCATCACCAGTGCTACAATATTATGATCCAAATGTTCCATGTTTATTAAGTGTTGATGCAAGTAGCAATGGGGTAGGTGCAGTTCTTTTGCAAAACGGTTATCCAGTAGCATATGCATCTAAGGCGTTAACAGAAACACAAAAAGCGTGGGCACAGATTGAAAAGGAAATGTATGCCATAGTGTTTGCTTGTGAAAAGTTTCATTTTTATATAATGGGCAGGAATTTTCAAGTTGAGTCAGATCACAAGCCTTTAATTCCTATTTCGAAGAAGCCTCTAGCAGAAATACCAATCAGACTTCAAAAAATGAGATTGAGATTGCAACACTATGACATAACATTATCATATAAACCAGGTAAATTATTACAACTTGCAGATTATTTATCAAGAAATTATTTAAAAACTAAAGTTAAGGATGATGATGACTTTGATTGTAGCATATTATTAGTAGACTTACAAAAAAAAATGAGTGTGAAAAGATATGAAGAATTCAAGACAGAAACAGATAAAGATGAAGAGTGTAAACTATTGAAGCAATACATACTAGGCGGTTGGCCAGTAGATTCCAAAGACCTTCCAAATGTTTTGAAATCATATCATACCTTTCATACTGATCTACATGTAATAGAGGGGTTTTTTTTTTTTTTTTTTTTCCCATGTTTGTTGTTTCTCTTTGGTTTTTGTTTTGTATTATTTTATGTTCTTGATTTGGTTTCGACAGTGTCTGCGATTTGATACAGACACTAATTGTAATAGAGGGGTTGATTTTTAAAAACAGTTGTGTAATTGTACCAAAATCTTTGCAAAAAGAAATGTTGTCAAAACTCCATTATGTTCACATGGGTAGAGAAAAAACAAAAATAAGAGCTAGAGAATGTTTATTTTGGATAGGCATGTCTAAAGATATAGATGAACATATAAAAAATTGTAATACTTGCACCAAATTTAGTTCTGAAAATTGTAAGGAACCACTAAAACCACATGAAGTACCTAAAGAACCATGGCAAAAAGTAGGAGTTGACATTTTCCATTTGTACTCAAAAGACTACTTGTTACTAATTGACTATTTTTCAAAATATGTGGAAGTGATAGCTTTACAATCTTTATCTTCAGATTCAACAATAAAGAGTCTTAAACAATGTTTTTCAAGATTTGGAATTCCAACAGAATTACATAGTGATGGTGGACCACAATTTACATCTGAAAATTTT
Source organism: Polymixis flavicincta (assembly GCA_949987655.1). NCBI lineage: Eukaryota > Metazoa > Arthropoda > Insecta > Lepidoptera > Noctuidae > Polymixis > Polymixis flavicincta. Next base: position 6,360,846 of record OX465190.1, read on the forward strand.
AAGAAATTTGCAAATACTTGGGGTTTTCAGCACATTTTTTCATCACCTTATTATCCAAGAAGTAATGGAATGGTGGAACGACACATACAAACAATAAAAAGGATATTGAGGAAATGTGTTGAAGACAAAAAAGACCCATACCTATCATTATTAGAATTTAGAAATTGTCCTATTTCTAGTGAGATTAAGTCTCCTAATGAAGTATTACTGGGTCATAAAGTCAGAGGAATAATACCAAGTGTGGAAACAAAGCTGGATCAGAGTAACGAATACATACATGCAAAATTAATGGAAAGACAAGTAACACAAGAAAAATATTACAATAGACACACTAGACCCCTCAAAGAATTAAAGGTTGGAGATCAAGTATTAATAAAAAATCATGATAATGGCACCTATGATAGACATGCAAAAATTGTGGGACCTGCAGATAGACCACGATCTTATAATTTATTAACAGAATCAGGCAACGTTTTATGTAGAAATAGATTTCATTTAAAAAGTAGTTCAAAAACTTGTCCGTTCAAGGAAAATAGTGAAATAGAGTTTTCGGAATTGGAAAATATTGGAAATGATAATAGTGCAGATCTTAATAATAGCTTAGAATGTAAGGATTATTTAAATAATGATGACACAGAGCAATTGTATGCAGAAGGTAGAGGTGGTAAACAGAATGTAGGGGAACCTGAGGTGGAGAATCTAAATGGTAGAGTGTCAAGTAGAGGTAGAACAATCAGACTTCCTGCCTACCTAAAAGATTATAGACATTGTATAAAAACCTAGAATTTAAACAGAACATTGTTTTAACTTCTTGCTTCCTTGAAAGGAAAGATGTGACATAATAGGTCACATCACTATTGTGTATTCTAGTAACTAGTGAGCGCAGCACTAGTCTGGCTCTCGGGGATATGGACAGCCATGTTGGGATCATGGAAATGTTTTTAAATTAAAACTTAATTGTGCATTCTCATAACAAAGCTGTTTAATTTACACGGCCCAAAACATAAATTGACACTATCTTTATACCTATGCGTTCAAAATGTATGGAACATTTTTTTTAAAGAACCTTCGTAAAATTTCAACGTTGGGTGATTCAAAATAATGTACTGAATCCATATTAACAAGTTGCGCGTCGATGTCATCCCATCCTGTATATTCATTCCGCATTCTGCCTTCCCCTTCACAAAATACAGGCGTTATGATATATCCATGTTATATAATGGTTCTTACTTCTTCTTCCAGGATTTCTACCAGACCGTGGGTACTGAGAAAGGCGCATTATTATTCGCAATATACCGCGGTAAGGTGTCCGAGGGTATGGACTTCAAAGACCATCAGGCGAGAGCTGTTATATGTGTGAGTATTTATTATTATAATAATAGCTTTTGCCAGCATCTTCGCCCGCGTGGAGGACGAAAATGTTCCCACGGGACCGTATTAAAGGCATAAAAAGGATCATATGTGTTATTCCAGGTTAAAAACTATCTATATGCCAAATTTCATCCAAAACTGTTAAATTGTTTTTGCGTGAAAGAGTAAACAACATCCATCCATTGATACTCAGAAACTTTGACATTTATAATATTAGTAAGATAGGATTTACACTAGTAATTAAATGTATTTCTAATGCATGAATATTTTTTTTTAAAGCTCTCTAAAACCTACAGTTCTCGTGTCTAGGTGGGTATACCATACCCGAACACATTCGACACGGCAGTCAGTGCGAAGATGGAGTACAACGACAAATATGTGAAGGAGAGGAGCTTGCTCAACGGGAGGGAATGGCTACGAGTGCAAGCATATAGGTGAGAACAGCATAATTAAAAGTTTATGGTGGCTGAGAAGGTTCGGGACATGAGGCGAGTCGCTTCGCAGCTCACTATTTTATCCCACGAGCAAATAAGCTGTGAATGTGTGCATGAAATGATCATACTCTGTTTTCACTCTCTTTTAGTCATGGATAAAATTGCAACTGTTTATTTGCAATGTTGAATAGTCTTGGGCTAAGAAAATGTTGAATTTTTTAGCAAAACATGTTCTACACGGTACAAATTTTAATAGATCGAAAAGTCTTCCCCTTGTAATTTATTTTTCATTCAGGGTAATTAGCTGGACACACGAATGCTTTCTCATTTTCATATTGTGCTTTTTGGAATGTTGGAATGTCACGGTATCATCACTGGCATACAAATTTATTTAGCAATTTTTAATATGAATTAGTGTAAGATCATTAATATGAACTAGGAACAACGTTGAACCTAGGATACCACCCTGTGGAACTCCATGTGTAACAGGTAAGGCATCACTTGTATCATTGCCAATTTTCACCCTTTGTGCTCTTCTAGATACAAAATCAGACATTAATAATTTGAGTTGATTTCTACGAATACCGAGATATATCTTGTTAACTAGGGTGGGAATAGAAATAGTGTCATAAGATATCGCCAGATCGAGAAACATAGCAAGGCATTTCTTTTTGTACGAGTTACTTAGCAATAACTTAGCTTCTTTTTGTTCAAACAAAATAACGGAAACTGTGCATGTTTCAAAAAATGAATTAGTTCCCAACAAAATTAAAAAGTTGTTTAGTTATATGAATTGCACTCTTTTAGACGTATTATTTCATTTTGTCGCCTATCCAGGTGGTCATAAACATTTTATCAGTCATGTTGCGCCTGTAGATTATGTCACATGGTTGACTCGTGCTTGAATTTAAGACAAATTATAAGATATGATTATAATTTATACCGTCTTGTCAGAAACGTCTTCGGTACGCCCGTGCTCGCTTCTTAGGGCCTTTTGATGAAAGAGCCATTGCGGTTTTCAGTAGATTGCCACCAGTATCAAACATCTGTCACACTTTCAGAACGATTTGTTTGCAGAGCCCTGAACCAGGCGGCCGGGCGATGCGTGCGGCACCGCGCCGACTGGGGCGCCGTGCTGCTGGTGGACGAACGGTACCGGCAGGAGTACTACAGCGAGCACTTGTCCAAGTGGGTCAAGAGATTTGTGAGTACACACTTATGTACTAGGCACCGCGCCGACTGGGGCGCCGTGCTGCTGGTGGACGAGCGGTACCGGCAGGAGTACTACAGCGAGCACTTGTCCAAGTGGGTCAAGAGATTTGTGAGTACACACTTATGTACTAGGCACCGCGCCGACTGGGGCGCCGTGCTGCTGGTGGACGAGCGGTACCGGCAGGAGTACTACAGCGAGCACTTGTCCAAGTGGGTCAAGAGATTTGTGAGTACACACTTATGTACTAGGCACCGCGCCGACTGGGGCGCCGTGCTGCTGGTGGACGAGCGGTACCGGCAGGAGTACTACAGCGAGCACTTGTCCAAGTGGGTCAAGAGATTTGTGAGTACACACTTATGTACTAGGCACCGCGCCGACTGGGGCGCCGTGCTGCTGGTGGACGAGCGGTACCGGCAGGAGTACTACAGCGAGCACTTGTCCAAGTGGGTCAAGAGATTTGTGAGTACACACTTATGTACTAGGCACCGCGCCGACTGGGGCGCCGTGCTGCTGGTGGACGAGCGGTACCGGCAGGAGTACTACAGCGAGCACTTGTCCAAGTGGGTCAAGAGATTTGTGAGTACACACTTATGTACTAGGCACCGCGCCGACTGGGGCGCCGTGCTGCTGGTGGACGAGCGGTACCGGCAGGAGTACTACAGCGAGCACTTGTCCAAGTGGGTCAAGAGATTTGTGAGTACACACTTATGTACTAGGCACCGCGCCGACTGGGGCGCCGTGCTGCTGGTGGACGAGCGGTACCGGCAGGAGTACTACAGCGAGCACTTGTCCAAGTGGGTCAAGAGATTTGTGAGTACACACTTATGTACTAGGCACCGCGCCGACTGGGGCGCCGTGCTGCTGGTGGACGAGCGGTACCGGCAGGAGTACTACAGCGAGCACTTGTCCAAGTGGGTCAAGAGATTTGTGAGTACACACTTATGTACTAGGCACCGCGCCGACTGGGGCGCCGTGCTGCTGGTGGACGAGCGGTACCGGCAGGAGTACTACAGCGAGCACTTGTCCAAGTGGGTCAAGAGATTTGTGAGTACACACTTATGTACTAGGCACCGCGCCGACTGGGGCGCCGTGCTGCTGGTGGATTCGATTTCTTACCGTTATATTGGTTTCTAAACTCAAATTCAAACTGGTTGGATTTGTCACGTGATACAAAGTCATCGTAAATATCGTTTTGGCGGTAAATTCAAAACGACAAAAAAATGATTTTAATCGTTTTTCATTGGAAAAACTTCATCTTTGATCTACAAATTAAATTAGTTTTTATCAAATTGGAATATACCCTATTGGGGCCCTAGACATACAGGTGTGATTTTATATTTGTTACAATATCAATTTCCTTCACACAGCTGGGCAACAACCACCATACCTACGAGAGTCTAGAGAACAGCCCGAACGGGCTTGCAGCCTTCATGCAGAGAATGAAGATTGTGGAAGAAGAGGAAGGTTTGAAGAATACCTAGCGATATGTTACTTTAAGACTGATGTAAAATCTATACATATATAAATAAAAACGAAATGCTGTTCGTTGGTAAGCCTTACTTGATGACGGCTGGGCCGATTTGGCTTTATTGATTTAAATGTGCGTAATAGTCTGAATTAGGTTTTGATGGATAGAGATACTTCAAAAAGTTTTCAGGGAACATTTCAAATTAGCAAAAAAAGTAACGTCTTTTCGTTCTATGGTTTTTTGAAATTTTGTAATTGGACAGCAATACAAGAGTCTGTCGGGTCAGCTAGTCGACTTCTAATAAATCAAGATTTAATCAACAAATTGACTTGCACCCGGTTTCTGAATTGAACATTTGAAGTTGAAACTCTTCAAAAACTCTTACTTATCCCTCATACCCAAGGGCGATTTTAACTAGCAATTGATTTTGAATGCACTGCTTAGCGCCGATGGTTGAAAATCCAACGATGTTTTTTTAATGCGCTGGGAGCAGTCCGTTGGATTCTCAATGCTGGGCTCGACACCGAGAGTTGAAAATCCAATGCGCGATCAAAAAATGCTCTATGAGGGCGATTCAAATCAAATTACCTAAATGCCATTTATTCAAACTAGGTGGTCTAACGATCCAGTGCATGGCTGAATATTTTTTTACTTTTGTATGTATTTAATGAAATGATCACGAAAAACTGCCACAAATGTGCCGTAGCCAGTCCGCGTGGGGAGAACGCTCTTCACGCAAACTTCAAATTTTCAATTTAGTTAACCAGGTTTTAATTGTTGAATAAAAAAATGAACGAGATTGTGATTACGAGTACTCAATCAGGATGAGGTTTTAATTGTCTTTTTGTAAATCGAAAACCCTTTATTATTTAATTTTATTAAGACCTGTGCTGAAGTGTGACCAATAACGAAATAGACGAATAGTTTTTTTTTTTCTTGTATTCTTATTAGGTAGATACTGTTTTCAAGCAAAATATATCTTATTTAGTCAAGTGTACGGTTTTATACCGTGTTTATTTCGGTCTGTCAAGTATTGTTGCACTGCCATATCTCAAAAATTTGACCCCATAATGTTTTTCTATATATTTATGGGTGACCTTAATTGACCTTGACCGTGACATTTGTCAAAAATTAATCCTCTTGACTGTCATTGGAACTTGGAATCTCCCATTTGAAGTTTTTCGCAGTTTTCTCATAAATTTGACGTCTTAGGTCAAAAATAATTAAATTTTCAAACCCCCCCCCCCCTTGTATAACGCCCCCCGGGATGTTCATAAACAGATTCATGGATGACCTTAATTGACCTTGACCGTGACCTTAACAAAGAAAAGTGATTTCAGAGCGGCAAACTTATGTGACGCGAACTGGAAATGTATTGCTGTTATAGTCGTGTCCAAATACTTCTTTCTAGTAAGAGCTTTTTCTCTTGTCCAGGTAAAAAATAAGCCAGTCAGAAAAAATAGTAACGGGGCAGATTGCGATCATAACTTGAAGTAACAATTTAAATCTCTTAATTCTCTCTTTAACGCTGACACTTATGTATCTCACCATAAGGAAGAAATTGTATGTTCCTATTGTTTATAGACTTAACCCCTCGTCTGTTAGGCGGACTCGTTGAGTTGAATATTGATTGCGTTAATTGACACTTGGCAGTTCAAGTTCACGCTGACAGTAGTTACTATGCCTGACCGATACCACTGTACCGCCCCTTTGGTATGCGCGGCGAGGCGGGGGACTGACGAATGAGCGGCTTGCACTGACGTATGAGCGGCTTGCACTGACGAATGAGCGGCTTGCACTGACGAATAAGCGGCTTGCACTGACGTATGAGCGGCTTGCACTGACGAATAAGCGGCTTGCACTGACGTATGAGCGGCTTGCACTGACGAATGAGCGGCTTGCACTGACGTATGAGCGGCTTGCACTGACGAATGAGCGGCTTGCACTGACGTATGAGCGGCTTGCACTGACGTATGAGCGGCATGCACTGACGAATCATAGACCTGCACTGCTCCCCCGTCGCGCCGCGCCCATACCTAAGGCGCGGTACAGAGGTATCGGTCAAGCTATAATCAGAAGCCCGAAAGTCTGTCAGCCAATGTTGCCAACGGGTATGGTGTTCCCCAGTAACTGGTTGTGGTCAGATAGGCAAATGCTCCTTGTAAAATACTGGTGTTTATCTGCATCCGCTTAGACTGGAAGCCGACACCGACGTAGTTGGGAAAGACTAGACACATGATAATGACATAAGGAAATTATTTTTGTAATAAAAAGCTTTATTGTATAGTCAACTTCGTAATTGCTTTGTAACCCTAATGGCTCCTCTTCAGTTAGCAAAGAGCGTGTGATCGGCGATCATGTGTGCACGTGTATGCAACTAGCCGAAAATCTCTTTTGATGCGTGCCCGAAAAACCGACAAATCACGGATCGCCACGATCATAGACGATGATCGACAAGACGAAAAAATAAGCCCACGTTGAACGTAATATATTTGCGGCTGGATATGTCACGCGCTGAGAGTTGAAAATCTTTAGACTATTTTCTATTCTGTATTCGTCTAAGCACCTGGTATGTGTTTTTTTGGACGCGCTGAGACCGACTCGCGCTCAAAATCCAGTACGCGCAAAAACATCCCGCAATTTTATTACAGTACAACTAATATCATAATGTCCTTAAACTTCGTGTTTTGTTAGTCATCGGATTTCTATCATTCTTCTTTTGCACTTTGTGCAGAGCGGACGCTCTCAATCGACTTGGAAGTAGGTATATAGAGTTGTTAATACTCTTTTAAGCTATCCACACAATCATGCTCACGGGTAATCGTCTATGAACCCCGATTGTGAAGAGGTGTCATAGGATTGAATGTAATTTTCATATTATAATGTCTATCTGTAAACCAATTACGAGAGTATTCTATGCTTTTATTTTAGGCTATTGCTCAAAATTTAATATAAGTAAATCTTTTGTACATTACAGCGTTAAATATGTACGCACGACGGCATATCAAGCTATATATTACCAGTATAAGCTAACTTCTTACTCTACGAAAAGAATACAATGCGAAGTTAGCTAAAACTGGACGTTTAGTCGTATAATGCCTAATTCGCAAAATGGCACACAGTCGCAAAAAGGCCAATTAGCGAATGGACTAGTTCTCAAAAGGACTAATTCGCAAATGTATAGCTTAATATGTCGTCGTGTGTACAGTACCTGAATTCGCTTAGAAACGGTGCCTCGTGAATATTATGATTGTATTCACGTACTACAAGTTATATAATCGTGTAAAGTATTTTTTATAAATAAATAAAAACTTTTTTTGTAACTAGGCGTTTAATTTATTTTGTTTTAGATTTAATTTTATTATCACAGTTTGTGCTCTTCGTTGGAAGCTCCTTTTGCTTTTGAGGTAGCGAAGAACGCGCCTCCGTTTTGTGTTCGCTGAAACAAGAATAATTACTCATTATTATGATAATTTTGGAGAATATAACAAAAAATATAAATAAACGGACTGTTTATTCTTTATGCCTAGTCTCAAGTACACTTGATTAATTCAACTAAGGTTTTACTTTTTTTTTTTAAGTGAAAACTTCTTGAAGCGCGTTGGGCATTTTTTGAAATGGGGAAAAAACCATTGAACTCGCGACACTGTTAAAAAAATAAACGTAATTGTTCAAGTTTTCACTTCTATCGGCACCCCCGGAGTGCCACATTTTTTTTTTATTCGACCTTCGGTTTTAGCCCCCGACGGAAAAAAGAGGGGCAGTATGAATTTGACGTATTTATCTGTGTATCTGACGTTCCCTCCATCGTAGCTCCCAAACGGCTGAACGATTGTCTTTTTTTTGTTTTTGTTTTATAGATGATTTAATTGAGAATGGTTTTAGCTATGATTAATCGAGAGTGTTCTTAGCTATGATTAATCGAGAGTGTTCTTAGATACGATTAATCGAGAATGTTCTTAGATATGATTAATCGAGTGTTCGTAGGTATGATTAATCGAGAGAGTTCTTAGCTATGATTAATCGAGAGTCTTCTTAGCTATGATTAATCGAGAGTCTGCTTAGCTAAGATTCAATAAAATCTGTTCAGCCGTTTGAAGGTTATCTGCTCTTCTCTAGTTAATAAAGGGTAGTGAGCATCTTCCACAGGTCTGATCGAGTCGTTATATTACGTCAAGGATATTTGAAGAACAAAGTAACCTTGAATTGATGCTGCAGCATCACCTGCAATTTGCAGGATACCCAACTACCTCTAACAAATAGCAGAGGTATCGTGTTTGTTCCAGCGAGGCAATTTGTAAACGTATACGCGAACGACTTATGAAAAATTAAATTAATTTTATCATTTTGACGACATTTAAACAGAAAACTAACTAACTGTGAATGTGAGTACCATGCAGGCTAGATTGAAAACATGACTTTATAACTGTCTGGCGGTTTTGAGTATTTAATATACGCAAATGTTCTACAGATCTGGTAGAGTTTTCTTCCTGGGGCCTAAGTCTACTAATTTATAAACGTTACAATGGTCTCTCAATGGTGTGTTTTTGACAGTTTTTGTATGGCAAATCTGTCAAAAACTTACCATTGAGAGACCATTGTGACGTTTATAAATTAGTAGACTTGGCCCCCTGGTTGAAAGCGTTTTTATCATCATCATCATTCTCCTGCCTTTATCCCAATTTATTTGGGGTCGGCGCAACATGTCCTTTTCTTCCACACTTCTCTATTAGTCGTCATCTCCGTAGTCACACCCTTTCTAACCATGTCATCATTCACACAGTCCATCCATCCTTTCTTTGGTCTCCCCCTACTCTTATATCCATCGACATTCATACTCAAAACTTTCCTCACGATATTTTCCTCATTCCTCTGTATCACATGCTCATACCATGACAACCGATTTCCACACAACTTTTCATTTATCGGTGCCACTTTCAGGCTTCCTCTTATGTACTCATTTTTTATTCTATCCATTCGTGTAACACCACACATTCCTCTTAACACTCTCATCTCGGCTGCATGCAATTGCCTTTCATTCATCTCTGTTGTGGCCCAACATTCTGACCCATACAAGACGGCAGGTTTTATCGTTTTATCAAAATAAAAGGAACTTCATCAATACGCCTCCAGTGTTTTGTATGAATACAATTAATTATCAAGTATCCTAAAAGTCACCAGCATATTAATTACAAAACGAATATGCGTAATACGTTTTACTATAGATTTTTTTTTACTATTTTACGTTTCTGTCCTACAAAAAGTTTAGACATACCTCATAATCATACATAATAGGGTATTTTCCAAATTTTCAAAAACTATTCTAATTTGAAGATTGGAACGAGATATTTAACAGAAAAATAAAAATAAATTGATTTCTATCCATTTTCTCAATTAAAAACGATTTAAACCAAATTTATTTTTCGTTGTTTTGAATTTACCGCCAAAACACTTCTTACGATGACTTTTTATCACGTGACGTCAACTTTGTGTAAACTAAAGTAGTTAGTAAGTAAATAAGTGAATGTAGAGTTTATAATTAACAAGATTTTAAATGGATATAAAGTGATATTACTGGTGTGCGGTGCCTCTGTGCACAAATACTTCTAAAACGGCGCCAATCTAAGTATTTGTACCGGTGCCGTATAAACATAGTTGACGTCACATGTCACGTGATAAAAAGTCATTGTAAAGAGCGTTTTGGCGGTAAATTCAAAACAACGAAAAATAAATTAGATTTTAATCGTTTTTGATTGAGAAAATGTGCATTAATAAATTTATTTTTATTTTTTGGTTAGATATATCGACCCAATCTTCAAATTAAAATAGTTTTTATGAAATCGGAAAATACCCTATTCTCCTGAACTTTATCCTAATTTATTTGTGGTCGGCACAACATGTATTTTGTATTTTTTTCTTCCACACTTCTCTGTTAGTCGTCATCTCCGTAGTCATACCCTTTCTAACCCATAATATCATCTTTCACACAGTCCATCCATCGTTTCTTTGTTCTCCCTACAATAGCTATCGAAATTCATTCTCAAAACTTTCCTCACGACATTTTCCTCATTCCTCCGTGTCACATGCTCATACCACGACAACCGATTTCACCTATCATGTGGTAACTGATTTTATGAAAAATCAAATTTTCGATTGCCTATATTGATTCAGCACCCCCCCCCCAAACACCACCAGCCCATTATGTACTTACAACTTGGTGCAGTCGACTGCCCGCTCATGTCGCCTGAGATGACTCGCGTGTAGGAACGCTCGCTTGCAGATGTCGCAGGAATACGGACGCTCTCCAGTGTGGTACCTGACAACGACACAAAACATTAACCTACTATATGAAGGTGAAAAAGTCTCAAGACGGTGAATGAAAACATCGTGAGGGAACTGGTATGCCCCAGAGCCAAAAATTCAAAGACATGTGACATCCACTAACTCGCACTGGGCCCGCGTGGTGGACTGTGGCCCACTCCCTCTTACAGAAAGGAGGCGTGTGTCCCAGCAGTGGGAACATTATAGGCTGATCATGCATCACGCACTATATGAGAGCCTTCCAGGCTTCACATGAGTTAGAAAGAAAAAAAAATTGCTTTATTGGTCACAGAAGCACGTGATTAGAAAATTAAAACATAATAGATCTGATCTGTGGGTGTGTGTGTATGCGTGAGGGTCTGTTTGTGGGGGGAGGTGAATGTGTGTCTGTCTGTGGCATCGTAGCTCAAAAACGGCTGAACCGATTTTGTTTTGTTTTGTGTAAAGGGTAACTTATTATTTTCTGTTTCATCATCCCCTGCCCCGCCTTTCCCAATTATGTTGGGTTTGGATTCGAGTCTAACCGAACGCAGCCGAATACCAGTATTTTGCATGGAGCGGCTGCCTATCTGACTTCCATAACCCAGTTACGGGGTAACACGATACCCCTTGGTAAGGATGTTTGTCCGATTTTCCGGTTTCGGAGTACCCGTAACGACTGTCAAAGATCCACGAATGACAGCGGGACCAATCGCTTAACGTGCTTTCCGATGTACGGAGGGGACTTCGTATCTGAAAATGGTCACCCATCCACGGAATAACCGCGGCAAGCGTAGCTGATCGAGGAACCCGTACAGCTGTTATTACTTAGCTACAAGCACCTCTTTTTATTTTCTTTTTGTGTTTTAATATTGAGTATGTGTTCTTTCTGTGCGAGTCCAAATAAATTATTTTTCACTCTTTCTCTCACTTAAACTTGCCAGCGGCTTTGCACGAGTGGATGTGAAAATTTTCTCACGGGAACGTACTACCGGGATAAAAAGTATCCTATCGGGAACATGCACGAACTATAGATGGCAGCACAAATCGACACGAGCGCCACGGTGTGGTCAAAAAAGAAACTTCAGATCTGTCATCGTATTGCCATCAATGTTTATGTTAATATTTACATTACATTCGGTTTAGCACCACCTGGATCCAATTCGATCCATAACAATAGAAAACCAAATGTGTCTCATTAAAGGTACTTGAAATCGTTTTTAATGATTAAAATGATAAAATATGGGTTCCGGCCGATTAATAATGATCGTCAGAGTGATCAGAATATGTCAATAGGCCAAAAACTCTTCCGAGTCCGGGCATGTTTTAGATGTAGAAGAAACAGCTAAGAATCAAGAAAATGCAGTAATAAGTGGCAACATTTTAGCTCAAACAACGATTTTTAACGTTTATGTCAAAATAAGTGTATTTTCTAATCTCATTTTTCACGTAAATTTTTTGTCTTACATATTATTATTTATGTTCATTTCGCCTTCTTTTCAGAGCAAAAGAAAAGCAAATTGCAAATATAAAGCAAGCCTATCTGAAAAATGTGCTTTAATTTACTTTATAAATTCTCCAGATATCCGAAAACTAACTAAAGTTATTTGAGGTTATGTTTACTCACAGATTTGTTTGTATTGAATAGTAGTACTACATGCAAAACTTAGCTGTTTATATAAAATGTCCGTTTCAACCGCTCGGCCAACTCATAAAATTTGATGATAATTTGCCAGGAATTAGTGGTAATTTGTACCTCTTTTCCTGAATTTGTTGCAAAAAAAACTAAGACGCTATGACCAAAAATAGTTGGCCGCTAGAACCGCCACTTGCCGTAGTCATCGCCTGTGATTGCACAGAAACCAAATAATGCAGATAGGCGAATGATACATCAAAAGAAAGGTCTTAATTTGTTGTATTTGTTGCAAAAATAAAAAAAACATCAAAACGTCTATATACAAAAAGTTATGCTATATTTAGTTACCAGGTTAAGGGTAGGTAAGTATCTCACCATAAATATCAAATTATTAGAGGTTTATGCGTATGGAAAATTAGTTGCTAATTTGTTGCAGCGAATAAACAAGAAAAATACTAGAAAATATGTTTAGTAATTTGTTACGAGTCGATTTTAGTTGGCCGCGCGGACGGCAATGTGCCTAAAATACAATGGCGTTTATTTCGTTATTTAAAGTAGGTTCAAGTTCAGTTTAAAGTACATATCGACCGATAACGTAACCTTGTTTGGATAAATGTGGCGAAAATAACGGTGAAATTCATATTTTAAGAGATATTCACTGAAATATAGTAGTATGAAACTGTATTAGAGTAGGGTGACCATGAATAATTTTAACAATGAAATGAGACTGAATCGTGATAATTGGAATGTTCTTTCATATCTCAATTTTTTAGGGCGAGTGCTTACACTTTAAGGCATCATATAGCTCAGTTTATTAAATTTAAAATTAATACTATGTAAGTATACGGGTGTCCGAGACATCGACGCGCTCGGGCTCTAAAGAGAGCCCTGACCTTATATTATTATATTTCGTTTATTCATTTATTTACATTTTTAAATATTTATTAAAAAAAAAAATATTATTATTAGTTATATTATAATTATTAAGTATCAATCATATTATACAGGTAAATCAAAAGATAATGCTAGTAATTAATCTAAAAATATTTTTAAGAGATTCTTCTTCGAGACGACCACATTTACAGTAAAATCACATTAAAATGTGGCAGAGACTAATTTCAGACGTCTTTTTAAATATATTTTATATTTCCGCAGATATTATAATAGGTATAATATTCACAGTTTATTTCTTTAATCAAGTCATGAAATTGTAAATAAAACTTACCGCAGTTGATTTGGATCCCTCTGTAATACATTTTTTGGTGGCGACTGGCGACTTCTACATTAACAAATGCAATATACAAGTGGGCACAACTCATAACTAAGCACTTTTGAACACTTGATTTAGTGATAATTTTCTCGGTAACTTAGTAGTATGAAAAACACGGGAATGAAATACGTACGACCACACACTTCAAAATTCTGCACAATAATGACAATATTAACAACAATAATACTTACTTTTCAAACACCTTGCGACAAATATTTTTAACAATAGTTTGGAAACAAAAGAGATCCTGTTTCTGGAATCGTTCCCATCATAAAACACCTGCGGAAAGTCGATGAAACGAAACTTTTATCAGTAAATACTTTAAAGAATTAAGAACAATAAAAATATATAAGGCCGCAAACGAACCGCATATTTTTTCAAACAGATTATAACAATAATACACATAAACAAACAAAAGATACAAAAATTAGGTTGATGTAATGATTAGTATGTATGTAAGTATAGGTAGCTAGTTGAACTCATATAGATTGATACCTTATGTAAATAGGATACCTTTTTACCTATTATATTTTTAAAACATGCCTTCGTATTTATGTACCTAATCATGGTCACCCTTTCCGTATCCGCCCTCCGGATACGGTAGCCATTGAGGCGGAGCTGTACGAGGGGTACAGAGTGGCGAAGACCGCCCTCCGAGATGAGATGTTGCGGGCCAGAGTAGTGGCCCGCGAGGAGTCGCTGGAGACTCTGAACAGAGACCCGTGGGGACGCCCCTACAAAACGGTGCGGGATAAAATCCGCCCGTGGGCTCCCCCGCTGACGCAGAGTCTCCGGCCTCATCTCGTGCAGGACGTGGTGAGCGCTCTGTTCCCCTCGCGAGGGGAGCACGCTCCCCCGCCTATGGCTCCGCCTCCTGCGGTGCCCGATGCGGACCACACCGACGACGACGACGACTCTCCAGAGGTGACCGAGGTAGACCTGAGAGTGGCGGTACGTAGGCTGAATGCCAAGAATACCGCCCCAGGACCCGACGGCTTGCCCGGCAAAGCCTGGGTCCTGGCCTTGCAGGCTCTCGGACCTCGACTAAGAGGGCTCCTAAGCGCATGCTTGGAGGAGGGCCAGTTTCCGCTTCGTTGGAAGAAGGGGAAACTGGTCCTCATTAAGAAGCCGGGGCGCCCAGCGGACTCTCCGTCCGCGTACCGGCCCATTGTGCTGCTCGACGAGGTGGGCAAGCTCTTTGAGAGAGTAATTGCAGACCGCCTCGTCGGGCGGCTGGTGCGGGTGGGGCCGGATTTGGCGGAGAGCCAGTTTGGTTTCCGCAGGGGGCGCTCCACGGTGGACGCCATCATGCGCGTGCGAGCCCTCACGACGGGGGATGCTGTGGCCCGGGGTGGGGTTGTCTTGGCGGTGTCATTAGACATCGCCAATGCCTTCAACACCCTGCCCTGGAGTTGCATAAGGGAGGCACTCCGGTATCACCGGATGCCGACCTACCTCTGTCGTGTGGTCGAGGCCTATTTGACGGACAGGGCCGTCATCTACCCCGGTCACCTCGGAGAGTGGAACCGGCGAGAGATGTCGTGCGGTGTCCCACAGGGATCGGTCCTGGGGCCGCATCTGTGGGACATCGGGTACGACTGGGTGCTGCGCGCCGACCTCCCTGGCGGCGTCAGTGTAGTTTGCTACGCTGACGACACGCTGGTCCTGGCGCAAGGGAGGTCGTACCAGGCGGCGGCCGACTTAGCGACACAAGGGGTTGCGACAATCGTCGATAGGATCCGGCAACTGGGACTCGAGGTGGCATTGCACAAGTCCGAGGCCATGTGGTTTCATGGTCCTCGGAATGCGCCACCGACGGGTTCCCAGATAACGGTGGGAGGGGTTCACATCGGCGTCGAGTCGACGATGAAGTACTTGGGACTCGTCCTCGACAGCCGGTGGAACTTCGCGGAGCATTTCCGCCGTTTGGCTCCCAGACTGGAGCGGGCCGGGGCTGAGCTGAAGCGGCTCCTGCCCAATCTAGGGGGGCCAGACGCCTCCTGCCGGAGGCTCTACGCGGGGATCGTGCGGTCCATGGCCCTATACGGGGCGCCGGTGTGGGCGCCGACATTGAGGCGCCAACCAGCTCGCAAGCTGAGGGCGTCCCATAGGGTCATGGCCATACGGATGATCCGAGGATACCGCACGATCTCCGGCGAGGCGGCGGGCCCTCTTGCCGAGTTACCGCCATGGGATCTGGAGGCAAAGGTCCTCGCGCAAATATGGGAGTGGCGCGAGGAGGCCAAACGCCGGGGCGTAACTCCGCTACCGCAGGAAATCGCGGCACAGCGGACAGAGCTCCGGCGGGATCTCATGGTGACATGGAGAGAGCGATTGTCGCAACCCAGTGCTGGGCACGCCACGATTGCGGCGGTAAGTCCCCTCTTTGAGGAGTGGTTCGAGAGGCGGCATGGCGTCCTCACCTTCCGCCTGACGCAGGTCCTCACCGGACACGGTTGTTTCGGGAGGTTCCTGTTTCGGATAGGGCGGGAGGAAACGCCCGGGTGTTTCCACTGCGAAGATCGCCCTGAGGACACGGTGGAGCACACGGTGGCGGTCTGCCCTGCTTGGGCGGAGCACCGCCGTGTCCTCGTGGAGGCGATCGGCGGCGGCGATCTCTCGCGTCCGGCCCTGGTCCAGGCCATGGTACGGAGCGAGAGGGCATGGGGAGCCGTCACCTCCTTCAGCGAAGCAGTGATGCTCGCGAAGAGGGAGGCGGCGCACGTGAGGGAGAGGCAGCATATGCGCCCTCGCGACCCCAGCCGCCGCAGGATACGGAGACGCCCTGGGCGTCGGGAATCCCAGGCCGATTTCCGGCCACCGTAGGCATGGGCTTGCGGACGGCGAGTAATGGGTAGCTCGCTGTCCGGTAAGGACCAAGCCCAAGTCGACGGCGCGTTGTGTTCCACGCGCGCCTCAAAGAGATGTCAGCACAAAAAGTGATGGGACCCGCAAGAGGTCGATGCCTGCCAGGGGTGCGGGTTTGTTCGAAAGAGACACCACAGCCCCTGGCTTAAGGGCTACTGAAGGAACACGGGTGGGTTTTAGTCAGTAAAAGTCTGACACGCCCTCCTGCTCCACCCAGAGCGGGAGAAGTTATTTGATGATTTCCCACCCAAAAAAAAAAAAAAAAAAAGAATCATGGTCACCCTACTCTACTACAGTTTCATACTGCTATATTTCAGTGAATATCTCCTAACATATGAATTTCACCGTTATTTTCGCCACATTTATCCAAACTAGGTTACGTTACCGGTCGATTAGTACTTTAAACTGAACTTGAACCTACTTTAAATAACGAAATAAACGCCATTGTATTTTAGGCACATTGCCGTCCGCGCGGCCAACTAAAATCGACTCGTAACAAATTATTAAACATATTTTCTAGTATTTTTCTTGTTTATTCGCTGCAACAAATTAGCAACTAATTTTTCATTCGCATAAACCTCTAATAATTTGATATTTATGGTGAGATACTTACCTACCCTTAACCTGGTAACTAAATATAGCATAACTTTTTGTATATAGACGTTTTGATGTTTTTTATTTTTGCTACAAATACAACAAATTAAGACCTTTCTTTTGATGTATCATTCGCCTATCTGCATTATTTGGTTTCTGTGCAATCACAGGCGATGACTACGGCAAGTGGCGGTTCTAGCGGCCAACTATTTTTGATCATAGCGTCTTAGTTTTTTTTGCAACAAATTCAGGAAAAGAGGTGTGTATAGTAACAAATTACCACTAATTCCTGGCAAATTATCATCAAATTTTATGAGTTGGCCGAGCGGTTGAAACGGACATTATATAAATACCATTATTTAGTAATTTCTAAATGTTTTGAAACTCATAATTACACATGTTTTTTGACTGCATTTATCTACTATTATCGTTTATCACGTAATCAAGGAAGTGAGAACTATCCGTGGGAAAGTATTAGCATTTGATTTATTTTTATTTTTCTTTGAAGTGTTCGAGCATCCAGAAACACAACAATACATTTTCACTTAGTAATTATGATTTTTTCAAGTAATGAGTGCGAGAAAACATCGGATTTGCGCCACCAGATGGCAGACCCTTCGTCGTGCAAGTTCCCTATATGTTAATCCCGGTTATAAACTACATGTATGCCAAATTTTATCCAAATCCGCTCATGCCGTTTCTGCGTGAAAAAGTAACAAATATCCATCCATCCTCACAAACTTTCACATTTATAATATTAATAGAAGGATAGGATCATAAGTAGGATAGCATTATAAGTAGGATAGCATTATAAGTAGGATATCATTATAAGTAGGATAGCATTATAAGTAGGATAGCATTTTAAGTAGGATAGCATTTTAAGTAGGATATCATTATAAGTAGGATATCATTATATGTAGGATAGCATTATAAGTAGGATAACATTATAAGTAGGATAGCATTATAAGTAGGATATCATTATAAGTAGGATAGCATTATAGTCGGATGGCATTATAAGTAGGATATCATTATAAGTAGGATAGCATTATAAGTAGGATTACCTCTTATGCACGGCCAGGTCTGATTTCTTGAAGAAGCTCTTGCGACAGCCCTTATAGTCGCACGCATGCGGGGTCAGGCCCTCGTGGTCGCGATCCAAATGGTCTCTCAACTGAAATCACATGATTATTTGACGTTATGATTATACTTCTCAATTACATCCAAATATTTTCGACATAATGCATACTTGCAAAAACATAATTTTTGGATTGGATTTTAGATTGGAAACGACCGTATTTGTGAAAATACGACATACTTTAAAAAATTGTAGGCAGTCAGAAAGAATCCAATACGGACTAAATACAGGGTAAGCTTTTATCCAGTACGCAAACTGTAACCATGAATTCAGCATATAATTCTAGCGCAGAAATTTTTCGCCGGTTGTAGAAAAAAAAAAACAGCTGTTTTATAGAAAGGTGCAATACCTACGCGGTCAAAATGTATGGAACAGCTGATATTTAATTTCTGCGGTTCTAGAATGATATGCTGAATTCATGGTTACAGTTTGCGCACTGGATAAAAACTTTTCCTGTATGTAAATCAATTGTGTCAGATGAACTACTATAGCAATAAGTAAAAAAAATAGGTATTGCCCCATGCATTTATAATATAGTAAGTGGGTACCTGCCATGATGTTATTAAAAATATGACTGTATTCAAATTTTCAATTTTGATATACCCAGTGTCACTCTCACAATTAACCCGAATCTAACGGCACCTCTCAAGCTGAAATCGATCAAGGCGTCCGAAGATAGACGATGATGTTAGAAGCGCATACTTTGGAAAGCTATATACGTATACTCACCATCCACTCAAACGTGAAGTACCGGTTACATATGTGACAGCAATGCTCAGACTGCACGTAGGGCGTGTGTTGACTGTGCGTGTGCTTGTTGAGCGTGGAGCGGTAACTGAAACGCTCGCCGCAGATCTTACACTTGTGGCGGCGGAGGGACGGCTCATGGGTTGCTGTGAAGGACAAACACAAGAAGTACAAAATAACAAGTCATTTATTCAAATTAGGCTGAGAATCAACAGATTATGAATGTCCAAATTACAAGCGCCCGTCCTTCACCACTTCCTAGTGCTTTAGCTGGTAAAAAGTGCCGCAACACACTCCCCAGCATTATTAAACAACATAAAGGAATTGTTGAATTGGTGTATCTTTCCAATGAAGTTTAATAACTTACTCCGCTCCGCGGTTTCACCCGCGTAGTTCCCGTTACCGTGGGAATACGAGGATAAAATATGGCCTATGTCACCCGGGGATAGTGTAGCTTCCCAACAGTGAAAGGATTTTTCAAATCGGTTCAGTAGTTTCGGAGCCTATTCAATGCAAACAAACAAACGAATCATTCCTCTTTATAATATTAGTAGGTTACAGATGAGAACACTAGCTTTTTCCCGACGCTACGCCCGCGTGCAGGTCCGAAATTTTTCCACGGGGATGTACTACTGAGGTACAAAAAATTATCCTATATTAAAACATAGGTACAAAATATGTATACATAGGTTAATGTTGTGGGTTAAAACCCTGTTCATTATCTATCCGAGTCGCAAAGGCGTGAAAAGGTAACAGAGAACTTCCGCTTTTATAATACAGGGTTATTGGAAAAACACCAAGGACCTCTTAAGAAGTCATTGTACTCATCAATATGAACAAATTTTACTATGGGATCAAAACTGAAATAGCGAAAAAATAAACAATCTGCTGTTCCCTACATTTTGATGAGTTATACGAACATAAATTGTACGGAATAGCTGATTTTTTTTCGCGATTTCAGGTTTGGTTCAGCTGAAATGACGATGATTGATATTTAATAGTAAGTTAAATATGATTATGCATTCCTTACCTATATGAGACCTATAATTATCGTTCTTTTTGAACACCTTATTGCATGTCCTACAAACATACAACACCGTCTTCTTTGGCTTTCTCTTCATTACTTTCTTCTCTTCTGTAGACATCAGACTCACTGGGGGGACATTCTTAGTCTCTTCAATTTTAACGACCATGGGTATGTGGAAGCGCTCTTCTAATTGGCGATTTTGTGGCTCTTTTGGCTTATCAATCTTCACATAAAGTACTATATTAGCAAGGCTTACAGGCTCTTGCTTAATTTCAGGAATACTTGTCTCCTTAGCCTTATCATTAACTAGCTCAACCCCTATATTTAACATGTCACTCAACTGTTGAGCATCAATTTCGCTATTTAAACTTATTATAAAAGTGTCATCGTCTTCTGTCGAAATATATTGGACACTGTTTTCGCCGATAAGCTGGTTCAAATTTGCAGCTAGATTAGTACTAGCTTCTAAATCAACGTCGCTTTCAAATATAGTGGCACATTCATTTACCGATACGTGATTATTATTGTCTAATTCTGTTGGTTTTTCAGGAGGATTTAAAATTTCTGGGGGATTTAGTAGCTCATCAGGTAAGTACTCAGTTTTAACATGAAATAGTGTGTTCATAATATCCTGATCCATACTTTTGCTTCCTTCAGTAAAATCGAATAAAATTTCAGCATTTTTGTCCGTACCGTAATCCATATCGTTAGTGTTGGTATTAAACATGTGACTAGGTTGAATGCTATCAAAATCTATGTCATTATAGAATAGTTCGCCGTCTAAAATGTGTAGTTGATTCATTTCTTTTAATAGTTCTATTTGCATTAAGTTTTCTGGGTTATTGTCGATGTCGTTTGGGTTGTAAACGTTGAGTATTTCGTTTTGTGTCGACATGGTCATGTAGTCGTCTTCAGCTGATAGAATATCGTCCACGATGTTGTCCACGATGCGGTTTGTGTCGTTTAGGTGGGTTTTATCTTCTTTATCGGATTCGGGCGGTTTTGCGTTTTGTGCAACAGTTCCCGTGTTGGTGTGTTGCCTGGTGGACAATTGAATAGTATATGAAGATTATCTAAGATATTCTTAATCTAAATGAAGTACTACACTATAGTAACACTTCCGAAACAAAAATAGACGTATTGTACTCCCCGAATAATAGCGATATTTTGGTAGTTTTTGAAGCATTTCATACTTTCCACAATTGCAAGTCAAACGTTTGTCAAAAATTCGAAAATCACCCTTACGGCTTACGACATACAGGCACTTGACTATACACAGTAAAAACCTGACCGTTTAAAATTAAAAGAACCACGATACGATAGTATTATGGCCCCGAATAATAGTAATGCCACTGATGCCGCAATAAAAGTGGCCAGTGTGGCCACCTATTGGGCTCCAGCTATATTTAAAAAAAAAACGAAACTGTTGGATAATTACGCGTTTGGCGAGTTTCCCTTCTAAACTTAAAAAAATACCCGTTTTCAATAACACTAAGCGACACCTAAATAAATGCATAAATAAAAGGATTTTTAACTTTCTGCGAAGAGTGTCGAAAATCTTACAGCGCTCGTTTGCGAAAACGGGCATTGAAATTATTTATTGAGAATCTCATAAGATTGAAAATCAAAATATAATGCAAAACATTACTTAAAATGGAAGTAAAATGGTGATCTAACATTAAAAATTATTAAAGTTATATAAAGATGATTTTCAAAGACTTATTCAATTATCAGTGGCGTGCAGTCCATAAAGACAGAAAGACACTGCCTAAACTTATATTTTATCAATAAAAAAGCGTTCTTCATAAATCAGCTCCACCTGTCGAGCGTCGGTCACATCATTATTATATCGATACAATACCCGTTCGTTCGTACAATTTGACGCAACTTCGGATTGCGATGCCGCTGAGCGGCTCGGGAGAGACACTTCTAACTATTCGCGTCTTAATGTTTATGTGTGCTCTCGTGGTCATGCAGATTTATTGTGTGTGCGTTCCTATACATACGTGGCACACAATGTAACATTAATTGTTACATTGTGTACGCACACAATCGTACAGGGTAGTCACTGGCTTTTTACGCTTTTTTACTCCATGACGAATTACAGAACTTACCGAGGTTTTCATAACAAACTTGGCTATGCGACTATTTTAAAAAGTAGCATTGTTTCATTGAATTGTCGCTACATAAACAACCATTACTTTTTGTCGTATTATTTTTATATTCCGATTTCCGACGCCATTGTTTGTTTTATTTGTGAACTAGGACAGCATGTATTTAAGATTTTAACGTTGATAATAGTGTGCTGGGCTGTCAATGAATACGGCTAAGACCAAAATTATGACCAATTCCTCACAGACCAGTATTACAGTAAATAACGAAACAATAGAATACGTAGAAGACTATATTTACTTAGGACAGTTAATATCTGCAACTGATACTATGCATAAAGAAATTGATAGAAGGATAGCTAACACTTGGAAGAGATTTTGGTCCCTTAGCGAAGTTATGAAGAACAAATACATGCCAATAAAAGACAAAAGAAAAATTTACACGTTGTGTATTCTGCCGTGCCTAACCTATGGTTGCCAAACATGGGCATTAACAGAACAATTGAGTCAGAAAATACAAGTCTATCAAAACAGTATAGAAAGAAGTGTAGTTGGAGTCAAGAGAAGAGACAAAGTGAGATTAAAAGAAATAAAAAACATAACTAAGTTTAAAGATGCATATAAAGTATGCAAAACACAAAAATGGCGATGGACAGGACATATGCTAAGAGAGGAAAAAGAGAAATGGACCAAATTAATAACAGAGTGGTACCCAAGGGATGGAAAAAGGAGCAGAGGACGACAAGCGAAAAGATGGGAAGACGATGTCAAAAGAGTGGCTGGTCCGGAGTGGATTCGGCGGGCGAGAGACAGAGAAAGATGGAAATCTTTAGAGAAGGCCTTTGTCGAAAGACAAGCGGTTTAAAGAAGAGTGCACCGAACGCCGATACTTTAAGAAAATAATTGTAGAACCAGCAATAAAGGCTTATTTTATTTTATTTTTTATTTATTTTAATAGTGTGAAAAATAGATAATATTCACTGTGAAAGTTGTTCAGGTGGTGTGTGTATAGAAAAAAAAAATGCATTTTCAAAGCAATAAATCGGTGAAAAAAAAAAAAAAACAAGTGATCGTGAAAAGTAATTGTACACTGGATTTGCAACTAATACAAACTAACGGGAAAGTCAATCGTTAATTCAATGCAAAACAATATGATTCTTAATTGCCTCACAGGTTGCCTGTAGGTACAGCAATCGGTTATTCTGGATACTTTTTTGGCTATTTTTTTAATTTCTGCCTAACACGTTTAAAAACTCTGTGCATGCCACTGTCAATGATACATTTCTTTTTCACAATATTAGCGGTCTCGCCACATTGAATTTAAATGACTGCCATACATATATTTAGTGACACTGGCAAGATTAAGAAAAATCGATTGGACAATCATCAGAATCGCCCCACGCATTTCGTCTCTAGAGTACCACATAGGAACAAACGTACAGAGGCTAGCACATCAAGCTACCCCAATCTGTCAAATTTATTTGATAGTTTTTCAACTTCATCACAAAGGAATAAGGTTCATGTTCAATTGGGAAAATTTGACAGTTTAGGATAGGTTGACCTACTGCCGTCTGTCCATACATAGATAGGCTGATAAACACATTACCCTCCTTTGCGTCGCAGTCGGGTAAAAAGAAATAGGCGTATCATACGCCTCAAAGCAGTACAAGGTGGCTCCTCACCTGACACAATGCTCCAACAAAGCGCTCTTGTACTGGAAACTCATGCCACAAACGCGGCAGTGGTTCTTACGAGTGGTCCGGTCCACCGGCTCGCTCGGCTCCTTGTTGAGCGCGCAGTTCTGCGCGTGACGCTTCATTGAAGCCAGCTGGGAATAGATGAAGAACATTATAGATATTTAATGATAAGAATAGGGTATTTTCCAATTTATTAAAAACTATTCTAATTTGAAGATTGGGACAAAATATGTAACAGAAAAATAAAAGTAAATTGAATTATATCCATTTTCTCAATTAAAAACGATTTAAACCAAATTCATTTGTCGTTGTTTTGAATTTACCGCCAAAACGCTCCTTACGATGACTTTTTATCACGTGACGTTAACTCTGTGTAAACTAAAGTAGTTAGTAAGTAAACACGTGAATGTCGTGTTTATAATTAACAAGATTTTTTGTGGATAGAAAGTGAAATCACTTGTGTGCGGTGCCTCCGTGCACAAATACTTGTAAAACTGCGCCAAACTAAGTATTTGTACTGGTGCTGTTTACACAAAGCTGACGTCACGATGTCACGTGATAAAAAGTCATCGTAAGGAGCGTTTTGGCGGTAAATTCAAAACAACGAAAAATAAATTAGATTTTAATCGTTTTTAATGGAGAAAATGGATATAATTACATTTATTTTTATTTTTCTGTTAAATATTTCGTCCCAATCTTCAAATCAAAAAGTTTTTATCAAATTGGAAAATACCCTATTCTATCTATACAGGGTAAGTTTTTATTCAGTGCGCAAATTTTAACCATGAATTCGGCATATCATTCTAGACCCGCTACCGAAGAAATTTTTCGCCGGTTATACAAAAAAAAAAAACAGCTGTTTCATAGAAAAGTGCAATACCTACGCGGTCAAAATGTCAAAATGAACAGCTGATTTTTTTTTTGTATAACCGGCGAATTTCTGCGGTCTAGAATGATATGTTGAATTCATGGTTAAAATTTGCGCACTGGATAAAAACTTTTCCTGTATACAGACTACAGTGTAGGCTAATAAAAAGATACGAGTATAAAAAGCATGAAATTAAAAACTTAAGTAAAGTGCCTTGTCTGGGATCGAACCCATGAACTCGTGAGTCGCACTGGGCCACCACTGCTCTAGCACACGTGTTCAAAACTCAAAGCATTT
Source organism: Polymixis flavicincta (assembly GCA_949987655.1). NCBI lineage: Eukaryota > Metazoa > Arthropoda > Insecta > Lepidoptera > Noctuidae > Polymixis > Polymixis flavicincta. The sequence continues at coordinate 6,385,882 of OX465190.1, forward strand.
ATTTCAAATAAACGAATTACAAGCACTTTTGAATTGTCAAGGTCGGTGAGTTAGAAAGATAAAGCTAGTTGCCCATTCCAAAGCGTAGGCACCTGTAACAAGGGTCTGTAACAATTAAACCTCTTTTGTCTGTTTCTTTCTAATATAATTTGATGTTCTACCTGTTTAAACTTGCTCCCGCATCCCACGCAGCAGTAAGGCCTGTCCCTGGTGTGTCGCAGCATGTGACGCTTCAGATTCGACTTGTCCTTGAACCGCATCTCACATTCAGAACAGGCATGCCTCTTTACATCTGGGGAGTGGAAGAAATTATTAATCGTAGGCGTGTTACACACTTTCGAAATGCCAATGAATGTGCCAACACATTCCATTTGGCAGTTTTTGATGAAGAATTAATTAATTTTAACTCAATTATTAAACTACTAGCTTTTGCGAGCGGCTTCGCCCGTGTGGAGGTCGAAGATTATCCCACGAGAACGCATAATTGGGACAAAAAGTATCCTGTGTTAATCCAGGTTATTTATCTGTGAGCTAAATTTCATCCAAATCCTTTCAGCTGCTTTTGCGTGATCGAGTAACAAACATCTAAACATACAAACTTTCACAGATATAATATTAGTAAAATAAGATGTCTGGTAAAGATTATGTTTTTTTATGATGTTTAAAGATGTTTTTCATTAAAAGAGAATTTGCTTTGTTTGATTGTTACAGCCCAGTGTGGTTTAGCTGCATGCTATGTTACAATCGACTGTATTTACTGCATGGCTGTGCTGACTAATGCCGATCCAGACAAATGTAGCGTGCTTAACAGAACTTTGCCTACTCGGCAGTTATTATTTGTAATGTCCTAAAGGGGGCAACTGCAGCTGTGCACTAGACAGAATTCCACTGTCATGAAATCTCCATCCATTTGCAGATTCACATGAGATAGATGATGAGTATATAGACCTTTTTAGAAATAAAAGATTATTATGACCATATTTTTTTCAAAAGTTATTTCATGTCTTTTGTCTTCAATATACCTAATATCCGCTGTTGAAAAAGACTCCTCTCAAGTAAATATTTTAATGTATTTCATGTTAACTTACCTATATGTATTGCTTTATGTTTGTCCAAATCTGAAGCCTTTGTGAAACACTTCTCACATTGATCACACTTGTGAGGCCTACAAATAAGAAAGATGTTGAAGTGTATCTAATACCTTTAATCAAACCGGCCATCCAGATATTGTGGTTAATGCAAGTAAAAGATGCTTATTTATTTAGTAACAAGCAGTGAAAGCCAAAATGGCTAACTTTACCTGTCAAATGAGCATTCAAACTGTGTTTAATTATTGAATTCAAATAAAACTTGGTCATGTTTCTAACAAAATAATATTTTATCTCATACTTGTAGTTCAAATGCTTGGCAAACAGATGCTGCTGTAGTTTCCACAGAGCTTCAAAGGCCATAGTGCACTGCAGACACTTCCACTCTCTCTCCAGAGGCTTGTGGGTCAGGCTGTGTTTCATCAGCTGCTGCTTGGTTGAGAACTTCTGGTCAGGACATTGCTCTGAAACATGAGAGGCCTTTATAGAGTGGTAAATTCCTATTTGCCAATGTTTTCATAACAAAAATAAAATTAACACACTACATGAACTTAAAGCCTTAAAAAAATTGTCGTAACTAACTAATATCAACAATATTATAATTAGGAACACTCACCACAAACCCAAAGGTTATCCTTGGAATGGACCCTCAAATGTCCATAATACTTCTTAGCATTATCAAACCGTTTCTTACAGATCTCACAATGTAACGTAGTAGGCCCGTTCAAGTCAGGCTCCTCCAACGGTTCGTCTCCAGAAAGAAACTGGGCCAAGACATCGTCAGGGCCCAACAAAGCACCATGGGATGGTAAAGTAGCTTGTAACTCATCGTACGCACACTCCTGCGGCTTGATCCTCGAGAAAAAGTCTGAAGTCTCCGAATCCACGAACTAAAATAAAGATTTATAGAAAACAACACGATTTTTCTATCTTTCGCACTTTTGTAAACAGCTGTGGTCACGTCAATATATTTAAATGAAACTTACTGGGAGACTAAAAAATGGTAAATTCGAATCCATTTTCTATATGCATGAGATAGATAGAGCAAAGAAGGTAATTTAATATGACGAATTTAAGAAATACACGAATTAATAATCTTTCCATTGGCCCAAATTTCGGTCAGGCACTTTTTTGACATCTGTTCGCCATGTTCGCTTAATCACAGAATATAAATATCCCAATGAGAAATTGAGGATATTATTTCTATTCTGTGGCGTACGTAACTAAACCCGATGAGAAATATGCTTTATGGAATGGGCACGCCACGATTGCGGCAGTAAGTCCCCTCTTTGAGGAGTGGCTTGAGACGCGGCATAGCGTCCTCACCTCACCTTCCGCCTGATCAAGGTCCTCACCGAACACGGTTGTTTCGGGAGGTTCCTGTTTCGCACAAGGCGGGAGGAAACTCCTGGGTGTTTCGATTGCGAAGATCGCCCTGAGGACACGGTGGAGGTCTGCCCGTCATTAGATTAATCGTCTAAGGTTCCCTAAGACCTAAATACTAGCGTCCGCGTCCATCCTACAAAAGAAATCCCGCAGATGCGGCGCGCGGCGGCGCTACTGGCATGGTGAAGCCGTGAAGGAGACATTTTTTTTTTTATAATTGTCTCAACATCATAGCACTGATTAAATGCACAATCTTAAATAGACAAAGGTGTGTAGCAGTAGGCTTAGCACGAGCACCGATTTGTCGACGGAAGAATAGACATGATTATTAATTAAATGATGTACAGTCGCCAGCAGGTCAAGCTATCCCAAACTGTCAAATTTTCCCAATTGAACATAAACCAATAAAGTTGAAAAACTATCAAAGAAATTTGACTCGTGATTCGTGGGACCGACTCTGGCTACGTTCCGAGCTGCGATAATATCGATGTCCCGAATTGGCAATGGCGCACACTGGTCCCAAATTAAAAAAAAGTGGACATTGATAGTAGACCGCTGACATTTTTTTTTATTGTTGATATAATGATAACAGATAAGGCAAAAAAATATTATTGTCCTACTTCAAATACTTTTCTCTAAAAAGTACTTTTCTCTCTTTTTTTTTTTTGTATGGGAGTGATTACATTTTACTCAATTTCTCAAAAACCTTAAGCGATGTCGAGATGGCATTCACATATGTTAGAAAACTAATAATTCTGAGTATTTGGCTCGAAGAAACTTATTGCTTATCTCTGCGTACTTTCGAGATAATAGTGACAGAAAATAACAATTTTTTTTAATGTTAATTGTTCGCTTTTTTTTATTCATAGCCTTACTCATATCGCAATAGGTCCGCTGGCCAGCAAAATGGAGCTTCGACGCGAGTTTGCCGGGATAACAAGATGCCCGCCTCTCATGACGTAACGTAATACGGTCACGAATCGCGCGCGTACACCTCAGTGTACAACACAGAACACATATACTCCTAACGGAGAAGAATGCCAACTCCATACAATATTTAGTAGACCGGTTTCGAGCGCCATCTATATTCGCCCCTGGGAAAAAAACTCGAATGGCGGTAAATTTAAACGATTGCTTAGTATCCCCAGGCTATATTGAACTGATCATGGTTTTTGGTAGGTCCATTCCCTTGTAAGAAAACTCAAATTTGAGTTTCTTACAAGAGAATGTACCTACCAAAAACCTACAGAGTGAATTTTACAAAATAAAACGAAAGTGTGTAAATACGTAGTTTCTTATTTATTTCAACAGTTTCATTACAATTTATTTTTACTGTGTTCATTGTTATTACATTCAAATACTATAATTACAATCTGTTTGCAGGAGCCTCAGAGTATAGACTAAACCAGTTTGTTTACATTTACTTGTACAACAAGGTTAGACAAAAACAAATTTTCAAAATGTACTCTAACAGAAAATTTACAGTACCTAGGTTTTATTTATTTATATACATAAAAGGTACACCAACGACTTATTCACTAGAAACATTAACATAATAAAATTAAATTTGCATTGAGTAGGTAATGGTGAATTCGTCACATGCGTACACAGCACTTCACAATACACAGATCAGTGGAAATAGTCACAAAGTTATTTATGATACGTACAGTAAAAAAGTAGGTTTATTATACATATAACGAGTCCTGAAGATACATGGTAGATTAGATTTTACTAAGAATGTATTGTTTAACCATAACAAAAACAATTTCAAAGACATCTCGTGACATTGAGTTGCCACTGTGAATGATCAAAAAAACTACTAAGTATAGTTTCGGTTTTTACATATTTAGGATAAGATTACTATGAAATTACCTAATTTAGACTAACAAAAAACTAGCATTACTTCAAACCGTCATTCGCTTTTTTATTATCTAATAAATATTTATATTTCCTTGGGAAATTTTCAGTCTAAAAACTACTATTTAGAAAGAAAAAAAAAAACGAGACAAATACAATGCATCTGTGTTACAACTTAAAAATAAAGAATTATGAAAGACCTAATTTTTTGGGTCCTTCAAAATAATTTTAATGTTGGCAATGTCATATTTCTGCCCCGGGTACCTTGTCTACATTGGCCAATAGAGAGTTGATACCCCCTGGTGTACAACTAAATGTGGTTGCGATAAGACGTGTCCTTATTTTTTCTGTGCGCTTGAAGAAATGCTTGTTGTTTGTTTGTTTTGTTATTGTTGTATTTTGAATCTTTGGATTTTAAAATCAAATAATTTTTGTTTGTCTTTCTTTCGTCGAATTTGTTTTAGTAATTTTTTTTTTTTTGTTAAAATCAAAGTCACTTTGTCTTTGATATCTTTGATTCTAATTTGTTTTCAATTTTCCTTAAAATTATAATATGTCCGCATTTGTCACAACTTAGACTTATACGTTGTTCTTAAATCAGGAGGTGGTTTTAAAAATGTCGAATTTTTATTTAATGCCCTTATTGAACGTATTGGTGTTGAATTGTCTTCCGAAGATTTGAGTAATATTAAATTATTTTGTCGTAATTTTTCAAGTAATATCTCAAAAAGATGGTCTGCTTCCAGTAGAGCTCAAAAGACCTTTCTTAACAAAAATTCAGACTGGTTACAATCCCAAATAGTTTGGCCAAAATGTCAAAATATCGATTTCAGCAGCATTTTTAAAGTTGCCGAGGAAGTAATTCCAAATTTCGAAACGCAAGTGGATACTCATCAATTAAGTTGTGGTACAAGTAAAAAACCATTTGTTGATATATCTGATAAACAGAAGAAAAGGCGTTCTCTAACACTTCTAGATCACACAGAGGAGGAATTAGTTTATGCTTTATGTGCCAAATTAAAAGAGTCTAAAAAAACAAAATTAGCAGCTATATTAAACGAACTCAGCCAAAACAAGGAAAAATGTGAGATGGTACATGATGTACTATTCACTAAAAAGACTGACAAACCGTGTTTACCAGATGATAAAACGTTAGCGCTTTACACCTCAACAAATTTGTCAAAATGGCAATATCGAAATTTAAGAACTATTCTTGCTTCAGAGAAAATGTATGGTCTTCCATCCTATCAAAAGCTCCTGGAAGCTAAAAAAACTTGTTATCCTCCAGAGTCAGACATAACTGTAACTGAATCTGATGCTAAGATAAGACTTCAATCGCTTCTAGATTTGACAACCAATAGGATATTAAAAACAATTCAGCACAACTCTGCCGACAAAAAATCGCTAAAACTAATAAGCAAATGGGGTTTTGACGGGTCATCTTCTCAAAGTAATTATAAACAAAAGTCACACTCCGACACTAAAATTGACGATTCTTCAGTTTTCATGATTAGTCTGGTTCCGCTTCGTTTGGAAGAAGAGAGTGGTACTATCTTGTGGCAAAATCCTGCTCCCTCTTCAACAAACTATTGTCGTCCAATTGGCTTTATATTTGCAAAAGAAACAAATGAATTGATAAAGAAGGAAAGTGCATCCTTAGAGGAAGAAATTCGTAATCTTGTTCCCACAATTGTAGATAATTTTGATATTAAACATGTTTTGTACATGACTATGATTGATGGGAAAATTTCTACTGTGATTTCCAATACTTCTTCTGCAGCTGTTTGTAATATTTGCAATACCCTACCTAGCAAAATGAATGACTTGGACTTTGTATCCAAAAGACTCATCAGAGAAGATATGTATAAATATGGTCTGTCTTCGCTTCATATGTGGATAAGATGTATGGAATGTATTTTACACATTTCGTACAACTTAGACTTCAAAAAGTGGGCTGCACGAAAAGAAGATAAATTGTTAAAAGAAATTAAAAAGAATTTGACACAAGAAGAATTCCGGGAAAGAACTGGTTTGTTAATTGACATAGTAAAACAGGGATTTGGTACAACCAATGACGGTAACACGGCAAGAAGGTTTTTTGAAAATTATGAAGTATCTGCTGAAATAATGGGTATCCACCCTGTTTTAATCAAGAGATTTGCAGTCATTTCACAAACAATTTCATCTGGTCAACTTATTAATACCAACTTGTTTAGGGAATATTGTAAAGAAACAGCAATGCTGTATGTAAACTTATATCCATGGTATTACATGCCTTCAAGTGTCCATAAATTGTTGATACACGGTGCTGATATTTGTGAAAATTTCTCCTTTATTCCGATAGGCATGCTTTCCGAAGAAGCTTCCGAAGCGAGGAATAAAGATTTCCGGAATGTTAGAATGGCACATACAAGAAAAATCGGTAGAGTTCAGACTAATTTATAACTTTCTAATTAGCTCAGATCCTTACATCAGCCATATCAAACCAAAGTTTGCTCGTTTACATAAACAGTTGTTTCCAGAGGCTAGTGCTTTGATCTTGAACAATGAATTGCTTTCGTTGGAAAACGAGGAAATAGAGATTTCTCAAGAGAATATAGACCCAAATATTAATCTTTCACCATAATATTTTTTCAGAATCGTTTGTGAACATATTCAACTTTATGTTTGCAGCTTTATTTGTCTTCATTTTGATTGTTTTTTTAAAACTGATGAAAATACTCCTTCAGAAAGGTCATAGCTTTTCAGTCATTAGTGAGCCCCCATAACCTCTTTTACAGAGAAGTCGGTCTCTTTTTATTTATTTGACATTACGCATACATTATAATTATGTGCTAAAGTAAAGCTATGATTAAAAAAAAGCAAACAATTAACATTAAAAAAATTGTTATTTTCTGTCACTATTATCTCGAAAGTACGCAGAGATAAGCAATAAGTTTCTTCGAGCCAAATACTCAGAATTATTAGTTTTCTAACATATGTGATTGCCATCTCGACATCGCTTAAAGTTTTTGAGAAATTGAGTAAAATGTGATCGCTCCCATACAAAAAAAAAAGAAATATTTTTTTTACAAAAAAGTATTTGAAGTAGGACAATAATATTTTTTTGCCTTATCTGTTATCATTGTATCAACAATAAAAAAAATTATCAGCGGTCTACTATCAATGTCCACTTTTTTTTAATTTGGGACCAGTGTGTGGCGTGAGCGCGACAACGATGTCCCGTGAATCGTTATCGTCTTATATGACGTCATGACATGCGCCATCTTGCGATAACGCCGACCATGCGTTGTATGTACTAATATTAACATCAAAGTTGTGCTGTTTTGTTTTGAGTCGCATTGTATTTTTAGCTAACTTCGATTTATTTGAAATAGTGCTTCTATCTAAGAAGAAGAAATGTGTGGTGTCAATTTCAGCCGAAAGACGTCCACTTCTGGACATTGGCCTCCCGCAGGCTCCTCCACTTCGACCGGTCTTGTGCTTCCCATGTGTGGCGTGTACAAGTTTAATTATGTTTTAACGTTGAGTGAGCACTTTTATCGCGATCACGAGCGTTCCATATTGTTGACAAAAACAGCTTAACTCGGAACGCAAAATATCGATGTGAGCGCTCACAGCGCTATTTTTCCAATTCAAAATGCGGCTTTTATCTCTCTAGATAACTGTCACACTCACACGTCACTGTCAGTGTCAAGTGTCAATTCGTTTTTGTTTTCGAAATGGCAATCAGTCAATCAAAATCAAACATCAGCTGATTCAGAAATAGCAACGAAAATTTTAAATTTGGGTATGTTTTTGTTTATCATGTAAATACTAGGTTTTAGTAACTTGTAATGAAAAGAAAACTATCCAATTGCACGCAACCATGGAATCCTCTTGACATAGCAATTTATTATTTTAGCTTAGTTATTTACCTAAACATGTTCACCCAAAAAGTGTTGATTAAAATGTTTTCTTGTACCTTGTACCTACCTAGAGTTATTAAAATATTGATGACGTACATACAAGGTTTGCAAATACTTTATCATTGATAAGATTTTATCAGAGTACATAAATAAACTCCTGTTTTGTGAAATATCATCCAACTTAGTAAGTGAGCATTCATTTACACACAACATTACTGTGAACATTTTGGTGGGGTATGACATTATTATTTATATTATTATTCGTGTTCAAAAGACTGAAATATCATAATTACCTGCCATAAAAATCAATAGTACAGACGCCAGCACATGAAGCTACCCCAATCTGTCCCCAATTTCTTTGATAGATTTTCAACTTTATCACAAAAGTTTAAGGTTCATGTTCAATTGGAAAATTTGACAATTTGGGGTAGATTGATGTGCTGGCGTCTGTACCTACTGGCTAGAATGAAAGAGTGCTGGCTTTTTACATGAAATAATGCCCCGGTACTTTATTTCTGTCACAAGGAACACCAATGATTAATCCCTAGACCACTATGTACCAAAAATCTTGTAAAGTCAATTGGCTTTCTTTGTGGTAGATAGTTAAAAATAATATAGAAAATTTTCTTGCAACAAAACAGGATTTACTTTACTTTTAAATGATTATTAACTATGCAATAGCTATTTTGAGACTCCTAATTCAATCTTCTTTTTAAAGTACTGAAATCGGTTGTCTACAGGCATCAGAGGACCTGTCATCCAATAGCACTACATTACTTGATCAAATCCATAGCTAGGACTTGGTGGGTAACTATAACTACCATTTATTTAATTATACCATACTTATTTACTCAGTACTAGATTGGTTCCACTAGCTCATTTGATCCACTTCATTCATAGCAGGTGGTAGATATCATACAAATTGTTCTGTAGATAACCTGTGCTTGGACGAATCCAAAATTGAATGTCTATGTGCGCTCTCCGTTTCGATTCATGATTCCTTGTACTGGAGGACTGCACAATTTCCCATCATTGATGCGTGGAACGAGAGCGCCCTCTACCCGGGTAAGGGCGCTCTCGCTTGGCCTTGTCCAGATAAGGCCAGGTCAGGCTACGCCGCGCCTGGCCAGGCCGACAGGCCTTGGAAACCGTCATATCCGATGAGGCCTGCGACGATCCGTCACCGCCAGCCGATCCGTCGAGACTCGGTAAGTTCATTGGCACGGTATAGCGAGGAACGGGAGGCCTGTTGTGGCCTTGACGGCCTGTTCGGGCACGTTTCTCTTTGCAATCGCGGCTTATGATCGTCAGACAGATCTAGTTTTTAACGACGTGCGTCAAAATCGTCAAACCAAGGACAAAATTACTGTGCATCACCGCGTGTTGTTACTCGCGCCTACGTCCATGATCAAACTTCCGCTCAAAGGAACGTCTCAGACAACCGGGAAGCCGGCCGCAGCAGAGAAAAGGTGAGTCGTACTTAGATTTTCTCTTTTGAATTTGGTCCAGTATTGGGGCGAACGAGCAAAGGCTCCGTTCGTAGAGATTTTTATTTTCAATCTTCAACCAGCGTTTTCTTATACTACGGCCACATTGTCGCGATAACGCGAACTTCAGTCCCGCGCGCTCTCTTGCACAGCGAGATGTCGAACGGGGTGCGAGAGAGAGCGCACGAAGTATAGTCATCGCAACAAAATGTAGCCGTAGCCTTACAGTGCATTCCATTCCAAAAATGAATAGGAATGCGATGGAACTGTCTTCAGGCAGTTGGACCACTAACTATTGGTACGAGTTTATACAGACGCCAGCACATCAAGCTACCCCAATCTGTCAAATTTCTTTGATAGATTTTCAACTTTACAACGTAAACATAAGGTTCATCCCCCCCGAGTGGGTTCCCGCATTGTCGTTGCGGGGGGGCTTAGTAACCGTGGTCTCCCATCCACGGTGAAGCCAAGAGGAACCCAACGGTGGGGCCGCTCGTCAGGGCTTTTGCCTTCAAGCCATTGACGTAGCGGCCAAAAAGTAGGTTGCGGTGAGGTGCACCGCAACTGAGGTGGGCCGCCATGTCGAATGGGAGGCATCGCGGCTGAGGGTTACAGGCTGCGGTAGAGGAGGAGTGCCGGTGCTTCTGAGCAGCGCTCTTCCCTTCCGTGGCCTGGACGGGGCCGCCACCGTTTGATGGCGGACGCGGTGGGGCCGCAGGGGAAGAGGAGTGTCGGTATAGCGTCAGCCGCTCTCCCTATCCTCTGCGGCCGAAAAGTGGTAGACAGGACGGCGCGTTGTGTTCCTCACGCGCGCCGTCAAAGATGTCAGCAACCACTGGTGGGGTCCGCAAGGGCCGATGCCTGCCAGGGGTGCGGGTTTGTTCGAAAGAGATACCACGGCCCCTGGCATACGGGCTACTGAGGGAACACGGGTGGGTTTTAGTCAGTAAAAGTCTGACACGCCCTCCTGCTCTACTCAGCAGGAGAAGTCATTTGATGATTTCCCACCCAAAAAAAAAAAAAAAAAATCATAAGGTTCATGTTCAATTGGGAAAATTTGACAGTTTGGAGTAGCTTGATGTGCTGGCGTCTGCTGTACATTGGCTGTTGGACCGCTATTGTTCTACGCATTAGCTGTTGAACCACCATTAGACATAATAAAAAAACATTATACATTTTTTTTATTCCAATGCACTTTTGATTCCTGTTTTTTTTTTTTGTAGTTACAATAATGTGCATCCTATTTATGTTCAATGGCACCCACGATGCTAAGAGCGACTACAGTCTAGTTCTGGTATCTAACAGGGATCAATTTTATACCCGGGAAACTCGAAACATGGGCCCATGGAAGGAAGATCCTAACGTTTACGGAGGTATTACTCATTATTTAATACAATAATAAAATCATAGTGGACGCTAAAAAATTCATCACGTCATTTCATTTCACAAAATAACAATGTTGGTTGTTCCGTGTAATATTCTGGTATTCAGCTGCATCCAGTTAAGACTGGAAGCTCACCACAAAATAGTTGAGAAAAGGCTAGGCGGATTGATTGAAGTATCTGAGATTGATTTAGCCCATGACTTGATTGTTTTATTTGTTGTTTTTTAAACGTTGCGCCACGCTAGGAATTTCTCCTGTATTGTGGGTGCGTTTACAAACATTTAAACTCACATACACAAACAGCCAGATCCTGAACAACTACTTGTAGGTCATACAAATATTTGTTCCGTGCGGGAATCGAACCCGCAACACGCAGCGCAGCAGTCATTGCGCCAACCGTGCCGTCACGCTTGACACGCGACAAACGTGTCCTCCTGCCACTTATGCTTGGCCGATTTCTGGGGACGTCGTCGATTTTTGTTATGGAACGCAAACGGTCTATTGTTCGCTGTCAAACCATAAACCTACAAGCTTGAACATACATTACCCGGCCATAAATATGGCTCATCGAGTTTTAGCAGAAAAAATCGGCTTTGTAGAACGCATTCTTTGTCAGTCTTCAGTATGACAGTCTCTTTCGAAAGCTCGATATTTTATATTAACCTCCAAGTACCTTATTACTAAAATTTCCCTAACATATCGCTAGTCTCCATATCAGCACCCTAATTGCGTAACTCACGATTGATCATAATTGGTTTCGTCTTCACAGTTTAATAATATTCATTGCGTTATTTATGTTGTCGAACAGACACATTTTTCGAACATATGAAGCAATGGTTTAACAATCCGTTTCAAAACGATACAGATTATGATGAATCGTGAGTTACGCAATTAGGGTGCTGCTCCTTAAACACCGCTCATTATCATAATGGTTGAAAAGTACCATTCCAAATTTTTGACGTCACATACGTCATAAACTTAGGTATTTTCATTATTTAAATTCTAAAACATTTTTATTTGAAGGTCGTGACTTAGAACTCGCTGATGGAGGTACTTGGTTGGCTGTGGCGCCCACTCGTAAAAAACTAGGAGTTCTATTGACATTGCCAGGAACCAATAATCCTGAAGCCGAGAGTAAGTAAGCGTTCACTTTCAAAGTAACTAACTTCAGATACCCCAATACAATCGGGAATCATCGTCTATTTTCGGACATACAAACACGCGATGAGATCTAATATAGAGCTGTTACAGCCATGAAAACACTTTCCAATTTTTTATTACCGTGATTACAAAATTATACAATAACAACTCTATTCATTATTATGCGGCCTGTGTCATTTGGCCAACAACCACCAACATTGGCCCATTATATCAGTAGGTAGTTCCAGAGTCAGGGTTTGTGTTAGAAAAACTAAGGGTATACCTAAATAATCCTTTTACAGGCAGAGGAAGTATTGTAGCAGACTATGTTAAGAGCGAAAAACCCGTTAAAACGTATATTGAACAAAAAAGAAACTATGCAAAGGACTGCAATGGTTTTATTTTCGTATCGGCAGAATTCAGGTAGGTACGTAGATTTTTTTTTTTTTGAATTGGGTGGCGGCTCGCTCCGGGCCTCTGGTCTTGAGACGACACTTACGCGAAATACACCCGCGCGTCGAGTGGTGTCCAAGAGAGTGCGTGAAGTAATGTCCGGGTTATCGCAACTCTTCTGCTCTTCTTCAAGGTCATGTCTCTGAAAGGTCTGCGTAGCTTTATGTATTATGTTCTTCAACTTCGTTCGGTTCTCGGCTTCTCTCATGGCGGTCGTAACAAAGAGTCCAGTGAGGGCGGTTATTTGGTCGGACCATCGGTTAGGTGACCAGCCGCAAGGTCTTTTTCCGTCTCCCTTGCCGCATCGCAACAATGTAAATGTAGCCTTAACATTACAGCCATTACAGGTACTTTTGAACTGTCAAGGAGTTGGTCAATAATGGTACGGCTACAGTGACGGGATAAAGCGAACTACACTTCGCGCGCCCTGTTGTACAGTCGCCAGCAGGTCACGCTATCCCAAACTGTCAAATTTTCCCAATTGAACATAAACCTTATTCCCTTGTGATAAAGTTGAAAAACTATCAAAGAAATTTGACAGATTGGGGTAGCTTGATGTGCTGGCCTCTGTACAGTAAGATGTCGAACGGTATGCGAGAGAGCGCGCAAAGTATGGTAGCACTATAGCGACAATATAGCCGTAGCTTCAGGAAGATGAAGCTAGTTGCCCATTCCAAAATGTAGTTCCTAGGTTCCTGTGGAGAAAAACAGGTCAGAACCAGCATGGAAACTAGAAACACTAATACTACGGCTACATTGTCGCGTTATCGCCAATTACAAGTAGCGCTATCTATGTCGCAGGTAGCTCGACATCTCGATGTACAGACACCAGCAGGTCAAGCTATCCCAAACTGTCAAATTTTCCCAATTGAACATGAACCTTATTCCATTGTAATAAAGTTGAAAAACTATCAAAGAAATTTGACAGATTGGGGTAGCTTGATGTGCTGGCCTCTGTACAACAGAGAGAGCCCATCTGAAGTTCTCGATTACGTGTAGTATTTATTTCCTAAGTTATGTCTATAAGTAGTTATTTTGTACCTACCGACCTTAATTTTGTTGTTTACGTTAAGTGTTTATCAGTGGAAACTTGTAAATGGCCTTCAGTTTCATAATGGTGCCGATTCTGTTGTCACAAAATTCTCTAAACTAGACTAAAAATCACCAAAATTTAGTTTATTCCTGTCAAACGACGATTTCCTATTCTGAAATTGACCAAAGTGACACAACTTAACTATATTTTAGTTTGACAGCACTAAGATTGCACTGAATTATTAGTTTAGTGAAAATGGTAATTTTGCTATTCTGTTGTTGTCAATTTCATTATTGTATTCAACCTAAAATTTTGGTTGTCTAACTAAATCTGACTATTTTTAATCGCGATTAAATAGGTGTGGAATAAAATTAGTTGTCAAGAACTAAAATTCACACCGACACCTCGACTTCTGGTGCAAAAATAGTACTGTATTTTTTTTCTTTTCTTTTGCTTATATCTCGAAAACGGTGTGTCCTATCGCAAAAATAATGAAAATTTAGACCCCCTTAATAACACCCCAAACACCTCTAAAACTCAACATGTGGATAAAATGTTTTCATATTTTCCATAAAAATTCCATATAAATCACGTCGAGGCTGCCGACCGCGGCGCGCTGCTGGCTCTAAAAAAAACACGGGGTAGGGCAAACAAGTACCACGTTGCGAAGCTAAAACATACTACGTGCAAGTCGCGATTGTCAAATTCGATTTTGGTTGTGTCAAAATAGTTTTTAAATTTAGAGATATTTTTTGCAGAATAGCGTTTAGATTCTCATAGTAAAAAGTAAGGAATTTTAGTTATAGTTTAGTTAGTTTAGTTCGGTGTACAACAGAATCGGCACCGTTGTTTATGTTAGGTGTAAGTTTCCCGAATAAAATAAACGCGACAATGTAGCTATATCATTATAACGTCCTATAAATTTGTAGTATACCTACTTTAGTGCATCATTTGCCTAGACTTCACAACTTTATCGGGATCAGCTTGTAGTGTAATCTAATCGGACGCAACTGAATACGAGTATTTTGTACTCTTATACTATGTACCGTATCCGTGTGGTGCCGGACTTAAAAGAATATCACCATCCCATTTCTTCTCGTGGGTGTCGTAGAAAACGACTAAGAGACTTACCAGAGAATGGGCAGCAGCCTTCTCTATGCATTTTACAACCATACTGCGACCGCCTACCCGCCTGCCAAGCGTGGCGATTATGGCAAAACCCCCCCTTTTGGGGGAGGCCTATGTCCAGCAGTGGACGTCTTTCGGTTGAAATGAAATCACTATTTACCTATCTACTCCAGTCTAGTACACATTGGTGCCGATTCTGTTGTCACAAAATTCTCTAAACTAGACTAAAAATCACCAAAATTTAGTTTATTCCTGTCAAACGACGATATCCTATTCTTAAATTGACTAAAGTGACACAACTTAACTATATTTTAGTTTGACAGCACTAAGATTGCACTGAATTATTAGTTTAGTGAAAATGGTAATTTTGCTATTCTGTTGTTGTCAATTTCAATAGTGTATTCAACCTAAAATTTTGGTTGTCTAACTAAATCTGACTATTTTTAATCGCGAATTAGTTGTCAAGAACTAAAATTCACACCGACACCTCGACTTCTGGTGCAAAAATAGTACTGTATATTTTTTCTTTTCTTTTGCTTATATCTCGAAAACGGTGTGTCCTATCGCAAAAATAATGAAAATTTCGACCCCCTATAAAAAACCTCAAACACCTCTAAAACTCAACATGTGGATAATAATCCCTACTAATATTATAAATGCGAAAGTAACTCTGTCTGTCTGTCTGTTACGCTTTCACGCCTTAACCGCTAAACCGATCGTCATGAAATTTGGCCGAGATATAGCCTGGGATATGGGTAAGGACATAGGCTACTTTTTTACGCGATAACCGACATCCACGCGGGCGGAGCCGCGGGCAAAAGCTAGTTTTTCATATTTTCTATGAAAATTCCATATAAATCACGTCGTTTCTGCCGACCCAGGCGCGCTGCTGGCTCTAAAAAAAACACGGGATAGGGCAAACAAGTACCACGTTGCGAAGCCAAAACATACCACGTGCGAGTCGCGATTGTTAAATTCGATTTTAGTTGTGTCAAAATAGTTTTTAAATTTAGAGATATTTTTTTGCAGAATAGCGTTTAGATTCTCACAGTAAAAAGTAAGGAATTTTAATTATAGTTTAGTTCGGTGTACAACAGAATCGGCACCATTATGTGCCTCTGTATCATATTTTTTTTACAAAATGTGTAAAACAAATACATCAATTTTCCGAAGAGACCGCGGCCTCTTTTAATATTTCACCGCCCTAGGGTTTAGTCCCCTACTGTGCAGTGAGGGTCCATTGCTAACGTTTTCACCGATCACTGATTTTTTCATAGGACGGATATGACATGGGAAGGTTAAAAGCAACAGCCTGGCAAAAGCAAAATAACCCAATCTGTCTTTTTCTAGACATTAGATCGTAAAAGCGTCATATTGTGACCACAATTCGTTTGGAAGTTAAACTCAACATAGGGAGATAATCTTGCGGATGTCTAATTGTCTACTCAAAAGCATATACGTAATGGTTGTTCCAGGACCGCTGGCCCAACTATATCATCCTACAGCAACGCGAATGACAAGTTGACTTCCCACAAGGAAGCCTATGTTGGGTTCGGAAACTGTCTGCCGGAGAAACCGCTCAAAAAAGTGGAAGCCGGGAAAGATAAGCTGATGCAAATCCTTAGCACACATAATAAAGTTTGCATGCAAGAGGAGCTTCTTGATAAATTGATTGAATTGCTGAAATCGGATGAGAAGTATTTTCGCTTCCCTACCTCTAGAAGTTGCAGACTTTTCCACACTGACCCCATATTAATACATCCCTGTATCCCGTATGAATCCATCCTGTATATTAATTACCTAAGAACATTAATTTTTTTCAGACACCTTCCGGATCACCAGTTGGAAACCAAGCGTCCGAATTTGTATAAGGATTTGAGCTCTATATTTACGTGCATTCCGAAAGAAAACTACGGAACCAGGTACAGAGGCCAGCACATCAAGCTTCCCCAATCTGTCAAATTTCTTTGATCGTTTTTCAATTTTATTCCAAAGGAATAAGGTTTATGTTCAATTGGGAAAATTTGACAGTTTAGGATAGCTTGACCTGCTGGCGACTGTACCTATGTTATTCAGAAATATTCAGCTTAACCCACCCAGAAAGATGTTATTGAAGAACGTGTTTATTGCGTACATTTTTGTCGCACAGTACAGGCGCATCTCACCGCACTTTTTTAATTGACATGGACTATATTTGGATCAATAGTTTTTTTATATTTTTTCCGTAATTTGTAATATATCGAGTATCCGGCCGGATAGTAGTCGAATATCCGTTACATCTCTAGTTTTCAAGATGGTTTTAAAAAATACTACTTAAATGTAATGTGGACTGGTAATTTAATTATAATACTCACTTGTTCTTGCAGAACCCATACCATAATGCTGGTAACCAAAACTGGACATATGAAGGTAATCGAGATCACACAGGAGCCCCCGATCGAACCGTTAATGCCTAAATGGACCAGAACTGAATTTGAATTTGATATGGAACTGTAGTGACAATATAGATGTATTTGAGAAAGCTTTGAGATTATTAGAAAAATAAAAAAACATACTATGTTGAACAAAGTTGAAGTTTTTATTTGTAATAATATTATTTTACCTGAAGTACACGGAAAAGAAACAACACAAACACTATCCTAAATGGAAAAACATTGTGTAGGTACGGTCGCGGTCAAGAGTCCATACTCATGCTAAGGATTATATTGCTATGACTAGCGGTCCAGGCCGTACCTACAGCTGTGTGTATAAGTGTATGTAACCAGGCCGCACACCACTGTCGTCGAAAGATACAAAAAACATACCGTCGCACAGAGTACTCTGTCTCTGTCTGTACTGTGTTACGTAGTAACTACGTATGACCTTGGTCGGTTCATACGATCGCTAAAATTCACGTTCTAATATCATGTCTCGGTAGCTCGCAGCGTATTGTCATTGATTAAGAAACACGTAAGTCTGGGTTCAAATCTCCTGATGAGACTTTTATTTTTCTTTTCAACAATAATATTCATCAGTTCTTTTATTTTTCGCTATACGAGAATGTTTTTTTTTAAATTACTTATATTATTATTTAAACAAAGGATTAAGAATATTATGTGATTACAAAATGTTTATTCGTTATAATTTTATGAAGTAGGTATAAAAATAACTACTAATGACTTCTTGTTAACAGTTTATTTTCTCATAAAGAACAATTTATTGAAGTAAAGTAGCTAATTGGTGAACCATGATAATCAGGCTATTGTATCTTAGTAATATAATAATATTGTGCTGTAATTACATACTATGTGCGGTACTCTAAAGAAATCACATTTTTCTACGCAAATCTACCCACGTAAAAATAACAAATGCAGACAAGTTGTCACAATACAATTAAATGACTCAGTAGTACTACTACTGGAATAAATCTACTGCGAGTGAGTTAGTTCTCTCAAACCTCAAAGTCAACAAATCGTATTTAATAGGACTTATCGAAGTTATAGCTTAAGTAATCATTTTCATTACGAAAAGAAGATTGAAACTAAACCTCGAAATAATCCATATTACGGATATGACACAATATTATGTGAATATTACTAAAATCAATAAAAGTCAATAATAATAAATATTTCTAATTTATATCTTAATGTTAATGTTTATGTTTTTTGAGCTGGTTTTCAATGATGCAAACCTTCTGCGTGGAGTGCACGGCGCACGGTTTGGAAATATGTGTCGAATAATTTGGCAAAATGTCTTGTCTTTTTGAAACCACTTGTGCTGTCGCTTTCTTTTATAAGCTGGGGTCTTCCCTTTGCTTTCGACGGGCAAGGCTACCCCCTTCCTCATATCTTTTCATCCACTGACTCACAGTATTTCACTAAAACAAAAAAAGGGTACTGTTAGGCTACTAAACAAAATACATACTAATATGTATTACTATTTAGAAACAAAATTATTTGAAATATAAATTTCACATAAATATTTAATCTAGGAAATAAATTTACTTTGAAATTTTATATTTTTCTTCTATTTAGACGTTTAGATATTTATAAAACGTTTAAAAAATAACTACAAGGATCAGCAGTTATACTTTAATTAAATAAGTGCTTAATAAAATAATTAAATCATAATACTCACACTCAGGCCGGTTTCATCAGATATTTGTGATATTTAAGTCCGCTTTTAAGCAGCGCAATAATATTCGCTTTCATTTCTATTATTAAATTTGCTTACATTTTAAAATGAACTAGAAGACCGCTAATAGATTAAACACACGTCACTAGCACTCAATAACAACCAACACCGTTCTATATGTCACGTCGAATGATTCGTAAGTTAACTATCATTTAAATTTATTTAGGTTTCTGTGGGTATATTGATAAAGTTTTACGAGTTTAGTGAACAAGGCGAACAGAACAAGAAACTATAGTCAAAAGCGATTTTTAAAACAATAAAAAGGCTCGCACACCGCGCGTGGGATTCGAACCCGAGACTCGTTGCGCACGAGGGCGCTAATCCAAGTACAGTAACCACTAAGCTATCACGTCATTTACTTCCACGGTTGAATTTATGAAATATAATCATTTGTAGACGTATGAGAGTGTGTGTGTCTACAGTATAGAAATTACTTAATATAAGAAGGTCGTAAGTTAAACCGTAGTGTCAATCTATTACTTTTTGAGATTGGTACTCCGCTTTTGGATCCTACTGTACAGCACATCAAGAAACTTTGGTACAGTCGCCAGCAGGTCAAACTATCCCAAACTGTCAAATTTTCCCAATTCAACATAAACCTTAATCCTTTGCAATAAAGTTGAAAAACTATCAAAGAAATTTGACAGATTGGGATAGCTTGATGTGCTGGCCTCTGTACATTCATCATTGTATCTGAAGCTAGAAGAGGGAATATAATTCTCTTTATTTTCAACATAATTATGTAAACATCTTTTACTGATTAACTCTCCAAACCAAGACACATTGGCCGCTTCTACGTAATCTTGCAAGGAACCCGCAACTCGCATTCGGCTTTACCTTTCTGTATTTTTGGTGCCAGATCGCGTTACACATTTTGTGTGAAGTATTGGCTTCATTATTATGAAGATTTGTAAAGGAACGCCGCGTCTGCGTCCCGTCCCCGTACCACGTCCCTTCTGTGTGGCCTGCGCCAAACGGTAGTGGTATCCAAATTAACTGAACGCAACTTTCAAGTGGTGGTCTTCCACAGTTTGTTGTTGGGTCTTTCAACACCAACCATTGGTATACATTATGGAAACCATATATCTGCAATTATTGAAACCACGTACTTGTTATCGCCTTTTCTGACGATATACAAAAAATGAACGAAATCGGTCCAATAATTAGGTCAAAACATAGTTTAATTTTGTGTGAACACTCTGTAGAGTTGGGTCACTACTTAGGTCAATGATTCAATTACTTGAATCCTTGAACATTGAAATGCGACGTTGCCACCCAGTGCAAACTATGACGACGCTGTTACGTATTCTACTAATTTGCCTAAAATATAAAATCGGTACACCAAAATGACAAAATACGTTGTCAATTTTACTGAATTTATGGGTTTGAAAATTTTCCTTTCTAAATTTAAGTAGGAATAAGTATACTATTGGGGGAGGCTTATGTCTAGCAGTGGGCGTCTTTCGACTGTAATGATGATGATACTCGTAACGATACTTCTGTGGACTATTATTACGTACTTGTGCTTTCATTTATTGCATTATATGTGCTTCCATACTGTACTATGCCATGGCTGTTGCGCCCTTACTATTTATATATGCATTACCAGTTGGACCAATAACTATTTTTATAAAAAAAAAACTTTTATATTCCTTATGATATGCACTTTTAATTTTTTCTTTATATCTTGTAGGTACCAAAATGTGCATCCTATTTATGTACAATGGCACCCACGATACTAAAAGCGACTACAGTTTAGTTCTGGTATCTAACAGGGATGAATACTATACCCGAAAAACAGAAAACATGGGCCCATGGAAGGAAGATCCTGACGTTTACGGAGGTGTTACGCATTTTATAATACAATCATATCATCATCTTGGACACTAAAAAACATAATCTCGCCCATTTCATCGCACCACAAATAACATGTAGGTTAATATAATTAGCATCATATTGGTGACATTACGCCCACTTATCTGTTTCTCTCAATGATATACGATGAGTTGTTCGATGATTCGATCATACATAGACATGCAATACCAGGCCGAAAATATGGCAAAAATGTGAAACAGCCACGAGTATGTGCCACCTTGCACTAACGCAAGATTCAAAAGCAGTTTTCGTGTGGGAATTTTATAGTTATGAACATTATCTGAATTCTAAAAGAAACTTTTCTGTTTGAAGGTCGTGATTTAGAAGTCGCTGATGGAGGTACTTGGTTGGCCGTGGCGCCCACACGTAGAAAACTTGGAGTTCTGTTAAACTTGGCAGGACCGAAAAATCCTACAGCAAAAAGTAAGTAAGCATTCACTTCCATTCCAGTAACACCATGATAACAAAATATCGATTAACAAATCTAAGCTTTCAAAAAAAAAAACGAATGTTTTGAATAACACATGTAATGACTTTCACCTACCTTAATCTCATTAGCCACCCGTTAGTTGTATGGGTAGGATACTCAAGTTTACGTTCGATGTATCCTGGGTAGTCAAGTCCGCTCCCACTTACTTGACTGACATGTTTTTTCCACAGGATAAACCTGTTTTTAAATAGTTCGTACCGATACAAAACAAGAAGAATGTTTATTAATTTACGACTAGTTACTATGTATTTTATTACTTTGAGTTTTGTGTCAATTGTGTGGATCATTTGGCCAATGACCAACACAAGCAAATTATGTGAGGAGTTTCAGGCCAGGGTCTGTATTGGAAAACTAATGGTAGGTATAAAATCTTTTTCCAGGCAGAGGAAGCATAGTAGCAGACTACGTTAAGAGCGAAAAACCTGTTGAACTGTATATTGAAGAAAAAAGGAATTATGCAATGGACTGCAATGATTTTGTTTTCGTATCAGTAGAATTCAGGTACGTAAATTTCCTTTATTTTATAACGAACGTGGAGGACTAAAGATTAGGGGTGGTCACCACTATTCTTAAGTCCACCCCGTACAGCCTTGGGCGTCTAGTCTTGGGGCCTCCAAATGTCGTGCAGTCCTTTTGATTGAAATCCCAAACGAAGCCAAACTATATTATGTCATTCAGTAAGTAAGAATGCCGTTTGGAGTTGGAGGCCCCGTACCTCCGTAAGCATGCAAAGTAAATCTAGGTAGGTAGTCTGTATAGCCTAGAATTGCGCTTCCCACCACAAAATTAATGTTCTGTTTTAGGGGGACCTTTAACGTGAGGTGTGATGACTCCTGTGTTTGGTTAGTATTGAGCATAAACTCAAAGCATTTATTTCAAATAAACCAATTAGGCAAGCACTGTTGAATTGTTCAGGAGTTAGCCAGTCAGAAAGATGAAGCTAGTTGCCATTCCAAAACGAAGTAGGTTCGTATGGAGAAGAACGGGCAAGAAACTGTATGGTCACTGGTCACATTGTTACAAAATATTGGTTACATCATCTTTACTTCACATGTGTACCGGCCAGCACATCAAATGGGAAAATTTGACAGTTTGCGATAGCTTGATGTGCTGGCGTCTGTGCTTTAGTGCATCATCTACCTTATTCCCAACTATTTTGGGGTTGGCTTCCAGTTCTAACTAGATGCAGCAAAATGCTGGTATTTTGTGCTTATAATTTTACACACATTGTAAATACATGATTGTCTTCTCAATCTTCATCGTTAAAACTTTAACAACAAAAATACATCAATTTCTGAGGATATTTGGAGCCACGGGCGCCAGGATCAGGGTGCAATAGGATGCACTTGCACATTCCAGACTTCAAAATAAATATAGAAACATTCAGAACTAAAAAATATCCGAAAACACGTGAAACAGTAATAAAAACCTCGAGCAATTTCTCAATTCTAAAGCATATATTAGTCTACAAAGTACCGAACTCCAATTTCCTAAAGTCTACTTGTCCCTAGGTGGGGTGCTAAAATTGTCAAGCTTGCTCCGCTAGCTAGTTAAGCTTCTTTGTATATATCGACACAGTTGGTCCTCTATCTGTATGAATGGACAAAATGAATCGTTTTCCATTCGAGGCAAGATGCAAAAATGATCGAGCTCACTTCATTGAGCTGAAGATCTGACACTCCTTGAAAATACTCTTGCCGGTGCCCATGCAGGGAGCTTCATTTAGTTTTGCCGCCCCAGTGCCTCGGAAGTGTTTAGTCCGCCACTGTGCAGTGAGGCTTGTCATCATTTTCTCTAATCACAAACACAGGGTTGAAAGCCTGGCAAAAGAACCACCACCTAATCTGTATCGGATCGTATCATGATCAAGCTAGATTGAAAGCTGTACCCAACATAGTAGGGAGGAAACCTTGCTGATGATTACTCAAATACATTATGGTTGTTCCAGGAGCGCTGACCCAACAATATCTTCATACAACAACGCGAATAACGAGCTGATTACCTACAAGGAAGCCTATGTCGGGTTCGGAAACAGTCTGCCAGAGAATCCGCTCAAAAAAGTAGATGCTGGCAAAAATAAACTGATGCAAATCCTTAGCACATACAATAAAGTTAGCATGCAAGAGGACCTTCTCGACAAATTGATTGAATTGCTGAAATCGGATGAGAAGTATGTTCGCTTCCCTACCCCTAAAAATTCTAGACTTTTCCACACTGACCCATATTATTCCAATCTGTATCACTGACTCCGTACGAATCCATCCTGTATATTACCTAAGAACATTTTATGTTTTCAGACACCTTCCTGATCACCAGTTGGAAACAAAGCGTCCAAATTTGTATAAGGAGTTGAGCTCTATATTTGTGAGCATTCCGAAAGGAAACTACGGAACCAGGTATATATTTCAGCTAGTTTAGCACAACCCATGCATGAGGTCAAATGCATAAGAGCGTGTTTACTTTGTAATTTTTTAAAGCCCCGTAGGTACAGGCGCGCCGCATCGCCCTTTTTTCTTATTGACATGCGCTGAGCTGTGGGGCTCCTGTAGCCCGATGAGTCTGTAACGTTCATTCTTAGAAATTTGTACCTAATTTATCCAGCCGGATACTGGATATAATTATCCAGTATCCGGCCGGATGGTAGTCGAATATCCGTTTCATCTCTAGTTTTCAAGTTGGTTTAAAAAATGTTATGTTCTACTCTCGTTCTACTAATCGGTCCTGTGCACTGTTCATTTAAGTATAATACTCACTTACTCTTCCAGAACCCATACCATTGTGCTGGTAACTAAATCTGGACATATGAAGATTGTCGAAATCACACAGGCCCCCCCGACCGATCATCTGATGCCCAAATGGCTCAGAACTGAATTTGAATTTGATATGGAAATGAAGTGACACAATTGGAAATGTATTTGAGAAAAATTTAACATCAATGGATTTGAGATTGATAGAAAAATAAAATATCAGACTGTCAAATAAACTTGTTTTTTTTTTATTTTTGATAATATTTCACCCAAAAGTACAGAGGCAAGCACATCAAGCTACCCCAATCTGTCAAATTTATTTGATAGATTTTCAACTTTATGACAAAAGAATATGGTTCATGTTCAATTGGGAAAATTTGACAGTTTGGGATAGCTTGTTGTGCTAATGTCTGTACACAGTAAAGAAATGTACAACACAAACACTATCAAAGATGGAAAACATTAAGTATACATCGCTTCAAACTTTATGGCGGCTCTGAAGTGAGCTAAACGCTGCGCAGTACCCCACCCCTCAACCCCGCTGACCCATGAATTTGTTACTGGGCAGCGACTCGCCTCGTGTTCCGAGCCGCCATGAAGTTTGAATCGAGCTATAGGAAGGAACAAACCAGAAGCATGGCTCAAAACAAGGATGGTTTCTCCCATTTTGATGGTATTCTTGCTGGTGTATCAGTATATAAATATCTTTCCATTTTAATAAAGTCAGGGACAGTAAAAGGACCATCTTGCTCCAAAGCACATGCTAAAAATTTTGGTACATTCAACATTGTACCTGAAACAAGAAGGGGGAATTTATGCTCTTTATTTTCAACATACGTAAACATCAACCTTTTACTGATGAAATCTCCACTCAAAGACACATTGGCCACTTCTACATAATCTTGCAAGGATGTTGAATACATCTCAACAGAGAGCCTCAGTGACTCCCACATAGATAATTTATCAGCAGTAAGCAAACTCAAACGAAAGTGGTATCCAAGTTTTCTGTATGAAAGTTTTAAAGTCTCTGTTAGTTCTTCAAGAAACTTTTCTTGTTCTTCCTCAGTTTTTGTAGCTCCAAATATTTCTACAACAGATGATTGGCTGGCATGGAATAGGCTGTGTTTTTCTGAAGATGCTGGTACGTACTGTCTGCCCAGTGTGAAGTACTTCAGAGGCAAGACTTTGGCATACAGCACATTCTTAGCATGGTACGCAAGGAAGGAGCATAAAGAACCTCCACCAGTGAGGTGCAAGCGGCTGTCAATATTTACTTTAGAATCATCAGTGTGATGTAATATAAAGCTCATATCAGGATTAGTGTGATCTTTTCCACTGCCTTCAATAATTAAACTTTTGACAAAATCTGGGTTTGAGAACTGTACAAAATTTTTATCTTTTAATATCTTACTGAAGTAAAATTTTGCCCCAAGTTCAAATATTGCCCCTTTACCAATGAGGTAGTAATTTTCATTGCTTTTAAAGTCAATAATATTCATTTTTCTGCCTATGTAAAGATGGTTTTTATTCATCTTAGGCTGTGAAAGATGTGTGTACAGTATTTTCTTTTTTCCATCTGGTGTGCGAGAATGTAAATTATTTGGTAGTTTTAATGCCTCCACCATAGCAGCTTCTTCCGCTGACCATAGAGGAACTTTTAATTTCTTTATATTTTCTTTGATGAGATCACTTTGTATTTTAAGTTTTTTTGTTGCATCACTGTCTGGTTCATTTTTAATTAGCTTTCCAAGTTCTCTTGATATTTCATCTTTTTGCTTAGTATATTCTGCTTTTTTGCCATTAAGGTCTTCATACACTCTCCAAAGGTTTTCTACCTTAGCTAGGTCATTATCAGCTTTTCTTCTTTGAAGTACTTTTTGTAAAACACCTTTTTCCTTAATTTTTTCAGGGAAATCAATGTGTGGAGTTATGTAAACAAAATTTTCAGTTGCTTTAGCACCATTTATGAATAGAGCAGAATGTCTGGTTGGCAGGATTTTACAATCCCTTACCTTAATTAGGTTTGTAAAGCCTTTACGAATCATCTTCATTCGCTTTTTTCTTTTTGCTTGGACTTACGTCTTCTATAATAGCATCACCATCTATGTCAGTTTTTTCGGTGTTCTGCGTGACTATTTTTCTTTTACTGGCCTGTTTGAAGTTGCCGTAGCCTGCCGCGCGTTCCGACTCTTCTATGCTATATGGCTCTAATTCCAGAGCCTTCAACCTTCGCTTGTGGACTTTTGTTTTAAAGTGTTCATTTAGTGATTGGTCATTGATAAAATATCTAGCACAATGTAAACAGTAGTGCTGCGCTGCGCCAGGCAGGTCCAAATCCACAGTTTGGTTCAATAACTTATCGGCGTTTCCTGAAATCAAATATTTTCGTTAAAAACACTGCCACTTTACAACATTATTGTAATCACTCTTGTTTCCAATATAATACATGTTTTGAGAAAATTCCCCTAAGACGACCCATTGACCAAATTGTGGTATCATTTTGCGATATGAGAAGCCCGCAGGTTATCTAATTTCCAAATTTTAACCTACCTCGACACAAAATGTTAACCTTAAAATCTGACACTGCCATGTGACGGAATCACATTCGTAAACAAAACGTACCACCTACCTTCTTTTATATCTTCATCGATTTGGTCAAGATCCTTCTTCCGATTCCTCACTCTCCACCTTTTCTTCAGATGGGTGTCACCAACATGGTACTTTTTTCGTTTATATGTCATTTTAGTGACAAAATATCGATCCGATCCGAAATGTGTTTGTGTGAATGAATCAATGAAAATTGCGTCTGTGTAGGTGTACCGTGTGCACATGCGAAATGTCAGTGTGCGCAACGTTTGACAACTTAATTTGACACTGTCAGATTCAATGACATAGCGTTTATAGTTTTTGGTATATGGATGCGTTCATTTTCTTATATACCGAATCTTTTAGATAAAAATGAATCCCTCTTTTCCTTGGTCCGTGAACGGCTGGACCAATTTGGGTAATTCTTTTTTTGTTGTGTTTGTTATTGCCAGGAGAAGGTGCATATGAAAGAAAAAATTAAGAAACTTTTTCAAAATTGAAAATTCATAGTTAAGACAGGACAGCGTCTGTCGGGTCATCTATATAAAAAATGGGCAAAGGCCTCCCTACTGTCTTTCCACCTCTGTCTGTACACCTGTCTAGGACCAATCTTAAAGGAATCCAGCTCATCCCGCGTTCAGTTACCATTTTTTATTCTGTTAATTCGTTTTGGAGATAGTAACAACCAGACTGCTTCAGGAGGGTTATGTTTTTGTTTTAAATTAGTCTTCCATTTCTTCTTTTTGCTTAGTATTAACTGCCCTTTTGCCATTGCGGTCTTCGAAGTCACCAAAGGATGTCTACCTTGGCCAGGTCATTATAAGCTTTATTTTGAGAGATTTCATTTTTAGATAGCTACTAAAATATCCATATGTTTTAAATGGTACACAAAAATTAGAGCTTGGTATTTGTAGGGCTGAAAATGTTCAATCCTGCGGGATCCCGTAAATCTACTAAAAAAAATTACGCAAACTGTTGCTGGCATACCCGCCTGACGTCAGAACGGCGGGTGTATGAAAGTAAATGGAAAGTACTGCAATAACTTGCGACCCCACGACCTTCATGTAATTTTAAGTGATAATGGTGCCGATTCTGTTGTACAGTCGCCAGCAGGTCAAGCTATCCCAAACTGTCAAATTTTCTCAATTGAACATAAACCTTATTCCTTTGGAATAAAGTTGAAAAACTATCAAAGAAATTTGACAGATTGGGGTAGCTTGATGTGCTGGCCTCTGTACACCGAACTAAACTAACTAAAACTATAACTAAAATTCCTTACTTTTTACTATGAGAATCTAAACGCTATTCTGCAAAAAAATATCTCTTAATTTAAAAACTATTTTGACACAACTAAAATCGAATTTGACAATCGCGACTCGCACGTGGTATGTTCTGGCTTCGCAACGTGGTACTTGTTTGCCCTACCCCGTGTTTTTTTTTTAGAGCCAGCAGCGCGCCGGGGTCGGCAGCCTCGACGTGATTTAAATGGAATTTTCACTTTTTTCATGGAAAATATGAAAAATTATTATCCACATGTTGAGTTTTAGAGGTGTTTGGGGTGTTATAAAGGGGGTCGAAATTTTCATTATTTTTGCGATAGGATACACCGTTTTTGAGATATAAGCAAAAGAAAAGAAAAGAAAATACAGTACTATTTTTGCACCAGAAGTCGAGGTGTCGGTGTGAATTTTAGTTCTTGACAACTAATTTTATTCCACACCTATTTAATCGCGATTAAAAATAGTCAGATTTAGTTAGACAACCAAAATTTTAGGTTGAATAGAATAATGAAATTGACAACAACAGAATAGCAAAATTACCATTTTCACTAAACTAATAATTCAGTGCAATCTTAGTGCTGTCAAACTAAAAATTGTTAAGTTGTGTCACTTTAGTCAATTTCAGAACAGGAAATCGTCGTTTGACAGGAATAAACTAAATTTTGGTGATTTTTAGTCTAGTTTAGAGAATTTTGTGACAACAAAATCGGCACCAATAACACTTTTTTTAGATCTGTAAGATACAGGGCGCGAATACGCCGAGATCCGATGACTAACTGTCACAGAACTGTAGAAACCTCTAAGGTCTATACAAAGTACTCTTTGCTCTAAGGTTGGTGTGTGTGATATAGGGGCAGGAAGATAAAATCAAATTCAGTTTCATTTATTCATATAATATAATCTTACAATAATAAAATTCAGGGAAACAGTATCATACATGAATAAATACAATGCTAATAATAAACAATGAACTTTCTTTCTGCATTTTAAGTTAATAAAATCTGTTTTATTGCGAAAGAAAGTATAAACGAACTTTAACAATGTTATTACCGACACGTGACCATATCGATCGTAGATTGTTAATGATAGGAATGATTTGAATGAATCATTTAACATCAATGATTATAATTTTATTTGCAACTCGCAACCGTAAAGTTACCATGGCGTAACAATATGTAGAGTCGGGCACCGCTCATTACATGAAAATATTCTCTACAAATGATAAGTGAATGTGTCGCCGGTGCCTGTCGCCGGCTGTAAGACTTAACTTTCTAGTGAAGGCATCAATAATGTCTCAACGACAACGCAAAGTGAAGCATCACGCGTGTACTCGAAACTCGCACGTTCAAACATTACACAAAATAACTTCGTACCACTAATTCCGCCTAAACTAAATCTAAACGTATCTAGAAAATATTTTAATTTACCGTAGAGTAACTCGGAAACCGGCCTCTCCAAATATAATTAATTACAGTTAATTTCAACTGGCTCATTTATGAATCAAAATCATTATATACATATAACAGTATTTTAAAAGGATGTTAGAATATCTCGTAAAAATTATTATTGTAGAATTGTTTTAACCAAATTATTGCATGACATAAAACTGGGCTCGGTAAAACAAAATTGTTCAGTCGACATGCATAGATTCTATCTTCCACAATTTTTTTGCAAACAAAAAGAATGTGAATCTCATAATTATTGATAAACAACATAATAAAAAAAAATGTTAAAGATTTTACACTAATCACTAATTTCAAATGTAATTTTTCGAATATTAATTTTTAATAAATTTAATAATCTGGTGTCGTCGTATTCCACTATGTACATAATACGTATATTACATGTCGTATGCACCTAGTGGCGATATAGATCCCTAAAGACGTCTTAATTCCACACCCAAATATAGTTTTTTATACGAAAACGTACAAACTGACTGAAGAGCCCAGTTGTTCCATGGTTGGGCCAATTGTTTGCTGGTCGGGTGTGATATTGGGACGTTTGTAAGCACCTTATGACACACTACTCTTGGTCGCTCTAACTCAGTGACAACAGCAAGTTCTATTCTCAAGTACACCAAGTATTTTACAATATTACTTTATCTAATTTTAGATACACATAGGGATGTAACGAGTAAAGCGAATTAACAGAGTACTTGCATACATATACGACAAACATTTCTTTGTTAACTACAATGAAAATAAAAGGAAACGTCTTTATAAATAACTAGCTAATGGATGATAGAAATACTTGCATAAAAATAAATGACATCTTGCCCGCAACTCGTTACAG
The DNA here is from genome assembly GCA_949987655.1 of Polymixis flavicincta. NCBI lineage: Eukaryota > Metazoa > Arthropoda > Insecta > Lepidoptera > Noctuidae > Polymixis > Polymixis flavicincta. The sequence goes on from OX465190.1 coordinate 6,416,189, forward strand.
CCCTACACAATAGGTACATGATTGCTGAACGTTTAATATTCGATTATTAATCGCGTTAACATATTAATGTTTAAGTGACCGCTTTAAACAAGTTAATATTGATCGCAAGCGACAATTTCCATGATATCTATATAACTCTCATTCACGATTAAAAAATAAAGCACTTTGTTGTAATGAGAGCTATTTAGGAATCAAATATATTAATATAATTTGTACAGGCTAACAATATTTTATTAGACGTATCGGCCTGACGGCTAAACTACGCGTTTTTTTTTTTGTTATATTCATTTATACTCTATGCACTTCCGACCGTCTGTCGTAATACTTTTTTTTTACAGGGGACGCAAAGGAAACACTATAACGTTAGGCCTCGGCGTATAGAAAAATAACCCGCACTTTGAGTAGAAAACTTAGGCTAGTTCATAAGTCCTACGCGAAGCCGGCAGGGGGCGGTCGTGAGCGCATAGAGGTGCGACACGGCGGGACTGCGGCCCGCCTCCTGCGCACGCGGCGTGACGACACTTGTGTGACGGCACTTGTGGGCTTGCTAACTAATGAAGTGATAATACGTACGTTTCTTATTTTAATCACCTAATGAGAGAGTAGTATGAGAAATGAACCGTGTGGCATTGGACGGTACCACGTCGCGTCAAACGATTCAATTCCAAATTTGAATAATAACTGTTTCTATTTAATTGGTGCCTATGCACATTAAGGTCATATTATCACTTCATTTGCTCGCCACGCTGGCTACTAGCGCCGTACGCACGCCGCCTACATGCCGTACCCGTGGTAGGGCGCCGGCGAGGGCGCCTGCGCCGCGTACGCGTAAGGGGACGCCTGTGCGGCCACGCCTGCGTACGGCATTGATGGGCCTGTGGGACGAGAGATACGGGTTACGAATGTTTTTGGTCAATATTAAATGTGGTTAGCAAATTAAAGCTGTCAGCTGATATCATGATAATAAGGAACTTTGCACTAGCGTCATGTAGACGTATTTATATCGACACAAACATCGCGTGCTTGCAGCACAGTTTGACGAACACTTATTCCAGGTAGGCAATTTTTCGAAAAACTTATAATATGCCTAGCCTGTTCCCAACTAAGTTGGAGTCGGCATCTAATCTAACCGGTTGCAGCTGAATATTGGTATCTTACATGAAGCAACTTGGACCTCCAAAACCCAGGTACTGGGTAATACGGCCCTTTGGTAAGATTGACGAATGACAGCCGGAACCAACAGCCTAACGTGCTTCCCATGGCACGGACGGATCTTGGTATCTAAAGATGGTAAACACATCCCGAGAAAGTAGTAAATACTATTCACGACGCGCGACACATAAAAGAAATAATTTTCGACATAATAATATAGCTTTGCGGAATTACATCTATGGTACAGTACCCGGCGATAAATATTGCACATCGACCTTTGGAAAGAGACAATCGGCTAATTTCGGCTTTGTAGAGCGCCGAAATTAGCCGATTGTCTCTTTCCAAAGGTCGATGCGCAATATTTATCGCCGGGTACTGTAGTCATATTTTTCATTACGCTTTTATTGGGAGCACTATATTTTTAATTACGGTGCATTATTGACCAAAGCTTGTGCACAATAGGGTAGTATATAAAGAAGTTAGTTTACCAGGAGAGGACATACCAGCAGTGAGCATGAGTTGTGGTTCCATAATCATGGCAGGCTTGGCTTCGTGTTCTGCGCTCTCCGTGCTGCGCTTAGCGTCCGCCTCTTCTAGTTTTTCTACCTTTGTTGTTAGCTCGCGGACAGTCTGGAACGAGAAACGAATGTTATTGTACGTGCATCTATTTATTTTTTCCTTGATGTAACATCTGGTAATATGCTGAAACACTAGTCTTCAAGAAAATCAACGCATTCTTGACCACTGTATCAATTTGGAAACACTTAATAAATGAGGATAGGAAAAAGAAGTTTTGACAACTGTCAAAACTTCTTTCTAAAGATGACAGTAATTAAAGTTAAGATGTAGCAGTAATGAAAATTAAGTAAAGATGACAGTAAAAATAAACAATCATATGAATATGCTGAAAATGAACTGTTGTTGCAGTAGGAAGGGTGTCTTTAGGTTCTATCTTTTTGTCCCTTTTTGTATGTCACTAGGACAAAAACACTGTTAGACTGAAATAATATAGAAGTATCAGTAGGCATACCTGGATAAGGAAGGGCATGGCGAAGTCCATGATGTTATGTCTCCACGCAAGTTCAATGACGACGTCAGGTTTCAGCAAGTCGTAACACTGAAAAAAGAAAATGATTTTATTACTATATGTCTTCTCAATTTGTGCATAAATTCAGCAGTAAATTGAATTATACCGGTTGGCAGGGACATTGATGAACAATCTGTTACTATTGGGAATGGAACCCAACACACGAACTTCGCGCTACCTGCACGGGCAGGCGTCGGGATCAACGCGTCATCAGCACGCCGAGGCGCAGTGCGGTGGCGACATGGCTCTGCCCAACGAGCACTCGCTTGCACGGACTCCACCGCGACGGACGAATCCCCTCTCTAACCTTATTTTTTAATTGTTTGCCCGGGAAAGTTTCCTATTGTTAGTTAACACGGCATTAAACCATTACCTATCTATTTAGATAGGTAATGGTTTAATGCCATATATGTATTTACAGTCCACTCTTTTATTTGCTCCACGCGCTGACAGTTACCACGGTTTCAGTTCAATTTGCGGGTCAATGTCTCTGCCACCTTATATGAATAAATAAATAAATGTAAACGGTTTGTGCAATGTGATTTCTTCGGTTGATGTCACATTTTGTTGCATCAATCTAAATAACCAAGTCATCGTTCACAATGCCCCAGGCGAGAAGACGTTTTTAATATTTTATTAATTATTGAGTTTGTATGTCAAATTCACATGCAATGCCTGACATGGGTGAACGACGCTTAACATGATATGTCTGTCTGAACTTGAACAGATTTCTTTACCTGATAAAGGCAGGCGGAGAAGCACTCGTAGTTGTCTCGCTCGAGGAACCAGTTAAGCAACTCCTCAGCCACCTCGGCGGAGCGCGACTCGGAAGCGTACTCCATGGCGTCCGCGTATAGAGCGTCCTTTTTGCAAAGCTCCACGCTCTGCTTCCATCTGTTGTTGCCTGTGTGACACAAAATATCGGATCTTAAGTGTCCTTACAATAAAGATAAAATTTATTTATTCAAATTAGGTTGAGAATTAGCTAAACGCCTGCCCTTCACCTTGACCTTACCTTGCCTTTGACCTTGCTTTAGATGGGAAGAAGTGGCGCAACGAAAATAAATAGCTTTAAAGTGCTAAGGTAAAAAAATTCTACAGTCCACATGGACAAAAGCTAATTATTATTTTGGAATCATTTATTTTGGTCACAACGATTATTTGAAGTTTCACTGAAGTGACAAGACAATAATTAAATCTGCTTACCTTTGTATAGATAAGCGGCGATCCTTCGGAACTCGGTGAGTTCATGTTTTTCTAGCTGCTGCGCAAGCGCGATCGTGTCGAAGTTGTCGAACGCGTCTATCGATGTTCGTAGACCCTGTATCACAAACGGGTGCATTAGAAGTTGTGTGGGACAGACAAAAAGATGGTATCTTTCAAGGTATTTAAGTAATTATTTACTTGTTTCACATATTATAGCAGCACTATGCTTAAATAGTTTATGCCATACGACTCAGATTATAAAACAAAGGCAGATAGACCGCGCAGAACACCAGAGTGAAGCCAAAAAACCAAATACTAAAGCGTCGCATTGTATAAAATGCGAGGCTTTAGTATTTGTTTTTTTGACTTGTTTTATAATCTGAGCCATACACATACTAATTGGTAAACGATAGTAGCAAATATCGCGTTAATTTAGTGATGCGTACAAAACTTTGTTCAGGATGGTAAAAAAAACCTGTGACAACATAGTAAGTTTTCCTCCTGTAGAACTTTGGTATTTTCCTATAATCGTACAGTATGGGGTCGCATTCTAGCGAGTTGCTTAGATAATTCGCACTGGTTGTACATCTATTTTAGGAGTGCATGCAAACAAAAATGCCATAATATCCACCATACCTGATAATCCTCCTCATCAATGAGCAAGGAGTTGAGTGCCTCATTAACAGCCTTGTTGTTCAAGCTCTGCACGGAGCGCAGGTAGGCCTTCACCAGCTGCAGATGACCAGCCTTCGTGAAGAAAGTGACAGAGCGCGTGTGGTCCATTCGGGGCGCTAGCACGAGGAGTAGGTCGTTGAGGAGAAGTGGCTTGAAGTCGAGGTAGAACTGGATGGCTTTGTAGTACAGTTCCATGTTTGCGACCTGTGGAATGGCGGGTGTGGTATAATTGATCTGAGGAGTAATAGGTTGAAGAATTCAGTTGTTTTATGAGTGATCTGAAATTAAAAGTGTGTTAGTTCTTATAAGAGTGTGTAAAAAATGCATACTATACTCGTCTTTGTGGTCAGAAATGTTGTAGAGAACATTCATGTCTTATTGGTTAACAGATATTATTATTAAACAAATTGGTGTCGCTATCTTTCGATCATATTCAGGATTTAGCTAAAACATCGCAAGTTTGAGTTTTTTTGGCTGTCATCTATTTCACCATATGATGTAAAGGTAAAGAAACCTTGACTCCTTCCTCATTTTACGATTACGTCGGATAATTCACCACTATCAAAATCACAGTGATCTTTATTATCGTTACAATAAGGCTGTTGTTGGGTTGCTGCTGTTAGAGGTAGAATAACTGCGAAGGGATTCAAGATGTTACTAAATTATTACATCATAAACAGTAATAGAAAGTTGTGGAGGCCAGATACGCAATCGCTCCACGTAAATAAATATTGACTGGAACTGAAATACAGACTAGAAATCGACTCAAGTTAGACAGATTTTTAGGCAAACATAGAACACAGAAAAAAAAAAGAAAAAATAGTTTATATCTTGATGTTTTCGCAACATCCTGAATTTGATTATTACTAATTATTATTACAATATGAAAGGTAGAAGTGGGGGTGCTTGAGGGAGGCCTATATCCAACCGTCATATTACGGCTGAAATGATGATGATAAACATGAACTATCAGATTCCAATATCTTCGAAAATTTACGTGCCTTAAAATTTCTCTCACCAATCAGCGTTAGGTATGAACGGTGCTATTTACCTTAGTGACGATGTCCTTGAAGTGTCCTTCGCGCCATGCTTCGGTGGGGTGTTGCATCATAGTCAGGGCTGCGTTATCGTATTCCTCATATTTGTCGTACAGGAATACCAGTTCAGACCATAGGTGGGCTTGTTCGGCTGCGCGTAGGACCTAGAATATATTTACAAAATTATTTTAAACTGTAGGACTTGTTTTTTTTTTTCAATGTATCGCAGCCATTATAGAAAGCCGCTCTTTCAAGAGATGGAAATTAATGACATTAAGGGTGAGTTTTGCTTACCATAGTGTAAGCCATTAGCTGCCACTGAATGTAAAAGGTGCAGCTTTCCCTGTCTCTAATTGTGTGGGCTGGTTGCAATAACCACCAACAGTCACCCTAGCCTACGCTCGCATATATCGTATCGTATCGTATCCTGCAGGTGGACCATCCACTTGAATGAGTACTTACTAAGACAACATAGATAACTAAACTCGCTCACCTTAGGAATATTAACGCGTGACCAGAACAGTTCGAGATGCTCCCTCATCTTGGCCGGCTTGTACTTGGAGTACAGGATGGCCAGCTCCGTGAACATGCCCATGTGCGCGCGCTCCAGGCCGAGGGCCGCTTCCAGTAGGCTGATGAGCTCGTCGAAGTGGCCGCGGTCCTGTGGACGTATGGAGATAATTTTAGTTATTGTTACTGAGGGAAATTGTAAAAGTTATATTGCAATCGGACACTGAAGGCTAAATAATATTCAATAGCAGACATTATATTATTATATTTCTCTCTGTTTTGTGTGGGTGACAACAATCAATAATATTTTTTTTTAGTTTCTGGGAAAAGTACAGGTTGCCAGCAATCGATACCCAACTTGACCATGGCTTCAGTTCATAATTCTGAAACACCGCTTCGAAATTTTGACGAAAAATTCAGATCTCAAATCACGTGCTGAATGGTAGCGTCGATGCGGGATAGTAGATGTCTTAGAATTTTTGGTTCTAGGACATGCCGACATGCGCTTCCTAACGCTGTTTTCCTTCACCATTTTGAGAGCAGTGGTGATGAGATAATTTACACAAAGTACAGCGCCTCTCAGGGTTTGAACCTACGATCTACAACTATCCGTTTGCACAGAGCCAATACTGCTTTGTGCTCACAAAAAAAACGCACGAATATATTCCAACAGCGCCCGTCAGTCAGCGTTAATCAATTGCCAAAAGATCCTTGTAGCATTGTTTTCGCTTATCACCTTTCTACGAGAGACCCTTGTTTATATGATCAGTTCGGTCACCTGGTAGTAATTAATGAGGTCCTCTAGCTCGTCGGCGTGCACCACGATGTGCAGGCCACACATCTGCGCCAGCCGGAACTCGCCCGCATCCACGCACGCGAAGCACACTTCCTTCCACGTGCGCGTCGAGTTGGCCTTGCGCGCGCTGTCCACGGCACCTAAGGATATAAACAGTGAATACTGAACTTCTTTATGTAAACTTTACTACATTGATACATGAATGTTTCACTTAAAAATACGCTGTATGTACTTATCACTTGTAATTCTCATGTGAAACACTAAGGGCGAATTTTACCAGAAAAGCAGTGGCCCTAATGTGAGTTTCTTTTAAACATCTCGGCGATCCGATTGGCCCCTCACCAATTCAGGGCTAATTGGAGCGCCAAATGCGGTCGATCCGTAAAGTCCAAATGGTTAAAAGAATCTTACACTAAGGCCCGCTGGCCTTCTCGCTGTGTTTTGGGTGGGTTGTCTTTTATAATTTCTATCTATTCAAATTAGACTGAGATACAGCACTATTTGAAAGTCGGTTTCAAAAAGTGTTGATACTCAATCTCGTTTGAACAAATGGATTATGATTTTGACTATAAAATTCTTATTGACCGTAGCCTTTCTCAAATACATTGAACCCTGAACTCATAACAGTTATTCGACGACGCACGACGGACAGAATGAGAGTCTAAAAGAGAGTCCCATCATCATCTTCAAGTTATACGCCCTTCCTTCAACAACCAAAATAATATAAACATACTACAAGCTACACAGCTTCAAAATTGGTTTCCAATTTGGTATACAAAACAAAATAGCCATAACTCACCTTGGAATTCCTTCAAATACACAAGTGTGATAGCCAAGCGAGCAAAGTTGCTGACATTATTATATAACAGTTTAGCAGCGTTGTACATCTTGTCGTCGAAGCATCGGTCGCCGATCTTCTGGATGTCGGCGTGGTTGGGGCCCGATATGAACTCCTCCAAGTCGGCTAGTCGGCCGGTGCGCGCGTATGCGTAGATCAGTTCCGATTCTATGTAGGACTCGCGTGCCTTCTTGCGGGCCATCTGTTGAGAAAAATAGGGTTGAAGCTTTGTTTTGAATTTAGACAGTCTATTACAAGACGCGATCTAGTTATAGTTCTAGCCAGTTTTGCATTTCCATTTTTATTTCGATTTCGGTAAAGTTCGTAACACAAAAACTTATATTCTTCCAGTCAATCAACTTGGCTATGGATGAAAGACGATTCAGCGTGCGTTTATACTTCACAGCGGTCGCTCATCATCGTCATTCTGCTCTTAACAATTTATTATGTGCACAGCTAAAGTGTGGAACTCTGTGCCAGCATCTATGTTCTTTACCACATTTAACCCGTATGCCTTCAAAGCAAGGGTGAAGAGACATCTTCTGGGTACACTCGTTCCATAATAGGCCGCATCCATCGCTTTCAATTAGGCATGATGGAGGTCAAGAGCAGAGGAAGTCAGCAATAAAAAAAATGTGTGTCTGTCTACATACCTGCAAATACCGCACGAGGTCATCCCAAGACTCCCTAGTAGTGGCTGTGGCGACAACATCCATGTATGCCGAAGGATCATCAGCCTTGATGTAGGAGTCAATGGCTTCCTTGACCAGTCCCTGTTGGAGCTGAGCCTTGGCGAGCTGTGACCACACTCCTGGCTCGTTGCAGCGCTCGGCGAACTCGTAGGCGCGTTCCAGGTCTTTTACTTGTTCAATCAACACCTGGGGATAATAAATACCAGAACATAAAAAAATGGTGGGGAACTAAAACATCCTTTTTTTATACTTTACTTTAGAAAGTAGCAGTGCCTCCGATTTCTTCAAGAAAAATGTGTCCGTTAATGTTTTCTACAATAAAAGTAGCCTAAATTACTCCTTATCCTCAGATATCTGAAAATGCCGTCAAAATCAGTCCAGCCTTTTCGGAGATTATCCAAAACAAACACGACAAAAAAAAAGTTTTCTTTTTATTATGGATACAGGGTAGGAGGGAATCTTTTCTCAACTGGATACGGTCGGTAGCATAGGACACATTACAAATAGTATACCTATTTAGAACCCAGTTTTGCAATTCGATAGTAGGACGAAACTTAAAGTATATACAATGCTAGTACACATTATTATAATTAACAACCTCAGTTGTGGTAGTAAAGTAATTTTTGGTACAATTCACAATATGTTTTTTTTTTTATTTTCATGGGATTTGATGTATAATGGCAATCCACTCAACAGTTATGACAAAATGTAGTTCAGACTGAACCATTCCATTTTTGAGCTGAAACATTATAACTTGCCAGGCATTTGATATTCTTACCTGAATAGCAGAGGTGTTGACATCAAACTTCTTGAAGATGGCGAAAGCCTCTTCATACAGTTCATTATTGATCGCAATGTTAGCGATGTCGGGAGCGTCGTAGTTGTCCAGACGGTTGATGTACTCCATCACGCGGCTACGGTCCGCCTTTATTGCTGTAAACATAAGTTTCAAAGTTGAGTGGCAATGTTAAGAGTTTCATGTTATCTATTCTAGGTTTCTCTGAGAATATGCATTGCTTTTTATTGTGGGGCTGTACCTAGATTTTGTTAGGAGAACAGATTGTTGTAATAATTGACTTCCATCATCAATATGAATTTCTACTGATTTAGCCGTAGCAGATAAATATTTTAAGCAGTATATATTCGTGATACTAATCTGGGGAAGCCACAGATCACGAAATCGGCGATAGCGACTAGATACCCCTCCTTAAGCAGTAATATTCGTGTCTAAATTAGCGCACGCTAGCTGCTGTCATAGGGCATTGTTAGAATCGTCAGGGGCCGTCAGTTTCTGGTGGTGACGATCAGAAGACTTACTCTCTAAGACCCATCCGAAAGTAGTGCGATACTTAGAAATTAACCCTTCTCCCGATTAATTAACTATTTCGGAAGGGGCAAAACAATTCGGGAGTAAAGACAATTGTCAAATCGTGTTGTCATAAATTTATTGTTCGATTCATCTTATGTCCGTAAGTGATACAGAGTAGGAAACGCCCGAATCTTCGGCCGATACGACTTCGTACTGGTTTGTACAAAACTAGCTTTTGCCAGCGGCTTCGCCCGCGTTAGCCAATTTAAACAAAACAACAAATTATACACCTAAATCACTGTCTATTGGTGAAAATCGCATAAAAATCGGTTCAGTACTTTTTGAGTTTATCGCGAACAGACAGACAGACGCGGCGGGGGACTTAGTTCTATAATATGTAGCGAAGTGCTGACAGTAACATCTCTAGCAAGCAGTTTCCTATCTTAATGGCCCTGACGTCATCTAATTTCAGTATTGGATCACTTGTTGCTTACCAGTAAGAATAAGCAAGTTCTGCAGGTTCCTGTGGTCGGAGAACACCGAGTTGTCGAGCACGATCTTCTCTAGCAACTCAATCAGCTCGTTGGGCAGATCGGCGGTCATGAACGCCTTCACTGTCACGGAGATGTCTTCAGGGTCTTGGGTTTCTGAGAGAGCTGTTTGGACCACCTGGAATTTACATCAGGTGACTTAGTTAAAGGTTTCGAAGAATTGGGTAACTATTGTGTTCAGAAATGCGGTAAAACTAATACTGCGTTTTCCAAGTGCTCAGGAACGCTTTGCCGTATTCTTTAAATCTGTTACTGATCGTAGATTTCCTGAACAGGCTTGATAGTTATCTAAACCAATGTATCATTATAGAGTAACTAAAAGGTCTTTATTTATTTACAAATACTAGTCTATACTATAGTTTCGATAACAGCAACAGATATAAGATACATTGAAAAAGAGTACAACAGCCTATAATGCTTGTACAGCTGGGTTTTATCTCTGTAGCATAACCAGACTATCACGTTCCCACTGCTGGGACACCGGCCATCTCTCTGTGAGAGAGAGTGGGCCGTAATCCACCACGCGGACCCAGTGCGGGTTGTTAGATGTTACATATCTTCGAATTTTTGGTTCTAGGACATGGCCGGTTTCTTTCACCGTTTTGAGAGCAGTGGTGCTGAAATAATTTATACAAAGTAAAGCGCCTGTTTGGGTTCGAACCTACAACTAGTAAGTCGCGGACGTTGCCAGCTGGCTCTGTGAGAGGGATTTTTCTTTTTATGACAGATCGATGTTCAAAAGCCTGGCGTAGTGTCTCCGCCAGCCCCTCACCTGGTCGATGAGCTGCCTCTTGAAGGGGTTGGCCTCAGCCAGCACCTCCAGCCACAGGTCGGCGTCGCGGCGCCGCACCAGGTAGCGCGCCTGCGTCTTGAACAGCGAGTTGTCGTTGCACACGGCGATGAGCTCGCGGTCGCACTGGCCGCGCTCGTAGGCCACGCACGCCAGGTGCGGGTCGCGCTTCTCGCAGTAGCGCCCCACCACGCGCGAGTCGTACCTGTGCCGCGGGTAGGAAGCTTAAGGGTTGCTCGAATACTGGGTCGACAAATACCCATCACGAAGCCGTCATCTACGTATTTTTACTGTGACAAATCGCACGCAATGCTTTTGTGTGTATGCTCGGTACAGGGATCGTGAACAGATTTTAAGTTTTGGATACTTAAAAAACTTATTTCGTCAAAAAATTGTTATAATATTGAACTTCATTATACTTGTAACCAGAATGTTCCCAAGTATGGTACAGTACAAAACAATAATAATAATAACAGGAAGCACATGTGACTTTCGTCTCTTGATAAGTATGCTGTAGAGCGAAAACAAAACTCCCGTGACTTTTACAACAATTATATTATTGATCGTCTTTAATTGCTTCATGCTTATGTAATTGTTACAAGTACAATTACCATGTTATGCACAATTAGGTTACGTAAAACTCACTATGGTTTTGTAACCATGTGAAAAAATATAAATATTTAAAGACAGTCAGGAATAAAAAATACGTAATGCTGAAATTTATAGACAATATGTAGGTACAGTAATACTCAATAAATATTTTATGATTTTTTTAGTCATATCACTCAATAGGGTATTTTCCAATTTGATAAAAGCTATTTTAATTTGAAGATTGGGACGATATATTTAACAGAAAAATAAAAATAAATTTATGAAATCCATATTCTCCATTAAAAACGATTAAAATCAAATTTATTTTCCGTTGTTTTGATTTTTATTTTTGACATCGTGACGTCAGCTTTGTGTAAACAGCACCAGTACAAATACTTAGTTTGGTGCAGTTTTAGAAGTATTTGTGCACAAAGGCACCGGACACCAGTGATTTCACTTTCTATCCATAAAAAATCCTGTTAATTATAAACACGACACTCACTTTTTTACTTATTAACTACTTTAGTTTACACAAAGTTGACGTCACGTGATAAAAAGTCATCGTAAGGAGCGTTTTGGCGGTAAATTCAAAACAACGAAAAATAAATTTGGTTTAAATCGTTTTTAATCGAGAAAATGGATTTAAATCAATTTACTTTTATTTTTCTGTTACATATTTCATCCCAATCTTCAAATTAGAATAGTTTTTAATAAATTGGAAAATACCCTATTCTCAAACTGTGGCAAATAAGAGTAAAAGCATCAATAATACTAATTTGCTATATGACTCACCATTGGTTTTCTTTGAGGAACCTCTCAGGGTTATTGTTGGAGTCAATATAAATCTTAGCGAGCGCGTTGTGTGTAGCGGGCTCCGTGCTGCCCTCGTGCACGCGAGTCTCCAACCATGGGAGAAGTAGCTTCAGCCTGGGGAAAGAAAAAAACTGGTAGTATATTGTCTTGAATTTTGGAAAAGGGGCTTGTGGCTAAATAGTAGCAACCACACGGATCGATCGTTTAGGATAAGCTTCGTTAGCCGCAGCTGGCCGTGGATGGGTGACGATCTTTACATACCAAGACCGTAACTAGCAAAGTACGTTAAGTTGTTGGTCCATGCTATCATTCGTGGACTTTGACAGTCGTTACGGGTCGTCAGAAGCCCGACAGTCTGAAAACCAGTCTTACCAAAAACCGTACCGTACCGTCAGGGTTGTGGAGGTCAGATAAGCAGTTGGTCCATGTAAGATACCTGTATTCGGTTGCATCCGGTTAGACTGGAAGTCGACCCCGATATAATTTGGAAAAGGCTAGGTAGATGATGACTTTGTAATAAACAATATCAACTATATCAAAATATCTTTGCAATAAAGTTGATATTGTTTATTACAAAGTCATCATCATCATCAAAGAACAAAGTTGATATTGTAAAGTAACAATTCCTAACGATAGCCGAGCATGAATTTGGCAGAACTCTATTAGTCTTAAAAAACATAGGGTCAACTTCAAAACAATTCATTACAGGAATATAATCATAGTTTCAAATGAATTACCTATTCCTCTTCTCGACCTCAGCCACCAGCTCGTCGGTAGAGAACTGTCCTCGCACCACCAGAATGAGGTTCTTGATGATGTCTTCTGTACAGTCCACATCCAATAGACCTCCCACTACGACAGGCAGACGGGATGGGTTCACCTGTTACACGAAAAAAGTATTTTTTAAACAATCCATAGAATTCGTGGGGTTCATTTTTTTCTTCCGAAAAAGGTAAAATTTTAGACTTATAAATAAAGGTTGTCAAGGCTTCCCAAAACCTCTTAAATTAGGGGAAACCTCATTCTTAAGAAGGTTCGCTTTAGTCTCAATCTGTCCAAACTACCTCTAATTTTTCATTCATTTGTGACAAATTTTTGATGTTGCTGAGATGTGATGTGATTTCGAATAGATTTTGAACGTTTTTGACCTTAGAATTGAGCTTCAGGTAACTTAGCAAGTTAATGTATTCATTCAATATCATTGCGAAAATCCGTCCGAGTTTTGTCGTAACTAATCCAAAGGCCCTAGACTTATTTATTTTCTGGAGCCAATCTAAATTCTATTTTGGTCTGCAATATTCTGAATAAACTGTCAAAAAACTCACCTTTTGCACATAGATCTCGATGTACTTCTGCAGACTGTTCCTGTAGAGGTACAGCACCAGGTCGTGCACGAAGTCGAATCGGTCGCATACAATGATGAGAGGCAGCTGGTCGGGCAGCTTGGCTTCCTTGAGGAAGTTCTTCACACGTTCTGCATTGTAGCAGTTTGATTCGCGGCAGATGCGTTCGACCTCCTTGATTTGACCGGTCTTGCAGGCCGCCTGGGGAGAAAGAGTGGTGGAAAATACAGTTACAAGTGAATATTACGTCAGGCTTTGTATGTCTGAGGATTTTGTTGGGTTATACAACGTGTAACGGAAAGGGTATATACATACCAATGCTTGTTAGGATGATTTCAAACGATATTGGAAGGGTTTTTTAATCCTACCTCTATATGTTCGGAGGTTATGAGAATTTTTAACACAATGATACCAGAAACAGAACTTTTCGAATTGAAATAAACACATCTCTCGGAAGAGATTTATCGTGATATTGACGAGTAACGTGGAAAGTTATTGACCTACGTAGTGTGGTGACGTTTGTTATGATTTGAATTTAAGAAACATGAAACCAAAAATTTGGTATCAATTCTTAGAGTATTATATTTTGAGCTGAAACGATGTATAATTATTCTATACCAGCTGTTTTCTTAAGTGCTTAAGGATAGCAATAGGGTTTCTGTTACACCCTGTATAGTCACACTGGGGGCGTGAGTTTCTTTTAACCAGCTCGACTTTACGCATCGACCGCGTTCGGCGCTCCGATTGTCTCCGGATTGGTGAAGGGCCAGTGGAATCAAAGAAGACCAGTGTACCTAGTGTGAGCTCACACTAGGTACACTGGTCATCTTCGATTCCTACTCCCAGTAATTTCGGGCAAATATCACCAATGAAACTGAACACTAACAGCACATAAGAACCGCGTTCAAGAGCTGTCAATGTCAGTATTCATTAGCAATAATGCTGTTGACTGCTCTTAAACGCGTTTATGATGTCTTGATCGGGTTTAGTTTAATTGGTGAAATTCGCCATAAGTCGCGCCGCTAATAATTATATTTATTGTGTTTCGTGATGAAAGCAACAAAGTGATGACATGTTACTCAAGGTATTCAAATGGCTATTCGATTTTTTTTTTAAATTAAGAAAATAATGACCAAATTACCTGAATATACTTGAAGTGCACTTCCGGATCCTGGCTAAAGTTGACAATCGATCCCAAGAAGTAGAACAATCCCTCATAAGTCTTGAAGCTCTCTAACAGTTCTATCAAAGACTTGGTTGTCAACTGTTCATGGTACTTGGTGGCTATTTGCACGCAAATCTGTAGGTTCTGACGAATGTTGGCTTGAAGCATCGCCTTTAGGCATTCGAGGGAATCTTCGACTGATAGGCTGCCGAAGTAGGTGACTAGCCAATCAGCGGGCAGGAGGTGTGTGTGAACCTGTGGGTGAAATGCTTTTAGTTAGTATTATAAACATAATAGGGTTTTGAAAGCGGTGGTGGCCAAGTGGTAACGGCCGCGACTTACGAGTTGTAGGTCGTGAGTTCGAACCCAGCCAGGCGCTTTACTTTGTGTAAATTATTTCATCACCACTGCTTTCAAAACGGTGAAGGAAAACATCGCGAGGAAACCGGCATGTCCTAGAACCAAAAATTCGAAGACATGTGACATCTACCAACCCGCACTGGGCCCGCGTGGTGGATTACGGCCCAATCCCTCTCACTGAGAGGAGGCCTGTGTCCCTGTAGTGGGAACATTATAGGCTGATGATGATGATGATGAGGGTTTTGAAATGTTTTTGGATAGTGTTATGTACATAATGGGGTTTATTTCTAAACGTTGATTAAAGTTAAGAGATGTTTAAATGTCAAAAATATATGGTTAAATAATCGCTAATCATTACTTCAGATCGTTTATAAATAAAGGGGAAATACTTGTGAGTTTACTTAAGACTTTCGTCAGTTCGGCCAGGATTTGGTTGAATGACTAATTTGGTAGGAAAAGTATTCTGACGATCGAGACGGTCATTAGATTCTTTTAACTGTTTTTTGTTAACCAGACAGTAAATTGTCTACAGGTATTTTTCAAGGTATAAGAAAACTATGAGCGACTACGCCGGACTCTTAACTTGTCATTCCAGGATGTAGCATGAAAACAATCATTCAGTAAAATGGTGATCTATTAACTGACTCCAAGGATCCTGGTTACAATGTCCATTTTATAATAATTAAGGCCTAATTTTTTAGTGGCTCGAAGAAAACTCTCGGATATTTAGTTACGTACCACAGCCCTCTTGATATCATAGAGGTCGGTGTAGTGCTCCAACGCCCGCTGCAGCAGGCCCGCCTTCTCGCACAGCTGCGCCACGTGCGCGCGGTCGTAGTGCGTGAACATGGCGTTGCCCAGGATAGCGTCCGCCACTTGCGGGGCGGACATCAGGTTCATTTCCAATAACCTGCAGAGAAAATATCAGTTCAAGTACTTATTTGTTTGTGTTAAGAAATACTATACCCCAATACTAGGACCCCTTCTATATTGTTTTGTGTATTCACCAGATAATAAACTCCGAATTAATAACTTGAAACGATTACTCAGAAAGCTATAATGTGCTTAAATAATTAATAGACCAATCAAGGCGTTATAAATAATTGTATTTTTGTTATCAAATGAGCCCATCCAGGACAGACTACAAACGATTTTGAATAACAGTAAGAAACAAGCGTATCTGAGGAAGTTTTAACATCCGCCCAATCGAACCAATACGCGCCTGAGGTGGTATGGCCATGTAATGATAAGGTCCATTAACACATGACTAAGCAAGTCTTCTACATGAATTCCGGTCCAAAGAAGCAAGGTAGACCCCTTCTAACTCGGATGTCTATAGTGTACAACACCCTGAAGCAAGCCTAAATAAATAACTCGACCACCCAGAACCGAAACATCTGCCGAAGAATAACGAGGAGACCCGACTTCAAATGAAATGGGATAACGCTATGCTTTCGTTGTCTACAGATGTCCTCACCTGGTCTGCAGCGGCCCTTCCTCCGGACGGTTGTTCTTGAGCGCGTCCAACAAGAAGGCAGTGCACTGCTGCACCATGTTCTGTTCCATGAACACGTCCACTATCTGGTTGATGTCTGCCAGAGGAGGTTCTTCGGCAACCAACATGCCAGCGAAGCCGGCGCCTTGTTCAGGGTTGGTGCGCATTACGGAGCGTAGGAGGTAGATGTAATCGGGGGTGTAGCCGACCTGCGAAAGTGAGAGATGAAGGTGACATTAGTTGTATAAATAAACAAAATATTTAGAGTGTAAGTACGTAATTGTTTTTGGTTGAACAGCACTACAACAAAGCAAAAAAAAAAAAGCGGTAATCACTTTACTGAAAATTGCTTTTTTAGATGACGATTTGGCGTTGAAAAGACTTGCGAGTTTTTTACAAACTAATCTACAAATAAGTGGTGTGATGGATACGACCTACATCTAATTGACTCTGCTGCGGTATACGACTAAAACTCCTATTACACTACACAATATGTAGGGCCCAATATTTAGGTGAGCCAGCGAAAATCAAAAGTACGAGAATTTTCGGGAATTTTTCGGTCTAATTTGTAAAACTCGGCATTATCAGTTCGGCTAACTTCGGGGTGAATCGAATCCGCTCGTGGTTTCACACAGCTGATATAAACGAACGCGATTTTGTCTAAAAATTGTTAATTGAGGTTATATTGTATTTTTACTCACGCGCATAAAAGCATACAGCGGAAAATTGAATGTATTAATATTTTGTTCTACTGATAATCCATTATCGGTCGAAGGCTTTTAGACTATAATAACTTACCTTCTTAGCGTAAAGCACAATCTTCTGGAACTGTCCAGTCTCAGCAAAGCACTGAATGACCTTGCTGGCCACATTAGCACGCAGGTACACTGATAAAGCAAGAGTCGGGTCCACCTGCTTCACCAAGTCTCCGAGCTCTTCAGAGCATTCCAGTTTCTCTTCCTTGAGCCATTTTTCTAGGAGTTGCTTGCGACCTGTTGAGAACAAGACGGTTATAAAGGTTAATTACATGCCGAAGCCACCTTACTGCGATTCTTTGCGATCACAGTTTAGCTGGCTGCCTCGATGTTATCATGTAAAACAAATGCATGCAAAACTAGATGATGTCGGCGTTTCCTATCTGACTAAGAAGAAAAGCCAAAAGAAACTCAGAGGTCACAGTCTCATTCAAAGTTCAGATATAATCTTGGTTAGATCGTGTGAAGACCATGTAGATTGGTGTCAGAAATGGTCTTTGGAGGACAGAACCACACAGATTGAGTGGACCTGTCCAATCAGTGCACGCATTTATCATTGCGGTAACTATCAACAACTACCATTCTGATTGTTAATGGTTACCGCAGCTATAGCAACTTCTTGCACCTGCTTAAAGAGCTGGATGTCTGCTATATGTCATACCTTGCAGCAAAACAGGCCGGCACAGCTCCAGGGACTCGAATTTGTTGAGCTGCGCCTGGTCGAGCAGTATGCCGAAGTACTGCAGCAGTGGGGACGTCTGCCCGGGCTGGGTGGGCACTTGTTGGAAGCGCTGGATGGTCTGCGGTGTGCGGAGGATGCCGCGAGGTGCCATTGCTGCTACCTGGTGGAGAAGTAACGGTTCAGTATTTGTTTGCATAGGTAGTTTTAGACGATAGTCTGATCGAACTTGACAATAGGGCATAAAAAGACAATGAATGTAACTCCAAAGTCTACGTTATCAAACCTGGGATTGAAAGTAGAATTGAAAGGTTTAAAAGACAGATAGCGAGAGTTCAAAACACTACAAATAAGCAAGTGTGGGTCCTCCTTTTTTTGTTTTTAATTATTATTTTTTGTTTTTTAAAAACGTTGCGCCACACTCGGAATTTCTTCCTGTATCGTGGGTGCGTTTACAAACATAGAAACTCACAAACACCCAGACCCGGAACAATTACTTGCAGATCACACAAATATTTGTTCCGTGCGGGGATCGAACCCGCGACACGCTGCGCAGCAGTCGATCGCTCAGCCAATACGCCTACCGTGTCCTCGTTTGCCTACGCTGTCCCACTCTTGGGCAAAGGTCTCCCTCCACTCCGTCCATCTTTCGCGAACCCGAGCGTCCTCCTTCCGGGTTTTACGGAACCTATTCAGCTCGTCCTGCCATCGACGTGGTCTGCTGCGATCCCGCCTCACTGTCTCACGACACCAGAAGGCCAATTCTCGTAATTTAAAACGTTCAAAATCTAGTCGCAGTCTCATCTCAGCGACAATCAAATGTCAAAAATGTATAAAAAATCGCGTTATTTTTGACAGATTGACACTGAGATCAGACTGTGCGTTCTTAAAATTACGAGAATTGTCCCTCTGTTCTGTGCTGCTTGGGCCCAGAGTTTGTCGGGCATGCGGCAGACATGTCCTGCCCAGTCCTATTTAGATTGAGCAGCCTTTTGAGCCACGTCAGCTATCTTTGTTTTGGAGCGCAGTATTGTCTTTCGAACAAAATTTTACTGGTTCCTCTTATTCATCATCATCATATCAGCTGAAACACGTACACTGCTGGACATAAGCCTCCCCCAAAAGGGGGGATTTGCCATAATCGCCACGCTTAGCAGGCGGGTTGGCGATCGCAGTATGGTGGTAAAATGCATAGAGAACGCTGCTGCCCAATCTCTAGTAAGTCTCTTAGTCGCCTTCTACGGCACCCACGGGAAGAAATGAGATGGTGCTATTCTTTTACGTCCGACACCACACGGAACCGGTTCCTTTTATTATTGTTAATTAAATTCGTATTGCTTTACCTGTACAGCTTATACGATAATTATACAAAAAAAAAAAGTTTTATGAAGATAAAAATATGTACATCTTATTCGATATTATTTACTTTTTTGGTATAAACAAAAGCCTCTAAATGTCACGCATGGCGAAAACTTCTTACCCAATATTTAGATTATAGTACGGGTGTTCTTTGAAGCGGAACCAATGGCCGATGTCACAGTGGACAGGTGGCGGTGACGTCACTCTATCGATCGGAAGGAACTGTGGCGTAACGATGAGGTATAAGTGTAATTGTGTATGTATAATATCGACTTAGTTATCTTTAATGAATTCATTCACTGACAGACCGCAACCGCGTTATATACGTACAGTCTGACAACCAGTTTTCCTTTCCAGTTACCATGGGGTAGCATATTACCCAGTAACTGGTTTGTGTAGTAAAATACTGGTATTCAGCCTACCCCAACATATTTGGAAAAACCTAGGCATATGATGAGGTCTTGATATATTGTTTGAAGATTCATCCCCTAAAGGGGTTAAATAGATGATGAAATTTTGAATGGAATTTCGTAATTTTTGCCCATAGGAAACTCTATAGGGCGCACACGATAACTTTAAGATAAGTTTAGAAAGAAATTACCATTGTATAAAACGATGTCGGGAGTTTTTAGTGGTACCATTTTAGATTTTACTTTTTTCCTGCATAAGCAGGGGTCTTTACCCTGAGGTGCGACAACAACAGCCCGCTATAGGTTATTGTGGGACTTACTACCGCCAACTTCACCATTGACAGGTGCTCTGACGTCATAGTATCGATCGCACCGCCCACAACCGTGGAAGTACTGTTTTTAATATTAGTCATCCAACGCGTGGGATGTATTCTATGAATGAATTTTGTTCGTGAGTTAAGTTGAGGAGTTTTGTATTTGTATGGTCTTTTATAGATTTTTATCTATTTACGTAGTTAAGATATTTTCACTTGTCCACATTTTTTCCATACAAACTTCGGGAGAGTTTTACTCCACTGTTTGACTATGTACATCAAAAATTAAACTTGATATGATTTTGTCTCATTATCAATATTGTCTGTACGGAAACAGAATACTAAAATAAAAAGCCATTAAAAAGTTATGAGCCAACAAAGATTCGTTTTTCTTGCTAACTTAACCTAACTTGGCGTGTTTAAGTAATAAAAGCAGTGTAAAATCTCGAAAACCAAGTCGGTACCGACAAAGCTCAATTATCTAAAAGTTCAATAAATTTATTTGGTCATTGATTTGTGCAGTGGTTTTTTCAGAAAACCCGATCTTCCGAAGGACTTTTCTTAATTTTTTACGCGCCTGTTTTACTATAACTGATCCTGCAGTTCACTCAATAATGTTGTGCGTGTAGACTAGCGTCTAACTGCTTATCACTGATACTATCTCTGTCAGACTCGAAGCCTGGTGAGACAGCGTGCTTTTTAGCCAGGCCCACCAGTGAGTTCGAGCCCGCGACTAGTGTACCCTTTTTTTTCTGACACGCCCTCCTGCTCCACCCAGAGCGGGAGAAGTTATTTGATGATATCCCACCCAAAAAATAAAGTGTACCCTTAAATCTAAATATGAATACGTGAATCAAAAACTTTGTAAGTACCCCTTTTTACGAAAATTACGCGGACGGAGAAGTATGAAATTTGGCACGGTTAAAGTATTAATGAATTATGTGAACAAGGAGTGCTGAAAACCTATATTTTTATATAATTATGCATTAGAAATACATTACATTTTAAATGAATTATGGTCGAATATTGACTACTCAGCGACTACTGGTTTGTATAGATGTATTAAGATTATGTGTAGACACTAATCCTTACCGTGTGGTGCCGGACGTAAAGAATAGCATCATCCCATCTCTTCCCATGGGTGTCGTAGGAGGCGACTAAGGGACTTACTAGAGAATGGGCAGCAGCGTTCTCTATGCATTTTACCACCATACTGCGATCGCCAACCCGCCTGCCAAGCGTGGCGATTATGGCAAGCCCCCCCAAATTGGGGGAGGCCTATGTCCAGCAGTGGACGTCTTCCGGCTGAAATGATGATGATGACTAATCCTTAAGTTCTACTTCTTAAAAATCATGTGTTTTGGTACATCATCATAACCTGCTGAGCTGGGTAGAAATAGTAGAGTTAATTTAGGAAGCACTAGGAAGCCCAGGCTACCCTTTCAAAAGTAAATACCTTTTAGTAAAATCTATGTACAATCGCAGACAATCATTTTTCTCCCTTATGTCTTAAGCAATAAAGTTGAAAAGTCATCATCATCATCAGCCTATAATGTTCCCACTGCTGGGACACAGGCCTCCTCTCGGTGAGAGGGATTGGGCCATAATCCACCACGCGGGGCCCAGTGCGGGTTGGTAGATGTCAAGAAGTAGTTGTGTAGAAGTTGAAAAGTGGTCTAACCTAAATATAACAGTTTCTTAGTACATACCTTAGCAGCCTCTCCATACTGGCCATTAGTGAAGAGCATGTTAAACTTCCTAACGAACAGTTCTTCAGCGCCAGCGAGGTTGTTCCTCACAGCCAGACGGAGCGCCAGTTCAGGGTTCTGTAGTACCGTGTTGATGTAGGGGACTATGGAGTCTTCTTCCACGGTCACTGAGAGGACCTGGCCTTTGCGGTTTACGCCTGGAAGAGAAGATCGTTTTATATTTTGTTGTTGGATAGAGTGCTGTGTGATGGAAATCTATTATAAAAATGAATCGTCGAAATGTAAGTACGCCCATAACTTCCGAACGACTGCACCAAATTGGATGATTCTTTTTTTTATGTGCTCCTTATTGTCAGTACAAGGTTTGTACAGTCGCCAGCAGGTCAAGCTATCCCAAACTGTCAAATTTTCCCAATTGAACATAAACCTTATTCCAGCATGGTAGAATGCAACAAAAAAAAAATAGAATCATCGATACGACGAAGAGTATAAAGTAAAAACGCCATATGGCACAACACCAAAGAAAAAAGCTACGTAGAGTATTTTTTTCTATGGCATACTTTTGCCGGTATCGGTATATCGGTAGACATTTTCCATCGACAATAAGTTATTATCGGAAAACATACGACAATCATGAATCATGTAGCGCACATATTTATATAAATAAACATTATTATTATTAAAATATCACTGCCATGTAGTTTCTCGGTCTGTTTTCATATTGTCCTAGACGCCAGACGTTGGAACATGTTTTGATAACCTATTGGCATCCGACCTTAATTTAAATGCTCCTTTTGTGTCTGGATTAATTATCATAATATAGTATTTCTTGTATTGGGACTTAACAACACCGAAATATTGCGCAAATTAATTTGTTAGGTGGAGAATAGCGAAGTTTAATGGCATATGAATCTAACAGTGAAATAAAGTGGAGTAAGGTATTGACAAAATGGCATCCAAGGGATGGTAAATGAAATTGGGGAAGACAGCTTACCCGATGGGAGGAGGAGGATTTTTTGTTGTAACCATTATTCTAATTTTGTCGTTTTGTTTCGGAATAAAAGGCTTATATTAATATTAAACCTCGCTACAAATCATAAAACAATTATAAACTAAAACGATGTCAATTAATATTCCATTACAAATGAATTCTAATCGACGGAACGCCTGCTAGGGTAACAAATAACATGCTACTACGCCAGTCAGTTGCGATTAGGACATTAGTGATAGCAACAACAGTCCTCGGTAACACGACTATGTTATCAGAATGAAGCTGATGACATCATCGTGGCATCCCGATTTCCCTTACGTGCAGTAAAGGTCATACAGTCGCCCTGAGTACCTATTATTTCATGGAATTCCCTAACATAGATTTTTCCGAAAACAATGACTACGATGGAATAGTTCCATGAAAAAGTAATTCAATCGAACGAAATGAACTTTTTTTTTTCGAACGTGGCAAATCCTCAAACAACTTCTCCCGCTCTTCGAGTCAGACTTTTTCTGAATAAAACCCACACGTTTTCATTCAGTTGCCTGTGTGCCAGGGGCCCACGGTATCTCTTTCGAATAACCCGCACCCCTGGCAGGCATCGGCTCTTGCGGACCCCACCAGTTGGTGCTGACATCTCTTTGAGGCATGAAATGAAATGAACTTAAGAGGGGAGTATGATTATAATTATGTAAAGCCATATCTGTCGGTCGCGAATCATACAACCTTACACTGATCTGCAAAATGCAGATCATCACTCCGTTGCTGCGGTTTACCTCGACGGCAATCGTACTTCCTACTAATACCTACTTCCCTACTAATATTATAAATGCGAAAGTAACTGTCTGTCTGTCCCGCTTTCACGCCTAAACCGCTGAACCGATCGTCATGAAATTTGGCAGAGATATAGCCTGGAATATGGAGAAGGACATAGAGTACTTTTTTACGCGATAACCGACATCCACGCGGGCTGAGCCGCTGGCAAAAGCTAGTAATATTATAAATGTGAAACTTTTTGTCTGGATGTTTAGATTTTTGTTACTCAATCACGCAAAAACGGCTGAACAGATTTGGATGAAATTTGGTACACAGACACCTGGATTAACACAAAGGATAATTTTTATCCCAGAAGTACGTCCCTGTGGAATAATTTCCGACCAAACAGTCGAAGACGCTGGTAAAAGCTCTTAGTTAATCTATAAAAAACAAACCAACTCACCAATAATTCCTCCAGTGGTTTCATGGGGCGCCGTCACAAAGATAGTATCCGACGAGATACGATTCATATAGATACAGGTTCCAGTCTCAATGTCATACATGTGTATGTAGCCGTATTTAGTGATCAGGTAGATGACGTCATATTTGGGAGAGACTTGCATGGCGACAGGGAAGTCGTTCTGTGCTTCGGCGGGGAAGAATACGTCGACAGCTTTCTTGAGGAATGGCTGGTTTCCTGCTGGTGTTTGGCCGACCTCTGTAGGGAAGGAAAACCGAAAATTCCGTTAGACATTCACACAGCAAGAATCTGAAAATTATGATTGTTTTTTCGGTACCTGAAAGTACTTAATTATAAAATTAAACGGGACACAATTAAGTCTTCTGTGTTCTCATTTTATTTAATGAATTTATGTGTGTGTTTGTAGGTCAAGAGCGTTCGCTAGTATTTATTTATTCATATAATATGTCGAGAATTGCATTCTCGACATTATGTCATAACTTGATGTCATCGTTTCCGAATAAGATTTAATAACGACAAAAATATTCTTAGTTTCATCGAATTCGTGAAATTCCTTTAAATTTGTCTACTACTGATCGGTTGAAGCTGCAGGAGATTATCTATTTTCTATTACGACAACACAGTCGCGATTTATTCAGGAATTACAACAATAGGGTATTTTCCGATTTCATAAAAACTATTTTAATTTTAAGATTGGGACCGATACATTTAACAGAAAAATAAAAATAAATTTATTAAAACACATTTTCTCACTAAAAAACGATTAAAATCGAATTTATTTTTCGTTGTTTTGAATTTACCGCCAAAACGCTCCTTACGATGACTTTTTATCACATGACATGTGACGTCAACTTAGTTTATACGGCACTGGCGCCGTTTTAGAAGTATTAGTGCACAGAGGCACCGTGCACCAGTAATATCACTTTATATCCATTAAAAATCTTGTTAATTATAAACTCGACATTCACTTATTTACTTACTAACTACTTTAGTTTACACAAAGTTGACGTCACGGGATAAAAAGTCATCGTAAGAAGCGTTTTGGCGGTAAATTCAAAACAACGAAAAATAAATTTGGTTTACTTAAATCGTTTTTAATTGAGAAAATGGATAGAAATCAATTTATTTTTATTTTTCTGTTAAACATCTCGTTCCAATCTTCAAATTTGAATCGTTTTTGAAAAATTGGAAAATAATCTATTTTGAAACGCCCTGTATGCTGTTCCTATGACCATCTTACAGCAAGCTAGCTACAACTCAATTGAACGAGTGTTTAACAAAAATATCAACAAAAACAAAAAATACAATTTCTGACATAACATCACACCTATAATCTATATAAGGGTTAGACAGAGGAGTACCTATATAGTACACCCACATGTCGCCAGTTATTTTTAAGTCCCATGTTATAGGGGCAAGCCTATTGCCATTAATCAAAACTCCAAGGAGCTACTAAGAATTCCTATTGGAAAATCCCAATAGCACTATGCGCGACCTGGTAATCTCAAAGTCAAAGATCTTTATTGTGAATCTAACCCTCATCATGCTCAGCAGTAGCGCTTGCGACTATTAGACAATTTTTTCACAAGACAATTTCTAACTTACCAATAATATGCAGTTTTCCTCCCTGAGCAGTTCTGACGGCGAAACAGAAGAGGGTGGATGGCTCAGCATTGCCCTCGGCTTTGAAGGTGGCAAAGGAGGCTGCATGGCCCTCGATGGGTTGCGAGCACTTACGCTCTACGGAATAGAGCTGCATCGCGCCAACGACGCGGTTCTGCTGCGCTGAGATACCTGAGAAGGAGGGAAGATATGTTTAGAATAAGCAGTGAGACTGTCTTGCTTAAGATTGAACAAAAGTAGTAGAGACATCAGACAGATCTGGAAAAGCTGTCGAGTGTCTATTGAGGTGGAGTTGACCTGTTGATACTGGGCCATATTAAACAAGCTTATATCTTAGCCCCTTTATCAATGCACGCGAAGTAACGTTACGACCAATATTAACATCAGTTTAACCATAAACCATTCAATTTTCGAGGTTTAAGTTTGACATAACTATAAGTATGGTGGTAAAAGGTTCATTTTTCCAGTCTGAAAATGTACCTAAAATATTGATGGTTTATGCTCAAACAATTTAAAAAAAAACGACGGACAGTACCATCGACACAAAAAGAAGAAGAACAGAAGGCGTTTATTGTAGTAACCTTTTCCCCTTGATGAAATGTGTGATGGGTGGGTTGCGTTGTTGACTCTTCCAGGTATATCAAGACTAACAGGTATTTACAATACAAAATATATAAAAGAAGTGTTAAACTTACCAACAAGCAGCAACCACTGTTGCTTCGGATCAGTCCTATAGTTAATGATCTGGCAATCAGCGAGTGACGAATGCCTATCAAACATCTTCACCGGCGTGGAATCTCCTTCCATGGACCAATGGTATACTGACATCTTGGTCACCAACGCGAGAGTATTTAAAGATATCCACTTCCAGAACACAATGTCTTCAGTCATTGTGTGAGCTTTCATCTTTGACTTCATCTCGATGTTGAAGATTTGCAGGGTCTTTTGGGCTGCTGGTAATTTGAAAGGATTTTCTATAGTTTTTTATCTTTCGCTGAAGGTGTTAGTGGTGAAAATTGTGTGTAATGAGTTGATGGTAGTGAGTATGAAGTGATAAACATAACGACCGAAAAGGGTATAAATAGGCCAAAAATATACTCGCCTCTTTATACCCTTTTCTGTCGTTTTTTTCGGTTTTGTCAAAAAACTCTTTGTTATAAGGAATCTTGAAAGTATCCTTGTTAACATCAGCAACATCACAGGCTGATTACGCAATGATGAATTATTATAACTTTATCCGACACTAGCCGCCCGTCCCAGCTTCGCACAGGTGGGATCCCAGGTTAATATACAATAGCCTATGACACTCACAAAAAACGTGGCTTTCTATTGGTAGAAGAATTTTCAAAATCGGTTCAGTAAATCCAGAGATTTTCCCGTACGACCTCACAAACTTAACCTCTTTATAAATTCTCTTTGTAATATAATTTTTATAAAGTGATGAACTCTCCCCTGTAAGTGACAAGTTCAGAATCCAAAACCGTCCACTGCTGGACATAAGCCTCCCCCCAAAATGGGGCTTTGCCATAATCGCCACGCTTGGTAGGCGAGTTGGCGATCCTTCACATATTATAAATATTATAAATTAAAGTCGCTATTCGTTTGTCTCTCTGACTGCGTTATTTCCATGCAACGGTTTTTGATGCGGTTTTCACCATCATTTTGAGAATGTATTCCGGAAGGTTTATATGTTAGCATAAGCATAATCAGACTATAATGTCCCCACTGCTAGGACACAGAGAGGAGGCTCTCTATGAGAGGGAATAAGACGTAATCCACCACTCGGGCCGAGTGCGGGTTGTTAACTGTCACATGTCTTCGAATTGTTGGTTCTAGGACATGCCGGTTATGTATAAACGATTAATTTTAAACGATTACATTATAAAGAAATCTCGATTGTTTGTCATGTCGTGAAAACTGTGCGAAGAAGGAGGAGGTCGCTAGTTTAATAAATAAATTATGAAAGAGACGCGACATATTTCGTCATTTTTCTTCAAATTTTACGTCTCCTGGTTACTTTTTTGACCTAAAAGATGACCCCTACACAGTAACACCATTTTTTATCCGATTACCGCACCAAGAAGCCAAAAATATGCGTTATAGTTTTGGGACACAGTCGCTTCTTAACACCCTATAAATTACGAGACAGTTTTGATTGATGATGTATTCAGATTTTTATAAAGGGAAAGGACCCATTTTGTAGTAGTCGTAAATGCTGTGTTATATTGAGCAGTGCTTCCCAGCCTTTTGTAATTGCGGATGCTTGAGAGATCAACAGAATATCATAAAGCAATTGAGCAATAAATGATGAAACAGTAAGTACTTTAGTTAATGCAACCAAGGGTCCGAGGGCACATCGGAAGTATGTCTTAACATACGGATATGCCCTCGGATCCTTGGTTGGGAATCGCTGGCGTAGTCTAATCTTCGTATTTCACATCGTCAAAGTATTTAAAAAAAAAAAATCTGATACCCGGAACTCGTTATAAAGAAATTATACTATCCAAAGAGGAGAAGTCAGTTAAACTAAACGATTACTCTTAATAAATTAGGTTCCGTTCCTCTCTAAACGTTGAAGGGAGACATCGTGAGGAAACCGACATGTCTTAGACCCAAAAATTCGAAGATAAGTGACACCTTCCACAGAGAGGAAGCCTGTTTCCCCAGCATTGGGTAAATAAGAGGCCAACTTAAGTTACTCGATCTATTTACTTTAGTTGTGACGACTAAGATTAGCATTAGCTTCTAAGTAGCTCATCAGGAGCATTCGATGAGGAAGTGACCTACATTAATTAGTACCCATTATAGTTTCAGGCCGCTCTGGTCTATACTGTATTATGTAGGTAGGCGGTAACGCCAAAGGCGTAACGGTATTGCAGGTATGTTTCGGATTATCAGTATTATATTATTACTTAATGTTACATTTTATAGTGATAACATGTGCGTTTTCAGTCTTTGAGCGTAACATTACAGACGGACGCAACAAATTGCTTAGCGGATTCAAAATCGAATAGTTAAAGTGTATTATTGTGCATTGAAGATCCAGGGCGCGAAAAAAACCCGCAGCGATTATGTTACGTCCATGAGGACGTCGACTAAGTATTAAAGAACAGGTGTGTTCAGTGGAAGCCGAGGAAGACTACCTACCACAGGATAGATGGTTTGTAAGTTTGAGACCGACGCAAACCTATTCCCTCCCAATCTAAACCTTTTACTTTACCGTACAGTTCAATTTCCCAAGTGTTTCACACCCATACGTCAGAGTACCACCTACGTGTCAAGTGCGAGAGTGCTGACGTTATGTGGGCGTGCAGTATAGAGGAACACCTTAGGACGAGAGCTCTTAGCTCCCTTCAGGCGTTGGTAACGATTTTACTAACCTCTGTCAGTTATTTTTGTACCTTTCTTAACGGAATTTCAGAGTGCGTATTACATTCGATTTGATTTTGCCCTTAATTTTGTGTCGACCTGGACGTATATTATTTTTAGAAATTCAAAAACAAAGGTAGATATATCAGTGATCTTTCGGGGCCTTTTGGCTGCTTTGTATGTGTGCATTTCATGTACCTTTTTTGTCATGTGCGTTTTGTTTGTGCAGAATAAACAATTTTTCTTTCTTTCTTGATCTAAAGAGATATGTAAAGGAATTTCAGTGTGCAATTACATTGGATTTGGCCTTACTTTTGTGACGACCTAGATTTATTTAATTTTAAGAAATTAAAATTAAATATCAGTGCTATAGTACGAATTTCGGAGTACGAAATACTTTTGTGTCGATATGGATAGGTATATTGTATTTTCGTAATTCCAAAGACTAACAAAGTCAACAAAATCAGTGATATGAAAAATGTATACAATTTAGTCAACATTGAAAATGGATATCAAAAGTCCTTGCGTTATCTGATAAAAAGTTATGTAGCGTAGATGAGTAATAAAATAAAATACGTATGTGAAATATGATGACTAATCAATGCCTTCATGGTTTAATCGTTTAAATAATTACCGGGTAGTTGAAACAAAAACTGATAAATATTTGGGAGAACTAAACCTATAAAAAAAGATTACTTTTCTAATGTCCTGTCTATCACTATCACCATTATTTCATCAGAAAGAAGTCTACTGCTGGACATGGGCCTGCCCCCTCCCCCCCAAAGTTGCTACATCGACCATTATACTCATACCCTATAATCATTACACAGGGTGGCATGGGACATCGACGCACCAACTTTAAGCACAAATTCAGCACCCCTAGCATATAAATTTTTCGCCCGTTATAGAAAAAAAAGATTAAAAAAAAACCTGTTTCAAGATAAGTGTTGTAAAAATGTATGGAACAGCAAATACTTTTTAATAACGCACGAAAAATGTCAACGGACCCTGCGTTAGATCAGAATCATATGCTGAACAGACGGTAATACGTTGAGCTGGCATGTCCCTGCTATCCAGTACAATAAAAATTTAATGCTGTTCGTTGGTCAACGCATCACTTCAGAAGAGCGGGACCGATTTGGCTATTAATTGTTTTAAAATGTTCTTAATAGTCCGAATCACGTCTACTTTGAAAACCCATCAACGAAGATTCGGGCCCGTCCGAAAGTAGTTACATACATCGAAAATACCCCACTCCTGTTTATGGAACGGGCAAATACACTTCGGCGGTAAGGCAACTGTCAAATCGTTAGAGAGAGAAACAGCTGAAAAGTTGCCGGGAAAATTGGAAAATTTCGGGAAAACTGAAAGTGAATTTTCAATGGGAATTTTGTACGAATTATTGTTTAGACAGGATAACGTCTCTCGGGTCTCTATTGTTTTATGCAATTTTGAAGTAAAAAAAGAAAAATAACTTCGTAGCTTCCAGTAACGTAACCTAAACTTAACGATGCTAAAATTCTATGCAAGCTAGGCGTCAGATTAAAATAATAAGGTCGTTAAATACGATTCGGTCACTTCATGAGTCACGGACGCCCCTACCTAACTACCAAGTTACACGGCGCGATATTATCTCACGATCCTTTCTCCACTGTGTGCCAGACGATCACAGAGAAGATAAGTGGAGAAGGACCACTTTATTATTATGTGTGATAAACGCAAATGCAGTAGACCAAAAATAAGTGCTTGTGCGTGTGTGCTATCATACGATGGGCCCTGAGTACACGATCAGTCACAATGAACGTATGAGCACAACCTACTCCTACGCTGAGCAAGCGGATTGGATGTCAACCCTAGTAGTGTCTGTTTCAAAGAGTTTTGTTTATAAATCGAGGTCCCTAAGCAGTCCGTACATTCGACAGAAATTACGGGCGTTTCCTACTCATCACTATCGAACATGAGATTAGTTCGGGGCTTGAACAAGGAATTAATAAAAGGAACACGATTTGACAGCAGTTCCTACTCCCGATATGTTTTGTCCCGTCCGAAATTGTATTTATAATTTTAATTATTTTTATTAAAAACTTGTGACTTGTGATGTCCCAGGGCAAAGGCCTCTCTACCCTCCGTCGAGTTCCAGCTAGTTAAAGCTGCTAAAGACCAGTTTTTGTTGAATGAGTTTATTCAATCGAATAGTCTTTCAGAAATCTATAAAAGGCGAACGAACTTGTTGTCAAGTTAAAACGGGCCTTCTGCGTCTATCTACGCAGCACGGTGGTTGCAGCTTGACATTAAACGTTCCAGATAATATCGTGTTACGGGGTCTGAGCCAGTAAATTGTGCACGCGAGTTCCGTATGGCGTTTACGTAATTCAAAGACAATGAGTTTTTGTAACGCTTTGCAGCGGAAATTAATCGAAAATACGAATGAGAAAAAATATAATGTTGATACGAAAATTTTCGTGTGAGTTAAAAGTTGGTCGGAAGCCGGAAAGCAGGCTGCGGTATATCAATTATAATTTAGTCGCGAATGGTGCAAGGGCTGACTCAATGAGGAAGGCAAACTGAAAATCATGAAGCCATTTAGGAAAAGCTTAGCAGAAGAGAGGGTCCACAACACAAATGGGATGAATGAAAAGCTTTAGCATGCAGCTGAGATAAGAATGCTATGGATGGATAAAATAAGAAAGAGAAGGCTAAAAGTGGCACCGGTAACTGTAAAGTTGTGTAAAGGAATGAGGAAATTGTTAAGAAAGTTTTGAGTCTGAATGTGGATGGCTATAAGAGATGAGAAAGACCAAAGACACGATGGATGGACTGTCTGAAAGATGATATGGCTTAAAAGGGGGGTGACTAACGAGATGACTACCTATAGAGAAGTATACTTGGAAGAAAAAGACATACATTATTGTGCTGGCCAAAATAAATTAGAATAATAAGGTCAATAGAACTAGAATAGGGTATTTTCCAATTTGATAAAAACTACTTTAATTTGAAGATTGGGACGATATATTTAACAGAAAAATAAAAATAAATTTATTAATATCCATTTTCTACATTATAAACGATAAAAATCAAATTTCTTTTTCGTTGTTTTGAATTTACCGCCAAAACGCTCCTTACGATAACTTTTGATCACGTGACATCATGACGTCAGCTTTGTGTAAACAGCACCAGTACAAATACTTAGTTTGCCGCAGTTTTAGAAGTATTTGTGCACAGAGGCACCGCACACCAACGATTTCACTTTCTATCCATAAAAAATCTTGTTAATTATAAACACGACACTCACTTGTTTACTTACTTACTACTTTAGTTTACACAAAGTTGACATCACGTGGTAAAAAGTCATCGTAAGAAGCGTTTTGGCGGTAAATTCAAAACAACGAAAAATAAATTTGGTTTAACTCGTTTTTAATTGAGAAAATGGATATAAATCAATTTAATTTTTATTTTTCTGTTACATATTTCGTCCCAATCTTCAAATTAGAATAGTTTTTAATAAATTGGAAAATACCCTATTATGATGAGGTCCAGTAGAATGTGGACTTAAAAATAAAGATGCTTTCAGAAGACTGTATTTGTTTTTGAGACGAGTAATCAATGATTTAGAGACCCAACAGTGACTGCCACTCTTCTGGTGAAGAAAGTCCTCAACCTTTTTTGGTTCAATAGGTATACGTCCTGGCCTGTGATCATACATAGTATTTTACAAACCACCAAACGATCATGTTATTACTTAAACTTATATCGCTGTAAAGGCGATAAGAAGTCGTTTAACTTAATTATATTGTTTACATTAATTTGTCCAGTTTTTACATTACGATTAAATTCCCAATTCTTGTTCCTATTAGTTCGTAAATATTTGTGTTTTTGATCAGAGAAATACCAGAAATATGTGACACATTAAAATATGGGTTTTCTAGTATAAATCGACCTAGCATAAATTAATTAATAACTCGTTCATCTATCTAAATATATGTAGGGTGACTGGTAATTAGTGACCGACATTTAAACACATGATTGTACTCATCATTATGAACAACTTTTACATGGGACCAAACACGAAATCGCGAAAAAAAAAAACCATCTGTACTCTACATTTTGACGAGTAATGCGAACATAAATGTAGGGAACAGCTGATTTTTTTTCGCAATTTCAGGTTTGGTCCCATAGTAAAAGTTGTTCATAATGATGAGTACAATCATGTGTTTAAGGCGACGATAGCTGACAGCTACCTACAGCGATGCACTGCCGCCCGTCGCTCGCACGAGACCCCGCCTGAACGCACATCAAGTTTTTCGAAAAACAACCCATGTTGATTTATAGAACACATATCAAAGAAAAACCGCATACTAAATTTTGGGTGATTAAATTGTCTTTTAGATGTTGAAAGTTTCATGGAAAAACACTCGATAGTTTTTGCATGATTATCGTTTTTATGTCCGCGATAGACATTACTTTACCAATTAATTACATTATGTTATAAAAATATTATTTAAAATATTCACATATCAAATGACGAAGAAAATCGTCTAGTTTCACATTTTTTTTTTTTTCAAATACATAAGACAAGCCGTTTAGGCGTGATCTTCAATAAAAAGTCCTTAAAAGTCGGCTGTCTGTGCCTTAAATGTCGGTCACTAATTACCAGTCACCCTATATAATTAGCATTTTTATATATATTACGTACAACTTTCTTAATTTTTTCTTTCCTAAGAACCTTCTGAGAATATCAAACGCAAAAAAAAAAAAAAATTGAAAATTGGTCCAGCCGTTCACGAGTGATGCCGTGACCAAGGAAAATAGAGATTCATTTTAAATGAATCTCTATTTTTATAAAAATGCTAATTCAATATTCATAGTTAAGACAGGACAACGTCTATCGGGTCAGCTAGTTATCTCGCTAAAACAAGCAAATTTGACGATAGCAGAATAATTTTAAAAGTGCACAATATTCGAGACAAGCGAATTTCTTCAGCATAATAATATTCTAAAAGCTATGTTAGCTACTTGGGATAAGCTTACGTCCTGCAGTACAGCTTTAGCCTAATATACTACCCAAATACTGGTTAGTCACTCATGATAATTTATGAGAATAATTTCCATGAACCAATATTGGTATACTCGACTGCCATAACCCTCATATTGATTTTGTATACCCAACTATTCTGTGTAAAATGTCAAAGTTCAATTTCAACATTCCATTCGAACGATTATCCTAATTCTAATCCACCCTTATTATGAGAGAATGATGTTTAGTTACCCAAATATAACCCAAACTAGTTCAAGATAAAAACAAATGTATAACTGTCAAAAGGTCAACAACCTCCATTGATTGACTGGCCGTGGGAATATATTTATTATGCGAGCTGTACCTACCTATTGTTAGATTATATTAAACGTGTGATATAAGGAGCGATTTTTTGTTTAATGGCAGGACTTTCATGTTATTCATAATTCTAATTTTGGACTAACAAAGTTTTAAGGAAATGCTTCGTTTATTTCAGGATAAATGAATGATCCTTTCTTTGAGGTATAACACTGATTTGCTGGATTCGTTTTCTTCTCTTTAATCGTTTTTTCTCTTGACAATGTTTATTTTGTATCGCTGAATGCGAGAAGCACAGAAACTGTCGTAATGGCGGTGCTTTTTTTTCTTTATAGAGCTATCTATCTCTTATGTTGCACCTGCCATGTTTTGTCTCTGCACTACCGTTACGTTGACTGGTAAAAAATGCCTGGGGCATTAAGTCCGCCTTTGTACATCGAGTTGAGTAGAAAAACAAAAGGGAGGCCTTTGCCCTGCAGTGGGACGATACAGGCTGATTATTTATTTATTTATTTTGTACAGACGCCAACACATCAAGCTACCCTAATCTTTCTAATTTCTTTGATAGGTTTTCAATTTTATTGCATAAGCATAAGGTTCATGTTCGATTGGGAAAATTTGTCAGTTTGGGGTAGCTTGATGTGCTGGCGTCTGTACATAATTTTTACTTGCTTAGAGTTTTAATAAACAATTAAATATTAAACATTGTCGGCCCACCAAGTACTAGGGCAGCATAATAATGTAAGAAAGCACGATGACCGTATATGTATAGGCAACAAATTAAGGTCGCGCCTGGACTAGTAAGGCCAGTAGGCGACGAAGACACAAACAAAATCCGAACGCCGCATTACCAATGAGGCCAGAACCATCAGTCAAAAGGCTTTAATGGTGCCTTGCCAATGCGCACACAGCCTAATAGTCTAGAAGAAATGCACCGGTCTGAACTTAACGACGTCATAGAATGATGCCATACAGGGTTTTTTATCGACTGACCTATATTTGACTGTCCATATCTGACGTAAGCCCCAGTATCTGTAACTTTGGCCTGTCCCAGTGTTAGTCTAGTAATGATGAAGCCATCTCTGATTCAAGCAAGATGCGCAGTAGGATAGGTAGGTATAATTTCTTGAATCGTAATCTAGTTTTGTTATGGCCATCTAAAAAGATGAATGCAGAAGCATTTTCGATTTGAAAACCTGTATTTTTTTGCGATACATTTGACATTCGTCGTCAGTAAATACCAGAAATGAGTAAACAACGAAAAAAGTCGCCTTTGGATATCTTTGACGACTTGCTGACATGCAAAGCAATTTTGCAAGTTATTTTAAGAGCAACCAGACTTATTGGAAGCAAAACGTTATTTAATAGACACTTTCACTTATGAATGCTACCTCATTCGGCTGTATGCCTCTCGATTGTTTGCCAAACGTTTAAAAGGACAATCGAACTTTGAACGGAGGTCAAGGCGGATGACGTAATAACAAATTATCACTTCAGAAAATCCGTTATGTAAGAGCCTTTTATAATGGTCTAATTATAGGTTTTATCTTCATCTTTGCGTATTCCAGATCAGGGTGGATTTATAATGAAGCTTTATTTCGAATGAAGATTTTACTAACTACTAATATTTTATTCCTTTCTAAGGATCGGGTGTGAATTTTTCGGGAAAAAATCCTATATCCTTACCCAGGTTCCAAGAACTACCCTGGAAAAATTTCATTAAAACAGCACCCTAATTGCGTAACTCACGATTCATCATAATCTGTATCGTTTTGAAACGGATTGTTAAACCATTGCTTCATATGTTCGAAAAATGTGTCTGTTCGACAACATAAATAACGCAATGAATATTGTTTAACTGTGAAGACGAAACCAATTATGATCAATCGTGAGTTACGCAATTAGGGTGCCGGTTTGAGATTTCAGGGAAAACATCAGACCAACAGGGAGGATCGCCTACGCTTTTCGCAATAATAATGCTTCTTGGAAACTCTCGAATGATTTTCTTGGATGATTCTGGATTTGTGTCTGATTACAGGCTCGCCCCCATTACATGGGAATTTAAGTCCCTAACTGGCGAAATATGTGTGTACCATAGGTAGGTACACCTCTGCCCACCCTTCGGGAAAACCGGGCGTGATTTTTGTGGAAATTTGACGGGTCGCTATTTTATCGTAATACAGATAAAACGGGATGCAAAACGTACTAGAAAAGTACCTTCATTCAAGTTTAGCAGAACGATACAAGTCAATGCTCACGACTTGAACTGAAGCGTAACTACCAATTGAGGCAGTGGAGCGGTGATGCGCAATACTAAGTGAGAACCTGCCTCCATTGTGACCTTTAAACTTTGCGCCTTAAGGTACGAGATGCTGCTAGTACCATTGTTATGAGGTTTCCATAATTATTTTTATAGTACAAGACTTCTTACGTCAAATTGAGAATCAGGTATGGTCAACTGACTCGTAACAACTAACTGAGGAAGTGGAGCGGCGATGCGCAACAGTAAGAACCAACCTGCCTCCGCTTTGACCTTTAAACTTTGCGGCTTATTGGAAGAGATGCTGCTAGTACCATTGTTATGAAGTTTCCATAATTATCTTTATATCCGGCTTAGCACGACACTTTCTATGTCTACTCTACCGTAAAATAAAAATCGCTTGTCTACATTTATCTGTTTACACGGAAACGTCATTTTTATCTACTCTTCCATCGACAAAACGCTTCTCTATGGTTCTCGTGCTAGGCCTGCAGGACAAGACTTCTTACGTCAAATTGAGAATAATTAGGTATGCTCAACTGAGGCTGGCAGTGGAGCGGTGATGCGCGATAGTTGGGAGTCAACCGAACTCCATTGATTTGTGGCCTTTAAACTATGCGCCCTTATTGGAAGAGATGCTGTTAGTACCATTGTTATGTAAGTCACAACTTGCACATCGCGTATGACCAAGTACTTACACAGAGTTAATATTGTTTAATGATTCAAGCAAGATCGATAGAGGCGTTTGTCATAGTTCTTTATTTCAGGAGGATTCTTCATTAAACTTTGTATTAGATACGTATTAAATTTTGTTTTAGTGGAGCGGAGATGCGCGATAATTAGTGCCTATAATACCAACTTCCCTCCTCTCTGACCCTTAAGCTTTGTAGCTTATCGGAAGAGATAGTACTAGTACCATTGTTATGCACGCCGCAACACAAATTGCAGATCGCGTATTGACCAAGTACGCCTACGGCTACTAGGGTTGTCAACTTTTTCCAGAAAAAGTAGCGTATTTCTGATTTCAAAGAGAGTAAATAAAGAGTTACAGATTTTAAAAAATAGAGTCTCAATTTCGACATCATATTTAATCTTAATTCTACGTTCCTTTCTTCTCGCCACTTCACATTCATGACCGACAAATAGTCAAGTGGAAAATATAGAAAAACCGCAGAAAAAGTCAGTTTATGAAAAAGAGTATTTTGGCGTACTCTATTAGTGTTATAGATTATAGAGTACACTCATAAGAAAAACAGTAAGTACAATATTATTCAAACTAGGGTTGGCAACCCTAGCGGCTACGCAGAAACGTGTTCTTTTTTATCACAATTTACGCAAAATGACTGTTTCAAATTTCGACATAGTCCAGCCGAAAATGGCGTCTAACCTTTTCCATAACGAAGGGGGAAATTATACGACTTCCCGGTAGGTTAGTTTCAGGAGCGACACGACAGAAATAAGGTCAAACCGAAGTAAGTAATAACTTTTATTGCTTCAACTACCGACACATAAAAGTGAGACCACATCATCTATCTCATTCATTATACAACTTCAGAAGTGCATCGACTCCAACTTTGTAAAATTATACGTATAATGTTATTGTCACTTCCGTTAGCCGTCGCGTTTAGTGCCAAGAATATAAAAGCCGTATACATACAAACATGTGAGTCATTGCCAGTAGGCGTGTGTAACTCTTTACGGAACCGACTCACTGATCCGGATCATTGAAGTGATTCAAAAGATTGGTTCAGTAACAACGTTTCAAACGGATCATTAGGATCTGAAACATTACTTTGCTCTGTGCTCTTTCCGCGCGACGCGTCGCTTGCGAGGCGACTGAGCAGTGAGCGAGTGAGGCAAACTGAGACACACTGAGTTACTTTACTTACTACTGACTCGCGAGTCGCGACTTCGCGAGTGAGCGGTTGACAATAAGGACTAGCCGCCAGTCCTAAGCCTGGATAAAGTATGAAGGAAGATCGATTATTTTATTTATAATCTAACATAAACAATAAAAACTTTCAGCATTGTTGCCACATAACATTTCTCTGAATCAGAAGTAAACGCCCGCGACGAACGTAATGTATACTTAACATAACATTCTATATTTTATATCCTTTGAGCCGATGATCCAAATGAGCCAAATGAAACATATCCGTGTTTCGGATCATTTCAGTGATCCAGATGCAAATGATCCAATCGCAAAAATGATACACTTTGCCCACCTCTAATTGCCAGAACAAAACCGACCGCAATGGTCGAGTCTATGCGTGATGCAATCAATAAATGAAAACAGCGCAGTCATTTAAATATCTGCGTCAAATGGTCTATTTTATTAAAATTCTAAAAATTCAACGAATTTGACGCCAAAATACATGGAGGCGTGGCTTACGCCATTTTCGTTAATATAGATGTTTAAGTGCGAATTTCACCAATGAAAATGAACGCCATCAGCACATCCAACTAAACCGCGTTCAAGAGCTGTCAGTGTCATTATTCCTCACAAATCATGACACTGACAGCCCTTAAACGTGGCTCATGTGCTGATTGCGTTCAGTTTCGTTGGTGAAATTCGCCCTAAAAATCAATAAATCCCGGTTTAAACAGATATTTTCACAAAAATTAAGCCATAAATAGGTCGGGGCGTTGTTGAGGTTTTAATTTTTTTCTTTTTTGGGAGACAAATATGGCAAACTGCTCAAGGTTACTGGCATCCTAAGTTAGCACTCTGGAATCAAAGTCTTTACATGATCCAACTAAATACATTACCTATGCAATACTCTGGCATATTTTTTTTTACCACAACGTCACAAAAACAATTGACCTATTTGGTATTCTCCCCTCTTTTTAGTAAGAATTACCTTTGTATTATTTCAGACACTGTTGTTGACTTATTAACTACAAATACCAATTGATTTCTTGAGTGCTACCCTTATTTTCAAGGGCAGACACGGGAGTGGTTGGCAAGAGATAAGTAGGTGGCTTGGTAACCATTATAAAATATGTCATTGTGACAAAACACCACCCCATTATTAAGTTTAAAACTTTAAACAATGTATCAAAACCAACAGTCAAAATAAAATTAATTTGTGTGAAATATTTCTCACATTCCACAGTACGAAACATGAATGAATAGATAGTTTATGTACTTTATCATTTTTATCTTTACTGAATAAACACGTCCAAAGCAATGTTTATTATTGTGCCAACGGTATTGATAAAAACAATAGATTTTTGTGTGTGTACGTTACCCTAGCAAGAAAGTGTCTCCTAGAGTTATATGAGTAGAACGTATAATGTGTGCCTTATCTGCTGTAAATGTGCCCCCACATAAAAAATGTGTGCCCCCTGTCGTTTTGGAGAAAAACGGAAAAAACTATTCTTGCTGGGGTAACGTTTTTCTAGCAGGAAAATTCTAAACGAATGGTCGGAGAGAGAAAATTTTTGCATGGCCAGATAGCTTGTATGTGTGCCAAAATGTGCCCCCAAAAATAAAATCTGTGCCCCTTCAGGTTTTCGAGATATTGCATTTCCTGCTGGAGTAACGTTTTGATGAATCGTATATCTCTAAAACCATTGCATGTGCCCCTGTAGAATAAACATACACGAGTAGCTCTTAAGGGGCACACCTTAGTGCCCTAATTAGATTTAAGAAAATATTTATAGTTTTCAAGTTATCGCGGTTTTATGAAAACCCGAAAAAACATCGCAGCGCCTAAATGAGACAAGGCACAAGTTCGCTGAAAACTGTATTCGGTCCTTCTTGACGCTATTAATAACCATACAAAGTTTCAAAACTGTTCATGCATGCGTTTTTGAGTAATCTTGCTAAAAGTCAAAACGATGGTGTCTTAACTTTGACGGCAAAATACAAGGAACCGGCTCAATCCCAGGTGTGTAGGTGTGAACCAAAATTGTGTGCCTTTAGTCAAAAATATATGGTGAAAATATTCAGCTTGGAATGTTTCGCATTAAGTTAATATTAGGTCTTTACCTATGAAATTGCCGTTCTGCAGTACTGGCCATTTCAAATCAAAATAATTTTTGTTTGGCTAAGAATTCTAATTTCAAATTAATTTTATTTTAAAAACATGGATTTTTTTTTCTAAAAGTAGTCATTTCTTTATTGATTAGTGTTACATTTTCATCGCATTTCAATCTTTTTCGTCATCATGGATACGTTAAAAATTCGAGTAATTATGGAATATGAGTACCGTCGTGGCAGCAACGCGGCACAAGCGGCACGCAACATCAACGACGTTTACGGAGCTAACACTACAAACCAACGCACCACCTGTTATTGGTTTGCTCGCTTCCGTTCTGGAAATTTCGACCTGAAAAATGAACCTCGCGGTCGTCCGAAGACTTTGGTCGACAATGACGAATTAAAGGCGATTGTGGAAGCTGATGATACACAATCTACGGCTGAATTAGCAGCAGCTTTCGACGTTAGCGTCAAAACAATATTGGTCCATTTGCGTCAAATTGGCAAGGTAAAAAAGCTTGACAAATGGGTGCCCCACGAACTCAATGATCGCCAGCGCGAAGTACGCGTCGAGACGTGCCTTGCACTGCTCAACAGACACACAAATGAAGGAATTTTGAACCGCATTGTTACCTGCGATGAAAAATGGATTCTGTTTGATAACCGTAAGCGCTCAGCAAGTTGGTTGGATCCTGGTTCAGCACCTAAACAATGCCCTAAACGAAAACTTACCCCTAGAAAAGTGATGGTCACTGTTTGGTGGTCTAGCGCCGGTGTGATTCATCACAGCTTCTTACCAAACGGGGTGAGCATTACTGCAGATGTGTACTGTGAAGAACTGAACACAATGATGGAGAAGCTGGCGCATCTCCAACCAGCATTGGTCAATCGCTCGTCTCCGCTACTCCTGCACGACAACGCGCGACCTCATACTGCACAGCAGACGGTCTCCAAGTTGCAAGAACTGGGGTTGGAAGCTCTCCGTCATCCGCCCTACTCACCAGACCTTGCGCCTACAGACTACTACTTTTTCCAGAATTTGGATAACTTCTTGGCGGGAAAAAAATTTAATACCCGAGAGGCAGTACAAAATGCCTTTGAAGAATTTGTTGCCTCCCGTCCAGCTGATTTCTATAAGAAGGGCATCAATAAACTGCCACTGCGATGGCAAAGATGCATTGATTGCATGGGTGATTACTTCGATTAATACAAATAAAAAATTCATGAAAAAAATTCGTTTAAATTTTTTCATACAAAACGGCAATTTCATAGGTAAAGACCTATTATTAACAAAAAACCAAAATATGTAAGCAACGGCTGGTTATCCGACCAAATTTGAATGACTACTAAAAAGCGACGGATTCATACATATCGATGACCTTCTTTACTTTACTCACTAACCGATTGTGCCTGAGTACACTGAACTAGAAAAGTAATAAGTAATAAAATAAAGTTGTTATTGGATTATAATTATTCTACTAGCTGTTTCTATTATATTTATTGCTATGCCGTAGGTTAGATAAATTAATAGTAAGTTATTCATCAGTAAGGGGAATGCTCCAACCAGCCCGCGAAATCAAAGTTTCTTGCGTTTTTTGCAATTTGCAGCAGCATGTTGATTAAAATATTATTCACGGCTGTAAGGCATATGTAGTTACAGAATTATAATCATCAAAATCATCATAATCTAAGTTCATAAAGCTATAGGAATGACTTTTTGTTTTTATTTTTGTCCCTACGCCTTATGAACTTGGAGGGTTGTATTGGTGATTTTGATGCTTATAATTCTGTAACTACATACGTCTTACAGCCGCGAATAATATTTTAATCAACATACAACCTAGCACTGGCCTGCAAATTCCAAAAAAAAGTAAGAAAATTTGAATTTCGCGGGCTGGTTGAAGCATTCACCTTAATAGAAGATTCCTTTTTTTCGCCTCCTCACACCGCTGCAGATATCTCTGGCCCCGCGGCATCCGCTGACGTCGTGTCGCAAGGAGTCTCTTTGTCTAATTTGGCGAAAGTGAGACAGCTAGTACGCGTACGGTGTTAGTGTGACAGAGACAGTTACGTGTAACGTCGCTCTAATATGAATAATAGGTACGAAGTGTTTATTGACTAGGAAGTCCGTTTGGATTATTATTACTTGGTATTGGTAAACAGTTGCAGTTATGTTATGACGCCAAGGACACTGTTACGTTGAGTCACGCAGTTGCACTGATACTGTTTGTTTACTTTTTTTTAAGTTGGTTGAAAGTGGCGTATTAAGCATTTTATAACAATTATGTGGTTGTAGGGGTGGTGAATTTTATGGCACGATCTGCAGTGGTAAGTATTTAATGGCATTGTTTTGATTTATTTAAAAATACTTGTACACTTATCAAGTACTTGGATTTTTTTCATTACTTTACCTATTTATTTATTTTTTTAGGAAATTTAAGGGAATAAAAATAATAATTTCCACATCAACAAGCTGTTTCATTTAATAGTCACAAGGTGCATTTAATATATATTTTTAATTGGCCCCCAAATCTTTTGAACGCGACTGTACGGACAACAGCTTAGGTATAATACGTCAAATAAAGAAGGTCATCGATATGTATGAATCAGTCGCTTTTTAGTAGTCATTGGAATTTGGTCGGATAACCAGCCGTTGTTTACATATTTTGGTTTTTTGTTAATATTAACTTAATGCGAAACATTCCAAGCTGAATATTTTCACCATATATTTTTGACTAAAGGCACACAATTTTGGTTCACACTTACACATCTGAGATTGAGCCGGTTCCTTGTATTTTGCCGTCAAAGTTAAGACACCATCGTTTTGAATTTTAGCAAGATTACTCAAAAACGCATGCATGAACAGTTTTGAAACTTTGTATGGTTATTAATAGCGTCAAGAAGGACCGAATACAATTTTCAGCGAACTTGTGCCTTGTCTCATTTAGGCGCTGTGATGTTTTTTCGGGTTTTCATAAAACCGCGATAACTTGAAAACTATAAATATTTTCTTAAATCTAATTAGGGCACTAAGGTGTGCCCCTTAAGAGCTACTCGTGTATGTTTATTCTACAGGGGCACATGCAATGGTTTTAGAGATATACGATTCATCAAAACGTTACTCCAGCAGGAAATGCAATATCTCGAAAACCTGAAGGGGCACAGATTTTATTTTTGGGGGCACATTTTGGCACACATATAAGCTATCTGGCCATGCAAAAATTTTCTCTCTCCGACCATTCGTTTAGAATTTTCCTGCTAGAAAAACGTTACCCCAGCAAGAATCGTTTTTTCCGTTTTTCTCCAAAACGACAGGGGGCACACATTTTTTATGTGGGGGCACATTTACAGCAGATAAGGCACACATTATACGTTCTACTCATATAACTCTAGGAGACACTTTCTTGCTAGGGTAACGTACACTTTTTGTGTACAACCGAATTCTGTTCACATTCTGTTTTACCACAACTTTACTTTTATTTGATCATTTATTCGTGTGATTTGAGCTTTTACTTTTGCTGTATACCGATGGGATTGTCTGTACAAACTAATGACGCGATCAAATGAAGATAATTTGACACCTAAAATGTTATCTTTATCTCTGGCTGAATACAATAACTAAGTGAGAACATCGCAATATAAGCACATGATTCTAGAACCCCGCTAGCGTAGTAAAAAAATCTACTGTATCTTAGAAAAATGCAAAACCTACGTGGTCAAAATGTATAGCTGAGTTTTTTTTTAATAACTGACGAAAAGTTTCAACAAAGGGAGTTTAGAATTCAGGTGAAAAAAGGTTCCGGTTGTACGTGGATGTCTCTGTTAACCTGGATTATAATTGCAAGAAACTTCCACAAAAGTATGCATGCCATTGTGACAATGCCTTGTCGGGCTCAAAGTTCGTTCTTTGTACCGTTTCCAAAAATACGGAAGAACCCGACGCATATTATATGTACGTCCGTACTTCCTTTCTTTTCACCAACGACGCAGTGTAGAAAGCTAAAGTATTTAATTATTAATAAACTGCATTACGAAC
This sequence comes from Polymixis flavicincta, assembly GCA_949987655.1. Classification (NCBI taxonomy): domain Eukaryota; kingdom Metazoa; phylum Arthropoda; class Insecta; order Lepidoptera; family Noctuidae; genus Polymixis; species Polymixis flavicincta. The sequence continues at coordinate 6,460,658 of OX465190.1, forward strand.
TATTAATAGTTTATAGTCTAGACAGAGATCAATTACATTCATCCCGTTCTATCTCGCTTTATCGCATGCTATGGACCGTGTCATGTATTATAATTCAGTCTGCTATTAGCATTTCATATTACTCATTTACTCATAAACTGAGTAGAAATTTCTTCACAGTAATCTTGATTATTTTCTCCTGGGAATCTTTTAGGGCATCAACGAATATACATTCATCAAAAGATCTCAATTTTTTTTTTTTTTTTTTTTTTTTCGGAAATAGTGAAAATTTGCCGAATAGCATGGGTCGCTAGGTATTGGAAACGACAATGGTTTTACCACAGATATCTAGACCGAGTTTTAAAATGGCCACAGTGGCCTATGGTGTGAACTACGAACTCACGATGTGATTTTTTTTTGTAAACTGGTAGATTTATGATTGTTAAGATTTCAATTAAGACATGTTTCTTAGATCCAGACTGTATGTCTCCGATGTCTGTTTTTCGGCGCACAGGAAGATGGCGCAAGCCATCTACCGCAGCATCATTTGATAAAATCTCCATCCGTAACACCCATTAAAAGAGGGGGGGGCGTGGCCTATTCTTCACCCAAAAGAGTTTTCATAAAATTGAAAACACTTAAAGCCAGTACCATCACAGAATGTTAAACAGACGTTTTATCCTTCTGTTCCCAAATTAAAATCGCTCATTAATATTCATGAGGAATAAACGGTCTCTCACAGAGTCGGGTAAACGCCGCATAAATGACGTATACTGGTAGGCGTCAGTACATTTTGTTCTGATATCGGACGCACCGAAGAGGGGGCGGTTCTCTTAATTATATTATGATCAATTCAAAGCACTTTGTGAAGATATTATGTGCATTAAAAAATATTATGTTGGGAAAAATTTTATTTACTTATTTTCTCATGTGAAGTGTTTATGATTTTTTTTTTCAAACTTAATCATTTACTTGAATTGTAATATCTATCCTCAATAAAGGTTAGTACACCACATTTTAAAAGGGATATTATTATTACATGATAGAAAGGTGGGCATAATACAATCATCGCTAATGGGTGTATTGACCTAGAGTAAGATACTAAGCTAGGACATCAAAAATGGTTAATAACTCGCATTATAGGAGTATTAACGCTATTAATAAATTGGAATAATATTTGAATAATGACCAATACCTTATTAGAACCTTTTTCAATACAATTTTAGAGGCTAAAATATTTAATCAATCTAGGTACTTTATGGTTGAATTGAACATGTGGGAGTTTGCAAACCATTAATAGTCCATAGTTTAAAAAAGTGTTATGCAAAAAGCTGTTTTATGAACGGAGTCATAGTACACTTTTTTGAATAGCACATATTTTAAATCTTACAAAATTGTAATGAATGATTTGGTCTGAAAATACTGAACATGATTAATAAACTAAAACTAGCATACCTTCAACCCCTGCTTTCCCCTTCAGCGCAATAACCTTGCTGGCCGGGTTCATGATGGCAGAGTCTGCACTGATTGGCCGACGGATGGGGTTGGTGGGGTCAGCCATATCGATGATCACCACCTCCGCAGTCTCGCCGACCTTTTCACGGACACAGATGAACTTGTCCGACTCCATTGTGAGTGTGTTGAAGGAAATGGAGGCTGGATTGATGCCCACATTTGTAAGCTGCAAAGAATATTGAAGTATATTAGATGTAAAATAGTAACAAAAAGAGTGAGGATCGTAGCAGATGACGTTGTTTGAGTCTATGTGTTGGTAGTTGAGTGCTTCTAAACATCAGTTCTAAATATTTTGGATCAGGAAACCACTTCTGGATTGCCGTCTAATTTATGGTTCAGGTTGCTTCAACGTTTAAGACCTTTAAAAAAAGATGATTTCATTCAAAGTTGGCACTAGCACCAAGACATGCTTTTTGCAATTGATATCTTTGTGACAGTATACTTATAATTTAAATGTTTTAAGGTAGACTGGTAAAATGTTTTGCTCCAAACCCAATTTTATTCAATATTTTTAGAAATCTACATTCAGTATCATCATTTCAGCAGCATAAAGTCCACTACTGGACAAAGGCCTACCCCAAGAGTTGCCAAATCATATTAATAATAATATGATTTGGCAACTTTTGGGGCAACTCTCAATTTGACAACTCTTGGGGCAACTCTCAATTTGGCGTCTCTTGGGGCAACTCTCAATTTAAGTAATGACTGTGAACTTTTCTCTCTTCTTCATCCATATATTATTAGTGTGGTTTACTCCATACATTTTAATAAATGAAGAAGCCAATTATAGTCTTTGTTCACACATTAAACATAGTAAATGTTACGTAGTTATAAATAGTTGTGTTTTGACTAACATACTTAGTCATAGCAATAAGATTTAAGATATTAATATGCTAATATAATCAGTGGCATAATAAGAGTGTATGGTGGCTCATTCATATCGTCAGAACTGGGGGTTTCCTCCTAAGTTGACATTACTTTTCTATTGATTTTATAAATGGATATGCATGGCATTTGAAAATGTGATCATGGATTAGGATTTGGGGCAGGTCTTTGCACAGCAGTGACAGCACAGGCTAAGACAGATACAAGTCATGTTCTTACTAGATTTTAATATTATTTTGTCTGTATTTCAATTTCCAATGTTAATTGTGTTGTAAAAGTATACATATAGACATTGATATAAAGACCCAACTCAAATGCTAGAGATTTTATTAGCAGTAAGACAGCAGATGTTGTGTCCAAATGGGGGTTCTCATTAGATTTCAGTACTCTATTGTTTTATTGTATGGTGTATAATCTGTGAAGTTCAATGTCTTTTGATATAAGGTAATCTAGTTATTTGAAATGTATGATAGTAAGATAAGAATATTTTCTTTTTCAAAGTCATTATTATGACTAAGTGCCTATGCTTTCAAAACTTGCTTTAATTTTATTAATTGGGGTTTGTGTGTTTTATTTTCAATTGTACTCAGCTGCACTCAGCTGTGGTGACTAATTGCAGCTTTAAACTGACAATATTTGTATAAATGATCCAGCAATATTCATAAAATCTCATTTTTTTCAAGTCTAATTCTTATTAGGTTTCCTTTGATCATATTCTAATTGGATTAACATTATTTTGTTATGATATTCGTGTCATGTATACTCCCAAATAACAGTAGAGTTATTCTTAGTCTGAATATCATAAATACAGGGCAATAATTTTAATTTACTTGGTGAAAATGTAGGTACCTGCATAGTGTTTTAGTAGAATGTGTAAACTACTAACTTTGACCTGAATGAACGAAATTTTGGCATTGGCTCCAAGACCATATGATCCAAAGGGAATGTGGAACAAATCAATACCGGCCGTTCGTCCCGTGGGCTCGGCGCCTCGGCGGATAGGGGGTGGCAACTGTCACTGCGATCATTGCGCAATGCCATTATAACCGCCACATAACTACCGCATCATAAAAAGGAATGCACCACATACACCCTAACACATCCCTCTGATGTAAACTGATAAATTGCTTCCTCAAAGGAAACGCTATCGGCAAATCCAATAAACCGATGGGCGTACTCACCTGTAAATGCTCCTGAAAACGTATTGGTAATATTTGCGCCATCGTTGCGTATCTCCACGCCCTAAATTAAACGAACCGGACAACAAGCGACCCTTTGAATTCACCAACTCTGAAAAAATTTCACAAATCAATTCACTGCTGTCTCATCCGAAAACACTTTTGACAATCAACATGGCGTTCATGATCGTAAAGAGAATGACAACGACCTAAACGCGATAAAAAATAGTTGGCAAGGAGAAAGCCAGAATCCCGAATTTACTCACAATTTTTTAAATACTACATTAAGATAAAATGGGGTTGTTAAGTTTGCTATTTCGGAGAAATATGACGAACAATCTACACCCGCGGCTGCCACATACACAAATGAATGAAATGGCAGATAATGTAAGAAAAAGAAAGCATGAGCATTGCGTTTTTTGGCTGCGTTCCTATTTAATGTTACTCCGCTATTTAATCTTTGAGAAGAAATCAATAAAACCATTATTTTTAATCATTCAAAATGTACAGGATAGTGGAACAAAAGATAAATGTAAAAGAACACGTTTCAAAGAGTCAGAGCTTTCCTTAAAATAACATAAAGTTGGGAGAATTTAATTTCCCTTTAATTACCCGACTACGCCAGAAGGAGGGTTATTTTCTTCTGGCCGATTCAAAGTAGTTCACAATGATAGTCCTAAACTCCTAACTCAACTAAAACGACGCTTTATTTTCGCTTTATTATAATTTATTCGTTTTATTCAAAGTTCATTTTCTTTTATGTTTTTCAAAGCATCAAAAAGTAAATCATTCTACACAGTCCTAATAAAATAGCTATTTTATGAATTGCTTTTTCACACAACATTTAACAGAACGCAACCATTTAACATCTGTTTACTTTGGTGTTCCATATCCTTCGAAGCAACTGTGTGATTTCTTGTAATATACAGCATTGTTTTTCTAATCTGTCCTTTACTTCATAAGCAAACTCTACCCTGTCTCGCTTAGAAAAACAATGACAGAAGAATTTTAATGTCGCGTCCGAAATTCTACAAAAGTGATAATATCGCGAACCCGACCAAATTGAATAGTCAAAAAATTTAAGAGCTATCAGATCATTAGTACTGATTTTTATTTTGGTTGGCTTCGCGATATTATCACTATTTGTTTATTACGGAATGCGCCCATTAACTGGTTCTAGCTACTTGACATTGACAGAGGTGTCTGTGACTGTCAAATCGCAACAAAGGTTGACTTGAATTGTTTTGAGTGTGGATTGCATGATTTGCATTTATTTTTCAATCAGTCAGATATTCAAAAATCAATTAAAATGGTAAATATTGTCAGCAGCTACACTGGTGGATCGAATACTATTAATTATTTGCTTAATGTACACTTGTTTAGTTTCAGTTTGGGTTCAACATGTTTCATGAAATCAGTAGGCCTTTTAACATGACCTACAAGTGTTATTCTGTGTCTATGTTGCCTGGAAATGAGAGACAAGATGTGGAAAGAGGAGGGAAAAGTAAGATCCTTCTCTGTATACCTCTAATCAGTAACAGTAGGACGTAAAGAGAAACTTTTTTTTTTCATATTGCTCAGATTGTTTTCAATAATTGATCGCTTTCCAAGGTCTGTATTATTTGGGGATCCATCCCCGCAAACTTCATTTTAAAATAAATCGTCTATGGATGGTAACCAACAGATATTAAGTGCAAAAATAGAAAACTATACCTAAATGTTGTACCTACCTGTAAAGATGTTCAGGCTACTTTTACTCTTCAAACTATGCTGTTTTATATGCTTTCATTCAAATGTTATAATCTTTACTGTTAAATCATTTTATACGAGTTCTGCCTTCATTTGAAATGCATCCTCATGATGATGAGACCACAAAAATAACATTCTACTAATTTTTTTCCAGTTATAATGCCGCCTTCAGCATTGGAACAACTGACAAGGTTGAATATTGAGTACCCCATGATATTCAAGTTGACAAATAAAAAAACAAAAAGAGTCACACATTGTGGTGTGTTGGAGTTTGTGGCTGATGAAGGAAGAGTTTATTTGCCACATTGGGTAATGTATATAAAAATGTGACACTAGGCTTTTAAGCCAGATCAAGTTTTGTGTTATAATAGCCTGACCGATACTGCTGTACTGTGCCTTAGGTATAAGCGGAGAGGCAGGGGACGGGATGCTGTGAGTGACGTATGAGCGACTTGCTTTGACCCATCAGTGGCCTGCCCTGCTCGCCCGTCGTGCCCATGCCACGGTACAGCGGTATTCGTCAGGCTATAGTAATGCTGGAATCATGATATTGATTAGTCCAACAAAGCGTTTGTTAATGAAATCATGCAATGCTGGATATAAGCCACACAAAACATTGAAATATTAATATAAACATAACAGCACCTTGTTTCCCCAAAGGGTTGAGCAGAGGTGTACCTATACCTATACACCCATTTCGCCAGTTATGTTTATGTCCCATGTAATAGGGGGCGAGCCTATTGCCATGAAACGTGCACAAATCCAGACTCCGGGCTGCTACTGAGAAATTCCAGATTGCAAAACCCAGTAACACTTTTTCCGGACCTGGGAATTGAACGCTTGACCAATGAGGCAGTGACATTGAAATAGTCAAGGTTGAAATGGCCTTAAAGCCTGGCCTTGTCAAACCATATTCAGTCAGACTTACAGCTAAATTATTTTGTAATGACTGCATAAAAATTTATGAATGACCTATCTCACTCTTGAGAGAATACTGCAGAAACGATAAAAGACAAATTGGGATATACAGTCCGTTCACAGTAATTTGACCTCTGATAGAGCCAACCTAATAGCAACCTTATAGGAATGAGAATAAAGATCACTATGATATTGATCAGTTGTTAGTGGCAGCAACCCAAAAGCAACCTTATTGTAAAAGGAATAAAGATCACTTTGATTTTGACAGTGATGCCTAATCAGAGGTAAAATAAGTGTGAATGGTCTACCCATTCCTCTATGATGAATATTTTAATCAATTACTTATTTGTAGCATGAAAATGAATGACTGAATGTAGTTATGTGTCTCTTGATAGAATATCATAGATGCTATACATGACAAGTTGACATTTAACCATCCCATCCATGACAAATATTTCCCAAGTAAAACTAAACAATTATGTAGTAGTAGGCGGGCTTGCGGATGGGGAGTAATGGGTAGCTCGCTGTCCGGTTAGGACCAGGCCCGGGTCGACGGCGCGTTGTGTTCCACGCGCGCCTCAAAGAGATGTCAGCACCAACTGGTGGGGTCCGCAAGGGCCGATGCCTGCTAGGGGTGCGGGTTGTTCGGAAGAGATACCGTGGTCCCTGGCACACAGGCAACTGAGGGAACACGTGTGGGTTTTAGTCAGAAAAAGTCTGACACGCCCTCCTGCTCCACCCAGCGGGAGAAGTTATTTGATGATGTCCTACCCTCACAAAAAAATAAAAAAATATGTAGGTGTATCAATGAAACTTTCACAGAGAGAAAAGAGACCTTCGCCGAGATTTAAAAAGTTGAGAAGTGTTTTTTTTTTCACTCTGTGGATTCTCAATCCTCGGCTCAACACCAAAGAGTCGAAAATTCAGTGCGCGATATAATTCTACCGCAATATTCCACCACCCGTGGGAAGGGCTTTCTATTTACTTTTTCTTACTATTATTAATGTTGATACTTTTAGATGATGACAAACTTGGTAGTAGAAGAAGGAGCACTACTTCAAATAGAGAGTGTGTCACTACCAGTCGCCACATTCTCCAAGTTCCAGCCTTTATCTGAAGACTTTCTAGATATATCTAATCCTAAAGCAGGTATGTTTTGAAACCCTTGATATTTGCTTGATACTTTGTAATGAGAACTCTAATTGCTCTATCTAGATTATTCTTGTATTCTATTTTTAAAAGTTCTGGCTCCATCGGTAACGTTCGATGATTTTGCCAATGTCAAGGTACGAGAAGGTTCTTTCGGAAACTTTTCGGAATGTTTCTGAAAACTTGGCAATAGTATGTCAAATTCATAAAATATCATAAATCACGCCTGTGATACCTAACGTTTTAGATAGAGGTGTAGCTATATTACCTCTCTTTACAATTGGACTTATCAAATTCATGTCCATATTTAAGTAAAGTCAGAAATGAGAGAAGACATTACTTTTAATATTTTTCATATGCCTAATTCTTTTATTTAAATAAAACAAACTTTAGTACTCCTTTTAACATCCGCTATTTGCTAGTGAAAGTTCCGTCAAGATCGACCTAGCCGTTTTGGAGATTAGCCGGAACAAACCGACAGATAGATAAAAATAATCAATACATAGGTAAAGTTTAAGTAGGTACCTACTATACTTCCATATGCATAAAGTAATAAAAACTTTTTTCAAAAAAATAACAACCGACTTCCAAAAAAAACAATACAAAGTGCAAAATAACTTTAATTTCGGAAGGCGGTGACAAATAATTAAAATACACATCCAAAGTCACCGAAGCCGGTTGTTATTTTTTTGAAAAAAGTTTTTATTTTTCACTTTTTAGTTACCTGCCCCACACCAATTCGCAATTTCATCATCCTTGGCGTCAAAACAATGCATATTTATGCGATAGGAACATTAGCTGTTGATTTGCTGTAATTTTTTGAAGAGTTCCTTTGACTGTCTCCGAAATGCATTATCAGATCTATATGAAATTTCAATGGGACCATTTCGGAGTAAACCCCATTCGAACAAAAAAATAATTTTGCAAATCAAATACGACGGAGTTATGCCCGAACATACATAAAAATAATAGGTCTTTACCTATGAAATTGCCGTTTTGTATGAAAAAATTTAAACGATTTTTTTTCATGAATTTTTTATTTGTATTAATCGAAGTAATCACCCATGCAATCAATGCATCTTTGCCATCGCAGTGGCAGTTTATTGATGCCCTTCTTAAAGAAATCAGCTGGACGGAAGGCAACAAATTCTTCAAAGGCATTTTGTACTGCCTCTCGGGTATTAAATTTTTTTCCCGCCAAGAAGTTATCCAAATTCTGGAAAAAGTAGTAGTCTGTAGGCGCAAGGTCTGGTGAGTAGGGCGGATGACGGAGAGCTTCCAACCCCAGTTCTTGCAACTTGGAGACCGTCTGCTGTGCAGTATGAGGTCGCGCGTTGTCGTGCAGGAGCAGCGGAGACGAGCGATTGACCAATGCTGGTTGGAGATGCGCCAGCGTCTCCATCATTGTGTTCAGTTCTTCACAGTACACATCTGCAGTAATGCTCACCCCGTTTGGTAAGAAGCTGTGATGAATCACACCGGCGCTAGACCACCAAACAGTGACCATCACTTTTCTAGGGGTAAGTTTTCGTTTAGGGCATTGTTTAGGTGCTGAACCAGGATCCAACCAACTTGCTGAGCGCTTACGGTTATCAAACAGAATCCATTTTTCATCGCAGGTAACAATGCGGTTCAAAATTCCTTCATTTGTGTGTCTGTTGAGCAGTGCAAGGCACGTCTCGACGCGTACTTCGCGCTGGCGATCATTGAGTTCGTGGGGCACCCATTTGTCAAGCTTTTTTACCTTGCCAATTTGACGCAAATGGACCAATATTGTTTTGACGCTAACGTCGAAAGCTGCTGCTAATTCAGCCGTAGATTGTGTATCATCAGCTTCCACAATCGCCTTTAATTCGTCATTGTCGACCAAAGTCTTCGGACGACCGCGAGGTTCATTTTTCAGGTCGAAATTTCCAGAACGGAAGCGAGCAAACCAATAACAGGTGGTGCGTTGGTTTGTAGTGTTAGCTCCGTAAACGTCGTTGATGTTGCGTGCCGCTTGTGCCGCGTTGCTGCCACGACGGTACTCATATTCCATAATTACTCGAATTTTTAACGTATCCATGATGACGAAAAAGATTGAAATGCGATGAAAATGTAACACTAATCAATAAAGAAATGACTACTTTTAGAAAAAAAAATCCATGTTTTTAAAATAAAATTAATTTGAAATTAGAATTCTTAGCCAAACAAAAATTATTTTGATTTGAAATGGCCAGTACTGCAGAACGGCAATTTCATAGGTAAAGACCTTATATATTATATAAACATGTCGAATTGATAACCTCCTTGTTTTTGAAGTCGGTTAAAAAGTCATATTTCGTGGCGTTGCGGGTCGTCAGAAGCCGGAAAGTCTGACAAACAATTCTTACCCAAAAGATATCGTAATATCCAGTAACTGAGTTGTGGAGGTCAGATAGGCAGTCGCTCCACGTGAAATTCAGCTGCATCCGGTATTCCAGTTAGACTGGAAGCCAACCCTAATAATAGTTTGACACAGGATACTTGCTATCCCGGTAGTACGTTCCCGCGGGATTATTTTTGACTTCCACGAAGCTAGTTATCCATTAATACGTGAAGCAAAAACTTTGTACCCTATTTCACGAAAATTACATAAACGGAGGAGTATGAAAATTAGCTCCCTTAAAATTTGTATGGAGGAGTGCAGAAACCAAATATTATTTTATAATAATGGTTCTAAGTGAACGATGGTCCAATTTCGACCACTGGGCTAACACTAGTTTGTATAGATTTCTCTAACAGCCATTCTTGTTTCAGTGTTAGAGAACTGTCTCCGTAACTTCTCGTGCCTGACCAATGGAGACGTGATCGCCATCAAGTACAACTCCAAAGTGTATGAGCTATGCGTTCTGGAGACGAAGCCAGGGAATGCAGTCATCATTATAGAGTGTGATATGAATGTAAGTTCAACGCTATATTGCTTCTGCCTTACACTAACGATTGTTAATTATTGGAATATAAACCTTACATCAATTACATAAGAGCCACTTGCCGCATTTTTTTTAAAGGCAACAAATATATAGAAATTAAAAGGGTAGCGCCGGGGTAGCCCGTGAATTTCAAATTTTCTTACGTTTTTGTGCAATCTGCGAGTCCGTGTCAGGTTGTATGTTCAACAAAATATGATTCCCGACCGTAACACGTATATTATATTAACAGAATCGTTCTGAAAAGTGTCTTAATTAGATTCTAAAATGCTAATAAACCACAAAAAAAAAACTCATTTTTACTAAATCGATTAGTGCCATAAAAATGCATTTTCATATTTCGCGCGTAATTTGACGAAAACGCTGGACGCAGTGGACGCCATTTTGCGCTGTGGGTATGACGTCAGTTTGCTGTGTCAACAAATGAGCTGATATTTTGTGTGATAATTGTTTATAATTTAAAAATATGACTTATTATTCTACTTATCGTTGGTTTGCTGTTCCTGAATGTAAGATATTATTTCAATAAAAATTACTTTGGTTACGAAAATAATAAAATTACAAAGTGGTTCAATTGACACGCCTTATGAAGTAATAACATGGCGGCTACTTTCATGGTGTTCAAAAACAGATTTGAATTTAATTTTAAAATTTATTTTGTTATTTCATGAACTAAAACCAAAATTTTCCGGCAGCTTTTTGCCTAATCTATCTCAGTAATATATTTTTAATTTTTTCTCATATAGAGTAAAATACTCGTGTATTTTTTTTTTATATAGAGTGAAATACCCTATTATAATCATTAAAATTATCAATCGAACCTTCTATGTTCATTTAATCCCATTCAATGACAAAATGTCATGTTACGGTTGCGAATTATATTTTAATCAAACTTACAACCTGACACTGATTGACCTACAAATTACAATAACGTAAGAAAATTTGGATTTTCGGGCTACATTAACGCATATAACCTCCTTAGTTTAATAACTTTAGTATTTTGAAATAATCCGGGAGACTAGAAGCGCCGCTTCGTTGACCTGGCAGTGCCATGCATCTTTCTCAAAAATTTTTGCAAGACCATTAAAAAAATCCTGAACCAGAAGAGTTTCACAAAATACACACAAAGTAAATTCAATCCAGCACAAGTATAAGGGTAATACAGCAATTTCTCTCAATATTATACTTAACAGGTAGAATTCGCCCCACCAGTAGGCTACAAAGAAGAAGAGCGCATTCCCCGCGACGACAGTGGCGCCGTCACCGGCATGGACGAGGACCCGTCGAATATGATGCCGGAACCCAGCGGCTTCATCGCCTTCAGAGGCGAAGGGAACCGGCTGGATGGTAAAAAGAAGAAGCCGATCAGTGAGAGCGATTCTGAGCCTTCGGCGTCGCAGTCTAAACAGGTGGGTAGATAAATGACTATTATATGACAATTTTTTTTTTTTTAATGACTCGAGAGACGTCATTTCAATGTTCAAAATGTCAAATTTCAACCTTTTTATCAAAAATAAAACAATAAAAATAATCATGCATCCTTTGAATCGTGAGTTATGGTCTTGAGTTCATGCAAAAATCCCCTAGAAGAAAGGACGTTCGATTTTTCGAACATGCAAATCGGTCCTGGAGACGTTTTCAAGAGATGCATTTACCAGCGAACAGCATTAATTTTTGTTATTTATATAAATATATAGAGTCACCCCAGTCCACTGCTGGACATAAGCCTCCACCAAAGGGGTGGGGGGGGAGGGTTGCCATAATCGTTACGCTTAGCAGACGGGTTGGCAGATCGCAGTATGGTTTTTAAAAATGTATAGAGAACGCTGCTGCCCATTCTCTAGTAAGTGCCTTAGTCGCCTTTTACGACACCCACGGGAAGAAATGGGATGGTGCTATTCTTTTAGTCCAGCACCATCCAGGCACTGCACGGACAAAGGAATGGAAAAGGTACAGAGGCCAGCACATCAAGCTACCCCAATATGTCAAATTTCTTTGATAGTTTTTCAACTTTATAACAAACGAATAAGGTTTATGTTCAAATGGGAAAATTTGACAATTTGGGATAGCTTGACCTGCTGGCGACTGTACAATCAAGAGTTACAGCGCTTGAATATATACCCTTTTCCTTCCTTTGTGGAATAATGAGAACCGGGCATCACACATAGCCAATTTTGATGCATTTTTTACGTAATACAATGAAATTCTTTCAGCATGGCATTTGATAGACACGAAATAGTAGTAATTAACGTCAGTCCATTTGATATGCAGTTACCAAAGAAAAAGTGAGGCGCTGACACGATTGCAAATATTAGCATAATTGCGCACGCACTTGCGCGTAGAAATGTATCGTAAATAGTACAGTTTAGTAACTTTCTGAGTAAACTCGTCACGCCTGCCTATCTTGTATGGGGTTGACAGAGAATTCTAGTACAGCCATATCATAATTATTATGTGATCGCATATAACGGTCATCAAACTCAAGGTTGGCAGAGTCCATCAACTCAGCGTACCGCAGTCCACTGCTGGACATGGGCTTCTCCCAAGCTGTGCCACAACACCCTTCCGCATCAAGTCTGTCCCAGCTACTTTCTCAAGGTCGACGGTCCATCTAGTTGAGCGGCGTCCCACGCTAGGCAAACGTAGCGTGATATGCAGTCTGCACTCCAGGACTCGTCTGCTCCACTGGCCATAGGTCCTTCGACAAACTTGGCCAGCCCACTGCGTTGCTTACTCTGCAAACTATGTCGGTAACTCCGGTTCTTTTCCAGATAATTTCATTTCTGATTTTATCCTGTGTGTTCAGGCTGAAATTGAACCTGCCAATGCTCAGCTCTGATTTCCCCTAATATCTTAAGGAGACACTTGTCCACATTTTTTCCATACAAACTTCGGGAGGGTTTTACTCCACTGTTTGACAATGTACATCAAAAATTATTATTTATATTGTCTGTACGGAAACAGAATACTAAAATAAAAAGCCATTAAAAAGATATGAGCCAACAAAGATCCATTTTTCTTGCTAATTTAACCTAACTTTGGGCATGTTTAAGTAATAAAAGGATTGTAAAATCTCGAAAACTAAGTCAGTACCGACAAAGCTCAATTATCAAAAAGTTCAATAAACTTAATTGGTCATTGATTTATGCAGTGGTTTTTTCAGAAAACCCGATCTTCCGAAGGACTTTTCTTAATTTTTACGCGCCCTTTTTACTATAACTGATCCTGCAGCTCACTCAATAATGTTGTGCGTGTAGACTAGCGTCTAACTGCTCATCACTGATACTACCTCTGTCGGACACGAAGCCTGGTGAGACAGCGTGCTTTTTAGCCAGGCCCACCAGTGAGTTCGAGCCCGCGACTAGTGTACCCTTAAGACCACAAGCCATATTGCCTTATGGCAGTCGTGTAGTATGGTTCATGTTCATGTTTGTTCTTGCACGCTCGTGTATACGCCAGGGCTCGGAAACGTTATTTAAAATAACGTTTTTAAAACGTTTTGAACAGTTCTTTGTATATCATTTTGTTCTGAACGAAAACGAAATGAGAACGTTATTTCCGCAGGGCAAAAACCGGTTTATTCCGCAAGACGACGCACAGTTTACGATAATTACGATCTGATATTCTAGGTGGACAAAAACATAAGAGTAAAATTTCTAAATAAATACATTTTATCACTTGTTTCTTAATCTTGAATAACACTGGCAACACATAACACAAAGCAATCATTTCTGAACACGGCGCGACCCTTTCGATAACAATAGCCAAAGTTACCCTTCCGATCGCAGGTAGTCGAGTGCGCGCTCAGTGCGACCGGTAACGTCATCGTGTTTGCATGTTTCTGAGTGTTTTGTGTGGTATCGAAAATTTTTAATGATGAAATCTTCAATCGGAGGTATAATCTTTCTATTAAGTTATAATTTTATCATGTATTGCTTAATTTAGATAATAATGTCAGGCTTTTAAAAATCACAGTTTTAATTACATACTTTTCCCATATTCAAAAGTATTCTTAAGCATAAAGTATGTTGCAATATGCGGCAAGATCATGGTTATAGTCTTAACAGATTCCTTATTTATCCTATTTTCTTGGGTAAATCATTAAATTCTGCGTTTTTTTGCGTTAATCTACTTTTTTTTTTTTTTGTAGGGGCCCATCAAGCGAAAGTCTTTATTTGATTTTTGGCGTTCAATACCCGCTAAGTGGCGTTTAACGCAAATTATTAACTTCGTGAAGACTAAATTTGGTGATCCGGTCCTAAGTCAAGAAGCAGAAAGGCTGTTGCGTGCTTTAATGAAAAATGAAAGTGAAAAAATTCGTGAAAAACCGGTCAAGTGCGAGTTGGACTCGCGCACCGAGGGTTCCGTACAAACCTGTGGGTATATAAGTAAAAGTTCAAAATTGTCAAAAATTTTTTTTTTTATATGACGAAACTAAAAATTTACGGTTTTCGTAATTTTTCCTATATCTGTACTATAAGACGTGACTTCGTACAAAATTTCAAGATTCTAAGTTCACGGGAAGTACCCTGTAGGTTTTGATTCCCGTGCGAGTTTCGAAAATTTGCGGAATTTTGCGGCCTAAATGGCTGTATCTTTTGATTGCGTTGACTTAGAAGGTTGATTTTTCTACAGCTTCCAGGGACAGTAGAACTAAGTATCATATAGAAATTTCAGTTTGATACCTCCACGCGTTCCTGAGAAAAACGGTCTTGACAGACGGACGGACGGACGGACAACAAAGTGATCTTATAAGGGTTCCGTTTTTTCCTTTAGAGGTACGGAACCCTAAAAATGGGAGCGTAAACAAAGAAAGCTGGATTTGTTTTTACATTCTTATGAGGGCTGGCTCAGTGAAGATTTGGTTTTAAACATGATTACAGTGCCATCACAATTAAGTTCCGTTCGTGGCAGACCGCAAAAAAGTTTTGAAGACAGTTCGAAAAAGATAAAAACGCGTAAAGTCCAAAATTTGTTACGAGAATATAGCAAAGAACAGTTGTCTTATACTACACAATTGAGCATTAGATCGAGTGGCAAACGTGACGCTGCTGATTTAATACAAGAAGTATCAATGGCATCACCAAGACGTGCAACTACGTTTAAGCAAGCTCGAAGACGTATTCATTCTGTAAGTGGAAGCAGTGTGTTTTCTGAGAAAAATCAACAGCCTTATACTGCTGAAGAAGCGTTAGCTATGTTCATTTCGAATAATTTAACGGTTCATACGTATAAGAGTTTACAACAGGAAGCTAAGGAGAGGGGATACCAGTTATATCCTTGCTATGATCAATTAGCACGAGCCAAAAAAGATTGCTATCCTCCCGTGGAACTCATTTCATTGAGTGATACTCGTACATGGGCAAAGGTTCAGCTTCAAGCTCTTTTAGATCACACGTCTACAAGATTAAGTAAGAATGTTCTCGGGGAAGTATTGTTGAGTTCGACAAAGGAGCAAAATTATACTATGATGTATAAGTGGGGATGTGACGGTTCTTCAGGACATAGTTTGTATAAACAACGTTTTGCAAATGTAGAGAGCACCGATGAATACATGTTTATTATATCGTTGGTCCCCTTGAGACTTGTGGCAGATAGTGACCATGATAAAATCCTCTGGGAAAATCCTCGTCCATCTTCTCCAAGATTTTGTAGAATAATAAGATTTATCTACCAGAAAGAAACGGACCAGTTAATTAAAAAGGAATGTGAATACATAAAAAAACAGATAAAAGACTTAATTCCAACACATCTGAAGATAAATGACTCTAATATATTTGTTAGTCATCATATGATCCTCTCTATGATAGACGGCAAAGTATGAAATGTCTTGTCTGAGAATAGTTCTACGCAAAGATGCTTTATTTGCAAAGCAACTTCAGCTGAAATGAATTTAAATACAAAACAGAGACAACCTGATCGAAACATGTATGAATTTGGAATATCAAGTCTTCATGCATATATTCGCACCATGGAGTGCCTTTTAAATATTTCTTATCGCATGGAATTTAGAGCATGGCAAGCAAGAGGACCTCAAATGCAGGAAATGAAAAAGAAACGAAAGGAAGAAATTCAGAAGAAGTTTAAGGAAATAGGTCTAATTATTGACAAAGTCAAACCTGGATTCGGTACAAGTAACGATGGAAATACTGCACGGGCTTTCCTTTACAATAGTTCTGAAACATCGCGTATCACAGGTCTAGATGAGAACCTCATCGAACGTTTGGGGACTATTCTTGCAGTCATCGCTTCTGGCTACGAAATTGATCCAGACAAGTTTCAAGCATACTGTAAACAAACTCGCGACATATATTTAAATTTTTACCATTGGTATAACATGCCAGTGACTGTACCTACACAAGATCTTAGTACATGGCGCAGACATTATGAGACATTCAATCATACCTCTAGGCCAAATGTCTGAGGAGGCTTCAGAAGCCAAGAATAAAGAGATCAGAAACGTGCGATTGGGCCACACATTAAAAACCTCGCGTCACAGAACGAATTACGATTTAATCAAGTATTTATTGATATCATCTGACCCATATATAACTTTATTAAGGAAACTGCCACAAAAAAACACATACAAGAAACACAAAGATTTAATTTTTTTACTAAAAAGTAAATAAATATTGTTATAGATAATAAAACACTTTTGGTTTTAATTTTATTATTACCCTCTCCACCAATAAGTTACAGTCATTTATTATCGTTTACTTGCATTTCCGATTTTTGTCCACCTAGATTTGTCAAATCGTAAACTGTGCGTCGTACGTAGTTTAATACCTATCGATACCAAATATAAAAAAAACGGTTTAAAACGTTTATTAACCAAAAACAATTGAAATTGTAATTGTTCTCTGAAAACGTTATTTATAACGTTCTGTTCGAACGTAAACGAAACAAATCGTTTCTTAGGTATTTAAGACGATAACGTTTCGAAAAATATACCGTTATCCGAGCCCTGGTATACGCGCCGAGCGATCCTCTAACTGAAACAAATAGTTTCACACAAGTATGCTTGTAGGTAGGTATGCCTGTATCGTACTAGAGCGCTGCAAATACTCCCAATCTGTAATGGTCCTAATTCTTTTCTTATGTAGGTTTACAATCAATACAAATAAAAAAAATTGAAGTGTCTGTTTGTAATGTGGTAAAATAACAGCTTTTCCTAAATGAGCATAAAAGTATATATTATAATTACGGTAACTATATAAAAAAAAACACATTTAAAAAATGATTATCTTTCTGTTCCGGCTATTCTCCGAAACCGCTTTTTGTGACAACTTTAACGAGACTTTTTGTCGCGGTAGTACAGAGGCCAGCACATCAAGCTACCCCAATCTGTCAAATTTCTTTGATGATTTTTCAACTTTATCACAAAGGAATAAGGTTTATGTTCAATTGGGAAAATTTGACAGTTTGGGATAGCTTGATCTGCTGGCGACTGTACGTTCCCTTGGGATAATTTCCGAAATCCACGCGGGCGAAGACGCGGGCAGCAGCTAATCTGTATAATCAATCAAAAATTGCCTTAAAACCATGTATTTATTCTTCTTTTATTTCTAGCCCTACGTCAGAGGCATCCCGGACTACGACTACGTGGTAGGAACCCTGAAATTCATCAGGAACTCCCGGCCGCCCAGCGCCAAGGAGGAGACACCCTCGGAGCCCTTCACCGCCTTCAAGGGCGAGGGCTTCACCTTAAGAACAAAGTCCAAGAACTGAGTATTGTAGATAACTGTTAGATTTTTTACTCTAAATGTTGCCTGTAGATGGAGCAGTTTTATTTTTGGTAGAAATGACCAGTTTTATCTTTACTGTTTGTGATTCATATTTTTAGTATACATGTGTGGCCAAATTAATGGGAGAATTATCCCCGGTTTCTAAAAGCACCCTATTGCTAATCCATTGCTTCATTCATATGTTCGTAAAATTTGTCTGTCCGACAACACAATACCTGGCGAAGAATAGTATTATACCATGACTCGAACGATAGTCGCCAAAGTCAAGGCCATATGCCCAGAGAAGCAGGGGCTAGGGATTCGGGAATAAGATATTTTTCCAATTTATTAAAAACTATTTTAATTTGAAGATTGGGACGAAATATATTATGTAACAGAAAAATAAAAAATATATGATTTATGTCCATTCTTTTAATTAAAACGATTCAAATTATCTTTTTGTAAACTAAAGTAGTTGTAAAAAGTGATTGTCGAGTTTATAATTAACAAGATTTTTAATGGATAGAAAGTGGTACTACTGGTGTGCGGTGCCCCTGTGCCCAAATACTTGCCACTCTGCAAAAAACTGCGCTGTTTTTTCTATGTATGTGATGCTGTTTGTCAACAGCATCACATACATAGAAAAAAATTGTCCAACCTGTCTCATAGATGAGTCATATCTTGACTCCAACTATCATTGTTATCAAATAAAATACGATATCACTGCTTCATCTACGGAATAACGAAAAAAAAAGATACCTAGAACGTTTTATAATGTTGTGATTGTCAAATTAATGAGCATTGAAGTTTGACGTTGGAATACAGTACCTGGCCGTAAATACAGCATATCGAGTTAAAGAAAAGAGGGTGTCTCCTTATGAACACGATAAAAGTGAAAACTTACGACTGGAGCCGAGTCTACCCGATTCAGCGTCACCGTCCCGAGCGTATCGGTTCAAATTTTTGGGACGGGGCAGTAAGGGTAGATATATACGTTAACAGTTGTAGTTATAGAAAAACGGTCTCGGAAGGTTTTTTTTTTTTTGAGAAATTTGGTTCCTCCTATGTATTTTGAAAAATTAATTACACTCTGGGAAAAAATTAGCCATTATCACAAAAACTTTTTTTTAATACCTATCGATTGTCTAAAACGGTTAAGGTGCTGCCCTTACTTACTGCCCCATCTCAGAAAACGACCCTATTTATAAAAGTTTTTACTTGAGAAAGTTCGCCTGTGTAGGGATTCGTCTATGTCACTCACACCTGTCTCTTTCTCAAACCCGATGTGTCGTTTCAACGCCCGGATGCTTTACCTCATTGCAGTATGTCATGTTTTAAAGCAATATGTGTGCGTTTCCTTTATGAATATAAATAGTTTAGTAATAACTACGGAGATTCCTTCAATGTTAACAAAACAACGCGTGCCTTTTCATAAATGATAAATACGTTAGAGCGCTTCGCCCACAAGATAATCATTTTACTTAAGCTACTAAATAAAGCCCCATTTACACGATGCAAGTTTCTTGCCTGTCATTACTTGCACCGTCTAAACACTGTTTAAACGATGCAACTAATATTGTTGCGTCAACTTATGTGATTGTCACAGGCAATTAAGAGGGCCCCTACCTATCTTCAACACGAGCATGATTGAAAAGCTTTTTATTTCATCCAACTCAATGCAAGTGAGTGAGAACGCGATAACACGCGAACGAAAACTGGCGCGCAAATTTCTGGAAAAAATGTTTGTTATTTAAAATCAAATGTCATTTATTCAAACTAGGCTGAGAATCAGCACTTTTTGAACGTCAAAATTACATAAGACAGTCCCCCAAAACGCCCACTCTTCACCACATTTAGAATCTCCATTACATGTGCCAGGTTTCTATGAAGATGTGTATCTTTTTCTATGTATGAGTATAATGAAAGGCCAAAGTTCAGATAAAATGCGCAAAATCCAGATTTTCACTCATTTCACTCATCGTATTGAATTTAATTCTCAAAATACTTTTATTTTTTTTAATTTTGCGCAAGATTCTTTAAAAAGTTTGGAGGAAAATATGTTATTTAACTCAATAAGCCGCCGGTTGGCTACTCTTAAATCGCACCGTGTAAATAAGGCTTTCCTACTCCGGCTGGGGTAGAACATTTAAATGTTATAGCCCGTACTAGAATAATATTTTTGAGTTTTTTATGGACGAGGCGCTTTATAATCAAATCAAATGTAAGTGTTAAAACAGCGACGTGACTGCCCTGTAAGTGAAAGCTACAACACAATTTTGCATTGCGCTGTCGTCACGCTGAAAGCATGCCAACTGACTTGAGAGTGTTATACAGTTTGTTATATCTATTCCCTGCTGTTGGCGGACAAATTATATTAATATATACCTGTAAACTCATTGATCACTCATTTTGTCGAAAGAACCAAACAGATTTGAGTGGTCCTGTCCAGTCAGTGCAAGCATTTGTGAGTAATCATGTAGCTCAACAACTCAACAGCCATTGTGCCACAAGGGTGAGACACGGAATAGTTATTAAATGGAAGTACCAAATCCGTCTCACAAGCACATAAAAATACCTACCTCAACATATTGCATTATTGCATGCAATTTTTGTAAGGCCCCAATAAGGTAGGATGGGTTATAATCTGCAATTTAATTATTCCAATTTGAATGTCAAGCTGTAGCATTCATGAAATAATTGCTTTATTTGTTTTCCAACAATACTTAGTAAATAATTTATATTTTGGGGCGTAAGGGATGATTTCTTTACGCCTTTCGAGGCTCTGAAATGTCTACTTAAAGGTTCATCCATAAACCATGGAGTAAAGAACGTGGGAGGGAGGGGGGGGGGGTGATACGTGGTTTATGAACGACACTTTTTCCAGTGACCTAGTGCTTTGTGAATAAATAACTTTTTCATTATGGAGATTGCCAAAACTGATGAGCCAGTTGTGGAACATAGTGTACAGACAGTCGGAGACTTTTATTGATTGTGTGGCCCTCATGCATAGAAATGGGGTGTAATCAACTAAAGGTCTTAAGGACAAGGCGTAAATTAAGTTGGGGTTTGTATTTGTTTTACTGTCATAGCATATTAACAATATGCTATGATCCTGTATAGGAGTTGGTAGCTTCTTTCTGATTTTTAATAAAGCGCCCCTTCAACATTAGGTATAGTTTGCTCAACTTTGTCATGCTATATGGTCCTGCTCTATGCTTTATTTCATTGTCAAAGTTAAGCATTCTTCTTTTTTCTTAGATTTGATGTATTATCTGACTGTAAATTAATAACATATGTATTATTGTTTCATAAAAAAATATTTGTTTGTGCAAGAAATTATAAGTAATTAATATTATTTAAATAAACATCCTATGAAAAAACCCATTTGCCTCGTTTAATTTACACGCGACATTTTATTTAAAAACAACAATATTATTAAAAATAGTTTATTAAAATGTATAATACAATCAATCATTTACAAGTCAAAAACAAATGTTTTAAATGCCTTTAAGTTTTTGGAATTCTTTTTTATATTATACTATATCACTTATAATTAAAAATGTATGTTTACAATATTAAGCTATCATAATTCTGATAAATTTTCATACTTAACACAATACTGCTTATAAATTAAAAAACATTATCCCTTTTAGACATGGTAGTAAAAGCATCAGGCAGGTATTTAAATTATAGAGTAATTGTTCATGATTATACAGGTTCGCTCTTTCTAACCTAACTAATATGCAGGCAATATCCTTAATTAACAGGTTAAAGTTTATGGTACAAGTTAGTTAGGACCCTTTCAGTAAGGACTGGATTCATTTATACCTACAAACATAAATATTACAGTCATAAGGAAAATTACACTAATTCACCATTATAGAACTAATTACTTTATGCTTCTATTAGTCATATTCATGCAGGAAGATTTTAAATTTAAAATCTCTTCAAGAACTCTTCTGAGCAGATCCTGGCGCGTGCGTTCACAGCCAGTTTCATTTCGCTAATTTCCTTATCAATTTCTTCCATGAAATATATCACGAAATCGACTAGTTTGTGTTTAAACATTTGCTCGGTGTGGAAATTTGTTATTAAGAAACTGATATGATATCCGTCCACCGGTTTCCGCCTCAATACGATAAAGTTTTCCGCTCTCATCATCATGAACCGCATAAACTTTTTGCACAGAATCTTTTCGATTTCGTCCGCCTGCTTGATCATAATACTCACTCTAATAGAGTTTATCGACGACTCGATCAACACTTTCTCGTTCGCATTACGAGAAATTACAACTGGATTCAGTAGAAGCTCTTTGCTTGTTCTAACCTCGACCTCCGGTTTGTTGTATCGCTCCACTACTTGCGATGAAAAATGCTCTAAACACATCGCCGCAGTAAGCGTATGACGCACCGCTGTTAAATATGGCTTTAACGTTGCCGACATTATATCAAAAATTAATAAAATTTGGATTATCCGTACCACACCTAGAGCGTTTGACACTATATTTGACAGTTTTGACAGCTGAATTTGATTACTCATACAAAAGGCGCATTCCGTATTAGACAAATAGTGATAATATCGCGAAGCCAACCAAAATAAAAATCAGTACTAATGATCTGACTGATAGCTCTTAAATTTTTGACTATTCAATTTGGTCGGGTTCGCGATATTTTCACTTTTGTTGCATTTCGGAACACGGCAAAAATAATCGCGAACGCACTCATCTCAAAAAAGGTGCGTCACATTTACATGAAATGTTGCCACAATTAGAAAATACTATGACTGAAGAAAGGCCCATTCCTAGTTACCACTATAAGCGCTTAACACACTTGGCTGAATTTAGTCATCTAAATTCAGTCGTTACTGAATTTAGTCAAGTGTAATCGCAATTAGCAAGGTAATTGATTCAGTAACTAAAAGGACAGTGTAATCAGAAGCTTCTAATTTGCTTTTAAGTTGCTTCTGAATTTAGATGACTAAATTCAGCCAAGTGTAAGAAGCGCTATAATTTCAAGAGACCAGCCAATAACAATAGTGTGAGAAATTATCTGTATAAAGGTTGTGCTGATCGCCTATCACCTAGCAGTTTTCTTCTTAGCGTGTCGATAACAATCTAAATACAGTCAGCGCCGAATTTGGCTACGAGCTTGCCAGTTTCATCAGCGTCCATCAACTCCTGTAGCGTGCAGGCAGCAGCAGACGCTGGGCAAGAAATTAGGTGCCCCATTGTTTGTGGAACAGCACCACATTTACACTCCAGGCCGGAGTCATCTGTGAATATCAACCTAAGCAGGTTCTCTTTACTGCGGCCTACCTGTTTCCGGAGTCTATTTAATTAACAGTGTACGACTAAACGCCGACAGACTGAACATCGACACCACTTTACTTCGACGGGCTCTTCGCCGACAGGACTCTTCGCCGACAGAGCTCATCAGCAAGGCAAATCACCGAAAATTGTAAATACAGTTAGATTATAAACTATCTTGCGCAATTTATCGATAAATTCGTCGTCAACCACTCGTTTCCAGAAGGTAATGCTTGATTGTTAGTACAGACGCCAGCACATCAAGCTACTCCAATCTGTCAAATTTATTTGATAGATTTTCAACTTTATACCGTAAGCATAAGGTTCTGTTCAATTGGGAAAATTTGACAGTTTGGGGTAGGTTGACTTGCTGGCGTCTGTACATACATACACGTAGAAAGGGTTTTTTTGCAGTCTTTGGGTCCTATAAGCCATAGTTAGTTTTTTTGTTTCAATTCAAATATAAAGAGCATCCTCGTTGTGTGTAACCTATAAAGAGTTAATAAATAAATAGATCGATAGGCCACTTGAAACTGAAGAAGCAGTGCATATAATGTCGGAAAAGATTCCAATCTTCGACATAAATTGAAGAGCTTCTATTGCTATTATTGATAATATTATTATTTCCTTTATTTTAACATAAACACATATAAATTACATTTTAAAATATTAGTATAAAAATATAAAAACATTTAAAAATATAAAAAATAGTAACCCACCGGCATCGGGAACAAGGTCCAAGCTACCGGCGCGGCGGTCAGGGCTACAGAGAGAGGAACCTCCTAACAATGCGAGCCGTGTCCAGGAGTACCGCTTTCTGGATCAAGCCCTTGACCCAGCTGCCCAACGAGAGCCTCCTCAGATGTTGATTGAGGCTCTTGGCTATAATGCCATTGGCTGTAACAACTATCGGTACAATGATCGCTGAGTCCATATCCCACATGTCGACAACCTCGTGAGCCAAGTCAAGATACTTGATTTGTTTATCTTTCTCGGCTTTCACGAGGTTACCGTCATGCGGGACCGTTATATCAACGATCATTGCACGCCGCTCTAGTCGATCCACCACCACTATATCAGGCTTATTGGCAACAATAGTCCTGTCAGTGATGATGGATCGATCCCAGTACAGTGTGACATGTCCATTTTCGAGAACTGGGTCGGGCACATACCTGTAGTATGGCACTTCTGAATCCACAAGGCTATATTTCAGAGCAAGTTGCTGGTGAATAATCCTGGCTACAAGGTTGTGTCTATGCAAGTACTCCTCGTTAGCTAGACGAGAACACCCGGAGATTATGTGTCTGATTGATTCACCCGGACGGTGGCATGCCCGACAAATGTCAACCGTGCCGTCTTTCACAATAAATCTCCGGTAGTTGTTCGTCATAATAACTTCGTCCATAATTGCACAGACAGAACCTTCGGTTTCCCCAAAGAGGTCACCGAAACGTAGCCAGGCTACGGACGCTAGAAAGTCTACATCGGGTTCATGTAGAGCCCGGAAAAAGCGTCCGTGAAGCTCCTTACTCTGCCATACTTCCATGCGATCATTAGTGTCAAGCACTACAGGCCTGCGCCAGTTCTCTTTAGCCAAGGAGAGCGGGGTGAGGCCCTTATCCACCGCAACTACATCTCGATGCATACCCACGTCAGTTGCTAGGAAATAATCCCTGAGTCTGCATATCTCGCGATTGTGGAGAGTCTTTGCATTTAAAAAGCCTCGACCTCCACATTTTCGCGGGATATACAGTCTCATTACCGATGACCGTGGGTGATGCATTCGATATGCAGTAAGCAGCGTACGGACCCTCCTATCCAGGGCGTCGAGTTCGGTCTGAGTCCATTTGAGTATGCCGAAAGAGTACATCAAAACCGGCATGACCCAACCGTTGAAGGCGCGCACCTTGTTTCCGCCTGATAAAAGACTATTAAATACTTTTTTCAGGCGGCCAAAGAAGCGCTCCCTCAACGATTGCTTCATGTCAGTTACATTGATGCCCAACGCTTCCGACATACCCAAATACTTATAGGTTTCGGCTGCGGAGAGAGCTCGAAGGTTTATGGAATCCGAGAGTTGGGTTCCCACGGATTCCACAATCTTCCCTCGCTTTACATGCATGACCGCACATTTGTCCACACCAAATTCCATCCTGATGGCGCTACTGAAGGTTTCAGTTACTTTCAGTAGCTCCATCAGTTGCAAATTGTTGGGGGCAAAGAGTTTTAGGTCATCCATGTAGAGGAGGTGGGATATAACCTGACCACCTCTCCTCAGCCGATAGCCTATACCTGAATCCTCCAGCAATGTGCTTAGAGGATTCAGGGCTAGGCAGAACCAAAGCGGACTCAAACTGTCGCCCTGAAATATACCTCGTTCGATCCTTATCGGCTCGCTATTCCTCTGGATGTTTCGACATCCTGGATATCGAAGGACCGTCCTCCATTGCCCCATACATGACATCAGGAAGGTGCGCAGAGTTGTATCTACTTTATACAATTCTAGCACCCTCATGAGCCATGTATGTGGCACTGAGTCATAGGCCTTCTTGTAATCTATCCAACATGTCGAAAGATCCTTTCGGGAACGGCGAACCTGTTGGCTAATGGCCATATCAATGAGGAGCAGCTCCTTAGTACCGCGGGACCCGTTCCGACATCCATTTTGAGAGACAGACATAATGGAATTGGTGTCTATATGATTGTAAATTTTAGCTCTCAATATTATTATTATTGATAACGGAAATCAAAAATAATTTCGTAGTTTTGGGATTTTTCTGTGTAAATAAATTATAATTTTCCAAGGTTTTTCACTTACCATAAACCCGGATAACAATAATTTCCTTTGTCTTTTTTTTTCAACTGGCAATTGAAAACAATGATGGCGACCGATTCTAAAGTGATGGAAGTGTAACGTTAACGGCATGAGTTTTATTAACATTTCCGTAGTTAAAGTTGTACTAAATACATTTTTAACATTAATAGTGAACATATGACCAATTAGTGTAATAGTTATTACTATCTGAAACCATGGCGCGAGAGTTTGACCACCTTTTCAAACTGCTGATTATCGGTGACAGTGGTGAGTGGGCGAGGCCTGTGATGTTATAACTTCACAACCGATATTCGGGTCTGTGCAGCTTAGTCAACGGTGTAATGTTGTTATGTTTTAGGTGTGGGTAAAAGCTGTCTTCTCCTGCGATTCGCCGACAACACATTCTCTGGTAGTTACATTACTACGATAGGAGTCGATTTCAAAATAAGGACTTTAGAAATAAACGGTGAGCGAGTGAAGCTACAGATATGGGATACGGCTGGCCAGGAGAGGTTCAGGACGATTACCAGCACTTACTATAGAGGCACGCACGGCGTCATCGTGGTGTACGATGTCACGAATGGGGAGTCCTTCGCCAATGTCAAGAGGTGGCTACACGAGATCGAACAAAATTGTGATGTCGTTAATAAAGTCTTAGGTGAGTGGAATTTGGACTAAGAACTCATCTAACAAACAGTACGATCTATTAACTTCCCATTACCTGTACCTACACCATCATTATGTCTTAGAAGTTGCTAGATACACAAGTAATTAAGGTCTAATGACGTTAATTTCAAGTAATGGTGTGTAGTAAATTGATGAAACAGCCACATTATTACTATTTCTTAACTGTACTTGGGCTGTAACTCCCAAATGTTTAACAACAACAAAAAGAATCCTGTCACAGTCTAATTATTATGGCCAGACGAAGTTAATTTCTTATATGTAATCATTATATAACTAATAGCTTTCTAAATGCTCTATAAAGCCTGACCATGCTATAAAAAAAACATGTATAAAAATATTATTTATTCTAAATCTATGGCTCATAAAGAGCTTCAAATTTTTTGTTAAAATTTTTGTTTTAATCAGCCGCCATGATTCATATGGATATTTTATTTTGGATTTTTTATTTCACTTCCTCTTATGTTATTAAATGAATAGCACAGTTTTATCTTCATATTTTTTTATTAAATCAATTGAAATGTTTCTGTTGACCATAAAGTTGTTCCCTGTAAGTAAAAGATCTCCTCTCTTATCCTCCTATCCTACCTCTTTAAAGATAAAGATTGAAAGTAAAATAAACAAAATATTATACCCAAAATTACAAACGAATAAACACAACATGGCCATAAACAAAGTTCCTTCCATCCCTAACACTTTGCGATGCTATTTTAAGTCCACAGTCAGAGCGTGGATTTCAGCATCTGTGACTAATCTATTATGATCATGGTGTGTGAATTTAAGATCACTACTGTAATACATACAGTGAGTACGTAGGTACTATCAGGAGGAGGAGTAACAGAATTAAAACGAAGTCCATTACTTCCTGTATGGATATGTATTTGTTATCTCAAAAACTGCTGTATCAATTTTGATGATTTAAACACTAATGTGTTGTTTTATCCAGTTTGTAGCTTTACGAATAATAATCTTTTCATATATTTACGAATTACCTACTTTGCCCTCATTGAGTTTGGAAATGATCCCACAGGAACCTACAACAGGGATAAATGTATCATGTTTAACAGAGACAACATGGAATAGACTCCCAGAAAATGTTGTGATGGCTTCCACACTGAACTGCTTTAAGAATAGATTGCTAATTAGCTGCTAGTATGTCTAACCAAATAATAATAAAAATGGATCAAATTTTAACTTTTTCGTTCCCAAAAACCTAATTTGGACTATTACAATGAATTCAAAAGAAAAGATAACAAAATCAGTCAAGCCGCTCTTAGTGATGTGCTTACCAAGGATCAGCATTTCATATTCATTAATGTAGAAGATGACCTGTTTCACTAGATAACTTCCAGCTAGCAGAAAATTTCATACAATTTGAATATAAACTGAATAGTTGATAATGCATTCTGAAACTGTGTTACATGCTATTAGGAGGGTACATAAAAAGCTTACGTTTTCATTTCCTCTTCAGGGTTTCGTACCCCAAGGGTGCCAAAGGAACCCTGTTACCAATGCTTTGCTTTGCTTTGTTTTGTTCATTTGACTGTCCGTCAGCAAGTTGTATTTCATGAAGCATAATATGTAGACAGTTGAAATTATCACAGAGTTTATATTTCTATTGCCACTATAAGAAAAATATATAAAAATAAAGTTTATTATTAAAGGTCCCATACAAAAAAAAATGTATAAAATATTGTTTATGGTGGTACAAAACCATTCATGTGTAAGTTTTCACACTGCATGGGATAGTAAATGCTCTATTAACATAATTAACAATGAATTTTATTGTTTTCAGTTGGGAACAAGAACGATTGTCCATCAAGAAAAGTCGTAGTGACAGAAGACGCACAGAGGTTCGCCAATCAGATGAACATACCGCTCTTTGAGACGAGCGCTAAGGAGAACATTAATGTAGAGGAAATGTTCCTCACTATCACGAAAATGGTAATTATATCATTACTCATTTTTATCTGAAATACTAGCTTTAATACTGAGAAACCTAAGCTCATCCTGTTACATGGGACTCAAACATTACTGGGGAAATGAGGGTTTACTTTAAGAACGCTTCTGCCTAGTCCTTTGGGTATTACAGGTGTAATGTTATGTTGTGAGACTGAGAAAGTTCAGTGTGAATTAATGAAACCATACCAGCCTGAAACAAAGTCCTAAATAATAATTTGAGAGAGGATAAATTGACTATAAAATTGAAGAATACTTGTAAAAACCTGGAAGTTGTGGTTAAAAATTAAATTGAATTTTACGTTTAAGTTCTTACACGAAACACAACTGACTACAGTGACGGTCCTACTATTTTTGTCTATAACACTATCAAATGCTATTGTTGTTGAGGGGCTTGTGGCTAAATAATATCAGGCTTACCGCGGTTGGTCTATGGATGAGTGAGTCTTACCATACCAAAAATCCTCTATGCCTCGGCAATCACGTTAAGCCATT
Organism: Polymixis flavicincta; assembly: GCA_949987655.1. Classification (NCBI taxonomy): domain Eukaryota; kingdom Metazoa; phylum Arthropoda; class Insecta; order Lepidoptera; family Noctuidae; genus Polymixis; species Polymixis flavicincta. The sequence continues at coordinate 6,489,961 of OX465190.1, forward strand.
TGTTCCTGCTGTCATTTGTGGATCTTTTACAGTTGTTATGGGTGGTCTGAAGCCCAAAAGTCAGACAACCAGCCTTACCAAGGGGTATCGTCATATCTTGTTACCCAGTTAGTTGTGGAGGTCAGATAATTAGGCAGTCGCTCCATGTAAAATACTGGTATTCAATTCAAGTTCTCAACACAGTTGGGAAAAGTTGACTAGGCTGATGATGATGATTATTATAATAATATTAGAATACAGGAAAAGTTTTTATCCAGTGCGCAAATTTTAACCATGTATTCAGCATATCATTCTAGAGCCCCTAGCGCAGAAATTTTTCGCCGGTTATATAAAAGAAAATCAGCTGTTCCATACATTTTGACCACGTAGGTATTGCACTTTTTAAAGAAACAGCTGTTTTTTTTTTTTGTATAACCGGCGAAAGATTTCTGCGCTAGGGGCTCTAGAATGAGATGCTGAATTCATGATTAAAATTTGCGCACTGGATAAAAACTTATCCTGTAGAATAGAATATAATATAATTTATTTTGCAAATATGGGTAATACGCAATGATTCATCAAGGGTCAGCCATATTTTACTATTCGGCATGCAAACATTTACATTATTTATGTAAGTTGTACTTACATTTTGAAAACTACAGCAATTAAAAATTTATATTTTTACAATTTTCATTATCATTATAATCAAAATTACCATTCATTGTATCATTTATTCAACAAATACATTTTTCTCTGTTAGAAACTCAGTTACTATTAATTAATAATAACATATAACAACATACAACACAAAATAACATATTTGGTTGAAAGCCAGATTTATGCACACTGCAACAAATTCCTTGACAACTCAAAAGTGGCTGTAATTCATTGGTTTATTTGATGTAAATGCTTTAAGTTAGAATATTCTAGAAATAGGTGTTTATTTACTTCTAAAGATCACATTTCACTATTATCCAAACTCAGAAACTCATACTTAAGAATTAAACAGTTCCATAGCTTATTATTAATACGTTACACAATATGAGTCACATTTGAAAGGACTGTACTGCTTCCTTAACTGTTTAACCAATTTAGGTAAAGGAATTACCTTATTAGAGATTATTTAGTCATGAACCTGCGTTAGTACGCAGGTTCGTGACAAAATAATCGCTTAATGCCAATAGTTGGCATTAACTACCTTTGTGGAATGCCAATCTTACTTTATTTTAGAGTGCGCCCCTCGATTTCACCTGCTTAAGTCTAGATCTCATGGGAATATCGCCATAAATTAGTATGCTATGATCGAATCTAGGTCATGGTCTACCCTTGTGCTAAATTTCATCCAAATCCACTCAGCTATTTTTGCGTAAAAGTGTTACAAACAAACATACAACAAATCCAATCTTTTCTCTTTATAATATTAGTACAGTCTTTAAATTTATTAGTTTAGATAATGTAAACAAAGAAAAAGCTTTATTTATGGTCATTTATTTTAGACTGATTGACTAAATTCAGTTTTGTACACAGACTTATTTTAGATGTAGACTTTTTTATGAATACACAAAGAAAAAACATGAAAACTGTTGTTAAAATCAATGTATCTATGTAGTTTAACATATAAAACCTAATAAAACAATTCCCATATTCCAGGTACTAAGATCAAAGCTTGAAATGAAGGAGAGGCAAAACGTAACAAAAGACACGGTACACCTAAAGAATAATATCAAGACCAAAAAGAAATGTTGCTAGTGGTATACGCACTGCCTTGTGCCACGGACAATGTTCTCAATGCTCAAAAAGGAGAGATACGCTGTACGACCTAGCAGGTTATCAACACACGTTACATAGGACATGCTTTTGATTTGTAACAAGGTGAAGAAATAATTGATACACTGTTTGATATTAATATGAAGGTATGTGGAAGGCTGCAGACAACCGATGAACCCCTTTAATTCTCACACTGACACTGCAAAGTGGCATCATGACACCTTACAGTATGACTTAAACAGAGTTACATTTCAAAATTCAGACATCAGCGGCTGCTTTATGCCTTTAAAAAATTCATAATGATATCCAAGCGGAATAATGTCTTGGTGGGACATTGGGACATTCAAAAAGGTTTCCAACAAGTATTAATAAAATAAAAAAATAAGTCTGTTGTCTATGGTCTCATTTCCACTAAAAATAATGCACTTTTTTATGTTATCTCTTACTATTATGTGGTGCTAATTTAATGTTGATATTACTTCAGTTTTACAATTGGTAATAAAAATACATCTGAGAAACATGCATTTTGTTTGTCACTATGAGTACATCGTATGGGTTATTTAAATAAGTAGATCATTGTGAAACTGCTAAATAGGTGTATCAGTGTGAACTCAAGCAGAATGAAACAATGTGTATTTTTAACTCGAAACTGACCAAAATATCAATAGGTTTATGTGTAGTCTACCCAAATACTTGCTAATTTGTAAAAACTTGCTAGGTTGAACAATCTCAAGAGCATGTACATACTATGGATTTATTTACTCCAAAAATTATTAGAATATAACGAATGCCTAGTTAATGAATGAGTGTAATCTAATTATCAAAATTTATGTGATGGTTCGACGAATGTTAGCGTAAGGAAGTATACCATTAATGTTATTTTTTATTAAATGATAATCATTGAATAGTTACGAACGTTTAGTGGGTCATTGAACGCTTTTAACGGCCGTGGTTCACGCATATAACATTGAAGAAGCTGTAATAATAAAGTTGGAAACTTCTAGAAAAGACTACACGCAGCAAAGGTATTAAATTTTACTTTTTTTTTTTGTTGTAGTTTTGTAGCTAGATGAGCAGTGTCTATGGCATTGCGTGATTCCATTTCTGTGGCCCTCCGCGGCCAAATGTTTGGCGTGGTAATGATACTCACGCGTCAAAGTTACAAGAAGTAAATGTTGGTGCCAACATTTGTGAAGGGATATCCAACGATATCGCACTCGCAAGACACTAGTACCAACGTTGGTAGATCAAAATTTCTGAGACAATAGGCAATCTGGGATACATTTTGCAAAGACTTCGATACCGAAGTTTTGGCAAAGTTAGCCCTCAAATGGCCAACAACACATTATAATGAAAACACAAAAGTATTATTTCTTATGAAAGATTGCCGGCACCTTGCAAGCGCATATTCTGATAAAGCTGACCTACCTTTATCTTATAGACGTTGAAACCAGTGTATTTTTTCAGTGAGATATTTATATATATATTTTATTTTGGTATTGGCATAGTGTTTACAGTATTCTGTATTGAAATTCCACATACATTTATTTATTTTGCTCTAGGAGATATTATTTACAATTAAAACGAATAATCTCTGGCTATGTAATTTGATCAGTATATCATGTAAATTAATCTGAGTAGTCTGCAAGTAACGCACTGTATGCTGCTGGAATTAGCCAAACAAGACCATAAATTGTTTATACTTTTACGCCAAAAAGCCAATAAGACAGCCTGTTTCTTACTAACGGCTAATCACAACAATAGGGTATTTTCCAATTTTTCAAAAACTATTCTAATTTAAAGATTGGAACGAGATATTTAACAGAAAAATAAAAATAAATTGATTTCTATCCATTTTCTCAATTAAAAACGATTTAAATCGATTTTAGTTTTCGTTGTTTTGAATTTACCGCCAAAACGCTTCTCACGATGACTTTTTATCACGTGACGTCAACTTTGTGTAAACTAAAGTAGTTAGTTAGTAAATAAGTGAATGTCGAGTTTATAATTAACAAGATTTTTAATGGATTTAACGTGATAATAATGGTGTGCGGTGCCTCTGTACAAAAATACTTCTAAAACGGCGCCAAACTAAGAATTTGTACCGGTGCCGTATAAACAAAGTTGACGTCACATGTCACGTGATAAAAAGTCATCGTAAGGAGCGTTTTGGCGGTAAATTCAAAACAACGAAAAATAAATTAGATTTAAATCGTTTTTAAGTGAGAAAATGTGTATTAATGAATTTATTTTTATTTTTCTGTTAAATATATCGTCCCAATCTTCAAATTAAAATAGTTTTTATGAAATCGGAAAATACCCTATTGCAGGTCCAGCCTAACAATCTATAGTGCGTCAGTAGTATCTTATTTCGTATTTTAAGTTTTGCTTTGTACAATTTGTGTTGAATTATAAGATTTGGCTAACAATACTGTGTAAAGCTATGCTAAACTTCGAGACTGGTAGCAGACGCGGGCATAAAACGTTGAGGAGATTTAGTACCGGATGCATAATACTGAGTGTCGCGTCATCTCGCTTCTACGTTTTTGACCGCGTCTGCAATGGTCATTGGTGTGAACAATAGTAAGTTATCCCTAAACTATCTATACATATCAGAATGTTAGAAGTAACAGCTAGGGAATGGATTGGTAATAAGTTACAATAATTACTTTTAATGTTTTGTACAGTGAAAGTGACAATAGTTAGAGCCTAAACACAGGAACAATATTCAATGTCCAATTTATGTAGAAAAAGAAATTATAAGTTCAAAAAATGTCCGTTACAGCGTAAGGGTGCGTTTAAATTTACAATAGAATGGCGCGCATTCGGCGGGCATTCAAAAATATGTGCGTCCATATTTCTGTTGTATTTCCAATATAAAGGATAGTATACGAAGTATTTTTGCAATGGCGTAATCTAGTTTATGGATAGCTTTCAGTTACTACAGTTTGTATACATTTTACTGCCAAATAATGTTTGTCTGATATTTTATTATGAATCGAATAATTCAAATGGCAGATAACAAATTATTGTGTTCTTGATTTGTGCATGAGGATAGTTTACAAAAACTACTATAATGTTTCTTTCTCTCTTACTTATGTTTCGAATAAAACAAAAAATATTAAAGAAATATATTATAAAACCATTCATAGTCCGCTGAAAATGTACCGCTTACTAAAAATGCGTCGGATTGTGTCTGTACTTTTAAAATAAACATTAAGTAATGTCTTCCCCGTATTGTATGTCAAGACCTGTGTTATAATATCGTTTTTTCTTATGAACACTGTTTTCGACACATTTTTATAAGCTTATGTATCGCAAAACATAGTTTTAGCTTTGGACTGAACTTTATGTTACTGCAGTATAATATCTTATGGCATTTTTTACTTTAAGATTTTACAATATGATACCCCTCTCGTTTGTGCGTTATTTTTTAATTAATATTTTATGTAACATTTGTGGCTGCCAAGCAGAAGTAGCTTAATCCACAATCGAAAGGCATATTTTACAACTGCAGTTCTTGTCAGAAAACAAACTTATCAAACTAAAAGTAACGCGATTACGAATTGAAATAAAATTATTAAGTATCTACGTAGTAGGCTAAGCTACTTTTGTCAAAAATCTTGCTCGATTATATAGGTTTGATCATTATTATTAGATCGAAAAAATCGAATAAGTCTTTAATGGCCTTTAGTCTGATCTGTCTGAACTCCAAAAATGTTATTACAAGTGTGGAAAACCAAAAGAAAACTGTTTGCTGACTATCATTCCGTACACAACGTTTGTACAACCATTTATGGCGGTTTTATTTAATTATGCGTGATTTGTAACACGCCATTACTCATTTATTATTTATAGAAAGTATTGTTCATGAGTCATCATTTTGTTTTAATACATAGTTGTAAATATATCCCCTATTTTCATCATAATAATTAAGTGTTTTATTATCCCTGTTATTATTTGCATTTGGTATAGCAATATAATGCGTGTAACGGGAAGGAAGTTGACCAAAAGAAGGCCCAAATGTGGTAGAAAAAGCTTTATGTGGCAACCGTGGCAGGTGTTCACCATTTAGGCCGCGTGACCGCGTCATCAGCGGCGCGGCGGCCGTTTGCGCCAAGGACCGGTCCGTTTTCGTATATAAACGAACGCTGGATCCTTCAAAGGAAAGAGTGGTTGTATTTTTAACAGATTCTTAGCGGTCGATACTGGAAGGTACCTAATCACTTTTCCGCGCTTTTGTAAGAGGTGGCTTGCCTATCACCATAAACCGAGCTATGTCTGCTACTAAGATATTCCAATGAAAATAAATGTTCTATTATCACCGTTTGACCCGGGAATACCACGGCCCCAACCACAGCAGTGGCGTCTGTCACTTTTTTTCACTTGGGAGAAATGCTCATTCATACTGCGCTACCACGGGGAGATAGCGCAGTTATGTGGGACTCTAACATATTATTATGCTCTGTGACTCTCTAAAACTCCACGGTGTCCTCCTGTGCCGCTTGTGGGAACATGGGAACGCGCAAGCCATCCGCGAACCCGCCGCGGCAGTCCGTCTCTCGACCCCGGATGGGGGGGGGGGGGGGTAACCCCCATCACCGACGCACCAGAACACATGTCACACCGTGACCACCCCAGGGACCAATTTTGTTATGTTTTTGCTGTCTTTATTTGCTTAGAATGTAGGTACAGTCGTCAGCAGGTCAAGCTATCCCAAACTGTCAGATTGTCCCAATTGAACATTTACCTTATTCCTTTGCAGTAAACTTGAAACTCTATCAAAGAAATTTGACAGATTGGGGATTGCTGGCCTCTGTATATAAAAATAAGTTGTTAAATTAAACAATAGGATCCATGTACAGAGGCCAGCACATCAAGCTACCCCAATCTGTCAAATTTCTTTGATCGTTTTTCAACTTTATCACAAGGGATTAAGGTTTATGTTCAATTGGGAAAATTTGACAGTTTGGGATAGCTTGACCTGCTGGCGACTGTACATTCGCATGCAAAATTCATTATAATGTAGAGGATGATAAAAATATCTACACAAAATTACAATTAAAAAAACCTGCACAGAATAATAACATTTATCAACAAGGAATTCCGTGAAACGCTTTATCACATGGTTGCTAGTCGACCCCGTGCATGGCACCCTTGGTCCCCCTGCGGCGGGTCAGCACTGTGGCCCCGCCGCCTACCACATTTTGGCCGCATCGGATATGGAGAGCGGCAAACGCTATATCGACACTCCTCTTCCCCTGCGGACCCACCGCGTACGCCATCAAACGGTGGTAGCCTCGTCCAGGCTACAGAAAGGAAGAGCGCTGCTCAGAAATATCGGCACTCCGCCGCAACCTTTACTCTTAGCCGCGATACCTCCCATTATCCCATATGAAATAGAGGCCCGCCTCATTTGCGATGCACCCAGTGGCGTAACTAGGGTGGGGCAGGCAGGGCAACATATGCATATGCGCCCTGGGCGCATATTGAAGGGGGGCGCAAAAAGTCGCCCATTTTTTGTTTTGTTTTTGCAAGTTAAAATTAATACCAATATTGGTCAAGAAAGGTTATGCGAACAAGCTTTGATTAGTGTAGACCGAGAATATAATTTACGAAGGGGCGGAAATGTGATGCGTGCCCTACCTAGGCGTCATTTTCTATTGGTACGCGCCTGGATGCACTTCACTGCAACTTACTCTTTGGCCGCTACGTCGTCGGCTTGGCAACAAAAGCATCTTGCGGCCCCACCTCGGGGTTCCTCTTCGCTTCACCGGGGGCAGCGGTTCAGCCGTGGCTACCCGGCTACTGACCCCCCCCCCGTAATGACAATGTGGGAACCCACGGGGGGGGGGGGGTGCAGCGTTTGTCACCAAGATCACAACTAGCCCTAATAGGTACTAGCTAGATCGAAAAGGTAGTGTGTCAACCATGTTAAATACTGGCCAGTTGGAATGTTTGACTTCTGCCACTTTGGCTTCATTGACGTGTCGTGTAAAGTACCTACTCATTCTTTTGTTATACATGTCGTATGTTCACGGAAAAGAGTTGCTGAGAAAACTGATTAAGTTTATTCTAGTACCGCCAAGTATTTGTGTTGAACAAAAGGAAGAAGTGCAGTCTGGAAGATATGTGTCAGTTCTACAAGCAGCCGGTTGGTGTGAGCAGCACCAGGTGAGGGTAGTCGACTTTTCTTAAAAAATCATTATGATGTCGGTTTCTTCTGAACCACAGGTCACTTCAGGCCTTCTGCAGAGGCCAAATAACCAGAAAAAACTGGGTGGTCCACGAGGTCATTGATGACCAATAGATGTATTAGGAGCCCATTTCACCAGATCCTGTCATGTAAAATATTTTACTGTGTTCAAAGTGTTAAGTTTTCTGAGGTATTCATGCCATAACATTCATCATCAAGGTTCGAAATTAATACCTATGGAAGTGAGTTTGTTCTAGTTGTATGTAGTTCTGCAACAACGTTCAGTAAAAGTTTGTTCTAATTGAAGATCTGTAGATGGTCGTGTTTTGCTTCAGACACCCACTGCAAATTCAAGCCACAATATAAGCATACATTTTCTCACTCACGTTTGCTTGCTTTGCTCATTTTTTAATAATATTAAAAGATGAAACACAAAGCAAGATATCCTAATCTCTTGCAAAAAGGTTTAATTTGAATTTGTCTCTGGCTGATCGTAGCTAAAAAGCTGGTGTCCATGATGCATTTTATTTTGACAAGATCTGAAGGTCAGCATCCAAAAGGAAAAAAAAAACATTTTAGTTTAGTCTGTGGGACGTTCCTAGGCCAAGTTCGACGAGAAAAGTGATTTTCTTGAATTTGTATCCACAATGTCTGCTTGGGCTACGTTAAATCGTGTTGTGTTCAAGCGAACATCTACCTTCTTCCTGGCTGGAGCGCTGGGTACTTTCTTCTTCGAAAGAACCTTCGATGTCATTTCAGTAGGCCTCTTCGAGAGCATAAACAAGGGAGTGAGTAATGTTATGTAATTTTCTTTTGGAGCGATAGATTTGGCTATTTCTCGATTCTCATTGATCTAAAGATGCATTTATAAATACGATAAAGTAAAAAGAGAATTAATTATTGTATGTTCATAAAAAAATAACCTCACACATCAAATTGAAGATTTAGCGTTTCCTTCAACTAACTTGTGCATTTAGCTGCTTCAATTTCGGCAAAGTTGGTCTGATAAGTCTACAATTGAATTAAATTACTGTCAGCATTTGGCCAATCAACAATCATAGTCAGCTGTTCTATTGCAACCTACTCGTCTGGGTGAGACAATGTCCCTTTTAAAAAAAGCCCTAAGATGACCCACGTCCCACTGACCAAAAATCGATTCTAGCCCTGAGTCTCATTCCATTTAATACTCATATGGTGTTTTCCCGTATTTAACTTATCTCACTTGATAAGTTATTATATTGCCTGTAGCTCATTCTTTATTTGAGAGCTTCATAAAATAGACGGTGCCAACGTACAGTCCCCGAAGTGGTAGATACGTGAATTGCATGTTTTGTTTTCATGACCTTCTGGCCAGCCTATACTATCGTTTATTTTATCAAAAATAAGTCTAAGATGGCAAAATCCACTTTAAATCCATCATGACATTACATTAACTAGAACATGATGTACATGTGTTAGAAACTTTGAAGCTCTTTCCTGTAAAATTTGTCATTTGTAGTTAGGGGATTTATAAGTAGGGACCGTCAATATGATTAAATCCAATAAGTATGATTTTAAAATCATCTCATACCTGATGATATGGCAAAAATGAAAACAACTACTTTATTGTCAATATAATTACTTTTATGTCAATAAAACTTATTGTATTGTAATTGGACCAAAGATGAGTCTTTGTTATGTTAAAATATACCTTATTTGGAATACATAGGTCACAAAAACTCAAAATTATCGAGGTTGTGGGTTGGATCATTTTTGCTTATATTGGTCCAAATTTAGTACACCCTAACATGTCATTCTCCTGCCTTTAGCCTCATATATTTGGGGTTAGAGCAACATGCATTTACCACACATCTGCAACCTATTGTCTTAACATGCGATCAATCAGAATCTGAATAATTTTGAAGGATTACACAAATACAGTGCAACAGAGCAGCGGTGGTCCAGTGGTAACGGTCGCCACTTACGAGTTGTAGGTCGTGCGTTCGAACCCAGCCAGGCGCATTACTTTGTGTAAATAATTTCATCACCACTGCTTTCAAACGGTGAAGGAAAAAATTGTGACAAAACCGGCATGTCCTAGAACAAAAAATTCAAAGACATGTGACACCTACCAACCCACACTGGGCCCGTGTGGTGGATTACGGCCCGCTCCCTCTCACGGAGAGGAGGCCTGTGTCCCAGCAGTGGGAACGTAATAGGCTAAGTATGTATGTATGTACACAAATACATTGGCTTCATGTGTTTGAAAAATTTGGCTCAACAACATAAATACAGTCAGCTCGGAATTTGGCGACGAGTTTGGCACTTTCAATAGCATCCATCAAAACCTGTAGCGTGCAGACAATAGGACATGCTGGACAAGAACAGTCATTCCTACTGTTAGTCATCATCATCATCTTCACCATCATCATCATCATAAAAATTGTTATTTGACAGAATTAACAGGATTGTCTATACTTCTATACTAATACTTATTATAAAGAGGTAAAGTTTGTGAGGTTGTAGGGGGTCTCTGGATCTACTGAACCGATTTTGAAAATTCTATTACCAATATAAAGCCACTTTATATGTGAGTGTGAGTGTCATACCTATATAAACCTGAAAAAATGGTCGAACGAAAAAAATAGGGATCCCACCCGTGCGAAGCTGGGACAGCTAGTAGGTTATATTTCTAGTATTTAAATATTTTTAATTTTTTTTTTCAGAAACTGTGGAAGGACATCAAGCACAAGTACGAGCAGTGAATGAAACAGATGCTTATTAAGATGATTTAATTTATTAGTTTAATTTGTTAATCTTACTTGATTAAATTGATTATGTCAAGTTAAAAATGTTTATTATTTACATCAATCATCAACAAAGATAGTAATGACTAGATAACATAAAATAATTAACTACAAAATTCTTATTACCACATAATACACCTTTCCAAATCAAATCTATTAAATAAAGTCAAAATTATATTGTTAATAGTAGAAGTACATACATTTTAAATGCACAGCCTCAATATTATTACAATGTCGTCATATTATTAGAATATTAATATAATGTCGTTAATTTTATTATTTTTATTTGTTGCCTTTCTGGCTAAAAATTGTTTGAACCAAAAATGAACTTTTAGCTGGAGATATTATGGAAGTTTTTCTGAAATATTCCTTTTGAGTTTCCTAAACATATCATGGTTTTCTGAGAGAAAAAGTATTAAAAAGTATTTCTTACATTTGTAATGATGTAGCTGTAGGTCAGCTACAAAGGATGTCCTAAATTTAATTGTCCTTTGGAGTAGAGACAAGTAAAAAAATATACAATCAATCGTTATTTCACAAAAATCTGTTACTCTACGAACGCAAAGTGTAGTTATCCCAAACTGAATCTTCGAAAAATGTAATAGAATAGCCCCGCCTCCTCAGTCGTATAAATACGACTGAGGCAGCAAGGGCACGAAAACGTTTGTCGTATTAATCCGACTGGGGCGGTTAAAGGGATGAATAATAGTGAAATAAGTAGTACGCAGACAGCACACATCTTTATAAATACCTCCCATTCTGAAGGTAACTTTACTCCGCGTTTATTATTAAGCGGTAGGAATGATCGATATTCATCGATGGTGAATAAACATCGATATTTAGCTGGAAAACATCGATATTTTGACTTCGATATCATCGACACATCGATGATAAAAGAATAAAATATCGAAACGTCAATTATTCTTTAGGGAGCTACCTAGTGTGCATTGGATGTATTAGGTTCAATTATCATGTTAAACAGCCGTTAGCTATGACTAAGTTCAACTATTCCATATTATTTGTGTAGCACAGCGACATCCACAGCTTCAGAAAGGCTTTCTGCCAAAGCGGGCCAACTCCTGTAGCAGCAACGAAACAGATTAAAGGGAAAACGCCTGTCAAAGTTACTTTTTGTGTGCCCAAAAAATACTGGGAATGTTAATTTTATTTTTTAACTTTTGTATTTTTAATACTATTAAACACATTTCATAAATATAATAGACAGTTTTATTTGTTACCTAAAACATCGATGTTTTTCAATCGATATTTATCGTACATCGATACTTTTGATTCGATGTCAACATCGATGTTTTTCTAATATCGATCATCCCTATTAAGTGGACATAGGCACACAATTCTGTCACAAAATCCTCTCGCCGTCGATTTCCGTTTAACCAGATTTTAACTAACTGAGAAATACTCTGGAAAAAGTTTCCTAAGCTATGTCCATCACTACTTCTCTAGTTCTATATTCTAAAATCAGTCTCCACTTTCCTACTCACTTTGGCACTTTCTAGTACCAAAATCTACAACTCTATGATTTCCCGCATCTATGTCTAGAATATTCTGGGTCATCTGTCAGTGTATCAGCTGATGATGACGAGGGCAATGACCTCGGTTGGACAGGGAGGGGCGAGTCGAAGTGTGGCTCCTCTGCCAGCGCCCATATGATGTCAACTAGGAGTGGTTGGGCCAAGTTCTTGATGGCGTCTTGCCTCGCGACCTGCGAAATGTAACCCTGTGTAATTGTAGATGGTTATTATTTGAAAAGTGAATTTGGAGCGCTTCGTCTATGAATGAGGAATTATTTCGGCATAGAGCGCTCAATCTTGTCTATGGGACTACTTTTGTCGATGCTTGCACGCGAAAAACGGACGTAAAAATATCGCGGTGGGACTTGAAAATCGAACGAGTGTGTTTTGTTTCTACGCCCTAGGATGCACTCTGTTGTAATCTCGATGCTCGGTTCGACACCGAGAGTTGAAAATCCTGTTCGGCAGAAAATTCCGTTGCGACATTTCCACGTCCTTGCGAACGTGGATTTAGTTGCTCGCTGATTAGCTTGTAATGAAGGCAAGGCGCTTATAAAGTTATAATTTTCAGTCTACGGCATGCCCTTTTGGATGGATAATACTGTAGCGTCACTACAAAAAAATACTTCGCAACAAAAAGCTCAAAACACAAAAAGAGAAGTGGCGCCATCTACAATGCCACAGGCGAACTACGCTATCGCGCAGTCAGAGTTTACCACGACACTCGGATATATACAACATCCCGACATCAACTGTCGGGCAGTTGCCCACCAGACGCAATACCCGTCTGGTCGGAGGATCCTCCTTTTTCAACATAGGTATGAGTGAACTTTACACCCTGTTCCTCATACCTCTAAAATACAATCTTTGCGAATATTTTTTTCTTAGCAAGAAACAAAAAAAATAGGGCTATATTATATTCTGTGATATCGCTTACACGAACCGACAATAATTGCGACATGCAAGACTACTTAAAGAATAATTTGATAATAATAGGTCTTTACCTATGAAATTGCCGTTTTGTATGAAAAAATTTAAACGAATTTTTTTCATGAATTTTTTATTTGTATTAATCGAAGTAATCACCCATGCAATCAATGCATCTTTGCCATCGCAGTGGCAGTTTATTGATGCCCTTCTTAAAGAAATCAGCTGGACGGGAGGCAACAAATTCTTCAAAGGCATTTTGTACTGCCTCTCGGGTATTAAATTTTTTTCCCGCCAAGAAGTTATCCAAATTCTGGAAAAAGTAGTAGTCTGTAGGCGCAAGGTCTGGTGAGTAGGGCGGATGACGGAGAGCTTCCAACCCCAGTTCTTGCAACTTGGAGACCGTCTGCTGTGCAGTATGAGGTCGCGCGTTGTCGTGCAGGAGCAGCGGAGACGAGCGATTGACCAATGCTGGTTGGAGATGCGCCAGCTTCTCCATCATTGTGTTCAGTTCTTCACAGTACACATCTGCAGTAATGCTCACCCCGTTTGGTAAGAAGCTGTGATGAATCACACCGGCGCTAGACCACCAAACAGTGACCATCACTTTTCTAGGGGTAAGTTTTCGTTTAGGGCATTGTTTAGGTGCTGAACCAGGATCCAACCAACTTGCTGAGCGCTTACGGTTATCAAACAGAATCCATTTTTCATCGCAGGTAACAATGCGGTTCAAAATTCCTTCATTTGTGTGTCTGTTGAGCAGTGCAAGGCACGTCTCGACGCGTACTTCGCGCTGGCGATCATTGAGTTCGTGGGGCACCCATTTGTCAAGCTTTTTTACCTTGCCAATTTGACGCAAATGGACCAATATTGTTTTGACGCTAACGTCGAAAGCTGCTGCTAATTCAGCCGTAGATTGTGTATCATCAGCTTCCACAATCGCCTTTAATTCGTCATTGTCGACCAAAGTCTTCGGACGACCGCGAGGTTCATTTTTCAGGTCGAAATTTCCAGAACGGAAGCGAGCAAACCAATAACAGGTGGTGCGTTGGTTTGTAGTGTTAGCTCCGTAAACGTCGTTGATGTTGCGTGCCGCTTGTGCCGCGTTGCTGCCACGACGGTACTCATATTCCATAATTACTCGAATTTTTAACGTATCCATGATGACGAAAAAGATTGAAATGCGATGAAAATGTAACACTAATCAATAAAGAAATGACTACTTTTAGAAAAAAAAATCCATGTTTTTAAAATAAAATTAATTTGAAATTAGAATTCTTAGCCAAACAAAAATTATTTTGATTTGAAATGGCCAGTACTGCAGAACGGCAATTTCATAGGTAAAGACCTAATAGGATAGTAAACGTTGAACTTACAAGGCCAAAGTGATGCACGATCATTTTAAGCGCGTACTCCTTGATGTCTGTTGCCCGCATGCGGTCCGCTGCTTGTAAGATCGCTAGGACGTTCTCTGGCGACACGTTGCTCTGCAAGTTGTGCTTGCAGAATACTTGCAGGCGGTTGTTTGTGAAACCTGCAGGGAATGAAGATGTTGGTGTAGCGCTTAAAAATGGTATATTATGCTATAGATGAGTATCGAAACCACACGTCAGTGGTAATTTTTGAACTAGGAAAATCACCTTAAAGGCTACGACATACAGGCGTTTTTAATTGTTACCATAGACTTGCGATTGATTGCATGTTTTAAGTTCAACATATTTATTGATTCTTTAGTTAAAAAAAGAAAGCATTTCGAGTGCACTCAATGTGGATGTATGTTTTTTGAAATTTGCATGTCAAGCAGCCAGCACATCAAGCTATCCCAATCTGTCAAATTTTCCCAATTGAACATGAACCTTAATCTTTTGGAATAAAGTTGAAAATCTATCAAAGATTTATTTACTTTGGTTGTAATTTGATTTGCCTCGTTGGTCCAGTGGTCGCAAGCGCTACTGGTGAGCATGAGGTCCTGGTTTCGATTCCCAGGTCAGGCAAAGTGTTATTGGGTTTTTCTATCTGGAATTTCTCAGTAGTAGCCCGGAGTCTGGATTTGTACCCGGTTGATGGCAATAGGCTCGCCCCCTATTACATGGGACTTAAACATAACTGGCGAAATGTGTTACAGACGCCAGCACATCAAGCTCCCCAAAACTGTCAAATTTCTTTGATAGATTTTCAATAAGAGGCCTACGTACAATGAACTGTCCATACATACGTAATACCTAAATCATTTGCAACTTGAGCATATTTCCACCATATTATGGTGATATTCGGATTCAGACAGTATTTATCTAGGCTCGTAGGGGTATTTTTTTTCCAAAATACTTACCTCAAATGAAGTTTAAGCGAATTGCATTTCGCACATTTTTACAGCGTAAATGACATGTTTTCTCACTGTTTTTTTGGTATTATAACCAACAATTTCCGTAATATTGTTGTCTCAGAAGCATAGCTCATATTATGGAGTTGTAAAATGTCGAAAAAAATATTAAAATAGAATAAGTTTTCATTCATCATTTTTGGTATTACGGAACACATCCAAATTCATTATAAATGGTCAGTAGCTAGTAGCGCTATCGCGTCAAGCCATAGTCAATGTGTGTGTGATCGTACTGCTCATTGTAGGTATGTATCCTCGACAGGTACTAACACTAGCGCAACGATAGCAAAATTCGGACGAAATATTGTCTTCGCTCGAATCCTAGTTGCGAGCTTCGGTCGTAGGATTCTTAAGGTTCATGTTCAATTGGGAAAATTTGACAGTTTGGGGTAGCTATGACATTTACGAAGCTGGGCAAGCAGTTTGGCAAAAGTTTTTACTTTCATGGAATCCCTACTCATTTTTTCATAGAACTTGTTCCTTGGGAAAATGAGGTTAATTATATAAATATAAGTATGTGGATGTCGTAGAAGGCGACTAAGGGACTTACTGGAGAATGGGCAGCAGCGTTCTCTATGCCTTTTACCACCATACTGCGATCACCTACCCGCCTGCCAAGCGTGGTGATTATGGCAAACCACCTCTTTTTGAGGGAGGCCTATGTCCAGCAGTGGACGTCTTTCGGCTGAAATGATGATATGAATATAAAGTAAACCTACCATAATATATGGGTGCTTGGAACAGATACAGCGAGTCCTCAGTCGGCATGTTGGTGTCGCCGTAGTAGATGTATCGAAGTAAGGAGTCGAACGCTTCCTCTGATGGCACCGTGTCGCAGATTTGAATCTGTTGGATACGTCAATTTGTACTAGTTACGTGTGGAAAAATTTAGGAAAAATCACATTTAAAAAAATGAGACTCTTATTTTGGGCTGGTAATAAGTACTTAAATTGTTAAATTTATTTTGGGAAATGTAGCAATGTTGTTGTTCTAGTTTTTTAGTGTATCAGCGGATGCAGATACCGATTTTTTCGGATGCTGATATAATAAATTACTTCAATAATACATACGAGTATGTTGTATTTAAGTCTTTACACTACACACGCACGTCACACAATAATTCAATAACGTCCAACCAATTTATGTTGACAAAATAATCGAATGATGGAACAAGTGTACCTAAGCTTTCTTTGTATATCTGTATGTATGATTGGTTATAACTTCACGTGACTTGTGCTAGGTCTTCAACGGACACATCACGACTTGAATGTCAGCATCGATTGTTGCTGATCAATGCTGATATATGCAACAACCCTGCTCCGATACAAATTATGAAATACGTTTAATTTTTGCCCATGCAATGTTTTAATGAAAAAACTATGAACAATATTTGTGTGAAACAAATCTACAAAATAACGTACACGTGTTGTGACTAGTGATGTTCCGGATATCCGTATCCGTATTTGTATACGCGGTAATCCGCGGAAGAAAATGATCCATATCCGTATCTCTATCCGTTACATTTTTGACGTATCGTTTACCTTATTAATAATTCCAAATTACACTACTAAACTTCTTTGTAGACATTTTTTTAACTCAATAAACACTAACGTTATCTGTGCTGCCCAGTGTCATACTAAACTATAGACAGAACAAAAGAAAGACCCGCGCAACGCAAGTCCAATCATGTTCTATCACGCAAAGCGCCAAGTGGCGTCAACTGTCAATTTCAAGGTCACGCGCACCGACACCGATTGAGTAAGAAAGTTAAGATCCGTATTCGCAAATCTTGACGCTAATTATCAGCATCTGCGGATCTATTTTTTTATGATCCGGCACAGCACTAGTTGGGGCACTAGTGAATGATTACCACATTTACCACGTTTATCTCAATACTAACATTGACCATATTATCGTGCGGCGAGAAGGAGCGGAACATGGCCTCGAAGTACGCCGCGCGCGCGGCCAGCACGGAGCGGTGCGCCGCGCGACTGGCCGCGCCCACGCGCAGGCGCACGTCGCCCAGCTCCGCGCCGCCGCCCAGCAGCACGCACATGTCCTGCTCCAGGGTCGTGCCTGGCCATGCGGTGGGCACTCATATTACACACACTTTATTTTGAGATACATAAAAGAACAGGGAGCACTGAAAGAAACGACTGAAAATACTCTTAGTTAGTTCCGTATTTTTTCAATTTTGCACATTTTTTTAATGACTGAATAGGTAGCGATCATCCAATTTAAAACTGCACGCCCCTCCACAAAAACATCTATTCGAGCATTTGAAATGTGTATGCATGCAGCAGTGGAGGGGCATGCAGTTTTAAACTAGGCAATGTCTACCTTTCGGTAAACAATTTATAACATAAACAATGTCATAAAGTAGATCAGAAAGCGAGAGTATCTTATACACCCGGGAGGTAACGCTTCAGTCTTCTTATCTTATTTGTTAACCGACTTCACAAAGCACCACCACTTATAATAAAAAAAAAAAAACTAATCACCATTTGAATGCAAAAAAAGACAAAGTTATCTGTATAAACAATTAACCCCCATATTTATAAACTCCGCTTAAAGTTAAGAAATAATTAGCAACTATTTAACCATACCTTTATGACGTTTAAACATGTCTTTAAGCAACGTTTATGAATACTTTTTAATCGACGAAAACAAACGGAGGAGGTTCTCAAGTCGATGCGTATATTTTTTTAAATGTATAACCACGAATAACTTTGTACAGAGCAGTCCGATTTTGATCAATCTTTTTTTATTGGGTAGGGTATACTTCGAGGTTGGTCCCATATAAATTTGGAAAAAGAAATTCTACTGTAAGGGTGGTAAAATAGGGGTGATTTATTGTTCCCTCACAGATTTTAATGCTGAGTTACGTATTACAATAATTAGTAACAAAAACTTAAACCGCCGAAGAAACTGAAAAGCAAAAAATACTAAACGTTTTTTTTAACCTTATTAAAGCACTAGGTAGTGTCGAAGGGTGGGCGTTTTTGGGGGACTGTCTTATGTATTTTGACGTTCGAAAAGTGCTGATTCTCAGCCTAATTTGAATGAATGACATTTGATTTTGATTTGAACTAAGTTCTTAAACTAATTTAAGTGTACCTAAGTAATTTTGAGTCGGCGCCAAATAATCAATGAACAAAGTTGACTAAATTACCTTCAATTTAAATAAATAACGAAATCAAATTAACAATGCAACGTGAAATCTCCAGCGATTAACATTAACGTTCCAAAAAATGCGCTCTCCGCACGACCACTCGCAGCGACGTGTACCCTCACGTGTATGCCCGTTCGGGTTGCTGTCTCGCTGACATTAACTTCGTGAAAGCGGCATTTTCCGGCGAAGGGGCGTGTCGCGCCGCGCCGTCTTCGCGCATCACGCTTTACGTAATTAATTAATTTGCTTGTTTGGTGCCGACTCAAAATCACTTAGGTATACTTACATTAGTTTAAGAAAGTTAAACAAAAAAGGTTTATTATTTTTTGGTTTTCAGTTTTTTCGGCGGTTTAATTTTTCAACGATTGTTTGTAAAATACTATCCTGTGACGGTAATAAAAACATTATCGCACAAGAAATGTTCTTGGTTCCACTCACCAATAATCTCCTCGTCGTACTCCTGTTGTACAACCGCGTTGGTTTGTTTGGGCGGAGGCTGTTGCCGTCTCCTGATCACTTCCACCATCAGACTCTGTTCCATCTCCTCAAACTCCTTTGACATCACTATAGGAGTGAAGTTGTAGTCTTTTACCACAAATCTGAAACAATACTGAATTATGTAAATGTGTGTGTTCCCTCCTCGAATGGGGTCGCGAACATTCTTCTTTTGGTGTCTTTGCCATAGATATCTGTATCGGGCGCAACATGAAGGGCACAGCTTCTATAAGTCGTCGTCGTCACGTTTTCTTTTCGGAGAATGTTGATAAAGAGAGGCTTGTGGCTAAGTCATAACAGCTGCATAGGTCGATCGACCATGTCAAGCTACGCTTGCCTTGATTGGTTCTTAGATGGGTGACCATCTTTACATATCAAGACCGAGGGGTGTACTTCGGAAAGCACGTTAAGCCGTTGTTCCCGGCTGTCAGTCGTATAAATCTATGACAGTCGTTACGGTTCGTCAGAAGGCCGAAAGTCTGACAACTAGTCTTACCAAGGGGTATCGTATTACCCAGTTACTGGGTTATGGAGGTCAGATAGGCAGTCACTCCATGTAAAATTCTGGTATTCAGCTGCGGTTTGACTGGAAGCTGACCCCAACATAGTTGGGAAAAGATGAGGTAGCTGATGTTGATAAAGAGACCTGAAAGTCAGTCACCTCAAACAATACTCCTTGATACACGTCAGGTTGGCGTGATGCGCGGAGTGCAACGCTTGCAACACGTTGCCGTAGCACAGGTTGGCGCGCAGGAAGCGCGCGCACAGGCCGCGCAGGCGCGGGATGTTGAGGCGCAGTGCCAGGCGCAGCACTGCCATCACGAGCAGCACGGTGGCCGGCGACGCCGGGTCCTCGTCTGTGGACGAGATACAATCCATTTTAATCCTGACAAGCGACGCTGAATAAAAGTCTAAAATGTGGAAACGAGTGGTCTAAGCAAGACCGAATCTTCGTTTCTGCAAACTTATTATATATAGCATGTGATTAAAGAGAGGCTCCTGGCTAAATTGTAACCGCTGCACGGGTCGAACGAAGGATAAGTCACGCTTGCCGCAGTCGGTTTGTGGATGGGTGAACATTACGACCCCTACGTGCCTCCATAAGCACGTAAAGCCACTGGTCCCGGCTGTCGTTCGTAGATGTTTCACAGTCGTTATGGGCAGTCACAAGCCCAAAAGTTTTGAGAACCGGTTCTTCTTCTTTCGTTGTACTGTCCTGACCAAAAACATCTATACTCCATTTATAATATATGGCATTTGACAGAAGATAAAAAAGGATTTTTTTTATGTACACTTTGTAACAAAAGTACATTAAAAAAGGTTTTTTTAATGTAGGTACACTTTGTAACAAAAGTACATTAAATTTGTCACAGTTACGATTAACGTAATATATTTATTAAAATCTATTTATATAACAGCTGTCACAGTTTATTGCAATAATTTTCAACTATTCATTTATCGTATGAAATTAAGTAGCTCTCATTAAGATATATTATTTAATTCCAATTTAAAATTAAACTGTCAATGCTAAAACCTAAAAGAGGCAAGAGGGAACAATACCGATAATGTTTTTTGTTTCACTATAATTCTACCAAATCAACACGTAAATACCAAGTAAGTTTTTAATATGTGATGAAGACGTCAAAATAAAGCATTACTTAAAATAAAAATGACTTTTATGTCGTTTATCTCAGTAGCCTCTTTTAGGTGAAACAAGTCCACATTTTTTCCATACAAACTTCGGGAGGGTTTTACTCCACTGTTTGACAGTGTACATCAAAACTTAAACATAGTATGGTTTTGTCTCATTATTAATATTGTCGGTACGGAAACAGAATACTAAAATTAAAAGCCATTAAAAAGAATGAGACAACAAAGATTCATTTTTCTTGTTAATTTAACCTAACTTTAGGCGTGTTTAAATAATAAAAGAAGTGTAAAATCTCCAAAACCAAGGCGGTACCGACAAAGTTCAATAAACTTTTGGTCATTGATTTATGCAGTGGTTTTTTAATAAAACCCGATCTTCCGAAGGACTTTTCTTATTTTTTTTGCGAATGTTTTGCTATAAATGCTCGTGCATCTCACTCAATAACGTTGTGCGTGTAAACTAGCGTCTAACTGCTCATCACTGATACTATCTCTGTCGGATACGAAGCCTGGTGAGATAGCGTGATTTTTAGCCAGGCCCACACGTGAGTTCGAGCCCGCGAAAAGTGTCCCCTTAATCATTACTTTTCTTTTTAGGTCCCACGTTGGGCGCCACTTTACAGGCCAAAGTCTACGAATTAATCTTACCTTGGGGGTATCGTATTACCAACTAACTGTGTTGTGGAGGTCAGATAGGTAGTCACTCCATGTACAAAATACTAGTATTGAACTGTATAGGTATGTAGTACTGCCTTAAATCTAACTAATTTTTTTATATCTTAACTTTAAAATGATTTTTTTTACACTCATGCTTCTACGAGCCTCTTTTTTTCTAATGCTATATAAATAGAGTATAGTGCAAAAGTATAGCTGAGCACGTTACCTTTTTCCGTGGGATCTATCCTGTCGGTGTATATGTAGTTGAGCACCATGTTGAATGACTCGGGCGTGGCTTCAGGCAGCAACACGCACAGTTGTGGCGGTGTCTTGTATGACCATACTTCGGATGCTTCTTCCTCGCCAGCTGCTATACGTTTTGTTTGTTCATCTCGAGCTTCCCTGTGAGAAGAATGGAAGGTAGTTTTAGTTTGAAGAAGTCGCGGCTTCAGCTTACTTTTACGAGACGTCGGAAAATGGGGATATCTTTTCTTATATCTAGAATACACTTGAGCAATTTTAATTCTAAAATAAATATTAAATTCAAAGAAATTGGGTTGAAACTATAGGTAATTAGTGTTGGTAATTAGTGCTTATTTATTTTTGATCACACAAGGCCACGTTGTCATTATTTTTGTACCTTTTTTTGAGGCGCTTGCCTTCGAGATCTTTATCGAATTAAATCGTGAAAACTTTATTCTTATTTATTTATTTACTAAGACGAAAAGTCCCAATAACAATTCACACAACTCATTGCAACATAAAAAAAAAATGTTTATCGTCGGTTGGCACTCCTATGAACTTCGACCGACCCAACACCTGCGTAACGGACTGCTCCAGTCCATTTTATTTCTTTAAACTTTTGGTTTTTAGAGTTACAAAAGCCACCTCAGATTGAGATGACGGCACGGTTGGCGCAGTGGTTAAGCGATTGACTGCTGCGCTGCATGTCGCGGGTTCGATTCCCGCACGGAACAAATATTTTTACGACCTACAAGTAGTTGTTCCGGGTCTGGCTGTTTGTGTATGTGAGTTTTAAATGTTTGTAAACGCACCCACAATACAGGAGAAATTCCTAGTGTGGGGCAACGTTTTTATAAAAAAAAGAAAGAAAAGAAAGATGATAAAAAATAAAACTGTAATTATATGTGTCCTATTTTTCCTCTTTTCTTTAAATTAAAACTTACTTGATCTTAGCGCGTAGGAACTGTGACCTAGCGGCTAATATGGCCTGGTGGGCCAAAATAGACGTCTTCTCAGGGCCCACTAGTATCTGTACGTCGCAGAACTGATGGGACTTCAATATGCGGCCAAAGTCGTCGTGTAGAGTGCAGCGAGGGTAGTTTGATAACTGTTGAAAGGCAAGAGAAGGTAGATTTTAGTTTTGGTTATGACAACATCTTATCGGAAGTTCTCAAAGTAACGGAGTCTGGGCTTGAACCTACGACATACAACACGTAAGTCGCGGCCGTTATCATTGTGCCACCACTGCTGAATATACCAGTATACCACCGCTAGTCATGAAAGTAGGTTAAATTACATAAAAGTAGATACAATTAAAAACATTATATTATATACTAGCTTCTGTCCGCAAATTCGTCTGCGTCAAATTTCTTGACCCCCCCGACCCACCCCGTCGCTTCGAATCGCCTCGCCGTGCGAGTACTTTGTATTCGTGACTTTTTTCTTTTTGCTCGGCTACTAAAGGTTCTAGCGTGATGTTATATAGCCTATAGCCTTCCTCGATAAATGGGCTATCCATCTCTAAAATAACTTTTCAATTCGAACCAGTAGTTCTTGAGATAAGCGCGCTCAACCAAGTAAACAAACAAATTCTTCAGCTTTATAATATTAATAATAATAATAAATTTTATAAAATGACCATGTCACGTTGTACTGGGACCGATCTATCATTACTGACAGGACTATTGTAGCCAATAAGCCTGATATAGTGGTGATAGATCGGTTAGCGCGCCGCACAATTATAGTCGATGTTACCATTCCACATGACGGGAACCTCGTGAAAGCTGAGAAAGAGAAACAAATTAAATATCTTGACTTAGCTCACGAGGTTGTTGACATGTGGAATGTGGACTCGGCTGTAATTGTGCCGATAGTAGTATCAGCCAATAGACTGATGGCCGAAAGCCTCGATCAACATCTCTCGAGGCTCTCGTTAGGCGGTTGGATGAAAAGCCTGATTCAGAAGGCAGTACTCCTCGATACGGCTCGCATCGTGAGGAGGTTCCTGTCTCTGGAGCCCTAACCACCGGTAGCCTGGACCCTGCTCTTGTTACCGGCGGAACACTATTTTTATATTTTTAAATGTTTTTTATAAGTTTCTTTTATAAAAATATTTAAAAATGTAGTAATAAGGACTGAAAATAAATAAAGAAAATATTATTTTATAATAAATATAAAGAAATAATATATATAAAATAAATAATATATATGTATTGGTATAGATTTGATAGGATGGGATAAAATGATTATAATAAAAAGATACAATTTTATTTACTACAAGGAGACTAATGGGAGTGGCAATGGATTCCAGCAGGCTTAGCTTAGGCTTAACCTATATTCTGGCAAATAAATGAATTTGAATTTAGCACGAGCGATTGTGCGGAGACAAGCGATTTGTCGTCGGAAGAGTAGACAAAAAAAAACGTTTCCGTATAGACAGTTTTGTACCGAGAAATGTAGATAAGGAATTTCTATTCAACTGAAGAGTAGAAATATAAAGCGTCATGCTAAACCTGCAGGTATCGAGGAGCAGAGTTCAGGAATCTCAATTAAAGCTGCCTATGGACCAAGATGACATCGCGCTAGAATGCTTCCGAAAAGACAAGATCTCGAACAGTCAGTAACTGTAAGTCCCGCATCTGCTCAGATGAACAATGAAATACCACCAGGCTGACCCTTTATGTATGTGGATAGTTTCGGATGTCAATGAGAAGTCGTTCCAACTGCTTATTTCGTTTCCCAGCTTTTTTTTTTTTTTTTGGGTGGGAAATCATCAAATGACTTCTCCTGCTGAGTAGAGCAGGAGGGCGTGTCAGACTTTTACTGACTAAAACCCACCCGTGTTCCCTCAGTAGCCCGTATGCCAGGGGCCGTGGTATCTCTTTCGAACAAACCCGCACCCCTGGCAGGCATCGGCCCTTGCGGACCCCACCAGTGGTTGCTGACATCTTTGACGGCGCGCGTGAGGAACACAACGCGCCGTCCCGTCTACCACTTTTCGGCCGCAGAGGATAGGGAGAGCGGCTGACGCTATACCGACACTCCTCTTCCCCTGCGGCCCCACCGCGTCCGCCATCAAACGGTGGCGGCCCCGTCCAGGCCACGGAAGGGAAGAGCGCTGCTCAGAAGCACCGGCACTCCTCCTCTACCGCAGCCTGTAACCCACAGCCGCGATGCCTCCCATTCGACATCGCGGCCCACCTCAGTTGCGGTGCACCTCACCGCAACCTACTTTTTGGCCGCTACGTCAATGGCTTGAAGGCAAAAGCCCTGACGAGCGGCCCCACCGTTGGGTTCCTCTTGGCTTCACCGTGGATGGGAGACCACGGTTACTAAGCCCCCCCGCAACGACAATGCGGGAACCCACTCGGGGGGGTTCGTTTCCCAGCTTGAGTGTCTTATTTGAAGTCTCATAATGCCTTTAATTAAACCAGTTATTGAATGGCTAGGTGAAAATACGGGTGTAAAAAGACGCTTAAGGTGGAAGCGCCCGAAATCCAAATTTTAAACCTGACCTTGACCTGAAAATTGCAAAAAACGGAAGACAATTTGAATTACGGGCTATTTTCGCGCACCTTAATGAAGCCTAGAGTCAGTTGTACAGAGGCCAGCACATCAAGCTACCCCAATCTGTCAAATTTCTTTGATAGTTTTTCAACTTTATTACAAAGGAATAAGGTTTATGTTCAATTGGGAAAATTTGACAGTTTGGGATAGCTTGACCTGCTGGCGACTGTACATCCCGTCATTGTGATGCTTAGTTGTACTAGACCTGATAACCATAATTACGGAGATATTTTTGAGGATTTTTTTTTTACGATTATTAGTTTTAATTGTTACTAGCAGCGCTCCGCCGTTTCACCCGCGTAGTTCTCGTTCCTGTGGGAATGCATAAACAACCCGTCATTGTGATGCTTAGTTGTACTAGACCTGATAACCATAATTACGGAGATATTTTTGAGGATTTTTTTTTTACGATTATTAGTTTTAAATGTTACTAGCAGCGCTCCGCGGTTTCGCCCGCGTAGTTCTCGTTCCTGTGGGAATACATAAAATATAGCCTATGTCACCCGGCGATAGTGTAACTTCCCAATAGTGAACGATTTTTTTCAAATCGGTTCAGTAGTTTCGGAGCCTATTCAATGCAAACAAACAATCAAATCTTTCCTCTTTATAATATTAATATAGATAAAAATACTCCCACGATCCTTGTACATACTTGCCGTTGCAGGTGTGGCATATGGATTCCGAATCCGCTGCTTTACATAACTTCCGTTAGCCGGTTTACAAAAAGCTGATTCGACATAATTCATCTACGAGTTCTACGACACATGCATGCTTAAGCACAATGTTGTTATGTTGCACAGTACCATAAACAGCGAATTTTCACACGAAAAATAAAAGTCGTTACCCAGCAGCATGGTATCACAAACACGGTAAACTCACGCGCATACACACGCACACACACACATACACACACACACATATTCACTTCGCCCCACCTCCACTCTTCACTTATACACATAGTAACCTCCACATAGAGTATATTGACTTAAAAAAAAAAAGACCTCAATTCGTTAACTTTCTTTGTAATTTTTCTTCTTTTTTGTCTTGTCTGGAACAATGTCTTTGTGTATTTTTTTTTTTTGGATTGGGCGTTAATAGCTGCGCCACAGTATTTTACTTTTGTGGCTATCTTCGTTTTCCTTTGTAAATTGTTGTAACCTTAAGTTGTTCCAAATAAACTTTTTATTATTTTTTTATTATTTTATTAATTACTTTTTGCAAGTTACTTAGTTTCATTGCAGAATGCGTAGAAGACAGCTTCGTGATGGGTTTTTTTACACCGTGCATAATTTAAGTTTTTTTTTGTAGAATTGCTTCTATATTCAATGTCACTTAAATAGAAAGATTTTTTTACCTGAAACCGGAACAGCTCTCCGCTCCTGACGTTATTATCGACAGTTCCTCCAAAGATGTAGAGCGCATCGCCCACCACGGCCCCCGCGTGGAACAAACGACCTGAAGGGATCTGCGAGTCTGCGGCCGGCTGGACCACTGACCTGAGGTACAACAATATGTCCAGTCAATAACCTGTTTAACCTTAATAGCCTTTTTCACTTACACTAGACGATAGCTAAATTAATGCCTTGGTTGCAAATCACGAAGAAACAGTGCGGATTTATTCACTACCCGTGACTTCGCCGGGGTGAAATTTGTTGTTGACCCGTCTCACGCTGATTCTTCATTTAAGCTCAGCGTTCTTTCTGACTTTTATTTTGTGTGGCAAGGGTCGCAGCGTGACGTAAATAGCTTTTATCATTCGGCAATAATTAGGTAATTAAATGCAATGTTATTTGTGGAAATACAAACAATAAAACAAAGAACATTAAAACTTTTAGGTTTACCCACGTTAAAACTAACCCAAATAGTTTAGTTACAAATGAAAAACGGAGGCCAAAAAGGCTCCTATCTCGATATACGGTATATCATCATCTGCCTAGCCTTTTCCCAACTATGTTGGGGTCGGCTTCCAGTCTAACCGGATGCAGCTGAATACCAGTATTTTACATGGAGCGACTGCCTATCTGACCTCCACAACCCAGTTACTGGGTAATACGATACCCCTTGGTAAGACTGGTTGTCAGACTTTCGGGCTTCTGACGACCCGTAACGACTGTCAAAGATCCACAAATGACAGCCGGGACCAACGGCTTAACGTGCTTTCCGAGGCACGGAGGGGTCTTGGTATGTAAAGGTGGTCACCCATCCACGGACCAACCGCGGCAAGCGTAGCTTAACCTGGCCGATCGACCCGTGCAGCTGTTGTTATTTAGCCACAAGCCCCTATACGGTATAATGCTTCGAAAATTGAAAAAAAAAAAAACTATTGATTAGCGCGTCCAAACAAACATACTCTTCAGCCTTACTATAAAAAATTCAGGCATTCATTTAGGTCTTGCTTAGTTAATATTAGTGTAAGCAGGCATAGAGGCAACCGTCCTAAAAAGACATGTACCTATTTTGGTTATTTACGTACCATATTTGAATTGTTATATAAACGATGGGAGTCGCCTCGTATAAGTTGACAGGGTGTTATTTTTAAACGTTTCTTGCAGTTAAGAGGGTAGACAACGAAATTAAAATTTTCATGAAATAGTTATCCAATGGGACTAAAAGAACTTAGAGGGTTGTATATTAATCAACATAAAACCGGACACTGATACGAAGATTGCTAAAACGTAAGAAAAATTGAATTTCGCTGGCTACCTTACCTTTACATCACATTCAAATCGACGAAAAAATATTGCGGCGGAATACAATCGCTAGTCTTGTGTAGTTCGCGTACGAACTAGGTCGTAAGAGCGCTCCCACAGATGAACTATGTGAACTAGTTCCGTCATTCCCCGCTCTATAGTTCGTTAGCGAATGAGCTGAATAAGGAGTGTATTTCTGCCAGGGGTGCGGGTTCGTTCGAAAGAGATACCGCCGCCCCTGGCGTACAGGCTACTGAGGGAATACGGGTGGGTTTTAGTCAGTAAAAGTCTGACACGCCCTCCTGCTTCACCCAGAGCGGGAAAAGTTATTTGATGATTTCGCATCCAAAAAAAGGAGTGCATTTATGTATTGCACCAATAAGCCTGGGTATTATTTACAATAATTACATATTTTTTAAGAATATGAATTCAGAGGTTTTTACTGTTTATAGTGTAAAAATTGTAGGTAAATGTACAGCAATCCATAATCTTGTCGCGTGCCCGTGCCTAAGCAGTACCAAAACGAGCGAACAATCTGTCTTCCTCTGATTCAAGCTGGGAGCTGACGAACTAGAAGAGCGAACTAGTTCGTTTAGGAGCGGTGACCTAAACTGAGCGATCTCCGTCGCGAACTAAGTACTATGCACAAGACTAACAATAACCAACAATAACCCCCCGAGTGGGTTCCCGCATTGTCGTTGCGGGGGGTTCAGTAACCGTGGATTCCAGCCACGGTGAAGCCAAGAGGAACCCAAAGGTGGGGCCGCTCGTCAGGGCTTTTGCCTTCAGGCCATTGACGTAGCGGCCAAAAAGCAGGTTGCGGTGAGCCGCAACTGAGGTGGGCCGCGATGTCGAATGGAAGGCATCGCGGCTGAGGGTTACGGGCTGCTGTAGAGGAGGAGTGCCGGTGCTTCTGAGCAGCGCTCTTCCCTTCCGTGGCCTGGACGGGGCCGCCACCGTTTGATGGCGGACGCGGTGGGGCCGCAGGGGAAGAGGAGTGTCGGTATAGCGTCAGCCGCTCTCCCTATCCCCTGCGGCCGAAAAGTGGTAGACGGGACGGCGCGTTGTCTTCCACACGCGCGCCGTCAAAGATGTCAGCCACCACTGGTGGGGTCCGCAAGGGCCGATGCCTGCCAAGGGTGCGGGTTTGTTCGAAAGAGATACCACAGCCCCTGGCATACGGGCTACTGAGGGAACACGGGTGGGTTTTAGTCAGTAAAAGTCTGACACGCCCTCCTGCTCTACTCAGCAGGAGAAGTCATTTGATGATTTCCCACCCAAAAAAAAAAAAACAGAGCGGATCCCAGCGCGGCGAAATAACACACTGTTAGATTTTAAACTTCCGGCGTTACGCAGTGCAGCGGCGAGTTGTCATTTTTTTAAAAGAGGAGCCGAAGCGAAGTCGAGTTAAGAATTAAATACAATAAAATTGAACAGCTGCAAATGTTTGGTATTAACCGGCCGGACGACAGAGGGGTACGAAGCAGACGAAGGAGGAGGGACGATCCGAGAGAACGACGGTCGAACACACACGAGCATTGTCCGCGTCGCGACCTACCTAGTTGTCACTTTTAATATTTTAATTATTATACTGGTATCCATCATACAGTCCGAGTATTATTTCCAGAGTGTCCTTACACACGTAGATAGGGTCCTGGAACGCAACATATGGTCCTTCGAGCTACTTACATTATTAAAAGTAAACGACAGAGTAGGTGGTTCGTCCGTTACGCGATTTTCAATAATTCAAAGCTTCGGCCGTTAAAACTGGACAACTTCAAGCGAACATCGTCAGTTAGTTACGTGCCCGGAGTATTGTGAAGAACATTCAAGATTCTCGTCTGTCTGAGTGGAGTGGCCGCTAAAGTCATCGGTGCACGTAAGCCTGGTCTTCACTTCGGTGCCCAACGGACTTCGGACATCAGATCCACATCTTCAGCAGTCGTCGGTCAAGAGAATCAACTTTGGACTTTGACCGGAGCGTTATAATACGCCCAGTCATTTCATAGCACGGATGGCTAAAGATACGTGAGATCTTTCCAATTCCTTATCCATTTTAGTCATCCTTACTTAGTAATATTTTCATACACATACCTATTTGATTCATCCATATACATTCCCATTTCATCGTAGCGGTTCAGATTGCTAAAGACCTTATTTCATTCCCATAATCATTGGCCAAGGTCATGGTAGTTTGTACTTGGTGTTTTCAAGTTCATGTGGTGTCATAACAGTTGTATTGTCTTGGTGCATTAGTGGTAATAGTGTATTCACTGTGCTGTGTCATACGTTCGCATATTTGTGGTAGTATTATTCTTAATTGGCTTATTCAACTTTTCTTTCCGTTTTACTTTTTCCGTTGTGGGTAGAAACAAATCATTGGTTTGTTCACTTCTTTTGCCTTTTTTTCAACCATATTCGCAGTAAGTAAATCAAATAAGTATAGCACACTGTTAAGTTACGAAATATGTTTTTAATTTGATAACGATTCCAATTAAACTTTAATTTTAAATGAGCTCTGGATCTCATAACGCCTAATACTTTTTTGATAGCAACCTGCGGCAGCCAACTTTTGCTATACATTTTATTGAAGTGAAAGGGGAACAGGTAATGATATTAGCTACTTATTATTCATCCTGTTTTATTTTTTGAACTTTAATTCCACATTTCAGTCTGTCACAATCTGCAGTTACATTAAGGCCTGTTTTTTCTTTTGTGAATTTTGCCCCTATAACCTTGGTTAAAGGCCAATTCTTTTAAAATGTCCAGTGATCCTAAAATAAAGGAACTGATTAAGAAGCGTGCTTCTATAAAGGCTAAGCTTACACAATTCACAACCTTTTTGTCAACTGCTCAATCTTGCCAACAACTTAGTGATGCTCAATTGGTGGAACTCGAAATGAGAATTAGTAGAATGGAGTCCTCATACGATCTTTATGACGAATTTCAGAGTCAACTGGAGACATTGTCGGAGAACCCTGATGAGCTGTACATGGAACGTGAGCTGTTTGAAAACCAATACAACAGCCAGGTTGCGGCGGCCCGTGTTCTAATCACAAAGCACCGCACAAATCAACCTACTTCGAATTTAGCGTCCGAGGCAGGTTCTGAGGATGGCCGCACTGTAGTTACACATAGACAGAATCACGTAAGGCTTCCTAAGATTAATTTACCACGCTTTGGGGGGGGATATAAAGACTGGTTAGAATTTAAGGATATGTACATCTCTCTCATTCACAACGAACACAGCATTGATGAAATCAATAAGTTCCACTATTTGCGGACGTCTCTTCATGGAAGTGCCGCACTAGTTATTCAAAGTTTAGACTTTAACTCAGAAAATTATAAAAATGCTTGGAGATTGTTGTGTGAACGATACGACAATAAACTACTGCTGGTAAATAATCACGTAAAAGCTTTGTTTGCTGTTGCGTCTATACAAAAGGAATCTAGCGAAGGTATCAGACGCATTATAGACGTAGCTAACAAAAATCTACAAGCATTACAGACCTTAAAACAGCCGGTGGAACATTGGGACACGTTAGTTATTTTTATTGTATCGTCTAAATTAGATGCGGTTACAAGCAGACATTGGGAAGAGCATAGGAATACTCTAACTGATACTCCGACCTTGAGTGCATTTCTGACTTTCTTAAGAAATAGGTCAAACCTGTTAGAAACTCTTGAAGAGTCTAAAAATTTTAGTATAACTCCAGCGAAGAACGATGATAAAGAAAAGAGCTTCGTCGTCTCTCAGACTTCTGATGATAAAAAACAGAATCCAATAAAGCCATATCTTTGCAAACTATGTAATACAGAGCACTATCTTTATCATTGTGAAGCATTCAAACAACTGTCTGCACAGGATCGACTACAGAAAGTTAGGGAATGCAAGGTCTGCTTTAACTGTCTCCGACCGGGTCATCAGAACAGGACATGCAAGCTTAGTGGTTGTAAATACTGTAAAAAGAAGCATAATACACTGATTCATGTTCATAATGACACACAAGCGCAAGGACACTCATCTACCGTTACTGAAAATGTTGTATTATCGGCAAATAATAGACAAGGACATTTGTCACGACATGTGTTGTTATCCACAGCCCAGGTTTATGCCATGGACCACGAGGGTAAGCCACATCGTGCCAGACTATTACTGGACAATGGTAGCACGGCGAATTTCATAACCCAGGACTTGGCTGGTAAGCTTAATTTGCCAATTCGTACTGTTAGTTCTAAAGTGACTGGAATAAACAATCAATCTACGAACCCAAGTCAATCTTGCACTCTTCAAATTAGGTCGTCAAATAGTGATTTTATGGTGGACATTGACTGTTTAATTTTGCCAATTATAACTACATCCATACCACATTCGTACATAAATACACATGACATACCGTTGCCATCTGGAATATGTTTAGCTGACCCATCTTTTTACGTTCCCTCTTCCATTGATATATTAGTGGGTGCTGACATATTTTGGAGTGTTATAGGAACCAATCGCATACAATTAGGGAAACATAATCCAATACTTTTCGAAACAAGGTTTGGGTGGCTAATATCGGGTACAATACACAAGCCTAGTACTTCGGAAGTAACCTGTATGACTATACAAGACGAGACAGATACAACTCTTACACGTTTCTGGGAATTAGACACAATATCACCTAAATATAATTATACGCCTGAGGAAACCAAATGTGAACAATTATTTATACAAAGTACGAAGCGCAGCACAGACGGGCGCTTCATAGTTACCATTCCACTTAAAGAATCTCCTAAGGCATTAGGAAATTCATACGACATGGCCAAGAGACGCTTCCTATCACTGGAGCGTAGGTTTCATAGGGATCCATCGTTTAAACAGCGTTACGTAGCGTTCATGGAAGAATACGAGACTCTAGGACACATGAGTATATTTGAACATCGATCAAATTTACCGGATCATTATCATTTGCCACATCATGGTATTGTCCGAGAGCAAAGTACGACAACCAAACTGAGGGTGGTATTCGATGCCTCAGCGGTGACAACGTCAGGAAAATCCCTTAATCAGATACAATTTGTTGGACCAAGAGTGCAAAATGATTTACTATCCATTCTTCTACGCTTCCGTCAGCATAAGTATGTAGTATCTGCTGATATTGAAAAGTTTTTCCGTCAAATCTATGTAACAGATACACAACGGCCTTTACAATTAATTCTATGGAGGTCTGATTCCTCACATGAACTTAAAACGTACACTTTGAACACCGTCACGTATGGCACAGCTTCCGCACCTTTCCTAACAACGCGATGTCTGAAACAACTATCCACAGAAACTTCAGACGAAGCTACGCGGCGGGCTATAGCTGACGATTTATATGTAGACGATTTTCTATCTGGGGGAGACACCATTTCTGATACAATTACACTTTGTCAGAGTGTTATCAAAACATTGAATACAGCACAGCTTAATCTAAGAAAATGGCAATCAAATAATATACACATACTTACATCTATAACACAAAATCAAAACACACCCACACATGATACACCAAGTACAGTTGAGTTAAGCGCCAATGAATTATCAAAAACATTAGGACTCCATTGGCAATATACTCTTGATCAACTCACATTTTCAATCGACACTACAAACACAGAGTTAATTATAACGAAAAGAATAATTCTTTCAATAGTGTCACAAATCTTTGATCCATTAGGACTTGTCACACCATGTATAATAGAAGCAAAACTCCTCATGCAAAAACTATGGGTTTCAAAAAGTTCATGGGACGAGGAGGTACATGATGATATACGTAAGGTGTGGCTCAATTTCACACAAACACTAGCTCATCTTAATAATCTAGATATTCCCAGAAGAATTACGTGCGATTCACCTATATCGATTGAATTTCATGTATTTTCAGACGCTTCAGAGAAGGCGTACGGAGCGTGTCTTTACGTTCGCTCTATTAGCACAGATGGGTCGGTTAGTGTAAACCTTTACGCTTCCAAGAGTAAAGTGGCTCCAATTAAGGTCACTACTATACCACGTCTGGAACTCTGTGGTGCCTTGCTGGGAACACGGCTCTGTACAAAGGTACTCAGTTCTGTCACCTTTCAGTCGGTGAAAAGTATATTTTGGTTTGATTCCATGATCGTTCTGGGATGGCTCGCTTCATCACCTGCATTGCTTAAGCCCTTTGTTAGGAATAGAGTTTCCGAGATACTGGAAGGTTATGGTGATAATGACTGGCGCTATGTACCTTCCAAGGATAATCCTGCAGATCTTGTGTCACGTGGGATTGGCGCAGACCAGATAGGCAATACAAGTCTATGGTGGTCCGGGCCACAATTCTTGCTACTGGATCCATTGCAATGGCCTACTAAACCTAATTCAAATAGTAGTAATGTGCTACCAGAAACCATCACATTATTACATTCTCAGGATGTTAATTTGAATAAAGATTATCAAACATTTAATTTCATCAAATTATTCTAGACTTCAACGTATCACAGCCTACATACACAGATTTATAAATAATATAAAGAATTCTCAAGCACGGTCGTACGGCTCACTAACAAGCTCTGAATTAACTTTAGCTTCTAATTTCCTTATTATAGTTGCACAGAATGAGTCATTTCAACTAGAGTACCAATTACTTAAATTAGGTAAACAATTACCTCATAAGAATCGTCTTCTTTCACTATCACCCTACTTAGATAACAACATAATTAGAATTGGGGGTAGGCTTGACAATTCATTCTATGATTATACCACAAAACATCCCGTACTTTTAGACAGTAAACACCATTTAACTGTGTTAATTTTTAAATCTTATCATTTGAAACTTTTCCATGCAGGTCCACAACTTTTGCTAGCAACTATCAGGCACAGATACTGGCCACTAGGTGGTAGAAACTTGGCGAGAAGAACTGCACGTACTTGTGTTAAATGTATGAGATTTAAGGGCGAGACCATTCAACCTGAAATGGGACAATTGCCCAAGGAAAGAGTTCAGTTGGAATATCCGTTTCTTGAAACAGGCACTGACTATGCTGGTCCCATAATGATTGCTGATCGAAAGGGGAGAGGTTGTCGACTAATTAAAGCCTATATATGCGTTTTTGTCTGTCTGGCTACAAGGGCGGTCCATCTCGAACTTGTCTCGGACCTTACGAAGGAAGCCTTTATCGCAGCTCTTAACCGGTTTACAGCTCGTAGGGGTAAACCAAAATCTATTTTTTCAGATAATGGGACTACCTTTGTTGGCACCTTCAACGAACTTTCCAATATTTTAAAACAGGATTATACATTTGAGATGGCTGAATCAGGTATAAACTTTTCTTTTATTCCTGCGTACACGCCACACTTTGGAGGATTGTGGGAGTCGGCAGTTAAATCTGTTAAGCACCACTTACGACGAATATTAGGTTTGACACATCTAACTTACGAGGAACTGTCCACATGCCTTACTCAGGTCGAAGCGATACTGAACTCACGACCACTCACACCCCTATCCAATGAACCATCTGACCTTGCTCCGCTTACTCCATCTCATTTCCTCATTGGAAGACCACTCATCTCTTTGCCTCATCCACAGATACGCAGCCAAACCATCAGCAACTTGCAACGGTTCCAGCGCATTGAATACCTAAAGCAACATTTCTGGAAACGCTTTGCTAATGAATATATTTTCTGGCTACAGCAAAGGACAAAGTGGTGTACATCCAGAGGGCAGCTTAAAGAAGGTGACTTGGTGCTTATCAAAGATAAGACTTCTCCACCATTACTATGGCTTCTTGGGAGAGTAGTTCGTCTACTCCCAGGGAGAGACGGCATCGCGAGGGTAGCAGACATCAAGACAAAGAAGGGGATCATTCGTCGGGCTTACAATACGATATGCCCACTGCCTACTACTCCATAATATTGAAGACCTCTCTTCAACGCCGGGACTATGTTTGGTATTAACCGGCCGGACGACAGAGGGGTACGAAGCAGACGAAGGAGGAGGGACGATCCGAGAGAACGACGGTCGAACACACACGAGCATTGTCCGCGTCGCGACCTACCTAGTTGTCACTTTTAATATTTTAATTATTATACTGGTATCCATCATACAGTCCGAGTATTATTTCCAGAGTGTCCTTACACACGTAGATAGGGTCCTGGAACGCAACAGCAAACCAAATAAAATGTGCAATATTCCTCCATCTCGTTCTCGCTGACAAATTTTTCTATATCTGTCTCTGTCATAACCCACTCTACAGCGGCTTGCTCTCGTCCGTATAGAAAGAAAGAAAGAAAGAAAAATGGATACCGCACGTGACCTAAAGTGACATCATTACGAGATCGCTGTTGTATACATTTTTGGTTCCCGATTGACGTTTTGGCACAGGGTTAATTTAGAACATTTTTTTTTGTAATAAAAGCTAACAATAAACGTTTTTGTTGTCTGAATGTTATGGCGAATTAAATACCCGTTGTGTAACTATATTTTTTTACAATAGCAGCAACTATTGACGTGCCTTTTTTTAATAGCGTTAGAGTTGCCGATGCGAATCCCCGAAGGGAAGCCGGTAGGAATCGTGTTATATGGTGCTTTCGCCACTGATAGCAGTGCGTTGAAGATCCAGTGCGCGAAATAATCCAACCGCGATATTTTTACGAGACATTTAAACAGTAAAAAAAATATACGTGTAATGTGTAAAAATAAACCCCGACATGTATATAATTTGTGCGATACTTGCATTTTAAAAGGCGAGAAAGTCCTGATAGCGTCCGTGTGAACAGAAAAAACGTATTTCGAGTTGTCATAACAAAGTTCGAGAAAATCAGAAATAGAAATTGGCGAATTTCGTATGACAATCTCGAGAAATTGCCTTCGTGTAGGCTTCTTGCTCGTAAAAGAACTAAAAGCAATTTGAAAACCCACAAATTTCTAAATAATGCTATATGAACATAATTATATTTTTTATTGATTTTATACTATTGTTTTCTACAGGGAGTTGGCATCGGAAAATTTAATCGCTCTAAGAAATTAACTTATTTACACGAAGAAAACTTTAACTAAGCAAAGTAACATTTATAACAATCATCATCATCAGCCTATAATGTTCCCACTGCTGGGACACAGGCGTCCTCTCGGTGAGAGGGATTGGGCCATAATCCACCACGCGGGCCCAATGCGTGTTAGTAGATGTCACATGTTTTCGATTTTTGGTTCTAGTCATGCTTGTTTCCTCACGATGTTTTCTTTCACCGTTTTTGGGAACAAAATCAAAAGTCATTTATTCAAATTAGGCTGAGAATCAGCACTTTTCGAACGTCAAAATACATAAGACAGTCCCCCAAAACGCCCACCCTTCACCATTTCCTAGTGCTTTAGCTGGGAAGAAGAAGTGGCGCAACAAACTGTCCAGCAGCACAGCTGTCTGTTTAGTCGGATAAGACTCGATTCGATACATACATAGCCAGAACAGTGGTGATAAACGAATTCACACTAAGTAAAGCGCCTCTCTAGGTTCGAACCACTCGCAAGTCGCAACCGTTACCACTGACCCACCAGTGCTCCGAGCGTCACCCTGTATTAATTATCCCATCAAAAACATAAATGTGAAATGAGAGCAAAGTTCAATATTATGATATATGCCTTGGTTGTTAACTTCAACGACAAAAGAAGTGAGATCTAAATGGGTGCCAAGTTCAATGGTCAGTCTTGAAATTTATGTATAACATCAAATATCATTTCCTCTTATAACTTAGGATAATATATTGTAGCCTAAGGTCTGACTTGGCTAGTTCTCATATACGAATTATTATGTTCGATGGCTGGTTAATACCAGCAAGCCAAATTTTCGGAATTATAAAATAAGAACCGACAAATAACAGGTTTAGAAATAACCGTTTGAGATGTGTTGAAATTTTGAGCACATATGTATCGCGCAAGTCTCAATATATGAGCCAAATTTGACACGTTCATGTTTTTTTTTTTTTTTTCATATATTTATTTATTGCAATCTATCTAATTAATATTCAGCAATAGTTCGGTATTTGTTTGAGTTAGGCTTGTGCGGTACATATCCAACGACAGGTCCGCTTTGTCTCAGTCACAGTCTATAGTAATAGGTCCTGCGGGTTTTTTCGTTTAAGCCTTCTTGGCGTTGTTGGTTCGCTCATTAGACGCTTCGCGAGTGCGTTAGGATGGTGTGTGATCCTCGATGCGTAAACTTTCATTCTGTCTTTTATTTCTTGCTTGACTGTCTTCATATTAAGGTCGTGGTGTAATCTTTCATTGGTAACGTACCATGGTGCATTGGCTATCATTCTTAGCATTTTGGACTGAAATCTTTGAAGGATTTCAATGTTTGAGTTTGCTGATGTACCCCATAACTGTAAGCCGTAACACCATATGGGTTTGATTATGACTTTATAGAGTAGCAGTTTGTTTTCCAGTGATAGCTGTGACTTTTTGTTTAGCATCCAGTACATTTTTCGGATCTTTTGTCCCATTGCTAGTCGTTTGGTGAAGATGTGCTTTCTCCATGTAAGTCTCTTATCCAGGTACATACCTAAGTATTTTGCCTCATCGGCTTGTGGGGCTTGGACTCCATTTATTTTGACTGGAGGGCAGATTTGGCGTCGAAGAGTGAAAGTTACTTGCACAGATTTCGATTCGTTTGCTTTGATACGCCAATCTCTCAGCCATCTTGCGATGTCATCAAGGCTATTTTGGAGCTTCTGGGTGGCATGTTCCGGGAGTTCATCGGAAGACAGTACACGTTTATGTGAAATAGTTTTTGAGTTATGAGGGGGTCAAAAGTGGCTCCAAATGGTTATAGTAGCAAACTATAGTTACACACAGCGGTGCAAATTAGTTTATTTAGTCATTTACTTTTATTTTTCTTCCTAAATTTCATTTTTGGTCACCTTTTGTAAACAATCGTCTCAATATTGTTAGCAATTAAGGTAAAGAGCGAGATAGCCCCAACACAAATATTATCAACTAGACCACGACTTCGTTCGCGTGGAATTTAACAAAAAAGTTATTTTTGTTATTTCTAAAATAAAACTAGCCTTAGTTACTCCTTATTATATCAGCTATCTGCCGGTGAAAGTCCCGTCAAAATCGGTCCAGCCGTTTCAGAGATTAGCCGGAACATTTAGCCATATTAGCATTTAGTAAAAAGCGGTTATTTTAATATTACAAACACACACTCCAATTTTATTTATCTGTATACTAGCTGACCCAACAGACGTTGTCCTGTCCGTCCAAGTCATTCATACAAAATCCCTACCCTACCAACCCTACCCTACCTACGCTACCCTACCAACCCTACCCTACCTACGCTATCCTACCCTACACTACCCTACCTACCTACCTACCTATTAGGAACTAACCGATAAATACACACAAATGTCGTATAATAAACATTTAATTTGCAATAATAAATATTGAGATAAATAAATAATTAAGATAAAAACTATTCTATCTTTTAAATTGGACCATATTATAAATGGTTACAAAATTTTATCAAAATCCGTTCATTAGTTTCGGAGTTTATCGCGAACATACATCGTGACACGAATTTTTTACATATATAGATATTACTTACTAGGGCTCTCATTTATAACCCTTGTAATTGATATGGGACAATAATCATTTTTCAATATTGAGATAAATCTCAAGCTTTCACCGAGTAACATAATCACGATGCAAGCCAGTGCTGTGTTCGCTCACCATATCTGCGTGTCCAGGTCGTAGCAGTGCAGGTCGTTGGGCAGCGTGTTGTCGGCGGCGCCACCGAACACGTAGAGGTGCGCGCGGTGCGCCACCATGACGTGCCCGTAGCGCCGCGCCGGCGCGCCGCCCGCGGGCCGCAGCAAGTGCTCCGTGCACACGCGCGACCAGCTGCGGCCCGAGCGCTCGTTTTTTATTTATTTATTTCAAAAAGTGTGGCACAGTCTGTACCAATAAATATAATTTTACAATTTAGGGTTAAACGGAATAGAAACAAAGTAACTATATTAAGGTGAATCTAGTCTACTTTTTTTCCATACAAACTTCGGGAGTGTTTTACTCCACTTTTTGACAATGTACATCAAAAATTAAACATGGTATGGTTTTGTCATTAATATTGTCTGTACGGAAACAGAATACTAAAATTAAAAACCATTAAAAAGTTAGGAGCCAACAAAGATTAGTTTTTCTTGCAAATTTACCCTAACTTTGGGCGTGTTTAAGTAATAAAAGAAGTTTTAAATTAGCCAGGCCCATCAGTGAGTTCGAGCCCACGACCAGCACCCTAATTGCGTAACTCACGATTCATCATAATCTGTATCGTTTTGAAACGGATTGTTAAACCATTTCTTCATATGTTCGAAAAATGTGTCTGTTCGACAACATAAATAACGCAATGAATATTGTTTAACTGTGAAGACGAAACCAATTATGATCAATCGTGAGTTACGCA
Source organism: Polymixis flavicincta (assembly GCA_949987655.1). Lineage (NCBI taxonomy): Eukaryota > Metazoa > Arthropoda > Insecta > Lepidoptera > Noctuidae > Polymixis > Polymixis flavicincta. Next base: position 6,530,458 of record OX465190.1, read on the forward strand.
ATTAGGGTGCAGGTTCCCCTTAATGCTTCCACATAAAGTTTAGTTTTCGAAATCAAGAACACATGCAATAAATGGCATAACATTTTCAATGGTAGGTACTAATAATTCAGATATCAACTTAATTTACACTACCGTAAAGTTGATATTTGTTTGAGTGGTGATAACGTCAATTGGAAACACGATTTTGAACAGACTGTACTTACGTATGAGTCTCGAAATCGAACTGGAATAGCGCATTAGTGATCTTGGCGCCGCTCTGGCCACTGAACACGAACATCTTCCCTCGCGCGACAGCCACGGGGAAATTGCAGCACGTAGGGGGGCATTGGCCTTTCTGCTCTATGCGCTCCCATTGGTGGTTCTCTCCCTGACGGTGGAAATATACAAGGTGTAACAGATTGAACGCAAAGCCTGAAAGTAATTCTCATAATCGACTAATGCTGAATCAATTTCAGTAACTTTTAGACAGGTTAAAAAAAAAGGATTTTGCCATATCTACCCCCGATCGAGCTAAAGAAAATTAAATCTTAAACTAAGGACATAAGACACAATTTTAAATGCACAAAGTAATACTAGGGTCAACACAATTTTCTTAACAGTACCAGTTAGCTTTGGTTATTGTATTGTGCTATTAACTCATTAATCTAGTTTGGTGTTGCGTTAATTATGACACACGTTGTTGATTTAATGTGCTTTATTATTGTACACCAAAATTTAATAAAGCAAATTTAAATAACCAATAACATTTAGGGTACAACGGCAGTCAGGCGGAAAGGCTATTTGTAAAGAACAATTTTATTATTAAAATATATTTTTATATTATTGCCCGTTATTTTATTTTTTTTAACCTTAGGAATAACGAATTACATAATATAATAAATATACAAGGTGTAACAGAATGGACGCAAGACCCGAAAGGTAATTTGTTAAAAATATGTATTTGCCATACCTACCACTGATTGATGATATTGATTTGAATGTATCATCTTTTATTTTTGCGGACTTTTTTTAATTTCTCCGAGTAAACGAGGCTTTGCTTTTGATTTAATTGGTCCAAAGAATATAATCAAGCGATTTAAGAAAAAAAAAAGAAGTTGCCTATTCAGTGGAAACATAGCAAGTTTAATTGTGCAATTCGATTTTTGCAAACTGACAATTTCGAAATGATTCCTAAAAAATCACGCTACTTGCTTCAATTTTCACGGTGCAAGTCATTCTAGTAACTTGCGCAAGTACCTTGTATAAGTCAACTTGCGCAAGTACCTTGCATAAGTCAACTTGCGCAAGTACCTTGCGTAAGTCAACTTGCGCAAGTACCTTGCATAAGTCAACTTGTTCAAGTATATTTACAAATTGATTCAATGACTACAACCTACTTACCAACAGATTAATAGTCCACATATCATTGAGTCTTGCGTTGCCGTCGTAACCAGCGAATATCCAAAGCTTGTCATCGTATACGGCGGCCCCGTGTGCTGAGCGAGGCACGGGTTCTCTGAAATATGATAAAACAATAAACTTCAGCCAGAATACGAAAATCGACCGCGGATGAAAATAGCTGTCAATAGCTGCACATTGCTGTCAACTATTTCGCGATTTTGCATAATATTATGACTAAATGAAACTATGAAACCTGTTGACGTCTAAAAATCGATTGGTGCTTGCGTCGATGTGCGTACAAATATGACACACTGTGCCACTGATAATAAGGTTTATTATGCAATGTCATCAACAAAAAAAAAATCTGCTTTCGGTCTTACTTTTGTATGTACTCATACGCATTTGACAAACGAATTGGCTGCAAGATCCTTAATAATAAAACACAAATTCCTCTGTCTGCCTGTTAGCGCGTATATAACTCGATAGCTTTTTAAGACCAGCGCTCACCAGGCAGCACGGCGCGGCATGGCATGACAAATAATTAGTTAGTAAGCAGAAATGAATTTGAGTCCTATTTTCATACCCTTATCTCAATGGGACTTGGGCATGCTGCATGTTCGAAATTCTAGGCATTACAAATGTTAATTCTTTTCTGTGCTATACCGAGACGTGACACAAATTGAGCCGTGCGTTCGTGATTCTTTTCGATTTCTTTGATTTTTACCTAGCCAGAAAATAAGCATGAGCAATTTTTACAAGGCGCTATTTTGTAATTCTAGGCAATGACAGCGGAACAGAGACTAATTAATAAGTAACGCTCACTGTCCAGTAAACTTCCATTGCACCCACTGCGCGCTGGGGAACTTATACTCGAACAGATCATTCTTATTGGTCAGGTTCGAGTTCGCCAGGATGTCGCCTGTGTAGCCGCCGAACACGAACATTGAGGATCGATGGACCTACAACGGGAAAATATATTTATTAAACAACTGATTTTAAAAGATGCCTCGTAACTAGAAATTTGACTACCCTTTTTTGTCTTTCAAGTAGGTAATTTAAAAAAAAACCGGCCAAGTGCGAGTCCGACTCGCTCACCGAGGGTTGCGTACAAACCTGTAGGTATATAAGTAAAAGTTATGGTATTATAATTATACCACCGTAATAAAAAATAAATGGGCAAATTTAGATTTTCGCGTAAACTTGTAAGTACCAAAATGTACCTAAAATTTTCAACTTTTTTTTTTTTTCCTTTATTTGTGCCAAATTTCAAGATTCTGAATTCACGGGAAGTGCCCTGTAGGTTTTGATTGCTTTGCGAGTTTCGAAACAGACTGGATTAGCCAAATAAGTTTACACTTCATAGGATTCTGTCCAACTGCGAGTTGTTTGTGATGGGACCAAAAATCAAAATCTTCGTTGGTGGTTTCATCTTCAGACCCTACACAAAACTTAGACTAGGATGCGTTGAAAACCAACAAAATTTCTTAAATTAAAATTTAAGAAATTTTTATCAATGTTAAAATGAAATAGTGCCATTGGCATATTGATATGAGTACTTTTGACCGATACCTACTCGATACTTAATTTCAAAGTATCGATACTAAAAGTACTTGGTATTGAAGAAAAGTATCGAGTATGTTGTACAGAGGCCAGCACATCAAGCTACCCCAATTTGTCAAATTTCTTTGATAGTTTTTCAACTTTAAAACAAAGGAATAAGGTTTATGTTCAATTGGGAAAATTTGACAGTTTGGAATAGCTTGACCTGCTGGCGACTGTACCTACTACTCGTACCGTTTTATCCCTCTATTGAAAGGGCTTGATTAGTAAAATAGAGTTAGTTCTCTTTAAAATAAAATGTTAATCCAATATGGCCGCCAAAAAAATGGCTGTTGTTTTTTAACTCTACCAAATCTTTTTTCAGTATCAAATGAAAAGGCTTGAGTAACAGAATACTGTAATATGCTTTGACAAATTTAAATTGTAACAAAATTAAAAAGTTGAAAATATAAAGACAATGCATAAATTAAAACAATAAATAAATTGACACACGATAGCCCCGAAAGTTGTCTCCCGAACTACTAACACGGTAGCGTACGCAGTTCGGGAGCGCCCTTTCCCCGTCTCGGCCCTCACGATTGCCCTGTCTAGACGTCTTCGTTGGACGACTGTACGATTTATAGACTGTGGTTACAGCCAGCTTCTGCTTATATTCGAATCCAAACAAAATAACCCGTGACTATTTATATCAACATCCGAGCTTCATTCAACACACCGGATTCAATGTTTTTACGGCCTGCTGTTAAGATTTGGGTCGATACGGAAATTATCGACCATCATTTATTATTATGTAGGTATTGAGAAATTGTTTCGCTCTACTTCCATTTTTTACGAATGTACCTAGTCTAACCAATTTCTAATTTGGCTCCAATTTTTTAAATATGTTAAACTGGAAATCCGGTTCCCGGTTAAAAATTGAATAACCACGATATTGAACTCACCACAGCAGAATGATGGTACCTCGGCGCGGGCGGTACTCCCATGCAGCCAGTCTTGGTCCACGACTTCTCTCTGATGTCAAATCGGATCAGATCATTGAGCATGGACTTCCCATTGTCACCCCCAAACACGTAAATTGCGTCTTTGTATGCTACAGCTGTGTGTTTGCTCCTCCTAAAAATCACTACATATTATAAAACAAAGTCCCCGGCGAGTCTATCTGACTGTTTCTCTGTTCGCGATAAACTCAAAAACCATTATTAGACTCAATAATAGACAGAGTGATTCATGAAAAATGTTTAGGTGTATAATTTTTCAAGGTTTCGTGTAAATTGCTAACGCGGGCGAAGCCGCTGGCAAAAGCTAGTAAGTAACAGTGGCGAAAACACCATATAATAGGATTGCTACCGGCTTTCCATCGGGGATTCGCATCGGCAACACTATCACTATTAAAAAATGGCCACTTCAATAGTGGCTACTATTGTCAAAAAAATAAAGTTACACTAAGGGTTTTTAATTCATCACAACATTCAAACAACAAAAACGGTTATTTTTAGCTTTGTATTTATTATATTAAAAGAAAATGTTCTAAATAAAACCCGGCGCCAAAACTTCATAGTCGGTAACTAAAAATTTACAGTAGTTCTGCGGATTTTTAGTTACCGATCGCTGTTCTGTGACAGAACACACAGAACAGCGATCCCGTAATCATGGCACTTTAGGTCACGTGGCATCACTTGATATGGACGAGAGCGAGCCGCTGTACATCGGGTAAATTATGACGAAGACAGATATAGAAAAATGCGTCAGCGAGACCGAGATGAAGGAATATTGCACATTTTATTTGGTTTTCAGCTGTTCATTTTTATTGTATTTTATTCTTTACATTCCTGTTTTAATTTTAGAATGATAGTAAGTTTTATTTATTGATAAATCAGAAAGTTAAAGCCGACTTCGCTACGGCTTGTCTTAGAAAAATTGACACCTCGCCGCTGATAAGTAATAAAGTAAAGAACTCATGTGGGGCTACTTTGACGGAACGGCAGCAAGATATGGAGCTGAGTCACAAACTATGTTCTACTTCCTATTCTGCCCTCTATGCCCCAAAGCACGCAGCCAAAGTCACCTCTGCGCTGCAACCGATAACGCCATGGAAGTGACGCAGTTTTGTGCCAAGAAGATATGAAATACAGTTGTGCCAGCTACACCATGAAGAAGAAATCATGTACAAGGTGGAAGGGATATCATAAGAAAAGCTTTTACCAAGGATTCAGTGAAGAAAATAAAAACGAAAATATTTTTTTTTGATGAGCAGTGGTAACGGCCTTGTCTAAGGAATTGTAAGGATGTGGTCTAAAAACAGTGAAGGATAATTATCCTAAAAAAACTGGCATGTTCTAGTACCAAAAATTCGAAGACATGTCTGACATCCACCGACCCGCCATCATGAAAGGAGATATGGCCAAATCGATAAGGATGTCATCCTTATCGACTTGGCCATATCTCCTTTCTTTTGGTCGCTAAACTTTCATGATATTTTTGCAGGCCGCCAGATCTGTATTATCATGGATCACAACCCATAATTGGGTCTGTTCAATCCAAACAAGCTGATTTAGACACGCAGATACACTCAGTAAATGGACGGAGCCAGAGACTTCAGAAATATCTGAGAAACCGCTTAGAGACATGTTGCTATTGGAATTTGGCTGACTGGAAAGCATAAAAATTGCCTTGGAAACAAACAAAGACAATGTTTTCAATATACTTAATGGTAGGCCAAATTAAGCTGCTGACACCACACTACAATCATTTCGGACATGAAGACAGGTTCTACCATACAATGAATCCTAAATAGTTATGATTTCACTGTTTGTGTGTTTTGATGATAATAATAAATAGTTTTTGCTTCCTGTTGTCTCTTTTATTTATGTACAGAGGCCAGCACATCAAGCTACCCCAATCTGTCAAATTTCTTTGATAGTTTTTTCAACTTTATTAGAAAGGTATAAGGTTCATGTTCAACTGGGAAAATTTGACAGTTTGGGATAGGTTGACCTGCTGGCGTCTGTACATATACAGGATGTTTGGTGCATCGTGTGCCAAATTGAAATGGTCGACTGGGGGGGTCACCTGCTATCCTTTCAGACCCCTAAACACTTCTCATGCCCTGTGGATTTTTTTTCATCGACTTCTCATAAAAAAAAATACCCAAATTTTACATTCAAATACAAAATAAAAAAAAGTGTAAGTCGTAGACTTTGAATTTTAATTTTATTTAAAATGTGTATTGTAGTATGGTACTTTTAAATTCAAAATTAGTGACATTAGCCATCCAGATTTTTTTTTTACTCGCAAAGTTTCGGACTTCAATTAAAGCTGTCCATGTTACAGGTATTTACATGGCTATAAAAAAAACAAAAGCGACCGGGAACTTCCAACTCCCTCAAAAATTCTCTAGTCTATCCTCTTGCTAGTGATGTGACACATGCCATAAAAATCTTTTTACAACTTTGTGAATTCGCTAGAACTGTGAATCGAGTCACAAAATACTTACGCTTTTGGTTTTTTTATAGCCATGTAAATAGCTGTAACATGGACAGCTTTAATTGTAGTCCGAAACTTTGCGAGTAAATAAAAAAAACTGGATGGCTAATGTCACTAATTTTGAATTTAAAAGTACTGTAATACAATACACATCTATATAAAATTAAAATTCAGAGTCTACGACTTACACTTTTTTTATTTTGCAGTTGAATGTAAAATTTGGGTATTAAAAAAAAAAAAAAAAGTCGATGAAAAAAAATCCACAGGGTAAGAGAAGTGTTTAGGGGTCTGAAAGGATAGTAGGTGACACCCCAGTCGACCATTTCAATTTGGCACACAATGCACCAAACACCCTGTATAATGCTACATTTACTTAATTTGTAAATACCTGTAAATGCTCTAGCTGTAGTTAATAATTTGCTTTGACTTTGACATACCTAGCACCAACAAACTCATAGCACTCTGACATGCGTTTCCACTTGTGTACTGTTTCAAATGGTCCGAACTCCATCCTGAGACTGATGTCCAGTTCGTTTGGATTACGGAGCTGCTCCGTTATCATCTTCCCTAGGTTCTGATTCATTTGAAATGGTTGCTGAAAAATAATATATTTGTGGATTAAAATAAAGCTTTTTTAGGACATTTAGTAAATAGCCATTAACTTGTTTTTATTATATTTTGTAAACAATTTATCCTCTTAGATATTGAAAATACGCAAAATAAAAGACTATGACGGTATCATTTTTTTCCTCCCATTGATTTTGTTACGAAAAGCTGTATAAAAATTAATAGAGTATATTGGTTTTTTACCCAACAAAACTAAAAGGAAGGCATGAATGTCTGTTTGTATTTACATGTATTCCACCATAGCGCCTAAACTACTGAAACGACATTGATGAAGTATCAATAGTTTCGTTATAATGGTCCTGGTGACATAGTCTAAATATAAATTCTCCCTAAACTTAATATGGTGGAGTTTACATAAAAATTGCAAACCTTGAAAAATATTAAATTAAGATAATCATGTCATATTTTAACAAGAGCGTACAAAGCAGGAAATCCCAGCCAGTTGTTCAAATTGAATTAATAAAAAGAAATGGGTAATGTGTTCAGACATAGTGTCGTTTTTATGTATTAAATCATTTTCGTTTAAGTATGATTAATTCATTATTGTGTCTTACTTGATGGACCTTTCTTGCAAAATTCTGGCAGCGAGTCGTCTTTGGGGCTGAGTCTACTTGAATTCCACCAGGCTCCACTTCAAAACACACTGAATTAAGATTTACACTTAAAAAATTTAGCAGCTACCTATCGACAACTTGTTACAGTTGATAAATAGGAGAAACTGGTTCAATAAAACTCCGGAATTCTCATAAAAGTCAGCAGCGGTCCGGAACTGCGTTAAAATAGGAAGAATTCTCAAAATAAACTAGCCGAACTGCCGAAAATAGGTCGCCGAAATATATCATAAAGTCATTGACTTTGAAACACACCTTATACAGCTACCTATTGTTGCTACAGATTCAATTTATGTTACGGTGTTTTTTTTTTGTAATAGTTATTAATACCTTGGACTGTTTAACCCCGAGAATTAAATGCGGAAACCACCAAATTATCACAGTTTTTTTAAAACTTCGCTAAATCAATAAACTTACTATGACATTTGACAGTGAGTTTGAATGAATCAGTTGGTATGATGATTGATTGATTGAACAAAAGCATGAAAAGCAATGAATGAAAAATCTATTATTGAGAGTGTTTTTTTTTTATGTGGCAATGTGTTGACATGATAGAAAAGTGGTGGTGTTCACGAAATAATAAAATGTTTTATTGTAGTTTTGAAGTTCGTGACTGAATCAATCGCCTGTTATTAGTTAAATATTTATAAAAAATCAGTACCAAAAAAAACATTCTACTATCTATTTTCAACTCTATCTCTGAAATACTGTCCATGTTGAACATTGTTGAACTACTTTTTTGTTTTGCTATAGATAAAAAAATATAATCGACAATCATTCACTCGTAATTAAAAAATTGAACTTCATTCAGTAACCGAACTTCACCGAGTTTGTTTATAATTTACTGGTATAATTTCTTTGGAAAAGAAAGTAATTGAAGTAGCAATAATGTCGACACCGGTAAGTACTGGGTTGATACCTAGCATTACAATGGTTATTCATTGTTTTCTCGTGAAAAGAAAATGTTTATGATTGTTTTTGTTCTTGAATGGGCAGACAGAAGAAAGCGTACGGCGCAACAGCGAAAGCGAAGGAGGTGAAGTGGAGACGCCTGAGCATGATCCTCACTTTGATCCGATCGTGTCCCTGCCCCTTGTGGATATCCACACAAACGAAGAAGAAGAGGAGGAACTTGTTAAAATACGCGCCAGGCTCTATAGATATGATACAGGCGACCATGAGTGGAAGGTAAGACAATGGAAAACAGCTATTTCATGTTCTTAGCGAAGTATCAGTTGTTCAGACTAAAGATACATTTTTAAGACAAAGCAAAGGAATTTATGGTAAGATGCAAGCATTGTGCCAATTACAGGTTAGGCCTGAGTCATAGATATTTTTGGTCTATTCAATAGATAATGTTAATGGTTTCAGTTAAAATGTTAGAAAAGCAAAAAAAAAATTTTTGGTCTAAATGTCATTTCTTCACAGGGATTTAAATTCATGTTTTTACTTATATTATAGGAGAGAGGGACTGGTGATATAAAACTGCTGCGCCATAAACTGAACAACACTGTTCGGGTGGTGATGAGACGTGATAAGACTCTTAAAGTTTGTGCAAACCACTTTATCACACCAGATATCAGGATGAATGTTCACTGTGGTTCAGACAAAGCATTCAATTGGTCAGTATTTGCTGATTTTGCTGATGAACAAATGAAACAAGAGCTACTGGCTATTAAGTTTGGAAATCCTCAGAGTAAGTTGAAACCCAAATTTACTTTGTGTAAAATTGTACCTTACAGCTGAGGCTGATTGTAAACTTCACAGGACTTTGTTCATAGGTCAACTATACTGTAAAATATATCCAATGGCACTCAACAATTAAACAGTTTAGCCATCTGTCATATAAAATTGTTGTGATCATGTCAGATTCTTAACAAATTAATGGTTGGTTAATATTTCATAGAGTTTTAAGTACATACTTGTAATGTTTATCTAATGAAAGTAGTGATTAAATATCAATTATGAACACAAACTACTTTGTAGAACCAATAATGTAATAAATTTTTCTTCAACAGATGCTGAACTATGGAAGACAAAATTTGCAGAGGCTCAAGAAATTGTCAGAACAAAGTGCAGTATCTACACACAGGATCTATCTTCAGATGATGAGAGCAGCATTACACGGAGTGAAGACACTGATTCTCCAGAACCCAAGCGTAATGACAAAATCTCAGATAAAGATGCCAAAAATATTGAAAAGGATGAACAGGAATCTGACGGAGTAGTTTTAAAATTGAAGGAACTGAAAGTGGAAAGTGCAGAATAATTTCTTTCTAATTTTAAAGTTATAAGAGGCCAACATGTAACTTCACCATGTTGTCAGACAACTATATTTTAAATTTATAATGATGCATTTACAATAAATCTATTTTCTTTTATGGCTAGTGATACTAATGGTATGTTTGGTTTATTATTTTAATTTTGGATTGGAATAATATGAGTATGTTTGTGGCTAGTTTTCGTACAAACAGGGTTCAGGCTTAGCTGTCTATATTCCTGTTTTGATGAAATGTGGATATTTTTAAGAATGGCAGTCTCTTATTTTAAAATAAGCATGTTTTTTTTTTGCATAATCATAAATTACTGTTGGCAATACTTTTAACATAATAAGAATTATAAATTTAGACCTGAGCAATGAATGTTCGTTTTAGGATTTGATATTCCATGAAAACTCGAATAAGTGTAGAATTATAATAATTAATGTAAGGTCATAATTTCGAGTGGAGCAATATTGCATTACTTACTTTTGGTTATCATTCGTTTTCGTTTTGCTGGAGTAACAAAAAAGTTTTGGCAGTAGTTTGCCACAGCTGCAACGCTGATAATACTGTGAAACTCAATCGCCATTCTGTGTTGATGATGATGCTTGTTAAAAGCTATGTGTACAGGCCTGAAAATAGAGCCTTTATATGCTACGGATCATACCTGTATTATAGGTACAGTAAGCCAAACGTCAGTGCCACACTTGAGCTAGCATAAAGCCTACAGAGATTCAATAGAATAAGAAGCCAGGTTATACTGGCGTTGTTATCATTGACGTGCGGCGTATCTTATTTATGATCTTAATTTTTGTATTGTAAATGGCGCAGTGTTGCTTTACTCGAGATCTTGAATAATACCTGAGCAGACCAAATACGCGCGCAAACGCACCGGTATGACATCTTCCGTAGAGATTCGTAGTCAAGCGGTGCGTGCACACGCCACGCGCACGCATTTATTCTACTCAGGCTTTACACGTTGTCATGCGTTTATCATATCAATTATATTATAAACTAGTAAAAATATTCGTTTTTCTTTGTGTCGGGAGTATAGTTGTCTACTGCTGTTTGATAGTATGTAAGGCCGAGAACAATATAATAGAAGTTGATATGCTTTCTTCAAGCTAGTAGTTTTGCTATGTAGGTAGAGAAAGAGGCGACAGAGTTTATATACGATTTCGTTAAGATCTGTACCTGCTATATTGTTATGTCATTGTTACATGGTAGTGGTTGCGACCGCCTATCTTGATAGCCCATTGATAATGTTGGACTCTGGAGGTTTATATACTGTAGTGAATCTTTTCTACGTATAAATCACTGTTAAGCGATGAAAAAATGACTTACATGGTTTAGTGTACGACCAGAGCATAATTTAGCGTAATTTACTCGGATTAAAATGAGTCACAAAAAAAAACTCTTAAAATGAAGTCTAGACTTATTTTCTGCGTTGAGTGATGTGCAAAATTTTTGCGAGAGCGCGGCTTCTTTTGCGTCAGGATACGGTCTTCCATCTCTACTGGTGCATTGGAATATAATTAATAACTTCGATGTAATAAAAACATAAACATGTATTTTGCAGGATAAGTATATGAATGTGAATCAATTAAATGTTGCAAGGAATTGATATGCTTTAAGTGTTTAAATAGATATTTAAAGTTATAGAAGTTATTTGCATTGATGTTCTCGTTTTTGTAGAATTTTCTATACTCTTGACACATGTTTTAAAATTGAGTAATTTCATTATTGTTTATTTCGTACTATGTAATTACAGTACACGGCCGTTTATTAATATATATGGCACTTAGGGCGTTTCTGAAACGAAAGTAAAGTTATCACAAAATTAATGTGACAATTATTTGTCAAACGCCCGTAAACTGTTGGTATTGGCGACCCCGCTACTGAATGTCGAAGTTTGGAATGTCGACGTATGTTAGTTTTAAAGTACAGGATCTCGATGTACGCCAGTTCGAAAGTTCACTGGAGCGAAGCATGCAAGGCCTACGTATCGTTAGTTAGAAAGCAGGCATAGTTTCTGCCAAGGCTCCGGCGCGGCGCTGCGAGGCTCCAGCGGTCCCACGCGAGCTTATCGTCGCAGACGGTTTAACGCTCACCACCGCAGCTTCGGCTTGCTGGCCGGTTTTGCGGGCAGGCTCAGCTGCCGCGGCGAGCGTTACAACCACCTGCTCCTCAGCTCGCGGGCCGCCTCGCCCCTCCGCGCCTTCGCGATTCTTAATTACATTCTAGGGGTAGGGCAGCCAAGACTGCGTGGAGTCAGATTTACGGCAATTCGTTTCTGTCACCTAAATGTATGTCATCTGGTCGGCCTTGCATACTTCGCTCAAGTGAACTTTCGAACTGGCGTAAATCGAGATCCTGTACTTTAGAACTAACATACGTCGACATTTCAAACTTCGACATTCAGTAGCGGAGTTGGTATTGGCTGTTTAAAATGCATTCGCACAATCACACCGCTTGACAGTTTCTCATATTATTTTTGCGATAAGTTTCGTTAGAAAAACTGGCCCATAGCAAAAAAAAAAATCAGCTTTGTCAATGTCTCTGCCCATATTTGCAAAGGCGTTTTATTTTTCGCGCGCTGGATATTCGGTCTTAGCGTCAGGAGTTGAAAACCTAAACCCCCTTATTACAGAACAAGGTTTTTCTTTAGGTATGGTTTAAACCTTCGAGCCTGTTTTTTAAATTAGAACCTAACTGAAATCGAAATACAGCTCCTTTTACAAAACTGGCAAGTTAGTCCAGTGCTAAATTGTCAGTTTTGGAAAAGGAGCTGTAATTCTATTTCAGTTCTAAGTTCTTATTTCAAAAACAGGCTCGATGGTTTAAACCATACCTAAAGAAAAACCTTGTTTTGTAATAAGGGGGAAAGTGTTTTTTTGACGCGTTGTGTTACGGTCTGTTAGATTCTCATTGTTCGGCTCGACACCGAGAGTTGCAAATCCAGTGCGCTATATTTTACTGCCATGCGAACGTGTTCTAAAACTCTTTAGTATCGCCCGGATACTGTAATAATTATACTTTTACGTGTATGGAAGCCATTTTGTCACAGCAGGATAAAATAAATGCATGTTACATTCCAATTTATATTGTATTGTAATAGAATATTGCGAAAACTTGATGTGACGAAACTGGAAGTTTCAATTATATTTTAATATTATACATTTCAAAATCTGAATAGATGTATTTCATAAATGGTTGGGTTTTATTATTGTAGAAAACTTGTTTCATCAATGGTTTAGTAGTAGCCAGTTTCGTTGGTAGCTGATTTGAGTCCCTTTTCGTGCCAATTTCCTGCTACCAAAAGTTGATGTATTTATTTGTGCAGACGCTAGCACATCAAGCTACCCCAATCTGTCAAATTTCTTTGATAGTTTATCAACTTTATCACAAAAGAATAAGATTCATGTTCAATTGGAAAAATTTGACAGTTTGGGAAAGCTTGATGAGCTCTATACACCGTTATGTCTATGACTAGGCTAACGAGAGTACTTGACTATGTTAGGGCGCAGCAAGTATTTCTTTTAACTTACATCTATTATAGATGACGTATTGTCTTGCGTTGTTTGTAACCAATAATTAATTTTCAGACTACGCACTTTGTAGTTATCAACAATGAAAACAAGGCGGTAACGTCCACAAAGGTAATGAAGAGAGTTGAGGTCGCAGGTGAACTATAAAACAAATGCACAAACAACGTCATTTGGCCGTGTTATAACCATTTGATACAGTTGTCAGAGAATGACAGTTGTGATTTGATTATACGGTCAATTTGCTTAAAAGTAATTTCCTTGACTAAACACCAAGAAGAGAGTTGGAACTACCACACTACCTTGCGGTACACCAAACTTGACGCTTACCTCAGTACTTAGTCGTCGTTATTCTTAATCGTTGTTTTCTACCAGTAAAATTTCCTCAATTAAATTCAAACGGGGAATATCTCCCATGCCCAATCGATACAACTTTTTGTGAAGGTTTGGGATAGAGACTGCTTCGAATGTACTCGCACGGTCTGCTTCGAATGTACTCGCACGGTCGAGGAACACCGTTAGGAAAATCAGCAATCGGATTTTAAGCAATTCATTTATTGCGATCACCACAGAGCAACATTTATAAGATTGGAAATAACACCCATAGGTTCCTATCATTATCATTTACCATGGTATCATCAAGTACCTAACTGGGGACATATTTTACATCATCATTTCATCCGAAAGACGTCCACTGCTGGATATTTTATATATGTAATTCTAAAGTTCAGTAATAGTTTAACACGTAGTGTGTTCTTTCTCTGTTGTATGTTAGGTTAGAGGGTTTGGTTTCTGCACATAGGTAGTCCTTTTCTCCCTTCAGGTGGATCATTGTGCGAGGGCCGGTCGGTGGTTATTCCAACCAGCTCCTCCTTCCAGAACTTAGGCGTAGGTACAGAGGCCAGCACATCAAGCTACCCCAATCTGTCAAATTTCTTTGATAGTTTTTCAAGTTTATCACAAAGGAATAAGGTTCGTGTTCAATTGGGAAAAAATGACAGTTTAGGATAGCTTGACCTGTTGGCGACTGCACGTACTTGCACGTAGTGTTAACATAGTATTAATCTATGTAGGAACTTACAATCATCACATTATAGATCGTTCTGTTTATCTGAAAATACTAAAGGCTACTGCAAACAGGCGCGAAGCGACTCACGTAGAACAATTTCTATTAAAACTTAATGTAAATTGTTCTACAAGTTGTGTTGTGTACTATTTTGTTTTATTTATTTATCTACAATCAGCCTTTTGGCTATAAGCAAATGTGGTGTTTGATTCATGACGTGCTTATGCAGTGCTCCAGTGAGCACCACACAAATGATAATTATTTATTCAGCTCTAGGATGTGGTGCCTTTTGAGGCGCTTGGTGAGATGTGGTTGAAGCAGGTCTATGGCTAACTGATTTGGATGGTTTTTAAGTCTGTCCTTGTACGCATTTTCTATCGTAATTATATTTTCCTTTACTGTGTTTACTCTTAATTGGTCATGGATTTCGGCATTGGTGATGAACCATGGCGCATTAGAAATTGTCTTCAAAATAGAGTTTTGTAATCGCTGCAATATGTTGATATTTGAGTCAGAGGCAGTACCCCACAGCTGCATCCCGTAGGTCCATATTGGCTTTATCACAGCTTTGTAAACCAGTATCTTGTTCTCGAGTGAGAGTTTAGACTTTCTTCCCAGCAACCAGTACAGATTCCTAAATGTTATATTAGTTTGGTCTCTTTTGGCCTTGATGTGGGTTTTCCAAGTTAGTCGCCTGTCCAAGTGCATACCCAGGTACTTCACAACCTCTTTGTGTGGCAAGTCATTGTTACTCAGCTTAACTGCAGGGCAGTTACCTTTTCTAAACGTGAATGTCACTTGCGTGGATTTTGAAACGCTTGCAGTTATCCGCCACTTCTCAAGCCAGCCATCTATTAGGTCTAGTGCCTCCTGCAGCTTTCTGGAGGCTTCAAATGGATCTTTGTTGCTGGTAATTATGGCTGAGTCATCGGCAAAAGTAGCAATTGTAACATTTGGAGTCTGTGGTATATCTGCTGTGAAGATAGTGTAGAGAACGGGGCCCAGAACGGAGCCTTGTGGAACTCCTGCTCTTATTTCGTAGAACTCAGAGTAGCTATCCTCTTCTCTTACTTGGAACAGGCGATCTGTTAGGTAGGACTCGAGAATTCTGTAGTAACTGTGAGGTAGGTTTGTTTTAATTTTGAAGAGTAGGCCCTTATGCCATACACGGTCAAATGCCTGTTGTACATCTAAGAAAGCAGAAGCACAATATTCTCCTAGCTCAAGTGACTGTCGTATTTTGTTGCACACTCGATGGACCTGCTCTATTGTGGAATGCCTCTCACGGAACCCAAACTGATGGTCAGGTATCACGTTTTTCTGTGCCAGTAGTGGTTTAAGCCGGTGTAGGATTAGCTTTTCCAGCAATTTTGAGTTCATGGGCAACAGGCTGATTGGTCTGTACGAAGTGACATCATTCTCTGGTTTTCCGTGCTTGTATATCATTTGGATTTGTGATACTTTCCATTGTGAAGGAAAATAGCCCACTCGTAGGATTGCATTAAAGAGCACTGTTAGAAACACTATAGCCCTTCTTGGCAACTCAATTAGCACTTTCTTTGTAATAAGATCATACCCAGGTGCTTTGTTGTCCTTAAGTCTTTTTATCTGTGTTACTACTTCCTGAGGTGTTATTGGTTTGGGTGGGAGCTCCATTTGGAAGTCTTGTTTTAGGGTTTCATCTATATCTGGGCCAATGTCACTAGTCTGGTTCCTCTGTTCATTTGGGACAAATACAGCAGCCAGATGTTTAGCGAACGCGTTTGCTTTTTGCTCGCTTGTTCTTGCCCATTTATTGTTGTTCAATTTAAGTGGAGGTTTTACTTCTTGAGGTTGCTCATATTTTGCTGTATATTTCCATAGCGCATAATTCGTGGCAGACGTGGCTGTTAGACTTTCCAGCTGTGCTTCCAGGGTAAGGTCCTCTGCTTCTTTGAGTGCCGATTTAAGCAACTTTATCATTTTATTGTGCTTTTTCTTGTCCTCGGGGTGTTTGCTTGTGTGCCATACCCTGCGAAGTCTCCTTTTTTCTAGTACCATAGACTTTAATTCCTCAGGCAAATTTAGAGTTTTAATTTTTCTGTCATGTTTGGGTGTACATTTCCAACAAGCTTCCTGGACTAGTTTAGTGAAGTATTCAGTAGCTTCTTCAATTTCGTTTTCTGTTTTGAGTCTAATATTTAATTTCATATTATTTTCCAGGTAGTGACGGAAGTCATTCCAGTCGGTTTTATTGTTGTATAGGGAGGTTGGTTTATCCACGTTGATCACGATGGTGCTGACGGTCAAAATTATCGGCGTGTGGTTAGAAGATCCATCTAGACAGGACTCAGTGTGACAATAATTTCGGGACATACCCCGCACAATAAAGAAGTCTATTATGTCTGGTCGCTTGTTCGGATCTGTTGGCCAGTGCGTTGGTTCTTTTGTTGACAGTGTGGTAAGATTATTGCTGTCAATTGACTTTTTGAGTTCCCTTCCACGGGTTGTGACTAGTCGTGATCCCCAATGAGTGTGCTTTGAATTCCAGTCTCCCCCCACAATGAAGCGTCCGCCCAAAGTTGAAAAGTACTGAGTGAACATCGTCTCACTTATCTTGTGTTTAGGTGGACAATACACAGAAGATATATTATAATACCCTGCCTTGTCTTTGATGGCAACAGTAGCAGCTTGTATGTGCTCCGATCGGTAGCCTGGTAAAGGATGGTGTTTAATGTTTTTCTTAACAAGAATGGCTGAGCCGGCGTGTGATGTACCGTCTGGGTGGTTTGTGCTGTATAAATTAAAGCCTGGAAGTATTATGGAACTTCGTGATGTGAAGTGTGTCTCTGATATCAGAACGATATCAAGATTGTGTAGTTTTATTAACATTTCTAGCTCTCGCTTGTTGGGTGCGAGTCCATTTATGTTCCACGCTCCTACCCGGAGAGAGCCCATCATGAAAGTTTTCCCATAAGAATTGTTATAAGCCCTATTAGGGAGCTTATCTGTTGTAGGAGAATTTCTATTTTTTCACTTTGTTTGACCATAATGTCTTGTATGGAAGATGAAATTTTTTCATCTCCATTACTTGTTGTGGGCGGATTAACTTTTGCTTTTTCGGCATATGAGGTATGGAAGCTCATTGTGTTGGGTGTAGTTTGTGCAGCCCGCTGTTGGCGGTTTAAGCTGTGTTCTGCTTTGGAGTATGATTGTCCTTGTTGGAACTGTCTCTTTTCCTGTTCAGTAATAGTTTGTAATTTAGATTGCGGCACAACTTTGGTATCATTGTTAAGTTCCAATAGTGGTATTTGCGGTGTTGATTGAGGATCAGATTGTATTACATGTGGCCTATTCTTAAATTTCCTTAGGGCGATTTCCACATAGACTTGGCATCCCTTGTAGTTGGCAGGGTGACTTCCTAAGCATAAAGCACATTTAGCTGGAGTGGTACGGTCTTTCTTCAGGCATTCGGATGTTTTGTGGGCTTCAGCACACTTCACACATCTATAAGGTCTGAGACAGTTGTTCTTTGTGTGACCATATTGCTGGCATCTGGTACATTGGACAACGGTGTTTCTCTTTATTGGATCTTCAATAATCACCGAGGTACTGTTGTGTACTATTTAAAAATAAATAAATTCCTTTATTGGCATAAACACAGGCCACGGAAAAAATTCAAACCTGGCCTCCAAACCTAGGTTAGAGAACCTGTATTCCAGGAGCCAGTGACTTCTTCCAAAACGATTAGTCTTCTTCCAGTTATTTAGAGCCAAAACAAGTAATTTTAACAAGATATAGGTATGCTTTTCTTGTACCTACAGCCTACAGATTTAGGCCCGTATTACAGAAACGTCACTCAATACTCAAGCATTACTTAAAACTAGTTTCAACCAATCAAATGGCTTGAATCTCGTTTTAAGTAATGCTTGAGTATTGAGTGACGTTCTGTAATACGGGCTTTAGAGTCACGTTGAGGATCCAGAAAAATTAACTCTGCAAATTAATTCTGAAATTTGCAAAGTAGTGAACTATCCTGCAACATGCACATGTGCCTAAAATTTGGATTGACCAATCACAGGTCTTCTTTGGAAAACTTTGCATTGTCTAAAAGCTGGAATGTCTGCAGAATATTGATTCGGGTTTTTAATTGCTTATTCTTCGCATTGGAGATTTTCCCGCTGAGTAACTTCTCCACTCGGTCACGTTCAGATTGAACGAAATCGTCACCTTTTTCTAGAACCTTCTCCATAATTGTTTTATAGATCTTTTCGGAAGTGGACTCCTGAAAAATATTTTAAATGGCAAGTTTGAATTTATTACAGCGTTAAAAGTATGACCATTTGAATGAACAAATGATGATAAATGGTGAAGGTGCGCAACGTTCGTCGAAACCATAATTCTAGCATTTATTAAATTTATTCTTTATTGTACAGTCACGAGCAATAACATGTATACACTTACCAACTTTTAAAAGTAACTTTCTCCACTTTTACTAATTGTAATCTTATTTTATTATGAAAATAATATTTTGGAACCCACACTGTAATGAAATATCTAAGTTATCTCAAGGCTGCAATCGCTATTTGAAAGAAAATCGCTTTTGAATTTGGCGATGTGTTTACATGTTATTGCTCGTGACTGTACACCACAAAAAATACATTACAAAAAAACAAGGTACGCTACAAAATATACAATGGGCGGCCTTACCGCTTTCCGCGATCTCTTCCAGCATTCTAGTGGGACAATGTATAGTCCCACTACAGGGCTGAGGGCAAAGACCTCTTCTCATTTAGAGAAGGTATAATCATTGATAACCACGCTTGCCCATGTCGGATTCAGGCGCGGTCCGATGGGGGGGGGGGGGCGACCTAGGGGTCATGACCCCCCCCAAAGCCGTACTCGTAAACCTTCATAATATAGTAATTTTTCGAAAATATTATAAGTTTTCTTATTGTACAGTCGCCAGCAGATCAAGCTATCCCAAACTGTCAAATTTTCCCAATTGAACATAAACCTTATTCCTTTGCAATAAAGTTGAAAAACTATCAAAGAAAGTTGACAGTTTGGGATAGCTTGACCTGCTGGCGACTGTACATATGAATTGCTCGGATTTGAATCCACAACCTCGTGAATGAGAGGCGAGGCGAGAGGTCGTCGAAACTATGAGATAACCCTACACACCTTGTCCGTATTCTTCAAGAGCTTCTCAGTCGTCTTCAATACTTCCTTTCTCTCATCTTTCTTGCCTTTCATGAACTGTATCGCAAGTTTATCGAATTCCTTCACACAGCCCGGCAAACTCAAATATAAGCCACTATTGTCTCGTACAAAACATCGCAACTCCTCGATTGTAAACCCTTTCCAACTGTCAAATGGTATCGGCTTCGATTTACCTTTGACGAATAGCATAACCACAGGCAAGTTTTTCTTGGTTGCTCCATACTTTCTCGCGAAGGCCTCGTTGGTTTTGTCAGCGTCATCATTCACTAGGACTTCAGCGATTAAAAGATCTTTCTCATGTATCGATTCCTTTGCGAAAGCCTTGAAAGCTGCTTGCTTGTCACCAAACGGAAATAAAATATCAAACTTAATAAGGCTTGCTTCGAACTTGTTAATTACTTTATTAAAATCAGACTCGTCTAATTTGATGGATCCGGTTGTGGTCGATGCGTGGTTTGCATAAGATACAATTAAAATTATCGTAAATAGAAACGAACGACGCTGCATTTTTAGTACATGATAGAACAAGTCAGGAGCCAAGAGTGTTTATCGTTCACTACTGAAAAGTATTTTATGAAATACAAGCTATACTATACCTGATGTATTATGGACCGTGAATATATTTTATTGCTCGAAACGCGATTTCATTGAAACTCTCCATTACATATAGGTACTACCTACCTACTTATGTACTTAGTTTATTTTCGATTTCAATATTATTCTATTTACGCTTTATGACTCCATAGTAAGTAGGTTCTACCTACTGTTTGTGTTATAAAAACGCTTTCCCTTTTTCCCGACGCATTATAGGTGTTTGTTGTTTTTAAGAAACGGTCAATATGAAAATCATTCTTACAGATAGTGCGTTACAGAATTAAGTACTTATCCGCTGCTGTATCGTGTTTGTTTGGTAGCGGTATGATAAAAAAATATCCATAAAGTTACTGATGGTCATTTTCTGGCCAGCACCCTAATTGCGTAACGCATGATCAATCATAAAATCATAATATGAATACTTTTGAAACAGATTGCTAAACCATTGCTTCATATATTATGTTCTTAAAATGTCTCTGCTCAACAAAGTAACGCAATGAACATTCTTGAACTGTCAAAATTAAACAAATTATGATTGATCGTGTGTTACGCAATTAGGGTGTAGGTTTTCCGGGAAATTTCTGCTAAGTAATAGAACAGATAAGGTGGAATATATCGCGCCGGAAGTACAACGAAACTTACATCCGACTAATTTGAAAACAAAACCCCGTGCACACAATGACCACATCTGTTAGCAAGCATTACTACAGCGGCTGAGCGCTGCAAGCAACAATAGTCCTTACGGTGTATAGATGTAAGTTTATTCGATAGTAGGTACGTACGCTGTCAGTCATCATCCTGTTAGGGTATTTATGTTCTGTGGTCATCATCTGCCTAGCTTTTCTCAACTACCTTGGGGTCCATACCAATATTTTACATGAAGCGACCCAGTTACTGGGTAATACGATGCCCTGTGGTAAGACTAGTTGTCAGACGGGCTTCTGACGGCTCGTAACGACTAAGATCTACGAATAACAGCCGGGACCAACGGCTTAACATGCATTCCAAGGCACGAAGGGTTCTTCCTTGGTATAGAAATATGGTCACCCATCCAAGGTCCAACCGCAGCAAACGTAGCTTAAAACCTGATCGATCGATCCGTGCGGCTGTCACTCCTAAGCCACAAGTCACTTCGCTGCCATTAAGAAATCAAAAAATAAAAAGCGTCAATATATTAATTTTACAATTATTTATTGCGATCACACTCACAGCTGTGCCATCAATAATTTAAATAACTCTACACAATTTTGAATAATAACTTAATCAAATATTTCATTTTGAGATGCTTATACGTATGTATTAGCAAATGATCTAAGAGCCACAGTAAATGTACAGTCGCCAGCACATCAAGCTACCCCAAACTGTATTTTTCTTCCAATTGATCATGAACCTTACGGGTATGTTATAAAGGTGAAAATGTATTAAAGAAATTTGACAGATTGGGGTAGCTTGATGCCCTGGCGTCTGTACTAACAATCTGCAGGATTAGCATGACGGTTTCTATTTCTACTGTACTGTAGAATAGAAACCGTTTGTCTACATTTCTCGGTGAAAATCTGTCAACTTTCTATACAGGAACGTCATTTTTCTCTACTCTTCCGACGACAAAACACTTGTCTACGGTCCTCGTGCTAAGTCAAGCCTGCTGAATCAAATTGTGCAAAACCCTAGGTTTAGTAGAATCCACAGTAGGTTAATTTGTTTTGTGCAAAGATATGGCATGTTTGATAATTATGGCTTCCAATTGTTCAAAGGCTTATTAAACACATAACATATAATCACGCTATGTTTCCCCGAAAGGTTGGTCAGAGGTCAAGGTGTACAGAGGCCAGCACATCAAGCTACCCCAATCTATCAAATTTCTTTGATTTTTTTTTAACTTTATTGCAAAAGAATAAGGCTCAAGTTCAATTGGGAAAATTTGACAGTTTGGGATAGCTGGTGTCCCCATGTAACAGCGAGCCTTAATCAAATTTTCATAAAACAGGCAACATGATAACTTGCAATGATGTATAAGGTACACCATAGCATAAAGATATCCATAAATACGTACATTTACATGCATCAAATCCTTGCCGGTATAAACATACCATTGAAACACAATCAAAAGTAAACATTAAGTTTAACAATAGCATTAAACCTGTATTAACGGACACACAAAACAGTTCATTACACCTATGTCAAACCAACCATGACAACAATAATTCAGGTAATAGTAACTCTATTTGGAAATAAAACCGGCTCAATATAAACTACCTACAGTTACAATACACTGGAATGATTGGAATTCAATTGCTTTGGTAATATTAAAAATGCAATATTCATTTCATTTCAATAATATCTTGATTACCTTGTTATATCATTTTTAGCTCAAGAAGATATGAAGAAAATTATCTTTCTATCTTTTTGCTCGTCTCACAAGGGTTGTTGCGTGATATTAAATTGTTTATTATCTTCCTCAAGAATTGGGCTATCACATAATTTTTTAAATCAACTGCTATTTCAAGAGATTAGCATGCAAACTCTTTAGCTTTATTATATTATTTATTTATATTGGATATAATAATATAAAATAATGAGATAGTATCTAATAGTAGATGTTATTCTGTGATTACTTTTGGATATGCATGTTGACACAAAAAAAATGCTCATTTATATAAGTTGAGCATTTAAAGAGTTTATAAAATATGTGTAAATATAAATAGGTAGATTTTTAGGAAGGAATAGCCAGAAACAGTTGTTTTAATAAGTACGGGTCCCTTACATAACAATAATTTATGAAATAATCTCACACTTTCGGGACAAATGCATTTTGTAATTTATCAATAAAAATACTAAAAGCCAAAACATGTCATATCAACAGGATATCAATCATTATACATTTCTTATTCAGCCTACAGATTTAGAGCCGTGTTGAGGATCAAGAAAATTAACTCCATAGTAGTAAAGTATCTTATAACATGGATTAGTGCCTAAAATTTGGATTGTCCAATCACAGGTCTTCTTTAGCAACCTTTGCCTGTTTGTCTAACAGTTGGAATGTCTGCAGAATGTTGGTTCGGGTTCCTAACTGCTTCTTCTTCTCATCAGAGAGTTTCCCGCTGAGTAACTTCTTGACTCGGTCAAGTTCAGATTGAATGAAATCGTCACCTTTTTCAAGAACCTTCTCCATAATTGTTTTGTAGATCTTTCCGGAAGAGGATTCCTGCAAAATGTTAAAGTTTGGATTTATTACAGCTGAAAACGCATAACCATAAGAGGTATTAAATAACGGTTAATTGAGAAAACGCGCCACGTCGCTGAAACTATGAGATAAAATAAATACACACCTTGTCCAAATTCTTCAGGAGTTCTTCAGTCTTCTTCAATACTTTCTTTCTCTCATCTTTCTTGCCTTTCATGAACTGTATCGCAAGTTTATCGAATTCCTTCACACAGCCCGGCAAACTCAAATATAAACCGCTATTGTCTCGTACAAAACGTCGCAGCTCCTCACTTGTGAATCCTTTCGAGTCGTCGAATGGTATCGGTTCAGATTTACCTTTGACGAACAGCTTAACCACAGGGAAGTTGTCCTTGGTTGCACCATACTTCTTCGCGAGGGCCTCATTGTCTTTTTCGCCGTAATCTTTCACCCCGACATCCGCAATCAAAAGATCTTCCACGTCTTTAGAATCCTTTGCGAGAGCCACAAATGCTTCATGCTTGTCACCGTACGGGAATGCCACATCGAATTTAATAAGGCTTGCTTCAAATTTGTTTGTTATTTTTTCAAAACTGAACTCGTCTAATTCGACGGAGCCGGATGTCGTCGATGCTTGGTAAGCAAAAGATACAACTAAAACAGTAATAAATAGTAAAGAATAACGCCGCATTGTTAGTAATTGAATAAGACTTCAGCCTGGAAGTTTCCGTGTGTCAGTACTGGACGTATTTTACGAAATAAAAGCCAATAATATTTTATCATGAACTACAACGATATATTTTATTGTCACCAATTGACACATTCTATTCTGGTTTGTTTTCTTTTTCAATTTACACTATTTGGTTTGATGACTCCATTTTACGATATTTTGCATCTCTTAAAATAATTCGAAACTAAAGTTTTTTTTATCCAATATGATGTATTTGCTTCGTATTAGCAATTATTTGATGCTTTGTATTTAATATTTTGTCTTGCATTACATTTTGGTCAAAACTAAACTACAAAATTAGGTTTATTAGCGACGCAATTGGTTATTCTCCTAGAAATGGACCGTAACGTACGATGTCACTTTGACAGATATCCGTGTCAAACCGTGTGCAGTCGTGATTGGTTCAAAACCCCAAAACAAACCGGCAACATTTTACTAAAGTCTGTTTTCAATTACGAGTCCATCATCGATTTTTCGAATAAAGAAAACCGGTCAAGTGCGTGTCAGAAGAACACGTGCATGGAAGGATTCCGTAATTTTGTACGTAGTCGGGATCACGGAATAATGAAAGAGTCGGGACGTACACGTAAAACTACCTACGACAAAATCTTATTCAAACCACCTTTTGTTGAAAGGTCTATTATATACTTCTAATATTAAACTGTGGTTCTGTATTCAGAATTCTCCACCGCAAGCTATTGAGGTTTAGTCGGGGTGGGTCGGTTACAAAGAAAAGTTGATTTGATTTCATACACCGGAACACTATTTACAACCACGGATACAAGTAGACATTTACAGAACAGCTAATCAATTAAGTACCTCAATTTCTACTTATTACCTACGGGACGGGAGAAGGTGAAACATGACTGTTCTAAATCTAAAATGTTTAGGTAGGCATACGCAACAAACATACTCCCAGACTTTCTTACCATAGTTCATAAGTAATTTTATGTTATTGGATTAGTTTACGAGTTACAATAAAAAGAAAAACATAGGATTGGATTTCATAACCGTTGAAAAATGTGTTTTTATAGATTTGTTATTATATTTTGTGAGACACGTTCATAACCGACATAAAATAATGGAGGTTATGAGTTTAACGCATTGCCTTTGTTTAGTTATACTTGTGTTTTGCCAATATGTGGCTTTGGATAGCTTTGAAACGGAAGACGAAATATCCGGAAATGGACATTGTTTGTATTTATTACGCTTAAATCAATCATCGATCTATAAGACCCACTTGCAGCTTTAAAACATCGTTCCCTTTCCGTCAATCGTTTGAAGATGACAAAGGGGATGTTTTTAGGCACTGCTAAAACCCGTAAAATTCTTATGTTTTGTTGCCCCCGAAGTTATCAAAGATTCAAGCACTGGTTACTTAAAAGTTAAAACTAGTTTTTTAAGCCATACTGGTTGAAATTAGTTTTAAGTACCTATGTACAGACGCCCGCACATCAAGTTACCCCAAACTGTCAAATTTCTTTGATAGATTTTCAACTTTATTCCATTAAAATAAGGTTAATATTCAATTGGGAAAAATTGACAGGTTGGGGTAGCTTGATGCGCTGGCGTCTGTAGTGTAGTACTTAAGTACAGACGCCAGCGCATCAAGCTACAGAATTAGGTACAGGCTCTAGAATGCTTGAATTACGTTCTGTAATACCGGCTTACGCTACATCGTGTTAAAAACGCTGCTCTATACCTAGGTACTAACAATCAAGCATTACCTTCTGGAAACGAGTGGTTGAAACTAGTTTAAAAATATTGAATCTTTTAGGTTCTATTACTAACTCTGAATCATTTTGAAACAGAATACTAATCCATTGCTTCATATGTTCGAAAAATGTGTCTGTTCAACAACGTAAATAGCGCAATGAATATTGTTGAAGTGTCAAAATGAAACAGATAATGCTTGATCTTGTGTTAAGTACGTAATTAGGGTTCTGAATCTGAATCTTTTTGAAAGATATTGCTAATCCATAGCTTCTTAGGTTCGAAAAAACTGTCTGGGGCCTAAGTCTACTAATTTATAAACGTCACAATGGTCTCTCAATGGTAAGTTTTTGACAGATTTGCCATACAAAAACTGTCAAAAACACACCATTGAGAGACCATTGTAACGTTTATAAATTAGTAGACTTAGGCCCCTGCTCAGTAACGTAACTTATCATCTGCCTAGTGGTTCTGTAGGTTCTGCCTATACCCCTACGGGAAGAAGGCTCAAGTCTATGTATGTTTGTGATATATTTAGGATAAAAACTTATTTCATACTACCAAAATATGGTACAATTTTCAGTAATACCTTCGCGTTCAGGAGAAGAAAATACACCGGCCACTTTCAATTGGCCATCAGGAATTATTCCATATTTTATTGAAACCGAAGACTACGGTAAGTGAATCTATCTTTAATGATGACTAATCGAAAAACCCGATCGCCATGCTAAAACGCTACCAATTTTATAATTTTATAACATTGGTCAAGTGGGCAATATTTATAGGCAAGTGTGTTTACAATGACTGGCAGTGTGTGGATGTGGACGTGCTTTATCATGCATAAGCATAACTGAAGCACCGAATTGGGTCCGCAGAAGAATGACAACATTTGATATTTAAATCTTTCAGAGTAAATTGTGCTATGGATTGCCTCTGAAACCTCTGATCCAAATTAGTTCGGTTATCGCGCCGATCCAAATACTTACTACATTGGTCTACCACTGTATGCATGACTTCCGGGCATCATTTACGTTCGATGAACGTTCTTGGTATCCAGGGGTTTCCAACATCATGTACGGCTAATATCTGGCCGCATACCAAAGCGACATTCTTCAGAAAAATTCACCGCACTTGGTTGATATCCCGACCAGCGCTTCTCCTCCACATTTATTATGCGTACAGCCAAATTGTGGAACTCTGTGCCTGCGTCTGTGTTCCCTTCCACATTTAACCCGTCTGCCTTCAAAACAATAGTGAACAGGTATCTCTCCGGCACGCTCGATCCAGCATAGACATTTAATCTTAATCGCTTTTAATCAAGCGTGATCGAGGTCAAGAGCAGGCCCATTTAATAATAAAATAAATCAATAATAAAACAAAATGCTACTCTTCTCCTGCCCAATTTCTGTGTTCACGAGCATATTGTACCTAAACGGGCTCTGCGATTGCGACGTTCAATAGGTGGTACAGGTAGGTGCCTTCGGAAACGGAGGTTGACTTCATGCAAGCTATTTCATATGGTGGTGGTGTGGTGGTGGTTTTGACCATGTGGATATATATGGGTTTTGTTGTGTCATTGCGTTTTAATTTGATAATGTCATTCATCATCAGCCTATAAAGTTCCCACTGCTGGGACACGGGCCGTAATCCACCAAGCGGGTCAAAATGCACCACGCGGGACCAGTACGGGTTGGTAGATGTCACATGTCTTCATATTTTTGGTTCTATGACAATATTTTTGGTTTCCGCTCGATGTTTTCCTTCACCGTTTTGAGACCAATGGTGATGAAATAATTTACACAAAGTGAAGCGTCTGTCTGGGTTTGAACTTACGATCTGCAACTTGTAAACCCGCGGCAGTTATCACTGGGCCACCACTGCTTCTATTGTGCCTCTAATGTCATTTGTTATTATTAAATTGTTATTTTTCTATACTTACCTACTTATGCCCTTTTATTTATGAACGTTGCTAAAAATTAAGAGACGGTTAAACGTTATAATTAGGTACTTAATTTTAAGCAACGTTTGTAAGTATACAAGAATAAATGTCCAATATTAATATCTGCGTCGGAACTTCTTGAGGTCTTCTGTTACAGGTATCTCCATACTTAAAAGAAGGCCTCTACAACTAATTTGTTAAACCTGTTGATTACGAAATATCTTCCATGGGTCTGAACTTCACCTACCTATGTCTAGTCTAGCTGAAACCGCAGTCCGCTAACTTAGGTAAAGTCAGTAAAAAAAAAGTCAAAACAAAACCCAAAATAACCGCCTACTATTTTGTTACTAGATGACATAATAGCTGCTCGCATACGCGCAGAAATGCGCACTATAGAGAGCCTCTCCTGCGTGGTTTTCAAGGACGTGGGGGAGCAGCCTCCGAAGGACGAACCCGCCCCCATCCCGTGGCTTAGCATCCAGAACCCTGCAGGGGTCAGGGAATGCTCGCATTCGACGCTACGAGAAGGAAATGCGCCTGTTCTTACGAAAGCCGTAAGACTTTTGTTTATTTTGTTCACAAAGATATAGGTCTGTAGCGATCAACCAATATAAAACTGCTCCACTAAAATGACTACTAAAATGTATCTAAGTACAAGCATTCCAAATGACTATGAAATAAGCAGTGGAGGGGCGTGGAGTTTTAACTACATAGTTGATCTCTACAGGGATATTATTCCTTAAGACAGGTTAGCTCTCGTGGCTGGTTCACATCCTGCAATGTATAATTGGGTCTTATTGGTCCTATGATAAGCTTCAAAGTAGACATTGTGGATGTTCACGGGTTGGATCGGGATGAAAGGTAGATCTTTCCTGTATGTGAGCCATAAGGATGTCAACACATCGGAAATACGCATTCGCGTTGGCAGCCGTTGTGGTAGGACCAGCCAACGGTAGAAATGTTTTCACACCAAAACACGATTCTGTCTTTTGATAGGTTATTCAAGTACCTACAAAAAACTGCAGGTAGGTACTGGTTGAGACTCACACATACCAGGGAAGCATGGTACAAAATGGAGAAGGCCAATGAACCCTCGTCTAACAGACGGCAAGCTGATTCAGGTCGGTAACAATTGAAAAGTAATTGCTTTAATTACTTGACAGTTGAGCTCAACACTTACTTCACGCCTTTTTCCCAGGGGTCGTATACGCCATTTAATATTAGATATATATTATAAATAGCATTATAAAAAGAAGAAGCAGGAGTGCAAAGCTTTTATTTCAAAATAAAGTTTTTTTTTTTTTTTGGATTTTGGCTTCACACGGTTTGTACATTTAGCCAGTGTCAAGTAATTTTTAAATTTTCGATCAAGTAAATGGCCGTTATAGGCACGAAGTTACAAAAATGTCATAGTCTGTCAAGTCAAAGTTATTGTAAAGTGGTAGTAACTTTACAACAACCTAACTAGGAGTTTTGGTGGGAACACGAAAAGTCCACGTTAGTCACTTATTTTCACCTTCACTACACTTGTGCACTCACCCGTAACTAAATTTCATAATTCACTACCAAAATTATACAATTTAATTCGCTATTTCACGAAATTTCATGAAAATGAAAATCCGTGCGACATGTTCCAACGCGATCCCGCCAAAAATTCCCAAAAGTTAAGTTATATATATTTTTAGATAGATTTAAGGTAGTAGGTACTAAATACTGACATAAACGAAATATCGTTTTATTTTAAATAATGCTTCATTAATAATAACGTCTTCATCACACATCACAAACTTTCAACAAAACTAATTAATTAAACAAACAATCACGTGATGATTCAAATTTAATGAAGATTAAAGGAAATTAAAGACCCTTCTTTTAATAATACTTTATTTTAAATTATCCTGTCTTCGTCTTCTAGATTTAAATCTTAACCATGTAGTAGCTTGCCTACGTTTCGATCACGCCGCACAAGTCTTTAGAGTAAAAGAAAGAGAAAAAACATTGTTTCCGTCTTGTGGCGCGCCGTCCAGGCGACACCTCATTCTTGTCCGTGCGCTCACGGCGTTTGCACAAGCAACTAACTACCTACAAAATACTAGGAAACAGTTTTACGGTTTGTTTCAATAATGCCTAAGCGGAATCGTGATGAAACCAAAGAAGACAGATGGAGAAGGAAGATGAAAAAGTACGAAGACAAAATTCAAGGGAATCGACGCAGTGTTCGGAGGATTATATATTCGGACGACGATGATGATGTCTACCCTCAAGGTGACTTTTATGTACCCTTTGTATTCTTTGGGATCACTATGCCTTTTAATCCGTTGTATTCTTCGGATGATTTATAATCGTTTAGTAATATAAGTACGACCGTTGCATTCATCGGTAATCGTACGTTTTAAAAATCCGTTGTATTCTTCGGATACCTATCATGAAACTTTTTTAAGTTGGTTCTGTGTGCATTCAAAGGAACGTGTACGGCCATTGCTTACTGGAAAATGAAGCTCATACATACATACATATCATACCATCAGCTATAGCAGCATTTAATCACTGTAGCTTTAATAATCAAGTCTTTTTCAAACTCCCGTTTGTATTCTTGCCTTTTTCTTCGGTTTTTTCTCATTAAAAGTAATGGTTTCCAGAACATCTCGAGCTGGATCCACCCGTCAACATGTCGCTTCCCACCGAGTCTGAAGGCGTCCTTCAAAATAAGAACCGCCCAAATGAAATTGGAGATGGCGTTATTACAACGGTCGACGCGGAGGCTGCTGAGCCTTGTTTGACACACATTGACCCCGCGATACCGTCGCAGGATGAAACAGCTGAGTCTGACAATTTTGACCTTCAATTATTAAAAGCCCTTGGTGAGTCCGAGGCGGACATCGTTGAGTACGGTAATGACCTTCAAGCAGATTTAGCCACTCGATTTCAAAAAATTCTTTCGTGTGGCTTAAAAAAGGAAACTAAAGAGGAGATTTTAAAGAAACATCTTTTTCCAAAAAATGTTCCCCTCGCTAAAGGTCCTGCTCTGAACCCGGAAGTTGGCGCCATGCTAGCCGAGACCTGTAAATTAAGGGATAAGCGGCTGCTTGCCAAGCAAGATCAGCTCGGCAAAGCCCTATCAGCTTTAGGTTATGCTATGACATGTCTCTTAAAGAAAACTTCAGATATTCCAGATATCATCCGTACTCTGAACGATGCGGGTCAACTCCTGGCTGATTCCCACTACACTGAAACAGATACTCGACGCTCAGTTATCATTCCATTGATTGATAAATCTTTGACAGATCCCTTTAAAGATAGGAAAAGAGATTCTCTTTTATTTGGAGAAAATCTAGGCGATTTAGTCAAGAACTCTAGATCTATTAAAAATACAAGTCAACTAATCCAAGCTCACACATCAACTGCCAATTTAAACGGAAAAGGCCCATCGACCCGAGTTCGGTTCCAACACCAGCGCAGCGGCCAGATGTACCCAGCCAGAGTCGGTGGGCCGAAACAAACGACGTCGTATGCGCACTACGCATACCCGGGCCGCAAGCGAGCGCCACCCCCGCCGCCACCCCCTATGCGTCGGGGGCCGCCGCTGTCCGCGCGCCGCCCGCAGCGCCCGCAGCCGCCGCCTGCGCCGGCCCGAGCACCGCGGTACACGATGAACCATTGAATTTACAAGATCCGCTGCAAACCCAGGTACTCGCTGGTCAATTAAAACACTATTATTGTGAATGGCAATCGTTCACCAATGATAAATTCATTTTAGATGCTGTATCTGGATACATGATACCATTTATTAAAAAGCCTAAACAGAAGCTAGAAAATTACCCACGTCGTAGTTTTTCAAAATGTGAATCGGTTGCAATAGAAAATGAAATAGAACATTTATTAAAAATCAAAGCTATCAGGAAGTGTACACCAGTCATTGGTCAATATGTTTCAGATATATTCCTAATTCCTAAGAGTGACGGTGGTAGTAGGTTTATTTTAAATCTAAAGAAATTAAATGAATATGTACATACCGAACATTTTAAAATGGAAGATGTAAGAACAGCTACCAAACTCATTACTAAAGACTGTCACATGATTAATATTGATCTTAAAGATGCCTATTTTTTAGTTCCCATTCATGATAGTCATACAAAATTTTTACGTTTTTATTTTAGAGAAGATTTATATGAATTTATAGTTTTGCCTTTTGGCTTGTGTTCGGCTCCATATATTTTTACAAAAATATTGCAACCGGTTATGACTCATCTAAGGTCTGAAGGTTTCCTTTCAGTACGCTATCTTGATGACATTTTGTGTATTGGAAAATCCCCTAGTGATTGCCTAGAAAACGCAAATAAAAGTATTAGTTGTTTAACACAATTAGGTTTTATCATTAACTATAAAAAGACCAATTTGATACCCAAAACAGCATGTAAATTCCTAGGTTTTATTTTAGACTCTGGTTCCATGACTTTACAACTACCAAATTCTAAGCGACACAAGATCCTTAAGGGAGTAAATTGGTTATCAGATTCAAAGAGACTTCGAATAAGAGAATTAGCTCGTTTCCTTGGTACTCTTACTGCAGCATGTCCAGCTATTCCATACGGTTGGTTATATACCAAGGCTCTAGAAAGAGTTAAATTTTTGGCGCTGCTTAAGAACAATGATAATTATGATGCATTCCTGAGTGTACCAGATAGTTTACATGATGATTTATCTTGGTGGAAGAATAATATTTTATTAAAAGTCAATCCAATTCGACATCATAAATACGATCTTGAGATTTTCACAGACGCCTCCTTAACAGGTTGGGGTGTAGCCTGTGGTTCTCAAAAATCGGGCGGGCATTGGAACGCCACAGAGCGTAATAATCATATATAAACTATCTCGAATTGTTGGCAATTTATTTTGGCCTCAGATCATTCGCAAAAGATAGAAGAAACTGCGAAATTCTTTTACGCGTTGATAATACTACCGCTATTTCGTACGTTAACAGAATGGGGGGAGTTCAATACGAGCACTTAAACGAGGTAGCCAACATGATTTGGAAGTGGTGTGAAGAAAGAAATATTTTCATTTTCGCATCATATATTTGTTCTTCATCAAATGTAGAAGCTGATACCGAATCTAGAAAACTTAATATCGATACAGAGTGGGAATTAGGTTCTAGAGAATTTAAACAAATAACTTATAAATTTGGTAAGCCTAACATAGATTTATTTGCTTCTCGCATAAACACGAAGTGTTCTGTTTACGTATCATGGAAACAAGATCCTTTCGCTTACAATATTGATGCTTTCACGTTAGATTGGTCACAATTTTTCTTTTACGCTTTTCCACCGTTTTCTTTAATTTTAAAAACGTTAAGAAAGATTATACTTGATGAAGCAACCGGCATAATGGTCATTCCATTATGGCCGTCTCAGCCGTGGTACCCACTTTTAAGATCACTCTGTGTTAAAGAGATGATAATATTTCCTCCAAGTAAATATCTCCTTCTCTCTCCTTTCAGATCAGTACACCCCCTGCATCCTCATCTTTCCCTGGCAGCGTGTATGTTATCCGGGAAGGTTTCCGTAGACAACACGTTCCCGAATCAGCTTTAGACGTTATGCTTTCGTCCGTCTCACAGAACACTATTTCGCAATACAGTTCAAGTCTCAAACTATGGTGGAATTATTGCATACAAGGAAATATTGATTTCTATAATGTTAACGTCTCTTCCGTAATAGACTTCCTGACCATTTGTTTTCAAAATGGATCATCTTACGGTACTTTGAATAGTCATAGATCAGCAATTTCCATGATATCTACACAAAAAATAGGCGAAGATAGTAGACTTAAACGATTTTTTAAAGGCATCTTCAAATTAAAACCAGTATTTCCTCGTTACGATATTACATGGGATCCAAGTATAGTTTTAAATTATCTAGAACACATTCAGAATGAATCAGCTGGTTTAGAAATGCTAAGTAAAAAATTAATCACCCTGTTAGCACTTGCTACTGGGCAAAGATTGCAAACTTTATCTTTGATAAAATTGTCTGATATTAAAACATTCCAAGATCGATTTATAATAACTATTAGTAGTCTGATTAAAACTTCAAGAATTGGGAAATGTCAACCCCTGTTAAATCTAACTTATTTCAATCAGAAACCTGGAATATGCCCAGCTTCTGCCTTACATAAGTACTTGGCGATAACTTCAGAGATCAGACCAGACTACGAAGAGCGTCTGATTTTAACGTTTAAAAAGCCACATAGGGCAGCGTCTTCTCAGACCCTTGGACGCTGGGTTAAGCAAATATTATTGGAGAGCGGCATCGATACTTCCATTTTTAGTGCTCACAGTACGAGGCATGCCTCGACTTCAGCAGCCGCTCGTGCGGGATTAAGTATCGATGCCATTAGGAAGACCGCGGGTTGGTCTGCTCAATCAGCAGTTTTCGCAAACTTCTATAATCGACCAATAGTCACTGACCAAACGTCAATTAGTACAAATTTGTTAGACTTTTTAACGTAGATTCCCAAATTATTAATTAAGTAGAACATCTTTATTGAACAGGAATATAATAAGTAATTAAAGTAGGACAGTATTTTTGTTAATATGCTTTACTGATATAATTTTGTTGATTAATGTTATTTATAAAATGCATTATTTTGTTAATCGGTTTAAGGATAATTTAAGTATTCAATAAATATAGTTTTAATTTTTTTCCAATCAGTATAACTTTTGTTTGATTTTTTGCAACATCGATCATGGACCTCTAAACATCTACATGGTTAAGATTTAAATCTAGAAGACGAAGACAGGATAATTAGAAGATCAAACGAACTTACCTGAAGTGAAGTTCGATCTTGATTATCCTGTCTTCGTCGAAGAGATTTAAGGTCCCTCCCTAACCCAATAACCCTGTATGATCAATGTTGCTGCTGGTCTCTCTACTCTGCTCTAAAGATAATGAGGTGTCGCCTGGACGGCGCGCCACAAGACGGAAACAATGTTTTTTCTCTTTCTTTTACTCTAAAGACTTGTGCGGCGTGATCGAAACGTAGGCAAGCTACTACATGGTTAAGATTTAAATCTCTTCGACGAAGACAGGATAATCAAGATCGAACTTCACTTCAGGTAAGTTCGTTTGATCTTCTAATAACAACTTACAACACACAATACGTTGGTGAAACTTTTTCGTCTTCGTCAGCTAATTTAGTCGCTAAACGTTCTCGGTATTGTTCACTCCTGCTTCTTTTAGGTTTTTAGCATTGACACTTTAATTTTAAATTGGAATGAAATAATTATATAAACGAAAGCCACTTAATTTCACAAGACAAATAGTTAAAATGATTACAATAAAGTGTCACAGCTGATAATTATATAAATAGATTTGAATAAATCGTAACTGTAACAGGTATATTGTACTTTTTTTGCAAAGTGTACATTAAAAAGAACCTTTTTTAACTTCTGTCTAATGCTATTTTAAATATTTAAGTAGGTAGTAATTTAATATAATTTTAAATATAGTATAGAAGGACATAATTATACTCACCAAAATGGTGATGTTTCTTTAGCAATAGATAACGCCAGCGGGCTTAGCATGACGCTTCGTATTTCTACGAAGAATAGACAGTGCTTTTTCAATACAAAATGACATTTCGTTCCTACATTTTTGTTATCGCACTGTAGATATCCTTGTACAATATGTCATTTAGTCTTTCGTTTCTAACGATATTTGTCTAGGTCCCTAGAAATGTAGACTATTTCAGAAGAATATATCTTCCGAAACTGTCAAAATCACACTGACAACAGAACTTTCGACTCGACGGCCACAAAGTATATACGATTATCCACAAAATCATGATTCGTTTAGAACGCATAACTGTAATAATTAATAGAAAAACATAGCTAACTTATCCTATTGTACATCATTTATTTAAAAGTCATGTCTATTCTTCCGTCTACAAATCGGTGCTCGTGCTAGCCTGCAGATGCGTAATACTCGCAAATGGCGCGGTATGGCAAGAATGAACCAAAATGCATACACAGGATGTGGCGTAAATAATGAATAACCCTGAAACTGTCTATTGGCCAGATTATCTTCTATCATTTACCCCACTTATGTTGCCATATGCCCATGGATGACCAAATTATTGATATTTTAAATAAAAATCGTAATGACTCTTACAAAATCAGCTGCCATTTCTACAATTGGTGATTTTTCTCATTATGTTTTTTTTTACTATCAGATCAGTCTTTATCAGATCAGATCAGTTTTTTTTTAATTATATTCTAAGATAACATTGCAAAAAATACTTATTCTCAAATTGAATTGTTTTTTCTAAGGAATTATGCAATTTTGGGCGCCTGTCTCGAAAAAAAAATCATCCAATCAATAATATGGCGATATAAGTGGGGTAAATGGTAGCCGATCGTCAGTTTCAGGGTTATCCATTAATTACGCCACACCCTGTATAAGGATGGCAATATTTATTTTAATTAGGCTGAGAATCAGAACTTTCGAACGCCAAAATTGTATGACAGTCTTCAAAAATGCCTGCCCCTCACTGCCGACCCCCATTGGAAAAAGGCGACAGTTTGTGCATGTACCTACTGCCAATGGTGGTGAATGATAATTAATACGAACATTTCAAGTTTCCTTCCTTTTCAGATTCTGGTCCTGGGCTACGATTGCATGCAGCGCCGGGACATAATGCATGCATTGCTGCACGCACTGGGGTTCACGGACGAAGTGACTCACCCTCAGCGGGAAATGTACATCAGGGTTATGTGGGCGAATATACAACCTAGTAGGAATTTTTATATCATACTATTAATAACATATGGGTTTAATATGAGACGTATAAACGTCAAAAATGTATGGTTGAATAGTCTCTAATCAGTACCTACTTCTCTATAAGCAACGTTTTATACAAAATAAGTTTTTATCCAGTGCGCAAACTGTAATCATAAATTCAGTATATCATTTTAGGCCCCCCAGCGCAGAATTTTTCATCGGTTATTAAAAAAAAAAGAACAGCTGTTTCATAGAAAAGTGCAACACCTACGCGGTCAAAATGTTTAGAACAGCTTATTTTGTATTGTATAATCGACGATTTTTTTTGCGCTGGGGGGTCTAGAATGATATACTGAATTTATGGTTACAGTTTGCGCACTGGTTAAAAACTTATCCTGTATAAATAAAAGGGTTAATGTGCAATATTTTTCATCACCGCTACACCAACTGCGCCCGCGTAGTTGATTACGGGCTACAGACCACTCCCTCTCACAAGAAGGCCTATGTCCCAGGCAGTGGAAACATTCTAGGTAGCCTATACTTATGTTCTATCCTAGTGTCAAGGCAGCACGCTTATTTTTAGGATTACTGAGGAATTGTGTCGTGTGCTTATTTTTTTGTGCAACTAGCCTACCGTTATAGCATCCTTTTAAAATTAATTCTTCATACCTGTTCTTAGAGTACCGGTCGTTATTCTGGAAGCGAATGGGTGGCACGCCGCACAAAATGGTGGAGTACGACTCCATGAGTATCATGCACTTCCACGATCGAGCCTATAGCGTCAACGGTGGAGCTACTATATTACCATTGGTATGTATGCCATTGGTGTGTGTTGCCTTTGCTTACGTGTAAGTCAAACAATTCGTCGAGGTGGGCGGGCGTTGTTGCCATCGCGGGCAAAACGTTGATAAGGCTGGCACAGGAGGGGGGGGGGATGGCACATGAAAAGAGAGGCCTATGCCCAGGAGTGGGTGAAGTCGCGCTGATGATAAATATAATAATGATGATGATGTCAACCAATTTCAGACATTTAGTGCGAATTTCACCTACCTTTTCCACCCTTCGTTGGTGAATTCCGTGCTGTGCCGGACGTAAAGAATAGCACCATCCCATCTCTTCCTGTGGGTGTCCTAAGAGGCGACAAGGGACTTACTAGAGAATGGGCAGCAGCGTTCTCAATGCTTTTTACCACAATACTGTGGTCGCCAACCCGCCTGCCAAGCGTGGCGGTTATGGCAAATCCCCTCAAATTGGAGGAGGCCTATGTCCAACAGTGAAGGACTTTCAGTTGAAATGATGATGATGTTGGTGAAAGGGTGAAATGTCAGTCAGTTTTTCGTCCCGAGTACTGTCCGTTGAAATGTCAAAAAATATTATGTGGACACAGCTCAAGGCATATTGGGGCTAAGTACCTAATAATCCGCCCGGCACCCTTATTGGTTATAAATATAAGTTTCCATTTTTTTTATTGTAATTCACAAAACTGAAGTACAGTCGTCAGCAGGTCAAGCTATCCAAAACTGTCAAATTTTCCCAGTTGAACATAAACCTTATTCCTTTGATATAAAGTTGAAAAACTATCAAAGAAATTTGACAGATTGGGGTAGCTTGATGTGCTGGCGACTGTACTTCAGTTTTGTTCTGTACAATCACATTTACAATAACAATAAAAGAGTTACCATAAATACTTTTGATTGACATCTACTAGATGTGAATCTAGCATACATATTTTATATAAAACACTTACAAATAAAAATTAAACATACGCAAAACTAAAAAAAAATGAGAACTTATCCATAGATAATTAAAAAGTTTTGTAAAATATTAAAGTTTCCATTTTGGTTCTAAGTTATATAGTTAACATTACTGAACAGTGTTGTACTTAAATACGATTTTCTGTCGATTTCTCTACTTTACTTCGGGTCCGCCTGCCAAAATCACGACGGCAAAAACACAACGGGGTTTTTCTATAAACTAAATCGATTTTAATAATAGTTTCAACTGAATTTTCTTTACTTTTATTTTGTACTTTAATATCTTTTTTTTTTCTGGGTTGAAAATCCTCATGGATGTCCTTCGCCCTGGGGCAGGCGGAGAGGTCTGTCACTCTGACTGACTAAAAACCACCCCGGTTTTCCCTTCCCTTACTTACACGGGGTCTTTATAATATTATTTTAGGTTATAGTATATGTAGATTATTATTAAGTATAGATGTAGGTATACCAATATAAGTAGTATTTTGAGTATAACCTTTGTTATTATACGCAATTTTTTTTATCATCTCGTATGTTGTACAGGTTGACGTCATTACGTCAAGGTCGGTTTTCACTGAAAATCAGTCCCGCGGCTCTGTTTTGTATAGGGTCGTAGGTATTAGGTATGCTAAGTGAGGGCCTGTTTACGTGGTGTGACGCACATTTTCCCACAATTTGTTATTTTTGTGTTTGTGTTCGTTCTATGCGTCATGTTTACTACGGATAAACGTATTAACTTTCTTCCTTATTTACTGTACACGTACTGCGCTTAGGTGCCTCATACTTAGGTACAGACGCCAGCACATCAAGCTACCCCAAACTGTCAAATTTTTCCAATTGAACATGACGCTTATGTGATAAAGTTGAACATCCATCAAATAAATTTGACAGATTGGGGTATCTTGATGTGCTGGCGTCTGTCCATCATAGGCTAAACTGTTCGATTGCGTCGAATTTCTATATTCCCTAATCTGCTCAAATTACCTCAATTTTCAGATGTCAGACCTAATGATAGCTCCGTCGGACGAGTTATCCCAACTCGACGTCATGAAGCTCCGGCTAGCCTTCGGTCACGAGTGCAACAAGCGCAAAGTTGGGAAACTACTCCAAACGTGCCAGAATGTCCTAAAAGAAGACGAGGATGAGCAGGCTGAGGAAACAGAAGAAGATTCGAAATAATCATTCGATTCACGTCAAGAAGTATTTCATCACTATCACTAATGTCAAAACTTTTTAGAAATCGTACGTAACAAAAAACAGAATTCCGAGCCTGCCCTAACGTTGACCACAATAGGGTATTTTCCAATTTATTAAAAACTATTTTAATTTTAATATTGGGACGAAATATGTATGTGGCAGAAAAAAAAAATGATTTATATCCATCTTATCAATTAAAAATGATTAAAATCAAATTTATTTTTTGCTGTTTTGAATTTACCGCCAAAACGCTCCTTACGACGACTTTTATATTACGTGACATCCTGACGTCAGCTTTGTGTAAACGGCATCGGTACAAATACTTGGTTTAGCGCAGTTTTAGAAGTATTTGTGCACAGAGGCACTGCACATCAGTAATATCACTGTCTACCCATTAAAAATCCTGTATTTAAACTCGACATTCACTTGTTTACTTACTAACTACTTACTTACTTTCGTTTACACAAAGTTGACGTCACGCGATAAAGTCGTCGTAAGGAGCGTTTTGGCGGTAAATTCAAAACAATGAGAAATAAGTTTGATTTTAATCGTTTTTAATTGAGAAAGGATATAAATCAATTTTATTTTATTTTTCTGTTACCTATTTCGTCCCAATCTTCAAATTAGAATAGTTTTTAATAAATTGGAAAATACCCTAATAGGCAAGCCAAACTGCATCTTGAATGTGTAACACACCTTCAGTCACAATCCGAGAGTTTTGAAGTATTTGCTACTCCATGGCTTCATAGGTCTGAAATATTCGTCTGCTCAACAAGGTAAATAACGCATTGAACGTGGGTGCACTGTCAAATGTATCGATTGCGATCAATTGTCATGTATGTTGCGCAATAACCCTGCTGATCTTTTAGGTTTTAGTAGATTACAAGATTATGTTAGTTTCATAAATTAAAAACATTGAATTATAAGTATACGTATTACTTTGATATAGCCTTTTGATTATTTTATCCTGTTCTACTTCCTTCCTACAAATATCTGAGGGGCAATTCTGGTAATTTTAAGAACGTTCACAGTCTGATCTCAGTGTCAATCTGTCAAAAAATCCTATTATTGTAAAATTTTTGAAATTCGATTGTCGCCGAGATGACACTGCGAACGTTTTTAATTAGTAGAATTGGCCTTGGATGTTTGAGTATTTGGATTTTTGTTTAAATCAATTACACCCTAACGTATAAAAATAAAAATTGGAACACGGGTTGGTAGGTGAAGGGCGGGCGTTTTTGGGGGACCGTCTTTTGTAATTGAGTAGAGGCTTGAGAAAGAATTGAGGAGAGGCTTGTGGCTAAGTAACAATAGCTGCACGGGTCGATCGATCAGGTTAAGCTACGCTTGCCGCGGTCGGTCCGTGGATGGGTGACCATCTTTACATACCAAGACCCCTCCGTGCCTCGGAAAGCACGTTAAGCCGTTGGTCCCGGCTGTCATTTGTGGATCTTTGACAGTCGTTACGGGTCGTCAGAAGCCCGAAAGTCTGACAACCAGTCTTTACCAAGGGGTATAATCGTATTACCCAGTAGCTGGGCCGTGGAGGTCAGATGGGCAGTCGCTCCATGTAAAATACAGTTCTGAGCTTCCCACATCCAGCGGATTCCTGCGGCCTTCACAAGGTCATCGGTCCACCTTTTGGGAGGCCTTCCAACTCTACTGTTTTGGTACGCGCTCGCCACTCCGGAACCTTTCGGCCCTATAGGTCATCTGTCTTGCGAGTAATGTGCCTTGCCCACTGCCACTTAAGGTGAATCTAGTCGACATTTTTTCCATACAAACTTCGGGAGTGAATTACTCCACTGTTCGACAGTGTACATCATAAATTAAACATGGTATGGTTCTGTCTACTTATTAGTAAAAAATTGTCTGTAAACATACTCAGCCGTCATACGTTCCCAATGCTGGGAAACAGGCCTCCTCTCCGTGGAGGGAGTGGGCCGTACACGCGGGCCCAGTGTGGGTTGGTAGATGTCACATGTCTTCGAATTTTTGGTTCTAGGACATGCTGGTTTCCTCACGATGTTTTCCTTCACCGTTTGAGAGCAGTGGTGATGAAATTATTTACACAAAGTAATGCGCCTGGCTGGGTTCGAACGCACGACCTACAACTCGTAAGTCGCGGCCGTTACCACTGGGCCACCACTGCTCTCCTCCACCATTGTCTGTATGAAAACAGAATACTAAAATAAAAGTTATGAGCCAACAA
Source organism: Polymixis flavicincta (assembly GCA_949987655.1). Taxonomy (NCBI): domain Eukaryota; kingdom Metazoa; phylum Arthropoda; class Insecta; order Lepidoptera; family Noctuidae; genus Polymixis; species Polymixis flavicincta. The sequence continues at coordinate 6,572,293 of OX465190.1, forward strand.
AGATTAGTTTTGCGTGCTAATTTAACTCAACTTTGGACGTGTTTTTAAGTAATAAAAAAGTATAAAATCTCCAAAACCAAGTCGGTACCAACAAAGTTCAATTATCGAAAACTTCAATAAACTTTATTGGTCATAGAAAGTGATATGCAGTGGTTTTCTCATAAAACCCGATCTCACGAAGGAATCTTCTTATTTTTTTAAGCGAATGTTTTACTATAAATGATCCTGCATTTCTCTCAATGACGTTGTGCGTGTAGACTAGCGTCTAACTGCTCATCACTGATTCTACCTCTGACACGACGCCTGGTGAGACCGTGTGCTTTTTAGCCAGGATCACCAGTGAGTTAGAGCCTGCGACTAGATGTTGAGTTTGGTAATATTTCGGGCTAATGATATTTAAAAAAAAATGTCTTTCAAGAAAAAATATTCTATTTTTGAGTTTCGAGTTATTCATCAGCGTCTGATTTTTTGTCTGATTGCTCGTCATCTTCCTGGTCTTTTTTTGGGTTTTCATTTATCTTTTTTTCTTCAGCAGCCTGTTGCTTCCTTTGCAGGCATTGTTTGAAGTACAGAAGATTAATCTTCTGGACGTCGGTTGAACTCAAGCCCTGCCAATGGCCCATTGCCCAGCCATCGTTCTGCAACAAAAAAGATCACTAATCAAATGAAAGAAGAAAGAAATAAATATAAAGATTTATTGTGGTTCCCAAATCCCGAACCCAAGCGTTTTTAGGTAACTTTTACAGGGTTACCTACCGAATAATTTTCCCAACAAAAATTTATAACCGTTAATAATTGCTGAAGGTAATGGAATCATTTGCCAAATACGAGTATTAGCAATTTCAGTTTCCCGTGTAAGCCTTTGTCAAATGTTGAGTGAGACGTGTGGGGCCCAGAGCCCTGAGGTAACGAACTTAACCAAGCAAATGTGTGTGTGTGTGTAATTACACAAAGTAATGAATGTAATTTATTTCATGACCATTGCTCTCAAAACGGTGAAGGATAACATCGAGAGGAAACCGGCATGTCCTAGAATCAAAAATTCCAAGACTTGTGACATCCACTAGCCCGTACTGAGCTGGCGTGGTGGGTTATGGCCCACTCTCTCTCACAGAGAGGAGGCCTGTGTCCCAGCAGTGGGGACATTATAGGCTGATTATGCTCTGCTTATGCTGAACGACAAAGATGATGAGGAAAAAGCAGGCTACACTTACCCATATAGGGTACATGATATTAGTCTTTCCATTCTTGATCTGCAGCCAGGGGTAATGCATCACGCTCTGGTAGTCATACGGGAAGCCCACGGATGCAGCCGGTGGCAGCTTCCTCTTCATTTCTTGTTTTAAGTCTGTTCAAATTAAGTAATGTTACGGTAGAGTCATTCGGGGTAACCGTACGCAGCGGGTAAGTGTGCGAATTGCACATATCTCCTAGACGAGGCACGGGGGGTGGGGTGTTAGTTCCGGTCTATCAGAGGCCACAGCGAGGGAATACAAACGCGACAAACTCGGACGCCGCACCACGTTTCGTTTTAAATTTATTTGCTAAAAAGTGTTTCTCGGTGTGAAATCGATAATTTTCTGTGTCCTGGAAAACATTGTCACATACGAGATTATAAATTTACAAAGGTAAGTCCATTTTTGTTGAATAAACACATATTGAGCTTGAAAATTATACACATCATTTTAGGTTATGTTGAATATTTTGAACTCAGTTGTCATTTATTTGAATTTTGGCTACTCGGGTAAAGTGTGCGCGGGTAAGTGTGCGCGTGCGCACTCTTACCTTATGTCAGGAAAAATCAAGGTATGATCCGCCAACAGAAGAGTGGATTCAATGCACACTAGATATGCCTGGATTGGTGGCATGAACTATGTAGCTCCCAGGAAAATGGTGTTTTTGTTTGCGATAATTGTTCTGATGCATAAAGCAATTACTAGCTTAGTCTAGCAGGCTTTGACAGAAGTTTCGTAAAAATGCGTTTTGTTTAAATTTAGTATATCAATGGTGATGATTGTTCCTATCTATATTTATATATTATAGTCATGTTGATACTAAAAGTTAAAAAAAATACCATATGAAAGACTTCATTATAGGTTTTAATAGGCTGACTAACAAAAAATATTAGAGTACATCATCCAAGAATGTAGGTACATCATCTACACTTAAATTATTTTCCTATAGGTCATAAGTTTAATTAATCGCAAGTCTGATTTAAAGTCTGATTTTATTGTTATAATTTTGTGTTCATTTTTTCAGTTTCTTAAATTACTATTGTTACTTATAAGTTACCATAAGTACCTATTATTATTATAAGTTTGATTGATCTCAAGTAAAAATTTGTTTGATATCGTGATATTCTTATATGATTCCAAAGAAATACTTGACTACTTCAAAAGATGTCGTGATATAGCATTAATCATGTTAATTTAAGTATTATGTACACTTATCCCTACTGCGTCTACTTACCCCACAAGTATGCGCACACTTTCCCGCAATTAGGGGCAAGTGTACGCATTCCGACTTTCTGTGATTATTGTTAAATATAAAAATAAATAAGAAATTTATGGTTTTTTTTGTTACTGCAATTGATAGCCAAATAAATACTCTACTCGCAACAATGTCTTTCTTTCCGAAATTGTCCTATTCCTAGACACAACGAGGCTTGAAAGTGCAAAGTGCGCACAGTTGACCCGAATGACTCTACATCATAACTGAAGGTTCCTTCGGCAAATTATGGACGAACATGATCACTTCCGAACTAGTGCAACTTGAATAAAAAAGCAAATCAATTTATGTTAGAGCTGCTGACTTCCAGTCTAATCGGATGCAATTGAATACCAGTATTTTGAACTAGCTTTTGCCAGCGGCTTCGCACACGCGGAACTTTCATCCCCTATTTAACTTCCTTAGGGGTTGAATTTCGAAAAATCCTTCCTTATTCCTTGTTTACATTATAAAGGGAACCTCTGTGCAAAATTTAAGCTTTCTAGGTCCCAGGGTTTGGGCTGGGCGTTGATGAGTCAGTCAGTCAGTCCGTCGGTCAGGACTTTTCTTTTTATTTATATAGATAGATGTAGCGACTGTGAACTTAAATTGTGAACTGGTATCAAGACGGATAGTACAGTCGCCAGCAGGTCAAGCTATCCCAAACTGTCCAATTTTCCCAATTGAACATAAACCTTATTCCTTTGTAATAAAGTTGAAAAACTATCAAAGAAATTTGACAGATTGGGGTAGCTTGATGTGCTGGCCTCTGTATCTTGCGCTATTACTAAATAGACAACTATCTGCCACTAACTTGGAAGTAGCGCTCGCACCGCTCGCGCGCGGTTGGTCGTAGTTCTAACCTAACCTCACCTATTCGGTCGGTAAGCAGTATGGTGCAGTTCACAATTTATCGACAATTTATAATCTCGCTAGATAGATTATAAACTAACGGTACTCACAATCTTACGGTGACATATACAACGTCCAACGACATCAATCGTGGACGCCTACCAGAGGGGGCTTACCAGACGCAATACTCGTCTGGTCTGAGGATCCTCCCTTTTTCTATGAAGGATATTATGACTTAATTTTACATCCTGTTTCTCATGCCTCTACAAGAACATTTAAGGCCTTTTTTTTTTTTGATATTGCATCTCGAAGTTGACCTTGAGAGGCCGTAACTTCTTAACCGGACTTTCCTGTGAAGGCATTTTTAGTAAACTAAAGCCTCCAGCCAGGGCATAAAACCTACTTAGACTAAAACGACTGCACGCTGAGGGCACCCCCTGTGGGGTACGGACCTCGGCTCAGGGCGTTACTTGCCGGGGGGGGGGGGGGGGAGCAAGTGGGGACAGGCTGGATCAAAATATTTTCATGATTATTAACATTCAGGGAATTTAACTCTACTGGCACATCAACGAGCAAGGGACAGTCGGGCTTTAAAGGCCGATAATGCTATGCTTATAATAGGTCTTTACCTATGAAAATAAAATTAATTTGAAATTAGAATTCTTAGCCAAACAAAAATTATTTTGATTTGAAATGGCCAGTACTGCAGAACGGCAATTTCATAGGTAAAGACCTAATATATACTAAAGATGGATTATATTACCCTCCGTAAGTTGGTCCCACTCGATGTGTAGATAGGAATCCCTGTCGTGCATATTGTGCTGGTGGTCTAGGCCCAGTTTGGTCACAAACAAATGTAGCAGGTCGTTCACAGTGTTGAAGCAGTCCGTATTGATCTTTAAGTCCTGGAAGTGTAAACATATCTTGTGTAAAAACCTGGTTAAAATTCACAACACCTAGACATTTTCTGCCAGTTTGGTGTAATTTGGAGAATTATTGTGAAATAATTTGACGTTAAAATACTTTCTGCAAAAGTTTAAAGACTTAAAATAATACCTACATAAATGAATATCCGTGTGATTGGTGAAAACGTTTATTTGCTCGTTGCGTGTGATGATCAGTTTTGCGCTCGATCGACACACGTTATATCAAAGTTAATTACTGACAAGAAGTTACTCAGTTTTCCTAAAAGATGTTTATATCTCGTATTAGCACGATCTATGAGATGAAATATAGCATGATCCCACTACTAGGACACAGGACTCCTCTATTCGAGAGGGATTGGGCTGTTATCAACCATGTGGATCCAATAAAAAATAAAAAAACTGGACCCACATGTTTGATGCAGGTTGAAAGATGTCGTATGACTTCGAATTTTTGGCTCCAAGTCATGCCAGTTTCCTCACGATGTTTCGCTTCACCATTTTGAAAGCAGTGATGAAATGTGAAAGTCAGTAAGTTGGCAAAAGATGCTGACAAAAAACACACTTGTAATGCCAATGCAATTCATTTTGCAGCCATGTTTCAAACATATGAACACATGAAGCATGAGATTAGACACTTCCCACAAAAAAAAATCAGATAGTGATTGAAGCGTGTAACGCAATTGGGGTTCTGTGAATATCTACCTCAACGAGATTTATTTAAGTGAAGTGACCTCATCCCACCTGCGGGGTTGTAGCGGCACTACAAAATAAAAAATGCTTCGCAACAAAATCCAAGAAACGCAAAAAAAAAAATGGCGCCATCTACAATGCCACAGGCGAACTATCTAAGAAATTCTACATCGCGCAATCAGAGTTTACCACGACACCCAGATAGGTACAAAATCCCGACATCAACTTTCGGGCAGTTTCCCACCAGACACAATACCCGTCTGGTCAGGGTTTTGTAGTGCCGCTACAGGGTAATTGCGTACCTCTCATACCATCAGTAGAAATCGAGGCTTTCATTTCGTCAGTTCAACAACATTCATTGTGTTATTTATGTTGTTGAAAAGACGAATTTTTCGAACATATGAAATAATGGATGATGATTGACAGTGTGTTACGCATTTAGGGTGCAGACGCCAGGCATTGATAGCTCATTTCACCTAAGTTGTCACGGTGAGATTTTTACAGAACCGCACTGCTGGTATTGAAATGCTAGCCGCGATAATTTTATGCTATTTTTCTGTTGACTACCTAGTAGACTTGAGATAGAGGAGTTACAAAAATTACATAGCTTCCATCAGGTTTCCCAGGTGGGGGACAGGGGCAGCCTGGTTTTGGTGACCGGGACAGCACCAGGACGCTGCTGGCATGTCTCCTCGATGGAATCGGTGGAACCTCTCTCTTTTTTCGGATGGATTGCTTTCCTGTTGAAATGTAGAAACTCATGTCAAGAAGTATGCAAAAGATCATGGTATCATTTTACTGACTGACTATTGTAGAATTTTTTTACTGTTATCAGACCAAAAGATATAAGTAACTAGGGTCGTTGGGTATAGCTGCAGTTTAGTAAAAACCCATGAATGTTTTCGAATGTTTAATAAAAGGGATGTTTGTTTTCTATGTATTAAAATTTAAATTTCTATAGGTTTCTTCCTTCAACTGAAGCAAACAAATGAATGCTTTGAAACAAATCGTCTTGAAGACATATATACAAGAATCGCCAAATACGCAAAAGTTGCCCGAATCCGTATACCGAATCCTACATACAAATAACGCTTCTGATCAGCTCTTCTGCAAACGCAGTAGAGCTGATCAGAAGCAACTTTGCTAGCAAAACCACATTTGGTTTGGCTAGCCATCAGAGAGCTGGAAAGGAGAGAACAGTAGTCTGGGTCGCTGTCTCCGGATACCCGGTGAAGAGGACTATAACCATATCCGACGACCCTGGTTACATGAAAATGAAATGCCACGATGTCGACTGCAAAATAAGAAAAAAAAAATCGTCATGGGTATCGTTTTCAAGGTTTTCGAGGGTGCTGAAGCCGATGGTGACGCCCAAAATAAAGTTTGAGTATTTTAAGAGTAAACGACGTTACATTGTAGAGAGTTGAAGAAAAAGCCTAAAGAACTTCGTTCCTGACGGAGGTCCCCTCGACCCCACACGTTTTTTTTTCGCATCAAATGTTCATTATAAGATAAGGATCAATACGCAAAGAGAACAACTAAACAACGGAACGTATTCGTAAAGGCATAATATAGTGAAATAAAACGCCAACTTTCTTTTGATCGCGTGCAGCTCATAATACTGGCGTTACATCAGATTGCACTTTGTTTCATAACGGTATATTTCAGTCCAGCTACATTTCAAACGCTTTCTTAGCCACACGGTGAATCATCATAATGAATTTCAATTATTTAAGTTATGAATGTTTTTTTTTTTACGGTATCGAATGCCGGTTCGATTTCCAGGGTTATCTACACTGGGCAGGGGATCCGCCAGGTCCGGTCACAGACAAAGGTCGATTAACTCTGCTACTTTTAAACGTTAATGTTATTCGACACGGGGTACCTATTTCAGTATTTCGCATATATCTGAATATTTTGCTGTCTGTCGACTCTTGTCACTGTACCTAATATTCAAATCGATTAATTTGCAATCCCTGTTATTATTAGACTTTGCAAACAATCACACTCGTATTCAGAAAATTTAAGTTATCAATTAAATAGAAAAAATTTAAATCCTAAAAAACTAAAGCACTTACTAGTAACATTTGCAGTCCTTCCTTTGGCACCAATACTGCCATCTTTTTCCTCGGCTCCAATATTGGCATCCTTTTCCTTGGCACCAATATTGGCATCCTTTCCTTTCAGGCCAATATCGGAATTCTTTTCCTTAATGTCAGTATTAGCTGCTTTCCCTTTGACACCACTGACATTTTTCCCCTTCACACCCTTCCTGACAGTTTTGACAGGATCTATAATTAGATCGTCCATCATCAAATTTTGCGTATTTTCTTCACTCGACGTCGAAGTATCCGGAAGCCTGGCTTTAGTTTCGTTTTCTCCAGAAACAGTTAATATGACTAACCTATCCAATTCATCTGTATCGAATTTTTCGTCTGATGATAGATCCTCGTCTGCCACTGTGTTTTTAGAACTGGTAAGATCTCGAAATTCAACACACGTCTCTTTTTCTAAGTGAGCTATGACTGCTTTTATGTTTTCTATTTCTTCGGAAGCTGGAATAATAAAAAGTGTTTCATTATTTGGAGTACTTACATACAATTAGCTTTGCGTTGTTTAACGTTTATTAAACAGTCAGTTAGGGGTCCAATAGTTCCTGTAAAAACATGTAATGGTTTATGTAATGTTAACCCACTTTGGCCTTTACCGGTTGGTGTCTAATTGTGTATTATGTTAAATGTTAACTCAATAACTAACCCACGTGTGTTAATACACCGTGATATTTTAGTCGTCTTACAAAGGTGGTCCACTCAATGTATTCGTCATAAAATACCTCTAGACGCGATTATAACATTGTTACCATTAATTAAGATAATAGGTCCAAAGAAAAATAAATAATGCTTTAGAATTATGAAACACCCTCCCTAATAATGTTTACGTAACAAACCGTAGAAGATATCTACCTACCTACCATTACAATCCATCATTAATTCCATCTCCATAACGGTTGTTTCAAACTATGTACGTAATGCGTCTTAGTAAATGATATTTTCATTTTTTTAATTATGCAAATATTCTTACTATATAAAAATAAGTCGGGTTTTCCTTCCTGACGCTATAACTCCAGAACGCACGAACCGATTTCCACGGTTTTGCATTCGTTGGAAAGGTCTCGGGCTCCGTGAGGTTTATAGCGTAGGTAGGGTAGGTAGGGTAGGTAGGGTAGGTAGGGTAGGTAGGGTAGGTAGGGTAGGTAGGGTAGGTAGGGTAGGTAGGGTAGGTAGGGTAGGTAGGGTAGGTAGGGTAGGGATTCTGTATGACTGACTATTGGACGGACAGGACAACGTCTGTCAGGTCAGCTAGTATTTTTATAAATGATTAGTAGTCATTGGACATATGAAGTGGGCTGCCGTTGTAAGACGACTAAATTGTCACGGTGTATAATAAAATAATAAAATCACCGCTCTCGAAACGGTGAACGAAAACATCGTGAAGCAACCGGCTATGTCCAAGAACCAAAAATTCGAAAACATGTGACATCTACGAACCCGCACTGGGCCCGCGTGGAGGAGTCCGGCCCACTCCTTTTTACCGACAGGACGCTTGTGGGAACATCATAGGCAGATTATGCTATGCTGTATATAGTTTATGAAGACAATACTTACAGAACTCCAGCGGATCTCTTAATTTGTAATTAACCACGCCGTATGGCCAGAGTCTATCGCTGAAGTAATCCTCGATATCCTTCTGTGAGACCTCGACTGGTGCCAGGTCAGATTTGACCACACTGGGACAGGTCTTCAGAAGGTACTCGCGATTGCGTTTGATGCACTCATTGGAGTACAACATGCCAATTTTTTCCACGTCCTTCTCGCTGAGACCTTCACGTTGACCGATTTTAATGCCAGGCTGGGGACATAAGAATTGGTGGAGTAAACCGTGCCGTACAAAACTTAAAAAATATGTTAACGTGAAAGCTCCAGTTGCGTGTGGTGTTGGGCGTAAAAGAATAGCACCATCCCATTTCTTCCCGTGGGTGTCGTAGAAGGCGACTAAGGGGGCTTACCAGAGAATGGGCAGCAGCGTTCTCTATGTATTTTACCACCATACTGCGATCGCCAACTCGCCTGCCAAGCGTGGCGATTATGGCAATGCCCTCCCTGTTTGGAGGAGGCCTATGTTCAGCAGTGGATGTCTTTCGGCTGAAATGATGAAAGCCTGTCACCTGCGAAATTCATGTTTTTTTTAAGTTATTTGCAATTTGCAGGTCAGCTGTCAGATTATATGTTGTTTAAATCATGACGCGACTATTTCATCAAATTAAAAGAACTTTTTTTTTGAGCGTGGGAAATCATCAAATAACTTCTCCCGCTCTGGGTGGAGCGGGAGGGCGTGTCAGACTTTTACTGACTTAACCCACCAGTGTTCCTTCAGTAGCCTGTGTACCAGGGGCCAAGGTATCTCTTTCGAACAACCCGCACCCCTGGCAGAACTTAGAAGGTTGTATTCATGATTTTAATGCAAATTGCAAAAAAATATATAAGAAAATTTGAATTTCGTGGGCTACCCTGGAGCTTCCTCGTTAATGGTAGGAAGTTTGAAGAGTAGGTATCGGGGCGAACAGACTACCCAAAATGATCTCAACAACTAAGAAAATTAACTTTATTATTTCATTACGATAAAGTTCTTCTCAGAATGACAGTTGTCGTGTATTGTCTTCGTTCTGAAACATTCCTTGTGTCATTGAGTTAATATTTAATTTTCATAGTTGTTTAGATCGTTTAGAACAGGGCCACTAGTCTGCTATTACAATAGTGTTAGAATGGTCTATCATTGATTTCATAATAGTTGATTCTGACAAGTTTGGTAATCTACTAATATAATGGCGTCATTATGACTTTCCAATGGTCAGCCACTGACACTCCATTGAAAGAAATGGCATTTATTGGTAATCTCGTACATAATGACAAATAAATGACTGACTTAGAGGGTAATCTGCTAAAATTTTGACAGGTCCTAAAATAATATGTAAAAATATATACTTACATATAAATGAAATCTGGCATGAATAAATGTTCAAATTTAGTAGTATTTTTTCGAAAATCATTTCTACTGACGGGTTTTATAAAAATGGCAATACGACAATGCCATTATAACACAATTCTATTACGAGACCATTGACCGACCACTGATAGACCATTATGAATTTAGCAGATTACGCACTTTTAGTAAAATGACAATGGGATCGTATTGGAATGACGAATTTATAAAAATAGCAGACTTAGGCCCCTGTCTGTTCGTCCCGATATCATTGACGCTGACTGTATTAGATAGAGAAAAAGTATATACTTCCGTCAAAATGGTGACTTGGCCATTTTTGGAGAATGCTCGTGGTGGGTAGTGCATGACGCTGGCGTAGTCGTAAGGAAGACTCTCAACAATAGACGTATCATGAATTTCGAAATACTTTCGGTATCCTGAAAAAGATGACACAAACATTGTTGTTATTTTGTTATTAGTTTTACATGATGTTGGTGCAAATAGTATAAGTCGTGGACTTTAACACTGCCAAGTTTTGTTGGCCGACAAGCACGAACTAACTCGCCCAAATCGGCGAATCGCCACTTCTAAATAATATAATATTTTCTATGAATGTGAATCGACAATTCCAGAAATCCGTATAAGGCAACTGGCAAAGTTTTGAATAAAACATTAAGGAAACAACGAAAAGTTTAGGAAAAAGTACATTAACTTTATTAAACACAAAACGTGTCATTGTCTTTGTGTTGCCTAATAAGAATTTCTGGAATTGGGTATGAAAAAAAAGTAACATAAAATATTTAATTGGATATAAAATAATTCAAATGAAAATTTAAAATGCTCTTCCTCTCTCTAGTTATTTAAAAATTTGCTGCGCTGGACAGGGTCCATAACTGTTTAAATTTTGTTTTCTTTACCACCTGTAAGTGTACGTTATGGATTGCAATGAACGATTTGATTTGATTTGATTTGAAAAATCTAAAAATATATTATTGAGATAGCTTTGGTAAAATGCAGACGGAAATAGTCGACTAATAAGCCGTTTTGTGGGTGTTTTGTTCATTTGTTCAGGTCAGCTCCTCACCTGGTTTAATGTTGTCCCATAAGATGGTGATGTGCTGGTCTCTGTCAGGACGTACGTGCTCATGCGCGAAGCCGAGCACGTGCATAATCTCATGGGTGATATCACCGAGGCTCAAGCAGTCATAGCCGAACACGATCATCTGTGGTAGAGGCAATCAAGATTTGCTGTAAGTTTAGTTTAAAGGAATGCGCTGAAGTCACACAAGAATAATAAAAAAAAAAAAACGACGGGTTGCACTCCGGGAGTGCCGGCAGAAGTGAAAACTTGAATATTAACGTTGTGCATTTTTGATAATTTGGAATGGTTAGGGAATAATTTTGCACGAATTGCTTTAATTATCAGTATAAAACTACTATCATTTATGTGGTAGAATACAATATTTATTTATTGCGCTATCGTACACAAACATGACAATTTATATTATATTAAAAAGTTAATTTCTCAGAAAAATCAAGCCATCAGCTGTCACCATCCATGGATGCGCGTGGCACGTTGTAACATAAACACACACACGTCTTTCAGCTAGACTCACCTGAACCCCTTTAATTTGAGCCCTTTCATTGCTGTGTACACACTGCCGGATGCCGGAGGGGTTGGTGATGTACAGCCAGGTGACATTTTGCAACGACTTCTGATCTGTAGGCCTCTCTCGGAGGCGCTGCAAACGGATACAGGTCGCCTTCTCAAAGTACTCGAATGCTTTTATTATTTTGTCATACAGATGCGTGTCTGGAAAGATGGCTTTATTTAGTTACTGACCATTTATCATCATCATCATCATAATCAGCTAATAATGTTCCCACTGCTGGGACACAGGCCTACAGGTGATAGGGACTGGGCAGGAATCCACCATGTGGGCCCAGTGTGGGTTTGTAGAAGTCACATTTCTTCGATTTTTTGGTAATAGGATATGCCGGTTTCCTCACGATGTTTTCCTTCACCATTTTTGAGTGCAGTCGTGATGAAATTATTTACACAAAGTAAAGCGCCTGACTAGGTTCGATCCTACAACCTACAGCTCGAAAGCCGCGGCCGTTACCACTGGGCCAACACTGCTTCCTAACGTTGGCAAAAGGCAGGAATGTGTTTGCAAAGACTTTTCATTTTCCAGCACATATCCAGCACATCCTGGCCTGCCTTGGATGTGCTGGACATAAAGCTAGAGGAGTTTCGCCAAGTTCCAAAACTGTAATATATGTCTAAAGCGAATAATACTGTACCATAACTTCTAGAGTCAATGAAATAAGGCACAATGGCATGAACGAATCGCACTGTTTGAGACAATTCGGGCATTTCTGTATGACTCTCGGTGGTTGTGGGCCCGTCAATCCTGACCGGCGCGAAGGGGAATCTTCTGCCAGTCTTGTTTGCGGCCGCCTATAAATAAAAACAGAAGAACTAATGGGAATAGGAAGGTGATCTGGAACATGTCGGAGAGACACAACCTGACGTTGTCTTCCCTCCTACCCTCATTCAAATTTAGTTTGGTCTTGTTTCTGACTTTTTTCTTTAGCTCCTAAGGGTCCTAGCATGATGATAAATAGCCTAAAGCCTTCCTAGAGCTAGAGCTATTTAATGCAAAAAAATTTTTCCAAAAAAAAAAAAAAAAAACCGACATCCGGAAAAACACTACAAAGTGATAAATAACTTAAATTTCGGAAGTCGGTGACTTAAGATACGTATTTTATTAATTTCTTGTCACCTCCTACCCCACACCAATTTGGAATTTCATCATCTTTAGGGCCAAAACAATGCATATTTATGCGATTGCAGCAATGGCGGTTGATTTGCTGTCATTTTTGAAGAGTTCCGTTGTCTGTTTCCAAAACGCATCGTCATATCTATGGAATAAACCCCTTCCGAACAAAAATGATTTTTGCAAATCGGTCTATACAAGGTGTAACGTAAATAACGCACAACCTCTTATGGGTCATTGTACTCACCATAATGAACAACTTTTAAAACTTTCAACTTAAAAAAAAAATCAGTTGTCCCCTACATGTTGACGAGTTATGCGAACATAAATGTAGGGAACAGCAGATTTTTTTTTGCGATTTCAGGTTTGGTCCCATAGTAAAAGTTGTTCATAATGATGAATACAATGACCCCTTAAGAGGTTGTGCGTTATTTACGTTACAACTTGTATATGACGTAGTTGTGCCCGAACCTCCACCTAACTCCCCCCCGAGTGGGTTCCCGCATTGTCGTTGCGGGGGGGCTCAGTAACCGTGGATTCCAGCCACGGTGAAGCCAAGAGGAACCCAAAGGTGGGGCCGCTCGTCAGGGCTTTTGCCTTCAAGCCATTGACGTAGCGGCCAAAAAGTAGGTTGCGGTGAGGTGCACCGCAACTGAGGTGGGCCGCGATGTCGAATGGGAGGCATCGTGGCTGAGGGTTACGGGCTGCGGTAGAGGAGGAGTGCCTGTGCTTCTGAGCAGCGCTCTTCCCTTCCGTGGCCTGGACGGGGCCTCCACCGTTTGATGGCGGACGCGGTGGGGCCGCAGGGGAAGAGGAGTGTCGTTATAGCGTCAGCCGCTCTCCCTATCCTCTGCGGCCGAAAACTGGTAGACGGGACGGTGCGTTGTGTTCTACACGCGCGCCGTCAAAGAAAACAACCACCGGTGTGGTCCGCAAGGGCCGATGCCTGCCAGGGGTGCGGGTTTGTTCGAAAGAGATACCACAGCCCCTGGCATAAGGGCTACTGAGGGAACACGGGTGGGTTTTAGCCAGTAAAAGTCTGACACGCCCTCCTGCTCTACTCAGCAGGAGAAGTCATTTGATGATTTCCCACACAAAAAAAAAAAAACCTCCACCTAACTCCTAACCGTCAAAGAGTTGTAACCTCCTTCATCATCTCAGCGTCATGAGATGATGATGACCATACGCAAATGTCTCAATCAATAGCTTTAAAAAATGAATCAAAAACATTGTTAATACCTATAACATTTCAGGGTTGCCCTCGATTTCCCTGGGACTCCATCATGTGATCCTGATTTGGTGCCAATGGGACCACTTCAAGAGTATATACTCTTTCAAATGAAAAAATAATTTTGAGAGTCGGTCCACAAATGGGGGAGAAATAGGTGAACACACATAAAAAAAAGTACATACAGTCGCCTAACCGCCTCATGTTCGACTGTGTATTTTTTATGTGTGTTCACCGATTTCTCCCCCATTTGTGGACCGATTCTCAATTTTTTTTTTTTAACTCCGTTATGAGAACCGCCTCCGTTTTTCGTCGGTTAGAAAAGATTTTTCATGTCCGAGCGGTAGTTTCGCGAGATTACCGCGTTCAAACAAACTAACAAATTCTTCAGCTTTATTATTGGTTTAGATTACTTGAGTACCTACTGTTTCCATCAGTTTGTAAATGTCTACTTACGCTATTGCTTTTCAATTCAGCCTTGGTTATTTCCTTACGTCTATAAGCGATCTTCTGTCCCTTCTCTAGCAAGTCATCGTATATTTTATCGACAATCGTCTCAACCCTTAGCTCATCTTCTACGTTTAACGCTGGGTTCACACTATTCACCTCTCTTTTGAACCTATGCGTCTTTATCTTTTGTAGTTCTTCCTTCTTCTCTTTTAGTTTTAATTCCTTCTTTCTTTTGTCGTATTTATTCAAGGGAAGGGATTCTGTTTGGAGGCTTGCTCTTATAGCTTCTGAATTAAATATCTTACACATGTCGCGGGTGTCTTGACGTTTTCTCTCGATCAGTTTTTTGTCGACTGGAATTAAAAATGTTTATTTAGTTTGCATCGTTGAAGATGGAGTGTTAGGTTTGATGCTCAGGTTAGGGAAAACATTGCTGAGTTATTCGATTGGTTATTTCTCAGTAGAAACCAGGGATGTGTGTCCGTTTGATGGATGGGGTCGGCTGTGTGGTGCAATCTGAATTGTTTAACGTTTCGGTGACTGTTTTTATATAACGCTACATTTATTTATTAGAGCACTAGTGGCCCAGTGGTAACGGCTACGACATACGAGTTGTAAGGTCGTGCGTTCGAGCCCAGCCTGGCATTTTACTTTGTGTGAATTATTTCATCACCACTGCTCTCAAAATGGTGAAGGAAAACATCGCGAGGAAACCGGCATGTCCTATAACCAAACATTCGAAGACATGTGACATCTACCAACCAGCACTGGGCCCGCGTGGTGGATTCCGGTCCATTCCCTCTCACAGAGAGGAGGCCTGTGTCCCAACAGTGGGGACGTTATAGGCTGAGTATGTATGTACAGTCGCCAGCAGGTCAAGCTATCCCAAACTGTAAAATTTTCCCAATTGAACATAAACCTTATTCCTCTGTTATAAAGTTGAAAAACTATCAAAGAAATTTGACAGGTTGGGGTAGCTTGATGTGCTGGCCTCTGTACATATAATAATTGCTAGTTACTTACGTTGCCGAACACTCAAATCATCAGTTCTTTGGCTTGGATCACAGTTTGTCAATATAAAATGCAGATGAAACAAAAAATATATCTTTAGCAACACCAACATGCTTGTGAGAAATGATTTGCTTTATTGTTATTTTTATTTATTAAAATTTACTCGCAAACGATAAAACTTTAACGGAAATTGAAACAATTTTATTTATATTACATAATTTTAAAACGTTATTTTAGTATATAATCCAATACATCAAGTATTATTGAAAAACATAATGCTTCGGTCTCGTAACAAAGTACCCCAGTACCTATTCAAGGTTTTATGTATTTGCAATAATTTAAAAGGTGCAGGGGAGACCTCTGAACTGCGACCTCCATTGTATGAAACTCAATAAGCCCCCTTTCTCACTGGCTGACTCTAACATGCGATTGAATGACGTACGAAGTGAGGATTTATTTACTCGATAGTTTTCGCCGGTGCAGCACTGGCCTCACCTGTCCGATGGATTCGCAAATTCGAATTTAGAAAGTTAACTTTTTATTCCGGCTCAAGTTTAACGAGGTTGGAGGTGTGGAGTCGAGTGCCAGTCGCTGTTTGTGTGTCAGTGAGAGACCACGTGTATCGCGCCGTGCCCGCGAAGTGAACGAACTTGTTTGTTGCCCTTGTTATTGTTATTATTGCCAAAAAAGAGGATTTATCACAGTAAGTTTGAATATTATTTATAATACCAATACTTGTCATTCATGTTTATTTTAGCATTCCGTCATTTGATAACGTGGAATCCGTGTGAATCTATACCGGTGTCGACGTTTTTAAGTTTGTTGACTTGGCAGATTTTACATTTTACTACAGTAAGCGATAGAAAACGTCTGATAAAATCATACCTGTGTACCGCTAAGATATCTGTTGATGATTTAATTGAGGGACAATGGCGAGGTCGATAATAATTGAGTCCGTGATCTGTGAACCACAGAGTCTGTAATTACATATCTTTACATCTTCTAGTAGACAACTGTCATTCACTATCCCGCCAAAAATGTGCACACGAATACAGTTCCTATCAGTGTTACAGAAGAACCAATTTTCTTCGTGTATTGAATGTAGTACAAATTCACCTGTGCGTAAATGCAAGTTTTGTGAATGCGTTTACGTCGGGCTTCGATCTTGTGTTACTATGTCATTCATTGTGAATTTATGATAGACTTTCACTGGGCGTAAAGCCTTGTTTACACGTGTCTTTAGTACGAGAGTGCCAGTCTGTTTTGGTAAGATATGAAATTATCTTACTTATACAGGGTAAATTTTTAACATATACAGCATATCATTTTAGGCCCCCTAGCGTCATACATTTTTCGTCGGTTATACAAAAAAAAAAACAGCTGTTCCATACATTTTGACCGCGTAGGTATTGCACTTTTCTATGAAACAGCGGATTTATTTTTGTATAACCGACGAAAAATGTCTACGCTACGGGGGTCTAGAATGATATCATGAATTCATGGTTACAGTTTGCGCACTGGTAAAAATGTTATCCTGTATACTTAGTCGACTTCCACAAGGACGTAATAAAATCGCGGCGGGATTTTATCGCGCACTCGATTTTCAACTCTCGGTGTTGAACCGAGTATTGAGAATCCAACAGTGTTCGATTTTCAACTCCCTGCGCAAAGCAGTACATTGAAGATCCACTGCGTGAATAAGTCCCGTCATTATTTTATTACGTTCGTGGAGTTTGTTTTTTGTTTTATCATCTTTGACTTGAATTGAATTGTTGATATGAATTGAATTGATGATATGAATTGAATTGATAAGTAGATACTTTCCAGTGAAAGAAAGAAAGAATACCGTTTAGTGGTGTTTTACACGCTTCGAGTTCCTATGTGGTAAGTACCTAATGCACTAACTACTTATATTCCGTTGTTTACGGCAGAAAAAACATTACATAGGCAATTATGTACGAATAATTATTTCTATTAGCTTCCAAAAGTGTGTTAGGTAATTCAATTATACGCTACTTTCAGTGATTGGCTGTAGTCTGCAGTGTGATTTTTTTATGTTTTATCAAGCTAAGTAATCATAGGCACGCAGCGGAAGTTTACTGTACGCTTTCTATTTCTATTATTTAAGTAATTAATTGATTTGATAATTTGTGGATAAAATTAATATATAAAAATATTCCCAGAAAACAAATTACAATCAATTGCAAACGTCGACGCAATGTTCGATATTTCAAAATAAATATCGTTAAAGTAAGTGTATAGTGTATATGTCGAGCACCGCACTATTTTCTCAATTTTGGTGTTCACTGTACTACAGTTGATGCTGTGTGATTCTTACCAATTAGTACTCTTTCCAACTTAAGGGTTTAGTTACCCAGACTGATACCCGGCCACCGTAGGCGCGGGCTTGCGGATGGCGAGTAATGGCTAGCTCGCCTGTCTGTTTTCTGGCTCCTACTGCGGGACGATTCTGGCCCATCTGATGCATCCTAAGTATCTAAATACATGGCCTGCCCAACCCCACTTCAACCTAGCTGACTGTTTTCATGTGTTGAGTTTTAGCGATTTTGTTGACAATAAAGGTAAACGCACACATAACAGAGTCGAACAAAGCGCGAGAGCCGAAAGAATCGAATTTTAGAATTACTTGTATGCAATCTTATGAAACCTAGCACACGTGGCCGCGAATAGCACGAATCGACGAATTTGGAAAATTATCTTTTTTTTTTATTTGTCTTCAATTGTGACGACGTAAACAGACAAGAGTCACGGCCAAGTGCATTATAGTAACTTCGTGCCTCACACTATGTTGTAAACTACACTAGATACTGTGATACCTTTTTTTTTTGGGAAATCATCAAATAACTTCTCCCGCTCTGGGTGGCGCAGGAGGGCGTTCAGACTTTTACTGACTAAAACCCACCCGTGTTCCCTCAGTAGCCCGTATGCCAGGGGCTGGGGTATCTCTTTCGAACAAACCCGCACCCCTGGCAGGCATCGGCCCATGCGGGCCCCTTCGGTTTGTGCTGACATTTCTTTGAAGCGCGCGTGGAACACAACGCGCCGTCGACTTGGGCAAGGTCCTTACCGGACAGCGAGCTACCCATTACTCGCCGTCCGCAAGCTCATGCCTACGGTGGCCGGAAATCGGCCTGGGATTCCCGACGCCCAGGGCGTCTCCGTATCCTGCGGCAGCTAGGGTCGCGAGGGCGCATAGACTGCCTCTCCCTCACGTGCGCCGCCTCGCTTTTCGCGAGCATTACTGCTTCGCTGTACTGTGATACTTTAGACAGCAAACCAGCTCCATATCATTTTATTTTTCGTTCTCGGTTAGTTTTAATAGTGTTCTGGCTAGTTTATGCGGCCTAGCCAAATGTCCTTTCTTTGGTATTGTTCGTCGGGTCGTTGAGGTCCTTCCGTCATAATACGGATGGCGATCTAACTTTCGTTCTAGCCTATAGCTTTGAGCCAGATTTTGTATTTGTAACTTTATTTCGATTTGGGTAAAGTTCTTAATACGAAAATGACAACTTTAACAGCACCAGACTAAGTTGTCAGATTTGTAAAAACAACTGCATTTCCATAAATTGGGTTCTTGATTCAAAATTAGCAATCAGAGCAGGGCTATAATCAGCTGTATTAATCTGATTACGATTTACCTGCTGATGTTGTCTAAGAACAAGATTTACCGCTATCGCATCGTTGTTTACGGTGCACGTAACGGTTACGCGACGATTACGCAGCGAGCGATCACGCTACCGCTAGGGTCGGCAGGAGAAATTGTAGAAAATGTTGTTTTAAGAATTTGGTTTTATTTGATGTCGTGAGTTTGTGATTGAGCAATTTATGAAGGAATTTGGAAAGTCTTAATTATTTTTCTGTATGACGCTGTTTTTGTATTAATCTTTCAGTGTCGGTAAGGTCTGCGGCAGCGTTCTGCTGTTCTTTTATATCGATTTTCTCTACATTGGTTATTGTGACATTACAAATTATATTTATAAGAATGCTGGTTGGATCATCATTCGTCACCCTGACAAACATTAGGCCACTGCCTATGTATGTTAAATTGAAATTCACCATCTTCTTCCTTGATGAATTTCCGCAGTGAAATCTAATTTGCCATTTTATTTTATTGCAATATTTACAATTTTTTTTAATACAATGTACAGGAAAAAAAATACGTCAAGAACTGTTTTTTATTTATTGCAAATTTTGTACTGTAGGCCTGTACAGGAACAAAAAAAAAAAACTTAACAGCGGCTCAGAATAACATAAACTGGGCTTTTACAGTTTGTGCCACCATATCCGTAGTACTCGTAATATTATAAACGCGAAAGTTTGTATGTATGGATGTTTGTTACTCTTTCACGCAAAAATGGCTGAACGGATTTGGATGAAATTTGGCACACAGATAGATTATAACCTTAACTAACACATAGGATGCTTTTTATCCCGGTAGTACGTTCCCGCGGTATTATTTCCGACTGCCACGCGGGCGAAGCTGCGGCTGAGCAAGTCATATTATAAGAAGCAATTGATACAATTATGTTGTTGAGGTGTTCTAAACCAATTATCTAAGAATCCGCAAGAGCCTGTCGCGTTAGTAGGATTTGTATTGTTCTTCTTATTATTGAACTTTTATATTTCATTTGTTTATTTTATTGTTAGACAAGTGGGCCATGTTGGTTCTGTCCTACTATGTTGGAGACTGCTTCCTGTCTTACCGGATGCAGCTAAGTACTGCCTGCATCTGACCTCCATAACCTAGCGCTACTGGGTAATATGATACCTCTTGGTAAGACTGGTTATCAAACTTTCGGGCTTCTGACGACCCGTAACGACTATCAAAGATCCACAAATGACAGCCGGGACCAACGGCTTTACGTGCTTTCCGACGCACGGAGAGGTCTTGGTATGTAAAGATGGTCTCCCCACAAGCAACACCTACCTTAGTCACCAACTTGTATGCTGTTGTCTTCGTTCTCATATCACCAGCATTCAGGTTAATGATGACCCCTGCGGAGCTTGGGAGAGGCCGCCTGGTGCTTGTCATTTGGGGTGAGGGGCTTGCCATAATCGCCACGCTTGGCAGGCGGGTTGGCGATCGCAATGTGGTGGTAAAATGTAAAGAGTACGCTGCTGCCTATTCTCTAATAGTTTCCTTAGTCGCCTCCTACGACACCCACGGGAAGGAAGGGGTGGTATTGTTCTTTTAGTCCGATACCACACGGTACTGTTGCTGCTGTAGGTATATAACTGCTGCGGCTGCAGGATATAGGCATTCCCTAAACATCGGCTACTCAACCGGTCCTGTGCTTGTCTACGTCATTCTCGCACGTAGATTAATAATTTTAACATTAACGTTATTTTTCTTTATTTCATGTTGAACTTTCAACGAAGTATAGAATATTTCTATCTTATCTTCATAATTAGAATTTCTCTTTTTCCAAGTTTGCTTGGTTTCAAATAGCCTGCATATCTGTGCCGTGTTTGAAGAAATTCTTGATAATACAGATTGCGTTACAATATGAAGTGAGTCTGTTAGTCCATAGTTCCAAAGGTACTGATGTTTTCCCATTGACGCAAATACTCGAGTATTTTCCCACACGGTGTTAAGAAATTAAAGTAGGTACTTGGCGTGTCACAAAGTTAGTAGGCACTTTAATTGTTTAGGAGTAATTCTCCAGTTCTTTATGAAATGCCCCTTTGACGATTTCCACCAGACCTTGTTCTGCCGCCAACTGCTGGTTTTTCAGCCAGTGTTGCTATTTTCCTCTTAGAACTTCCCTGCTTAACTCTTGCTGCTTGAAATCTCTCTCGACCACAACACGAAGGGTTCTGTACTACCGCAGAAACATAACAAAAAACCGGCAAAGAGCGACTCGGACTCGCAGACGAAGGGTTCCGTACCATGAGGCAAAAAACGCCGGTAAAAACCTTTCTTGAATAGAGACCCCTTTAATTTTGAACTTTGTTTTATTTTTATTATTAGTAGCGGCAATAGAAATACAAATTTGTGAAAATTTCAACTGTCTATCTATTCATCATCATCATGCCTACGGCTGTCCTCTGCTGGACATAGGCCTTTCCAATTGCCCGCCATTTTCGGAAACTCTCACCCAGCCCCCACTCTAACCCAACCCAGCTACCAGCCACCCTGCGAAGATTGTTGCTCCCTAGCCTGAGGGCGTCCTACCTTACGTTTTTCGATTCGTGATCTCCACTTAAGAACACGTCTATCCCAACGGTCATCGGTTCCACGGCTAATATGGCCGGCCCATTGCCACTTCAGCTTGCTAATTCTGTGAGCTATGTCGACAATTTTAATTCTCTGCCGGATCACCTCATTCCGGACAATCGTTTAAACGAACCTTTACATAAGTTGCTTGCATACATAATAGCAATAATATTGATTCTAATTACCAATATCCGTATTGACTCTATGGTCGTTTAGTCAATAGGGTAATGATAACTACTAAGTTATTTATAAACATAATTATATTAAAAGTTGTTATTATATCTACAATAATTATACAGTCTGTTTGAAGTCATTGGACTTTGACATTCAAAACAAGTTCAATAACAACCGTGAGAATGCCTCATGGTCACTAAGGCTAAAGGAATCCATTAGTATTCCTAAGTAAAATACTGAAATCTTACCAGGTAGGCAAAAAACGCGGCACATCCATTCCCAGGTCGGGCAAAATGATATTGGGTTTTTCAGCCCGGAGTCTGGATAATGTCCACGGTTGATGGGAATAGGCTCGCCCCCTATAACATCATGGGACTTAAACATAACTGGCGAAAAGTGGGTTTGCTATCGGTATTTCTCTTCGGGGAAACAAAACAGGATGATATGTTATTTCTGAAAAACAAGTTTGTCAATGCCAGCCCTGTTTCAACATTCACCAGTTGCGTTAGTTCATTGACATTGCTGTAGGTATTGCAGAAAGCTGTAGGTCTAACGAATATATTAGCTATCACCTAACCTAGCCTTCGTTTGTCACTGTCAAGGCTTAAAGTCTTTAGCCTGGGGGCTATTTGACTCATAGTTCGTAAGTGTTGCCAACCTGTGTGAATGTTTATCGTATTTATTGGGTTGGTGGAAATTATTTCGGTTTTGAAATTAGAAGGAGGTTTTTATCCAGTGATCAAAACCTCCTTCTAATTTTAAAACCATCAAGATTAAGAATCAATTGGAGTAAACTGTTACTCCATACTTTTGTCAAATCTGAACAGATTTCGATGATTCTGCAATTGATTCATGTGTGTTAAATATGTTGTGTATTAGGCAGGTGTCTACTTTAGACGACACTTCTCGCACTTCTGTTATAATTTGTTCTCTGTCTGAAGGCTTATAGGGAGGTGTCATTGTATTAACTAACAATTAGTATGTCAGAAAAACGAAGAAGCTGTTGCTGTAAACCGCAATCTAGATGTGGTCTTATGAATCTGAACTTACAGACAGAAAACCTCTCTTCTAGGTGAAATTGCAGGCCATAGCTGGACATTCTTGCTTCCAGCGTTTCTCTCATCTCACAATGGTAGCTAAAACAAATGGAATAGAAACTACAGCGTCCGTCAGTGCCTGAAGCCATGAAACGGCTAAGTTTGTAGATACATGTTGTGTTTGACATTAATAGTTGAAGAAAACAGTTTTCTCTGCCTACGGCCATACTTTCCGCGAGCTCTCACGACCTTACCGTGATGAAGCATATATCTATACTAGCTCTTGCCCACGACTTCATCCACGCTAAAGTATCCCCATGTTTCGTTTTCATTTAGCGTTCTTAATCGTTTTTTTTTTGGCTCGGCTCCTAAGCGTAGTAGCGAAATGTTTAATAGCTTATATCTTTCCTCAAGAATTGGGCTATTAAATGCAAAAAGAATTTATGAAACGGGTAGTACGACAGATTAGCACAAACAAACAAAAAAAAGCAAACAAAAGCTTTATTATGTATATAAATTAAAAGGAAAGTCCTGACTGACTGACTCATCATCGTCCAGCCCAAACCCTTGGACCTAGAAAGCTGAAATTTTGCACAGAGGTCCCTTTTATAATGTAAACAAGGAATAAGGAAGGATTTTTCGAAATTCAAACCCTAAGGGAGTTAAATAGAGGATAAAAGTTCCGCGCGGGCGAAGCCGCTGGCAAAAGCTAGTTGCATATAAAAAGATAAATAAATATGCAATGCTGTTTGTTGGCAAACGATCACTTAAGAACGACTGGACCGGTTTGGCTGTTTTTGCTTTTAAAATGTTCTTATTAGGGTGAATCAAACAGTGGTGATTCGAACCCAAGTAGGCGCTTTACTTTGTTTAAATCATTTCATCAACACTCTAAAAACGGTGAAGGAAAGAATCGTGAGGAAACCGGAATGCCTTATAATTACGAGAAATGGCCCTCTGATCATCATTTTTATTACATACATCCTTACCCGCTTATTTGCATATTTTTAGAAAAAACATGTTTTATACAAACAACATCGTCTCAGGCATAAATACCTAAATATCACAGCATTTTTTATGATATTTTGTAAGACAGCGGACTTAACCCTTCAACCGGTTTTCGTTCCGTCCTTCGTGGCAAAAATGTAGGTCCAGTAGACTACACGTCAGTGGTAAAAAAACATCAGTATAAGCTGTTCCTCTTATTCTATCCGCCCCGACCCTTGCTCGAGCCAGGAGTGCTACTTTCTAACTCCGTCAACGAAAATTTGGGCCCGTCCGAAAATAGTTCGAAACTTCGAAGTGACCCGAGATTACGGATTTCGTGTACAGAGAGTAGGCCCCCAGCCCCCGACGCTGAGCTTGTAGCTTTAAATTTGTCCCAAAATAATTCCGATCCAGCCTGTCCCTTGCTGCCCTTTGCCAGCGACGAAGTCCGTACCCGGCAGGTGGTGCCCTAACGTGTTTTCTCGTTTATTTTTAAGCTCTGGCCTTAATTTATTGAGGCACCCAAATGCAAACCTGTTTAATCCACCGACATCCTTCTTGGTTGAACTGTGAGATGCCATTCACAAAAAAAAAAATCTGCTGAAGGTCCGTACTAAGCTGGACCGGCTCAACACTGAAGTGTTACGCCGTGTGGTGTACTGTACCATTGATAGACTCAAGTGTTGTTTTTAGTTTTTGTAAACCTCATTATTTTATAGCACATGTTTTTATAAATAGTTGTAATATCTGCAAGAAGCCATTCACAAAAAAGAAAACCTCTTATCTTATTCTATTGAAACTCCGTACTCCGCTAGGCCAGTTCTAGTTCAAAATGTAACCTTAAGTACCCCAGTGCGGTTTGTTCGAAAGAGATACCGTGGACCCTGGCACACAGGCAACTGATGGAACGGGGGTGGGTTTTAGTCAGTAAAACTCTGACACGCCCTTCCGCTCCACCCAGAGCGGGAGAAGTTATTTGATGATTTCCCACACAAAAAAAAGTACCCCTGATGTGTGTTGTGCCTGTACTAATAGATTCACTCAAGTGTTTTAGTTTTTTATGAACCTCATTATTTTGTAGTAAGTGTTTTTTTATGAAAAGTTGTAATATCTGCAAGATGCCATATACAAAAAAAAAAAAAAAAAAAAAATGAAAAGATGATTGGAACTCCGTACCACATGAGTAACTAAACGGAATTAGTTACTCATGTGTCCGTACTCCGTAGACTCCGCTAGGCCAGTTCAAGATCAAAGTGTTACCCCCACGCGCGTGCGGTGTTTGTACTTGTACTTACTGATAGATTCACTCAGGTGTTTTAGTTTTTTATCAACTTCATTATTTTGTAGTTACACGTGTTTTTATAAATAGTCGCCGTAGGTAATCATAGATTTAATTTGTTACCATCCGTTGAGGCTAGGTTCATACAAAACACTTTTTTGAATGGTCATTATTTTACGTCAAATTAGTTTAAAAAAAAAGAATTTAATTTAAGTCTTGCAGACCCACAGTCGTGGATGCTGGTTGAATCAAGTTATGGTACCTATGGTGGGTATAATTTTGATTGAAAATAATATTTAATTGAATGTAGGTACGAGTTCGCTTTGAGAAGATTGATTTTAGATCTCATTCGTTCACAGAAACAAGTACATAATATCTAATTGAATAGGTATGAGTTCGCTGTGAGAGATCTTATAGTTCACAGATGACTGAAGGTCTGACTCAAGGCTTCTGAGTTAGATCAAATTTGTTTTGGTATATAACGAGGTTACAATATGATAAAATAATCATTGCTTCGGTATCTACCATTCGCAAAATTTTACAAATTCGTGGAATCTAAGAAGTTTAGTATGTCCTATATGTTAAAATAGGTAATGACAATTTTCTTCAATTGTAGACAAACACCTACGAAGCTGAAGTGAATGATTGTATGATAAAGTATTTTAACCCTAATTTTGCAAGCTAATCAGTTTTAATTATTTATACCTTAGCTGTGTTATTAATTATCCGACTCAAAGTACAAGATGCTGTGCCTAGTTATCTAGGTTAGTGAGGTGTCATAAATGCACTAGGTCAGGTATAGTAATTAACTAATTATTAATTATCTGCAGAGCGGTGGAGGCTCTCCCAGTGGGCGGAAGATCGTGGCTGGAACTACTCGTACGTGGGGGTTTAGTCAGTATATGTAGCGAAGTCTGAAATGAATTTTCTTCGAGTTAAGACAGCAGGTACTTACGTATGGTTTTCCCTACATAAAAATGTGGGACTACAAACTGCTATCTGCAGCCAATATCGCAGTTGTGGAGATTTAAAATATCAAAGACGTTATCTGAAGGCCAATTCTCGTAATTAAAAACGTTCACAATCTAGTCGCAGTTTCATCTCAGCGGCAATGAAATTTCAAAAACTTGTCAAAACTGTATGGAAAATCGAGGTATTTTTGACAGATTGATCGTTCTAATAATTACGAGAATTGCCTCGCAGATGTTTTCTTTCAGTCCTTTATCGCGTCAGTAGGAAGGCAGGTCATGTTGGGGCAAGCTTGGTCTATTTCAAGTTGGGAATCTGCCACAAAATTCGCTATCGGTAGTAGAGCTTTTAATCCAGAACATTTACCGAAATCGTTTATCATATTTAAAAAAAAAAACAGTGAAAAAAAAAAACCCGGAACACATAGGACAATGTTGCTAGCTTTCTAATTGACATTCGCCCATCATCATCATCATCATATCATCCGAAAGACGTCCACTGCTGGACATATTCCTCCGCCAGGCTCCTCCACTTCGACCGGTCTTATGCTTCCCACATCCAGCGGATACCCGCGGTCTTCGCAAGGTCATCGCACATACTCGTATAATAGAAAAATCCCAATCCAATAAACGATCTTGACATACATGATTTCGAAGCTGTTCTTGATTTATCTATTGTATAATCTACTGATATAATAAAGAAGAAGTTTTTGTTTGTTTGCATTGAATAGGCTCCGAAACTGGCGCACCGATTTGAAAAATTATTTCACTGTTGGGAAGCTACACTATCCCCGGGTATAAGCTATATTTTATCCCCGTATTCCCACTGAAACGGGAACTACGCGGGTGTAATCGCGGAGCGCTGCTAATTTATTATAAAAGCCTATTACACAATCAATGACTGCTTAGACGACAAATTATAATTTATTGACATTTTTTTTTAATTATTTAAATCATAGTTTTATTGATAAATTTTGAATGTTTTGTTCTATTTATTACAAATTAATTATAAATTAGAATGAGAATATTGGTGGGCCGTTGACGGCAAGAAATAGCTTTCATTAAAATTGTATTAATATTGACATCTGTACTTTTTGTTTACCAGTGTACCTACCACAAATAAAATTATTAAAATTTGAATTTGAATTTAACCACACTTGAGTGTGTGCACTATTTCCAGTTAATTACAAATTACAGTAATATCCTGTTGAAAACAACACATTGGTGGTAATTTTGTTGCGTTATAGTAAATATCCATGAGAGGCCGACATAGTCCCAGTACCGGCTTTCCATGCGTCACTTTCTACGTTAGAAAGTGAAATTCTAACATTACGAGATTGTGCAAATAATGCCTTTATGTTAATTGTAATTCGTAATAAACCGAATAAAAATGCCGTGCGTCACTGTGATTTTAATAACTGGCAACATTGGAGTAACGTAAGTCTTATTTTAATTTAATTTTTAAAGCAAAGAGACTTCAAGATTATTACTACAGTCTGTTTTAAAAGTAAGTTAATTTGTGTGTCGAGAATGGATTTTTTTTTTAGAGTTTCACCTAATTAGTACATAGATAGTCTACAATTAGCAGTGAACAACGTAGGTACCGCTTAAGTAACTGTGTTGCGCTCAGTAAACTTGGCTCTAACTAGATCCGGCACTCCGAAAGATACAAACTGAATGCATTTAATTTCCTTACACTTAACAGTGCAGTTACACAGTAATAGATAGTGAAATGGAATTAAATATCTTTTATCTTTTCAACAATGCTTTCCATGAGATGGAAAGATTTCTCTCTATACACTATCTGCAATATCGATCCATTCTTGAACTTTTTACCGCAAAATGCTAATAAAACTCTAAATTAAAATTCGAAAATTATGAGTACCTACAGCTGGAGTACACCAAGCTACCCCAAACTGTCAAATTTTCCCAAATGAACATGAACTTTAAACTTACGCAATAAAGTTGATAATCTATCAAATATATTTGACAGATTGAGGTAGCTTCATGTGCTGGCGCATAACAAAAAAAGAGAAAAATGCTCGTAACTTTTTCTAACCTCAGGTACGATTGCATACAGCCAAATTTCACCTAATTAAGTTTGCAATTAGGTAATTCCGTGATAGTGGTTATATCGCTTTCAGCACTAGTTAGCAGGTAACCGTTCGACCTAATCACCTGACCACTTAATGCGATGCAATAACTAGTTCCGATTGCGTTTCTAACGTGTGGACTATTTGTTTGTGCTAGATTTTTTGTATGTAAGAAGTAGGTGTAGTTTACTATGTTTTAAAGGCTTGAACTGTTAATTTACTGGATACTTTAATTAAGGTGTGCGTCAAGGGACTAACTTTGGACCAATTCTATTGCGGAAGACGTAGCAAAGTTAGAAGCACTTCCTAGCCACTGGTTCGCGTTAATCAGCCCGTATGACGTATGAGGTTGCTTATCGCAGTTGCTACAACCAGTCAGGAGGATGTCATTGCTTATTATGTTGCCACATTAAGTCGACAGACAAGGCAAAAATTACCCGGAAATGTAATTAGTTTTTTTGAGATTTTTTGGGCGTGAATCTGGAAATTTACGTTTTAAGCAAAAAGTTATTTTAATATTGAAGCAAAAAATAATACAAAAGTGTATTAACGAATCCATTCCTTTGCCATTAACATGAAGCATCATTTTCTTATATCATAAATATGCGAAGGTCAGGTTTCTACATTATAATGACTTGTCTATATCTATACATATAATAAATCTGTAAAGGAACTTTTTCTGTACATTTAAAATATTTCGATATACATATAATAAATCTGTAAAGGAACTTTTTCTGTACATTTAAAATATTTCGAAAATAATTGCTTGGGGTGGTAAGGGATAATCAACAGATAACATTTTAACCCTTATCAAAATTTTTGTCTGTAGCTCGGTTTTTCAGTTTCTATGTTGAATAGATCAAGTATCACGTCAAAAGAACGAAACTAATATGGTTATCTTTCATACTCAAATATTGTTTATAACTCAGAGTTTATATTAGTCTTTGTTTCATCGCAATCGCTTCGGTCAACCTATCTAAATAATTTAAAGTGTTCAAGAAGAATTTATTTACGTAATTTTAACTAAGAAAATGCTTCTCTGTAAGCGATGTTGCTCGGAAGAGCATCGACATAACTACAGTTGCCCGTGTGAAAACCTATCTATTTACTCAAATCCACCAGTAGTTATGGTCGTAATTTTGGATTTTTTTTCCTGACTTTCACCATCCGACCTCGCTTGAACCCCTCCCCACCTCGAAAACTAACATCACGAAAATTAGCACATAAGTATTTACAACTCTTTACTCCCAAAACTCCCATTATTTGAATCGAGTAATGCTGTAAACACGCATTTAAATTTAACATTATCAAATTTCGCGCGAAATCAAGTTGTTGTCTTTGCATGTTTGCTATTCAAACCTAGATGGCGTTACTGACGCTAGAGATTAAGAATTTGGAGATGTTCCTCTAGCCGCTCTAATTTTGCTACATTATGCTAGATGGCGCTACTAAGACTTTTATCACAATTAAAAATGAGATTTCTTCCCCTCTATTTGTATTAATTTGATTGATAAAACTAATAAATATTTATCTAACATTGCATTCTAGGTATATGACTCAGAACACCACGTCAGTTAATATTATCACAACTTTTTATTTGAAATTCTTTTAGCTTTTTTGATTCGTGGGAATCAACCACCAACGGAAAGCGATTTTAGTAATCAGTATCATTACTTTTTGAAATAACACAGACACAGTAAGTAACTTAAATGAGAATGACGTGTGTTAATTAAGTATTCGTTAGTACCGTTTCACGCCAATAGATGTCGCTAAGTGTTTCAACATTACGTAAATAAATTCTTCTTGAACACTTTAAATTATTTAGATAGGTTGACCGAAGCGATTGCGATGAAACAAAGACTAATATAAACTCTGAGTTATAAACAATATTTGAGTATGAAAGATAACCATATTAGTTTCGTTCTTTTGACGTGATACTTGATCTATTCAACATAGAAACTGAAAAACCGAGCTACAGACAAAAATTTTGATAAGGGTTAAAATGTTATCTGTTGATTATCCCTTACCACCCCAAGCAATTATTTTCGAAATATTTTAAATGTACAGAAAAAGTTCCTTTACAGATTTATTATATGTATAGATATAGATATAGATATAGATGTTGAAACACTTAGCGACATCTATTGGCGTGAAACGGTACTAACGAATACTTAATTAACACACGTCATTCTCATTTAAGTTACTTACTGTGTCTGTGTTATTTCAAAAAGTAATGATACTGATTACTAAAATCGCTTTCCGTTGGTGGTTGATTCCCACGAATCAAAAAAGCTAAAAGAATTTCAAATAAAAAGTTGTGATAATATTAACTGACGTGGTGTTCTGAGTCATATACCTAGAATGCAATGTTAGATAAATATTTATTAGTTTTATCAATCAAATTAATACAAATAGAGGGGAAGAAATCTCATTTTTAATTGTGATAAAAGTCTTAGTAGCGCCATCTAGCATAATGTAGCAAAATTAGAGCGGCTAGAGGAACATCTCCAAATTCTTAATCTCTAGCGTCAGTAACGCCATCTAGGTTTGAATAGCAAACATGCAAAGACAACAACTTGATTTCGCGCGAAATTTGATAATGTTAAATTTAAATGCGTGTTTACAGCATTACTCGATTCAAATAATGGGAGTTTTGGGAGTAAAGAGTTGTAAATACTTATGTGCTAATTTTCGTGATGTTAGTTTTCGAGGTGGGGAGGGGTTCAAGCGAGGTCGGATGGTGAAAGTCAGGAAAAAAAATCCAAAATTGCGACCATAACTACTGGTGGATTTGAGTAAATAGATAGGTTTTCACACGGGCAACTGTAGTTATGTCGATGCTCTTCCGAGCAACATCGCTTACAGAGAAGCATTTTCTTAGTTAAAACAAGTTTAAAAATGTATTTATTTATCCATTTGGCATCTCCAACAAAGGATACATTACCTACACAGGAACAATAGAAATCACAATAGTAAAATATTGACAATTTTAAAGTCGCTTCTTTAAATATAATTATTTATTGGTCTACAAATAAATGTATGGCTGAACAAAAGAAACACTGAAACATTTTTGATTACAATTTACAATAAAAAGGCATCGCAACTGAGAGTCGCGGAGGATCGCTCTGTTACGTCCATTATCCTCGGGATCGGGCTCTCTCTCTTCCTGCTGCCTGCGTCAGCAGCGGGCAGAGAGGTGGGGGCGCGCGCGGTATGGCACTACGTAGCAACAACATCGTACTTACTATGTTCATAGAAAACCCGTGCTATACAATTAAATAGTTTTTTTTGCCTGGTTTGGTTTTTTTTTCAACAGCGCTTTTATAGTGGATAATGACCGACGTTACGGGGCGTAGGTAATGGTAACATTCGCAGCGAGCATGTCTTTACGCCGTGTGCTAAAATCAGTGTTGCTCGCTCGCATGTTTTGCCGTAGGTACTACTGACTGCACGAATACTTGCTTGGTAACATATTAGGTGCATTTTGACCCGTGACGCCGGTCAGTATCCACCTTTACAGCGTGATCTTTCTTCATCGTGATAACGCCATGGTCCCACGGGCCGTTAACTGACAGGTGGCGTCAGGTGTTACTGCACTGCTACCTGTCGAGGCCTATCGCAGTCCGTGCAGAGCATTCCCACTGCTGTGGTTTTATTCAGTGGTCAACGTTTGATAAACAAAGCTAAAAGACACGCGCCTGTACGGGCCGAGATAGGCGCCCGCCCCCGCGTGGAATAATGCTTCAGCACACTCAACCAGACGCGCAGTCGATTTATTGAGTAAGTACAGTAAAAGCTCCTTATTCGTGCTTCCTTCATTCGCATTTTCTCTATTCGCGGATTAAAAAAATGCGACCCAATTCCTATATCCGCGGCTAAAGATTTATTTATTTGCGGGTCTAATCGGTACATCGGTACATACATATTAACAAATAACAAAAAGGATTCCAATAGGTATCCAACCCAATATCCTTTGTAAACGCGTCGTCAGATGGACTATAAAAAAGTGAAATAGACCTTATTACAACTTCGCCTAAAGTACATTGTCAAATGATATCGCCGCTGTATTGGTTCGGCCTTTGACATCTACAATAGCCGCCTTCGCCGCGGTCGGTGTTTTTAACCGACTTCAAAAAGAAGGAGGTTATCAATTCGACATGTTTATATTTTTAATGTATGTTCAGGCATAACTCCGTCGTATATAGACGGATTTGCAAAATTCTTTTTTTTTTCGAAAGGGGTTTACTCCGAAATGGTCCGATTGAAATTTCATATAGACAGGGCCCGATCTAGCTATTTAGCTGCTCCGGGCAAAAATAACATTCGCCGCCCTTTGCACTAACACCATCAAAGATGGTATGACCATAATTATGTGATATTCTTTTAACTATATAATATTCACATACGTTAGTCTACTACGGCTTCTGAACAAGTATACAAAAATTCATGAGAGTAGGTATGTTTGTAAGTATACATTTTGCCGCCGCTCATTTTTGCCGCTCTGAGCATTTGCCCGGCTTGCCCCCCCTTAGATTGGGCCCTGCATATAGATCTGATGATGCGTTTCGGAAACAGACAACGGAACTCTTCAAAAAATTACAGCAAATCAACCGCGAATGTTGCTATCACATAAATAAGTATGCATTGTTTTGACCCAAAGGATGATGAAATTTCGAATTGGTGTATGGTAGGTAACAAAAAAGTGCAAAATAACTTTAATTTCGGAAGGCGGTGACAAATAATTAAAATACACATCCAACGTCACCGACTTCCGAAATTAAAGTTATTTTGCACTTTGTAGTGTTTTTTGGAAGTCGGTTGGTATTTTTTTGAAAAAGTTTTTTGAGAATGTAAACAAACATAATGAAACCAACCTCATCACCATAAAGTATATTTATATATCATCATCATCATCATTTCAGCTGAAAGACGTCCACTGCTGGACATAGGCCTCCCCCACATTTATAAATGCTGCGACTTAATAGACATTCCATCCTTTGGTACGAGCCGCTTTGCGTGTTTTACCTATTGTTTCATCTTTCCATTTATTGCAAAACGTTGAAATTTTTTTTTTACTTAAAAACGATTTTCGACGTGAAAAAATCTGTTTAACGCATAGAAATGCTTGATCGTTTACGCCTTGGAGAGTCGCTTGCATCCATATCACGCTCATACAATTAATCAATATGGTCAAAAACTTCAATTAAATTGTTTTTTTTTTTGGCACTTAGGAACGTATCCCCTATAATCCCATATAAATTACCATTCCATAGTCACGGTTTCTGTATTCGCGGTAGGTATTTTACGGAACGTATACCTCGCGAATAAAGAGCTTTTACTGTACCTACGGCAGGTGCACATTTATTATAAAATGAGCCTCGACCAGGCGCTTTGATCTATATTTATTCTTAAAAATCTGAGTGAGACTTCGTCGCAATATCATTATAACCCCTAAAGACGCCTGCAGGCCTAGACAAAACACCTTTCTGTTAACGTTCACGCTAAACTCTACGCCAGAATATATGGGAATGACATTACCGTGTCCTTTCCGCAGGTAATGTCATTCCCATACATTTTGGCGTACCGTTTAGCGTGAACGCCAAGTAATGTGTTTTGTCTCTAGGCTCTGGACTGCATTCGAAAGCTGTGGTAGATTCCTACCAGGATAGATCGGAAGATCGGAGGAGTGGTACCTACACCGTCAAAGCGACACATTATTGTTTTCCGACATGCACGCGAACGAAGTCGCGGGCACAGCTAGTAATAACTATGTGTCGTATCATTTAACTAACATGTTTCAAATTCCTGATTATGTAAGTACGTAAATAAACAAGGCATGCAATAAAGGAATATTTTAAATTTGAGATTGATTGGAATTTGAAAATCGCGTTCGAGGTTGATTGAATTGATTTATTGCAACAAGTAAGATCAACCATGTAAATCTTAGCGCCGTATCAATTCTATACTGACCCTTAAGTTATTACTGATCGTTATGTGAGGGTTATGTTGAAAATTAACCCGCCGCTAATGACCGCTAAAACTGCAAAAGCCCCTTTTCGATGATCTTGGGGACCACAGATTTAACTTGAGACCCGTCCCTGGAGGTCAACTACCTATAACGCCCGTATTTTCGTTGACGAAGTTAGAGAGTATGGCTCGCACGGTTTTTACGACTTCGCTTGATCGTGATTACCTACTTTATTTTAATATAAGTGTACATAAACCCCCCGAAATAAATTCGATAAATGGTGGAGAAAACCATTCCGGAATTTAGAAGGACAACGTGGTCAGACACACAGACACGAAAAGCGACTTTATGTGTAGGTATTGCAAGGATTAATTTTGTAATGATATGTGTATAAAAAATGTAATTCTTCTTCCACTCTTTACGATATTCGATATGCCATTCGATGAATAGAAATAGTCACAAGCAATCCACTGATAGCTCATCACAGTGGATTGCTTGAGACTAAAGACCATTGTCTGATGTCCCCCTTTTCAAAAAGAAACCCATAGACGTCGCCCATACATGTCACCTCTTCTTTTTAGGGAACCAAGCCGAAATTCAATCATGTAGGCAGCTTCTGCCCGCGACTCCGATCGCATGAAATTTCTTGTTCTGACGTAAAATATAACCTATAGGCACTCGAATCCGCAACAGCTACTGTAAATTTCTATTCCTAATTGTAAAAGAACTTTCGTAACCGAATCAGCACCCAAATTGCAGTTTCGAAGAGACCCTGCATTCACTGCGTAGACCTCTCTGAGGACACGGTGGAGCGTACGGTGGAGGTCTGCCCGATTTGGGCGGAGCACCGCCGTGTCGTCGTGAAGGCGATCGGCGGCGGCGATCTCTCGCGTCCGGCCATGTTCCAGGCCATGGTACGGAGTGAGAGTGCATGGGTAGCCGTCATCTCCTTCTGCGAAGCAGTAATGCTCGCGAAGAGGGAGGCGGCGAACGTCAGGGAGAGGCAGTATATGCGCCCTCACGTCCTAGCCTCCGCAGGAGACGCCTTGGGCGTCTGGAATCCCAGGATGTTTCTTGGCCACCGTAGGCGCGGGATTGCGGATGGCGAGTAATGGGTAGCTCGCTGTCCGGTTAGGACCAAGCCCGGGTCGACGGCGCGTTGTGTTCCACGCGCACCTCAAGTAGATGTCAGCACCAACTGGAGGGGTCCGAAAGATCCGATGCCTGCTAGGGGTGCGGGTTATTTGAAAGAGATACCGTCGCCCCTGGCACACAGGCAACTGAGGGAACACGGGTGGGTTTTAGTCAGTAAAAGTCTGACACGCCCTCCTGCTCCACCCAGAGCGGCAGAAGTTATTTGATGATTTCCCAACTTAAAAAAAACCCCTACATACAAACTCACTAATTGTACTCACCTCTTTATTATATTAGTATTGATAAGTAATTAGCATAGATGTACGAATGAAAGGTGCTATGATTAATATAGGTACGTAATATAGTTGTGTGAAGCTAAGTTAATTTCACTGCATACCTTCTTATAACACACAGTCTCAATGAAGGCTAAAAAATTATGTATGTGGATGCACCTACAAAAGTATGAAAACCAGGCTATGATAATGAATTTAATGGTATTCTACCGGTGATTAGGTGAGATTGATTTATTCAAGTTTCACGATGACTGCGTTCTTTGTATGCACATTTTATTGCGTGATAATTTGGTTTAGAAGTGAATACATAAATCTTTATTTTCAGTTGAAGACGTGTTGTGCCTAATTATGGGCAATTCATCATAGGAAGGAAATTGAATAAATTACCTCCTGATTGTTCTTGGGGCGATTTCGGACATGTGTAGGTACTTGTGTAGCTACTATGTAGGAACTTTTGTCAGTTTTTGTGAGATCCAATCTGTCAAAAATTCATAATTTATTCGTAGAACCAATAAGACATGAAGTAGGTAATACAAGATTCGCTGAATTCGTCCTTGGTAGTGTATGGTTCTGGTTCTGTCCATTATGACATACGGTACTAAGATGCTGATACGGTGTTGAGAGTTGCGCAGAGAGTCATGGAGCGCTCCATGATTGGTATCAGGCTAATAGACCGAGTCCCAAACGTCGAGATACGAAGACGTACAGAAGTCTTCGATATCGGAGAGCGTATTTAGGAACTCAAATGGAGTTGGGTAGGATACCTGGCATAAGGCACAGTGATGACAGATGGAGTAACGCTGTGACAGAGTGGCGGCCAAGGACTGGAAGACGTGATGTCGGTCGTCAAGCGCAAGACGAGATAGGCGGACAACATTTTTGCTGTAGTGGGCAAACCCTAGATCTATGTGGTTGGCACAGGAACGTGGGATTGGCACAAGAAAAGGGAGGCCTATACCTAGCCGTGGATGTAGTCGGGTTGTGAATGATGATGATGAGTGTATGGTTCAGATAATGTAGGTAAATGTTTGTATGAAATTATTAGGTTTTCGCTAGCAGTTTCATAGGCCTATTCTAAATACACCTAAGATAACTCAAAAAGCTTTAGTATTAGGTATAAGAGTCCAAGCATGAGAGTGCTTGACCCAATTTTTGTACATTACAAATTGAATTCTTTTATTAATATTTTAATCAGTCTCAATTACCTGCATTGCCTTTTAAAATGACATGGTGGAATAAAAATAACGTGTTATTTATTTTTGTTTTTGTTTTACTGTGTCCCAAATTCAGGCTTGATTTTCTTGATAACCTCGGAAAGGGCAAAACGAATATAGCCATACAATTTATAATATCGGGTTTCTTAATTGCTTGTGAAGGGTTTTGAGACATTTTCTCACTGATTTATAAGGTAGTTTAATAACATTGATTTATAAAAAATCTTTGCGGTCGGATCTGATATTTTCAAGACCAGCCGTACAAATAGGAAACAGCAACTCTTTGATCTTACATTACAGCTTATGGCAGGATAGGCGAGAAATGATACTGCAATCTACAGATGATGCGCTCCAGTATCTACCGGGCGGCTCAATAGATGGATCTCTTAAGTCCTTGAAAAGTAACCTTCACCGATTTAATACGAACCATATTAAAGACGCGATAGAGCGGAACAAGGGTTACAAGGTTTTTGCAAGAGATCTATCTATTGGGCAGAGCCAGCTTGCGAAACTGAAGACCGACGATGGCAGAATCGTTTTCGCTAAATCTGAGCTGTTAAGAGAGATCGAGAAGTTCTATGGACAGTTACACACGTCAGCCAGTAACCCCGTTATGAATCTGGCAAACGACCCAAGAGCTAGATTGACTCGATACTACACCGAAGACATTCCGGACGTCAGCTTGTACGAGATTAGGATGGCTTTGAAGCAGCTAAAACGACAAGGCGATGACGGAATCACGGCCAAACTCCTAAAGGCCGGCGAGAAACCCGTTCTTAAGGCCCTCCAGAAGCTGTTTGATTCCGTCATAGTCGAGGGCAAAACGCCACAGGCATGAAACAGAAGTGGTGGTACTTTTCTTTAAGAAGGGTGACAATACCCTTCTTAAGAATTAAATAGGCCCATCGAACTTTTGAGCTGTCTACAAGCTGACTGAAGCTGAGACGTAATCTCTACGAAACAGTTTACCACTGCACTGGAGAATGTCTTCAAGGTTCTGGATTGGAGAGGGATTGACATCGACAATAATGGCGAGTACATCACTCACCTTCGGTTTGCCGGCGATATAGTAGTCATGACTATGGAGGACCTCAGTACAATACTCGATGACCTCAGTGGAGCTTCTGAAAGAGTGGGACTCAAAATTAACATGGACAAAACGAAGGTATTGTCGAATGCCTATGTAACAACCAAACTCACTCTCACACTCGATATTGTAGACGATTAAGTTTACCTTGGGCAAACTGTCCAGTTAGGTAGGTCCAATTTCGAGAAAGACGTCAATCGTCGAATCCGACTCAGCTGGGCAGCGTTCGGGAAGCTACGCAATATCTTCTCGTCCCACATCCCGCAGTGTCTCAATACGAAAGTCTTTGACCTGTGCGTGTTGCCAGTGATGACAAATGGTACTGAAACGTGGTCCCTCACAATGAGCCTTATCGGAAGGCTAAAAGTCACCCAAAGGGTAATGGAGAGGGCTATGCTAGGAGTTTCCCTACGTGATCGAATCAGGAATGAAGAGATCCGCAGGAGAACCAAGGCAACCGACATAGCCCGAAGAATTGCCAAACATAAATGGCAGTGGGTAGGGCACATTGCTTGGAGAACAGATGGCCGAAGGTTCTGGAGTAGCGACGGCGTACCGGATGCCGTAGCGTTGGAAGGCCTCTCACAAGATGGACCGATGACCTTGTGAGGGCCGCAGGAATCCGCTGGATGCGAGAAGCGCAGAACCGGTCGAAGTGGAGGAGCTTGGGGGAGGCCTATGTCCAGCAGTGGACGACTTTCGGCTGAAATGATGATGATGATATAATAAAACAAAGCAGACAAAGAAAAAAAATGTTTAAAGTTCATGGTTTTACAAAGGCCTGTTTCTTGAAACTTGGTAACTTTCCAAAGGAAACGATTAGATGTAATCGTGCTCCTAAATTCATACTTCAATAAATTGTCTCTACTTTGCATAAATACTAGGTAGTGACATCACTAATTACAAGGAAAGACTCTTAGTCAAAATAAAAACATACAAAAGTTTGCTTCATAGCTCGATAGATGGCGTTGCTCTCCCTCTGAATCACGCTATAGGGTTTCCTCACAAGGCGAATAAAGGTTCGGAGCACGAACTTCATCCATTTGGCCAGTGGTATTTGACACCTCGTCATTACCAGGAGTACATTTTTGTTCAGGGTTGTGCAAGTGTGTCCAACCCCTGAGAATGGAGAGTCACATCATAAAATCACGTTGCGACAGTTTCCTGGAAAGGGTTAGCAGAGTTGTTGGCTTCTTAAAAAGTAAAGAATAACAAAGATTTAGTGTAAGAGACAGATAGAGTTATAACTTTCTTCTCTCTCACGTAAAGAAATATGCCAAAACGTGACGCGTCCTTAAAATTTCACTCTCAATTTACTTTATGGCCATGTGATACCTAACTGATTATTAATAAAAAATCATAATTGTTGCAGAAACAAAGCGGCTGCGAGATGTCAGCAACTAAGTACCTGCACCCGTTCCTGCGTGGGCTCAAACCGCTGCCCGAGGATAATGAGGAAGAGATACAGCAGATCAGAGAGTGGTGAGTACGAATATAGTCTTTATAGCAAGCAGAATTAGTAGATGAAGGTTTAAAGTTGCCCTGTGAAGCGAATGAAGAAAGTTATCTTAACAGGTACAATCCATACCTATGTATGATGGGATTTCCCATCGGCAAAATTGACGCAGTTCCATACAAACTTTCGTGCCATATGCAACTCCTTTTGGGGATGAATTTTCAAAAAGCCTTCCTTATAGCGCTCACATCCTAACTAATATTATAAATGCGAAAGTAAGTATGTTTGTTATGCTTTCACGCTAAAACGGCTCAATGGATTGGGATGAGACACACAGATGGACCATGACCTGGCTAAGGCCAAAAGGTAACCGTTAAAGGCCTTTCATCCTGGATCTCAGACAAAGTCTGAAGTGAACTTTAAGACCTCACGTTCTTGCCTTTATAGATAGTTACGATTCTTCCATTTAAAACTGACGGACGTACCTACATGTAGATGCCTCTGGCTCAGTGAACCCTTCGTGGGTTTCTGGTTTGAATCCATGAGATGATAAATGATTTTATTTCTGTAAATAGGTTCGTACAAACACTTTTAAACGTCAATCAAATTTTAAAAACCATATTAGGTCGGCGTTTCCTACCTGACTACTCTGAGAAAAAAGGCCGAAACAAACTCGAAGGTCATGTGAAGACAATGTAGATTGGTGTCTGAAATTGTACTTCAAGGAAATAAACCTTATGTTACCCTATTACCTAAGTGTGAACCTCAGTTCCTCAGTTCTTCTTAAAGTTAATTCTATACCAAATACCTTTCTGATTAGTTATCGAAGTAAAACCTTCGGCCTTGTCGAAGGTAGACCACGTAATGACGTGTTATGTCACAAGGTTCAACAGTAAAGTTATTCAAAATAGGTACGTAATATTATTTATGGGAAACTTGTTTTTGTTTTGTAACCAATTGTGTTGGCTTTGCTTGCATGTTTTTAATTTATGGGTATGAAAGGGAAACTGAGGGGCTTGTGGCTAAATTAAAATAGCCGCGCGGGTCAGTCGATGAGGTTATGCTACGCTTGCAGCGGTTGGTCGGTGGATGGGTGACCATTTTTACATACCAAGACCCCTCCGTGCCTCGGAAAGCACATTAAGCCGTTGGTCCCGGCTGTCATTTGTGGATCTTTGACAGTCGTTACGGGTCGTCAGAAGCCCGAAAGTCTGAAAACCAGCCTTACCAAGCGGTATCGTGTTATTCAGTTACTGGGTTGTGGAGGTCAGATAGGCAGTCGCTCCATGTAAAACACTGGTATTCAGCTGCATCCGGTTAGCCTGGAAGCTGACCCCAACATAGTTGGGAAAAGGCTAGGCAGATGATGGATATAAAAGGGAAACTATCTATATTTATCTGTCTGGGGGCGTACTCTAATAACTCCGTCAACGAAGATACGGGCCCGTCCGAAAATAGTTCGAAACTTTGAAGTGAATCCTACAGTTTAAATACCTTTTTGGACGGGCAAAAACACATCGGAGACAGCTGTCAAATCGTGTTGTCATTCATTCTTAGTTCTGCTGGCCCCGACTAATCTTATGTCCGTAAGTGATAAGGAGTTGGAAACGCCCGTAATTTCGGGCGAAACTACGAACATTGTGCTACGGGGTTGGTGCTCCATTTACGACGACTGATTTAGCCTTTGAGACACCAGCAGGCTTAGCACGAGCGACGGCTTGGTTGACGGAAATGATGTACAATAGGAGAATATAGCTATGTTCTTCTATTAATTATCACAGTTATGCACTCTAAACGATTCATGATTTTTTAGATAATCGTTTAGACTTTGTGGCCGTCGAGTAGATAGTTTGTTGTCAGTGTTAATTTTTACTTTTTTTCTTTTTTTTTTTGTTATTTGCAATTTGCGGGTCAGCTGTTAAATCATGACGCGACTATTTCATCAATAGAATTTAATTCACTTTGTTTTGAGCGTGGGAAATCATCAAATGACTTCTCCCGCTCTGGATGGAGCAGGAAGGCGTCTCAGATTTTTAATAGCCCACCCGTGTTGCCTGTGTGCCAGGGGCCACGGAATCTCTTTCGTACAACCCGTGCCAACCGACTATAGTTAATAGCTGAGCGAGCAAAGCAATTGACGCCATGACTGAGAAAAGCGCGTTGACTCAAGAAATGGGCGAATGAACCAAGAGTAAAAACGCCTCCGTGCTTGTCTCCTCCTTGAATTAGGGCTCTGGTCAGTCTTGTCGTATGTGGGTTCACTTCACTCGCTCGTCACGAAACTGTGTTCGATACACTGGGCTGAGTTGGTGAATCCCATCGTTATGGGAATTTCTGAAACTAGTTTACAGTTGTTGACACCAGGTTACAGTTGTGACCAAACGGCGGGGATTCGACCTGCGTCTTCTTAATTTTTTCCAAAACATACCTATCTAGAACGCAGGATATGTAAAATAATACTATATGTAGTCCATTTCTAACACTATTGTGAGGAACGGCCCCACGTTGCATCTTTAATTGACGTGTATTTTGTCGCAATTATCATCATAATCTTCTCAGCCTTTTCCCAATTATATTTGTGGTTGCATTATTTCGTAGTTTTTGCTTTAACTTCGAAGCTGGAAACTCCATTGTACATATAAATAGGGTTGTACGTAAATAGCTGAGCGTCTCGCTCCGTGCAGGCTCTCAATAATATGGTAATGGCCCGATAAGTCCTTTGTTCCCGGAATGTGGGTCGGATGCGGACGACCAACCTACATTCGTGTTCTGCGTCCTATGTACTAGGGTACAAATCTGACTTTGCTTGCGGTAAAGTTTAAAACTAAGAGAGCGTTTAGTTGTGACCACGTGGTTAGTAAAAGAAGAGTTTATCTTATAATATGTTCGCTGATGAGCACACTGACGATTTTTTTGCGATAATGCAGAAGAAAGTTGCCTCAGTAATATCCCGAGTGAGGGGTAGCAGCCACAGTATTCTGAGGGTGTTTGCAGAAACGCTGGATGAGCCTACAATGGGCAGGTTCACTATGCTACATGTTGGCAACAAAGCTTGTTAAACCTTCCTTTGATTGTGATTTTCTTTTTCTTCCTTTTTAGTGTTCTAGCATGTTACTAATATAATTTCTACGATGTAATACTAACACCCTATGGGCCTTGATTCCTGACAGTAAAACATTTTATTTTATTTTATTATACTTACACATTCATTGACCACGAAGAAAACACAAGACCATAGAATATCTATCTAAAGGTTAGAAGGGTCACAGGACATTCTTCTAAAACTGCTGTCACCCCTAGACAATACGTGGTTCATGGGTCAGAGGAAGTGTTAAAGGTCTGAAGCTGCAAACTGGTCTATCATCATTTCAGCCGAAAGACGTCCACTGCTGGACATAGGCCTCCCCCAGGCACCTCCATTTCGACCGGTCTTGTGCTTCCCACATCCAGCGGATACCCGCGGCCTTCACAAGGTCATCGGTCCACCAACCACTGGTCCATTGGTGTATACAAGCACCTATTAAGTACCTTTACCACCTACTCAGCTTGCTGCACGCTTGTTAGTATAAACCAAAA
This sequence comes from Polymixis flavicincta, assembly GCA_949987655.1. NCBI lineage: Eukaryota > Metazoa > Arthropoda > Insecta > Lepidoptera > Noctuidae > Polymixis > Polymixis flavicincta. The sequence continues at coordinate 6,615,261 of OX465190.1, forward strand.
TATAATCAACATTCAGGAAAAATCTAAAGCAGGGAGGCATAGAGACATCAACGCCCAACCTATTACCATGGATTCAACAGGCTTAGCATGACGCTATTTCTTCTCTACTGTAGAACAGAAATCGTTTGTCTACATTTCTCGGTGAAAAACTGTCAACTGTCTATACGGAAACGTCATTTTTGTTTACTCTTGTGCTAAGCCTGCAGGACATGATTCAGAATAGTTTATTAAAAAAAAAAAAAAACATACATTATGACCGCGTGGTAGTAGTAGGTACCTACGTTTCTATGGAACAGGAGGTTCTTTTTTTGAAAACTTACCACAAAATATCTACTCTAGGAGGTTAGAGTCATGTTCTGAATTCATGGTCTCAGTTTGCGCATCGATGTCCCTAAGCTGCCACCCTGAAACATCATCAGATATAACAGGATTCCTATCACATGAAACGGCACAGAAGAAGCACACATCACACACATCTAAAAATTACCTCTTTTAGAGAACTTAAAACATACGTCATAATAAACATAATTATAGCCTATAATGTTCCCACTGCTGGGACACAGGCCTCCTCTCTGTGAGAGAGGGTGGCCCCAAATCCATCACATTTTAGATAGTAGGTAGGTAGAAGTCACATATCTTCGAATTTTTGGTTCTAGGACATGCATACGTAGAACACAAACATACATAGTTACATAAAAATTCATATACATAAAGCAATTTGAACTAGTTCACCCCAGTTCACGTATTTCTTGTTACGTTACTTTTTTTGCCGCACACTGGACGCAAGGAATCGCGTGGCTAGTTATAGGGAACGGAATCGTTAGCATGCAACCGCGCTCACAATGCGATAGTTATTGACGCGTGAACTCAAATATTTGTTACGTGTGTGCGTCTTAAAATGTCTTGGTCGGAAATTGGATTGTTTCAAGAGTTTCAGAAGTTTCAGATGATGTGAACAAGCTTTTAAGCTTTTTCGAACCGACGAAAAAACGGAGGAGGTTACTCAATTCGACGCGTATATTTTTTTTTTTTTTTTTTTTTATGTATGACCACGCATAACTTTTTCCAGAGTAGTCCGATTTTGATAATTCTTTTGTTATTGGAAAGGGTATACCTCGAAGTTGGTCCCATATAAATTTCGAAGAAAAATTCCAACCCTAAGGGTAAGAAAACAGGGGATGATTGATTGTTTACTCACAGATTTTAATACTGAGTCGTGTATTAAATCAAAAATTAAGCATGTAGTAATTAGTAGATCATAGCCACAAAAAATTATAAAATAAAAACTTTTTAATAAAAAAATTAAACCGCCGAAAAACCGAAAAATAAAAAATAGTAAACTAGCTTTGTCCAACCCCAATAACTAAGTTCGGAAGTCGGTGACTTTGGATATGTATTTGATTATATGTCACCGCCTTCCGAACTTAGTTATTGGGGTTGGACAAAGCTAGTTTACTATTTTTTATTTTTCGGTTTTTCGGCGGTTTAATTTTTTTTTTCCTTTAATAGTAACGCCTCAACAGCAAGATGTAATCTATGGCGGGAGTTGTATATACCCCGTGACATTTTATTGAACCATTTGAGAGCCTTAGCCTGGGTGCGCGGTACCGTGGCAATGTCTGAATAGATTTCGAACCCAAGTCGGTCGGAGCAAAGACAATATCCACATATTGCTCAGAAGATCACAGACGGCTCAGACCTAAAGTGCGTATGCGGCACCTTCCCACAGATAATGCCCCACCTTCACCTGTGCATTTGGTGATCTTATGACTGCGTCAGTGAGCGGAGTTCGCGCTGCTGAGTTTTGGGCCAAAGATGTTGATACGCTGAGAAGAAGATTTAGGGACAGTGCAGCAAGATACATTCTTCTTCCAGACACCTCTATCTACCGTTGTTCTAGGATTGAACTCCTTTAAAGCCATACCATCTTTCTCAAATCCATCGTTCTTTCTCTCTCATGCATGTTCTAGATAAGTTCCCATCTTCCATAATTATAACAAAAGGGGGAAGAAACGATCGTCTATCTGTCTTTCTGCTACCCTTTTGGATTTCGATGTTTGACAGATAGGTAGAGCATGACATTGGTTAGGACATAAGATAACTACTTTCATCCCGGTAGTAGTATGTTCCCGGTTGACCAACCTCCAGGTGGGCGAAGATGCGGAAAAAGCTAGTTTTGTATCCTATCGATTATTCATAAAATCGCGATAGCATCTCCAAACGGTTTAATATGGATAAAATGAATGCGTATTTTGGCATAAATTGTGGTTTGAAGTAAATTTTGACAGCGTTCCAGACTATCGCATGAACAATATTTACTTGAACAACATTTTCCGAAACTCTTAAGACGATGTTCGCTCTTATGACATTACTTCACGATTATGTTTCATTTTGCCTGAGTTTTTTAATGAAAAATATTAGACATTTCGCATTAGGTAAGTTTTTCTAGACTTATTCAGCTATGTTAAGAGTGGGGCTAGTGGCTAAGTCAACAACTGCACGGATCGATCGATCAGGTTACGCTACGCTTGCCGCTGCTGGTTCGTGGATCTTTACATTTCAAGACTCCGTGCCTCATATTGGTGTAAATATTTGTTATACATGTATCACCAAGGGATATCGTATTACCCAGTAACTGTGTCGAGGAGGTCAAATAGGCAGTCGCTCCACGTGAAATATGACTGGTATTCAGCTGCATCCGGTTAGACTGGAAGCCGACCAGAACATAGTTGGGAAAAGGCTAGACAGATTCAGCCGAGCTAAGGCCCCCAAACATAGTAAAAACATTATTGTAACCTTTCCATTACCTACATACCTACATTTTAAATTAAAAATGTGTAGTTGGGAAGATACCTAGGCAGATGATGATAAGTATATATCCCTATGTACCCTACAATTTATTCGTGACTGTTGGCTTTTGTAATACTTATTTCATCATCATTTCAGTCGAAAGACGTCCACTGCTGGACATAGGCCTCCCCCAATTTGGGGGGGTGGTTTGCCATAATCGCCACGCTAGGCAGGCGGGTTGGCGATCGCAGTATGATGGTAAAATGCACAGAGAACGCTGCTGGCCATTCTTTAGTAAGTCCCTTAGTCGCCTCAAACCACGGGAAGAGATGGGATGGTGCTATTCTTTACGTCAGGCATCACACGGAACGAATAATACTTATTTACCTTTGATGTATTTTAACAACTATTGTATACCAATATTTGCAAAAGAAAATTCTATTCTATTCTATTCGTTCTAGGATTTAGAAGTGCCTGGAGTGTTCATGGCAGGTCTACTCCAATTGGCCCTAGTGGCCCGCCTCGCATACATTCTTGACTCAATATTTAAAAGCTCATAAATATTAACAATTTAAAATAACGCCAATCTTATTTACTGCGATTTACATTACAAGTTTGATAGTACATAGAGCAATCGACTTGCAATCGAGTTCTAATAACTAGGCTGTACGGCTGCATGCCGTTGCCCTCGCTTTTTTTATGACAATGCGGTTACAAAATGGCGGCCCTATTTCACCTGTTTGGTAACAGTTCATGGTTTTCATCTATTGTTTTGAGCAGTGGTGTTGGTGGCCCAGTGGTAACGGCCTTGACTTACGAGTTGTAGGTCGAAGGTTTGAACCAAGACAGGGGCTTTATTTTGTGTAAATTATTTCATCACCATACTCTCAAAACAGTGAAGGAAACATTGTGAGGAAACCAGTGTGTCCTAGAACCAAAAATTCGAAGTCATGTGACATCTACCAACCCGCACGTGGCCTGTGTGGTGGATCACTGCTTACTCTCTCTCATCGAGAGGATACCTAGCAAGTAGAACTAGCAACTCAAAACGAGTTGGCGAGCAACGAGCAGCGAGTGCGCGACGGCGATAAGCGATTAGTCGATGGTATGCGTATGCACTCAGAGTGAATATCTCAGTGAGTGCCTGCGTGGGCCTGTGTCAAAGCAGTGGGAACATTCTAGGCTATGTAGTCTATTGTTTATCATAAATTACCAATGTTTTGTAATCAACGCACCTTGAGATCTACGTAGCCGAAACAATTTTACATAAACTACGTAGTCTCATGTCGCGTTGCTAGTATCGAAGGCCATCATTCTTACAGTAAGCACTGTAAGTAAACGTATGACATCACCAAAGCTTTGGATTTATTGAGAAGGTACTATTTTCTGTCCAGTTTGAAACTCTATCGCTTTGTTAGTCTAGACTAGAATAGAACAGAATTGCGTGCGTCTGCGTCCTTGTAGACAATGACATTGATAACAAAGACGACAGCGAATCATAAAGTCCTGGGTTTCATATCCCTACATTTAATGAAGAAATCAAAATATCTGATAACCAAAAGGAGGTAGCGCTAAATTGACGCAAAAGATTAACCCCCTTATTCATAAACGCTGCTTAAAGTTAAGTAATGATTAGTGACTGATTAACCATAAAAGCCGTATTCACGTTTAAACACCACTTAACTTTAATCATCGTTTATGAATATGCCCCGTAGCTGTTATATTTTTACCAATACTTTGTTGGAAAACAAAGTCTCCCGCCGCGTCTGTTTGTCTGTTCGCGATAAACTCCAAAACTTTTCATAAACTTCAAAACTTTTCAACAGATTTTCATTCTGTTTTCACCAATAGACAACGTGATTCACGAGGAAGGTTTAGGTGTATAATTTGTTAAGGTTTCGTCTAAATTGGTTAACGCGGGCGAAGCCGCTGGCAAAAGCTAGTATGCTAATAAGGATAGCTATAATAATTATGCTAGATTACGCTAGCACTGACAAAAACTTATCACCCATTATTTTTCCTAACTAATTCACAAAATGACTCAAAAAACCTATCATAATTCCAGGATGAAAAGCCAGCCGCACCTGCCCCACATATCGGACGAGTACGTGATCCTGTTCCTGCACTCCAACTACTACAAGGTGAAGGAGACGAAGGAAACCATCGAATGCTACTTCACCTTGAGGGCAAACACCCCGGATCTGTTCACCAACCGCGACCCGCTCGCGCCGAAGAACAAGACTATCATGGACATTACGTAAGTTACATTTATCATCATCACTCCAATGACTACATAAGAGGCAAAGGACACCATCGAATGCCTCACACTTCGCCTTGAGGGCAATCATCCCGGATCTGTTCACCAACCGCGACCCGCTCGCGCCGAAGAACATGACTATCATGGATATCACGTGAGTTGTGGTGAGATTTCTACTGCTGCATTGAAGTCTAGTGTCTACCCCTAACACTTTCGATGAACTGGTGAAGGAACCTTTAACTGCGTCAACATCTTCCTGTTCTTATTCCAAGTTATTTGGGGTTGACACAGCAGGCTCCTCTCTTCTTCTATCCGTCTCTATATCAGCCATCATTTCATTTTAGTCCCTTTCTAGCAGTATCATCTACTTTACTGTCACAGGTGACTCCGCCTTGGAGTGTATATGTGGTGCTGCCCCACTAATAATGGGGCACATAATATCTTGTCCAGCGTGTACTATCTGCACGTTATAGGAGTTGATGGACGCTGCAGAAAGTGCCAAGCTCGCAGCCATATTTTGGGCAGACTATATTTAGATTGCTATCGACACATTAAGAAGAAGTATAATCATCCACTAAATCCATTATAATCCATTATTATCCATATCATTTTCTGGTCTTTCTCTACCCTTATGGCCCAGAGCAGTGGTGGCCCAGTGGTAACGGCCGCGACTTACGAGTTGTAGGTCGTGAGTTCGAACCCAGGTAGGCGTTTTACTTTGTGTAAATTATTTCACTGCTCTCAAAACGGTGAAGGTTTTCCTTCGTGAGGAAACCGGCATGTCCTAGAACCAAAAATTCGAAGACATGTGACATCTACCAACCCGCACTGGGCCCGCGTGGTGGATTACGGCCCAATCCCTCTCACAAAAAAAAAAGAGAGGAGGCCTGTGTCCCAGCAGTGGGAACAATATAGGCTGATGATGATGGCCCACATTTGCACTGATAATTTTAATTAGGACCTGCTCCTTCCTCTGGACACCTTCGACCTCTCAATCGAATAGAATTTGATTCAAACGAACATCAAATTCGCACTAAATTCAATCAAATCCGAACCAATTTAGAATGATGTCATATCGTAAACCAACGCTTGCTGCAATCAATGTTACTCAAAGGGTCACTTTCTAATCGAAGTAATACTGACATCTTCCCTTTACATATATAAATAATAATATCTACACAGTACATCTGATGATTCCCTGGATAATCCTGGGACAACCTCACGATTGCTTGATTGATTTTCGAGTTTGGTGTATGAATGAATGTTCTCTGTTAGACAATTTTAATCCTGCGTGACACAGAGTCAAACAAGTCATTATTGCACATTGTTAAATTAAAACACCCATATGAAAATATATTAAAATATGTATATTTTAATATAAAATCATATGGGTCGTTTTAATTTAGCCCTCATGTATTTTATTGCTTTAATTAAGAAAATAAATATTTTCATGCTGCACTGTCCTGTAGTCGGTCACTACGTACAGAGGGGCCAGCACATCAAGCTACCCCAATCTGTCAAATTTCTTTGATAGTTTTTCAACTTTATTACAAAGGAATAAGGTTTTTGTAAAATTGGGAAAATTTGACAGTTTGGGATGGCTTGACCTGCTGGCGACTGTACAAAGGCGGGAGTAGGCGTGGATTAAGTATTACAATGCTGGTCATATAATATAAATGTCTACGTCAATAAATACCATTTATATACAATGTACACGTTACTCGCTGTATTAATTGCCTTTTCACATGATTTTGAATACAAAGTTAAATAATGTTTATGTAGGTCAAAGTGGAAGTATTTTGAATAAGAAAAAAGAACTCGTAATTATCCATAATGTTACAGACAATGATATTATAAGTAAATATCATTGGTTACAGATAGGGTTGCCATACGTCCGGAAATTTCCGGACATGTCCGGTAGGTAATATAAGTCTGTGTCCGGAATGCGGGGGGAATCCTAAACCGTCCGGAATTTCTACAATTTAATGAAAGAGTGATTTTTTTTTTGAAATCAAATGTAACATCAACATTGTATGTTATTATTCATTTTAATGTCATTAAATATTTATATTTACAAGAAAGTCAGGAATTTTCATCAATTGTCCGGAATTTACTCCGGAATTTCGATATTTTGATCTGGCAACCCTAGTTACAGAGTAAAGACAGGCAGAGACTGCAACCGTATACGCACTGTTTGCTCATGCTACGGGCTGTGTTATAGAATAATACCTGATTATTAGAACAGAATAAACTTTGCATCATAGTAGTTGTTATTCAGCCCGACTATTATATAAAAAAATGTAGAATTGATTTTTTATGTTTGTTTGTTACGGTTTTACGCTGACCGGATTTGGTGTTTGTACATCGGTAGTCCATGACCTGAATTAGTACATAGGATACTTTCTATCCCGATATTTCTACGACACCCAAACTTGTGCGGGTGAATCCTCGGGACACCGCTATGTCATCATCATCATCATCATTTCAGCCGAAGACGTCCACTGCTGTATATAGGCCTCCCCCAAGCATTTTGGGGGGGTTTGCCATAATCACCACGCTTGGCAGGTGGGTTCGCGATCGCAGTATGGTGGTAAAACGTATAGAGAACGCTGCTGCCCATTCTCTAGTGAGTCCCTTAGTCGCGTTTTACAACACCCACTGGAAGAAATGGGATGGTGCTATTCTTTGCGTCCGGCACCACACGGTACCGCTATGTATGTACAATATCTTAATACTAAAAGGTGGCCGTCTCCTCAAGCATTCATTACAATTTAAAATTAAGTAGACTTAGAATTAAGTTGACTAGTTTTTGATCAATGTCTGTTTCAAATTGATAGGTACTTATTTAGTTTGTAGACAAGTGTCGTAACTGCGGTCAACTGAATGAACACCCATTCAGTCTTCATATCTGAGCTGGAAGCTTCAGTCCACTATGGAAAGTGACAAGCATTCTTGTCAAGCTGATATCTTGTTTGCGTATCTCTTCATTATATCTCTATTGAATAGTTTCGTTTGTCCCTTAGGAAGGTAGAGAGTAACCACCTTATTCAAAGGCGTTCCATCATTTGTACTCATGTATAACTTTGTAGTATCACGCCTAGATAAATGACACATTGAAAGCATGTTAGGGACACTTTCGGAGTCGTATTTGGATCGTCTTATCTTTGCAGATACTTTAACAAAATCCAGAAAGTCCGTATAATTTTAACTTTCGAATTGCAATTGTTATCATCGATAATGCTTGCATGCTGTTGCAGTGACGTTTGCCAAATCCCTATGTCAAGTCTACAAGATAATTAGTAAACATGGCGATTCTTTTGTTCACCACTTAAACTATTTTTTTTTTTTAATATTAAATAGTATTGCTATCACTTACAGACAGATCGCGAAAGAAAAGACAAGTGAATCTTTAAAACTGTCGCACTAAATTACGTATCGATTGCCTTGAATTTTGCCTTTAATTTCAAGCATGAAGAATTTAGTTCGTCGTAGATGCGTCAAAGAAAATCTATTTTCAATTAAATTTGACAGCTTTAATTTATTTCTGTCTCTATCTTGTTTCATTAGAAGAGAAAAGATAGCAGTAGCCTAAATTAAGTTTATATGGTGTACAACGGGGTCATTACCATCATCATCATCTGCCTAGCCTTTTCCCAACTATGTTGGGGTCGGCTTCCAGTCTAACCGGATGCAGCTGAATACCAGTATTTTACATGGAGCGACTGCCTATCTGACCTTCACAACCCAGTTACTGGGTAATACGATACCCCTTGGTAAGACTATTTGTCAGACTTTCGGGCTTCTGACGACCCGTAACGACTGTCAAAGATCCACAAATGACAGCCGGGACCAACGGCTTAAAGGGGTCATTCCCAATTGTGGGATTTTCTCAAAACAATATTTACTATTTACCTTTATCTTTTCCAGGCATATGGTGGGTCTACCACTCAAGACTACGGAGGGCTACCACGTGCTCCTCTACCGGCTATCAGAATTCGACTACAGCAAGCTAAACTTCGCGGATGCAGTCCGAATGTTCTGTATGTTCAACGATGTTAAGTTGTCTGAAGACAGTTTGTCTGAGGGCTACATCGTCATCTTCGATATGAAGGGCTGCAGCCTTGGTCATTTGACCAGGGTGACGTTGCCTGCGCTTAGGGCTTTTATGCATTATATTCAGGTTAGTTTGTTTTGTCCTAATTTTTATCTCAACTCGAAGAGCTTTTGAATCGGTTTTAGAAAAAGCAGGTTCTGTATTCTTCATTGTGTTTATACCTCCTGTGTCCTTTAATTTCTCATTCCGTTGTCCGTTTAATTCAATGAGCTGCTATGAATGTTTTATTAATTTGCCTTTTCATCTAAAAACTTTAGCAGAATATCGATTACTAGAGCGATCTGTCCGTAACTTAGCAGAAACTAATGAATAACGAAAATACATTCTCGCCTTTAATTAATATCTTAATCTTTCTTCTTTCAGAACGCCCACCCATGTCGTCTAAAGAAGATCCATGTCGTCCACACGGTTTCTTTCATCAACCAGGTCATGTGCCTCGTGAAACCGCTCATCCACTCCAACCTCCTCAACCTTCTGAACTTCTCCTCCGAAGGACCAGAATCCATTGTGGACAAAGAACTCCTGCCCGAAGACTTTGGAGGACCTCTACCACCTGTGAAGCAACTCCACGAAGAACAAAGGAAAAACATGGAAGATAACTATAGGGAATGGTTGATTGAGACAGAAATATTCAAAGCTGATGAGAAAAAGAGAATCAAGAAGCCTAGTAAAGGTATGTTCGCTAGCTTCACCAGTAGTTTCAAGAGTCTGGATATTGACTGATGAGCTTTCTTGTCTATGTCGCGCTAGGGACCTGATAGTTTCGGTTTCGCGTTTGAGTGATGCCTCGTTGTTTCTAGAATGTTCTTCAGGCTTATAGGTAATTTTATTTTATAAATAAAAACTTTCAGGACCAACGAGGTTGACGTTAAGACGCTCTGTTCTTAGTCTTCTGTATTTAAATCTTTGTGTTGAATAATGTCGTTTATTCTGACTGGATAGCTGAATTTTATAGTGTCAAATTAAGTATCTAATTATAACTATTAATTGTCTTGGAACTGACATTTAAATGTTAATTTTTGGACCATAGAATATTTATATTTACTTATAGTAGGTACTAGTACTTGGGTTCTCGTAAATCTGAGTTATCATGAGTTCGCTTTGTTATAAAGTATTATGCTGTGGTTTTCAAACTTTTCTAATTGTATGTTGTATGGTTGTTTTTCTTTATTTTTATCTTTTTATACAGGTTGTGATTAAAAAGCTTGTATTATTTAATCTAATGACTATTTTATCGAAACTGTCTTTATTGTAGATTTAGGTCCGTTTTTGTGTATAAGATTTATTTGTATCGTCTTTGTAGTGTTGTTAATAGATTATACTTAATTATATTTTTTTCATTGCTCAATATTCATTTTAGATTTTTGGAAATGTAGATTTGTTTTGAAATGTTATTTGAATTAATTATGAAAGAAATACTCGGTGTGGTTCAGGGTTCTCTTGTGATCATGTAAATAAAGTTTTTTATTTCTTTTTAACACGTAGAACGTGACTTTTTATTAAAAGTTACCATATTTTTATAGAAATATGGCTTTTTGTACATATTTAGGCACTTCAAGTGGTTTTCTATTCTTAAAACTACGTTTCTATTACAGTCTAAAAGATCTAGAAAAAATGTTAAGACCTAGGTATCTACTGTTGCAGCCTTTTCGTTTTTTTTTAAATAATGTTGTAAAATATCAATGTGTTACAATATAATGCTTAAATATAACAAGCCAAATCGTTGTATTTTTTATAGGTTTAATGTAAATAGAAAAATAAAATAATTTTACTATCCATCTTGTATTTTTTAGTAAGCGCCTAAAGATTTCGTGTCTCGCTCTAATCTTGGTTTCATACAAACCATGTTTATTCGTACCTATTAAAAATGAATAGCACCATCCCATTTCTTCCCGTGGGTGTCGTAGAAGGCGACTAAGGGACTTACCAGAGAATGGGCAGGAGCGTTCTCTATGCATTGTACCACCATACTGCGATCGCCAAGCCGTCTGCCAAGCGTGGCGATTATGGCAAAACCCTCATTTTGGGGGAGGCCTAAGTCCAGCAGTGGAAGTCTTTCGACTGAAATGATGATGATGATTAAAAATGACCAAGGTTCTGAGCCAGAAGTATCGGTTCCGACTTATGAGTTCCAGGTCGTGACTTCGAACCCAGGCAGGGTTTACTTTTTGTATAATAATATACAGTGGATCATATAATTAAGAACGCTTATTTAAAGGGATGATTTTTTCAAACTAACAAGTATAACTGCATGTATTTTTTTGTGTTTCTCTCGGTATCGCAAAACTTTTCCATACTAGCGGTACCTACATTCGTTGATAGACACGATTGGAAAAAAATAAAAAGTTTAACTTTATACATTAGATCTGGACCTAGTATTACCTACTAGGTACTTACTGGCTGGTCACATAAGAACGCTGAATAGTTTATATTTAATGCAAATTTAAATAGAGAACACTCTGTGGGTGAAATTCTTATCATATTGGCGCCATTTAGTGGTGTGAAAGTCATAAAGGTGATTGCTTCATATGAAAACAATGCGGAAAGATGTATAAATACACCGTTAAGGAATTTTTCATATCGAAATCAGTTTCTGTCTTAGATTGGCCAGCTAACAGCCTAGATCTAAACCCAATATGGCATCTTTGGTGCGCAATCAAGAAAAAGGTCCGAAATCGAAAGTGTGGCAATTTAAGAGAGCTCTGTACGACGTTTTCTTAGAAGAACTATTGCAAATGTCAAAAATTGACACAGTCAATGCCTCACTGGTGTGAAGCTGTAACTAAAGACCGTGGACATGCTACTAACTATTAATTTTAGTTTAACTTGTGTTAAATAGCCTTTTCTTAAAGCACTTCACATTAATGTGATTTATTCAATCTAATTTTCATATAAAACAATTCTCGAGCCGTTTAATAAATAGTTCTTAATTATTTGTCCAGCTTCATTGCTATTTGAATTTGATACTCTACAGAATATATAAAATTTGGCGATTTCATTCTATATTCCTAATCCCGTTTGCTCTATTCATGTGGCTATTTCATAACATAACTAGTTACCTACTTCTAAGAAGGAACACATAATTACATATGACATGTTTTATGTAAAAAATCTGGAACATCAAATCGTTCTTATTTATATGACCACAATTATAATCTCATCATAAAAATTATTGGCGTCATGAGATACACCTACGCACGAAATTTAATTTATCATTGTCTCCACCATGTATATCAATAAATACGATTAAATAACCTAATTCCCGGAAAACAACAACCCGAAACTGAAGAGCTAATTAATTATTATCATTCGATAAGCTGCAATAACTTGGTTTCTGTCACTCAATCAGAAACAGTAGACGATCAACAATATGAAATACAAAAACTGGCCATCTATAACAAATACATTTAGAAATATATTAAAAAGAATATTGTCTATAATCTCATGTGCCAAGATATTTAAGAATAAAAATGTTTGTAATACAGACACTTTGTCCAGCCATTGGAGTGGTAATAAAAAAATCGTTTTTGTTCATGTGAAAATTGATGAAGAGCGAAAAAGTGTGTTTTTCATTGAGCTTACTGATAGTGTTTCTATCAGTAATGATGTTAGAGGCTATGGAAGTGATGGTGGAGAAAATAGTGTGGTGTGTAATAATAGTGATGCGATAGTAGACGATGGTGACATTGGAGCTGTATGCGACAGTGACGATGGAAGCAGTTATTATAGTGATGCAGTAAGTATTCATGTTAATAATATGTAGGAAGTATTCAAGTTAATAATATGTAAGAAGCACTACACGCGCAAACTCTAACCATGAATTTAGCACATGATTTAGACCCCTAGTTGGTCTAATCTGCTGTTTCATAGAAAAGCCAAGTATTAAATCCTATTTAGTGCTTGAAGCTTTTTTACTAGCACCTATGTATTTTTCAGGTTATTGAGGGTTATTGCGAACATTTTGAATGAAATTGACGGTTCGAATAGGTGATGTATGCGCTCGCTAAATCGGAAAGTAAAATTGTGCTTCTTGAAGGTTCCAGGTAGGTACGATCGTGCAGGGTAATTGCGTTACACCCTAACAGTACAAATAGCTTTCATTTTGAAAGTTCAAAGATATTCATTGCGTTATTTACGTTGTTGAGCAGACAAATTTTCGATCAGATGAAGCAATGGATCACCAGTAGTTTTCAAAATGCAGATTGTGAATGGTATTGTGTTACTTACGCAACTACCCCGCTGGCCTACTTCTAAATGATAGGTAGGTATTAAAAATTCTTACGTACCTTGAACATAGTTAAACTACGTTCTTTAGCGTAAAGATAAAGGAACAAAACATTAATACGAAGAGTTCCGCGTTCGTGACCGAGATTAGTTTTAGCACAGACTAATTTAAACTTATGTTTACGAATAATTTAACAAAGATCCTGCCATACTTTTGCATATACCTAGCTACCTTGAGTCACACTTCAACTTAGAGTTAAGGCTTCCGCAGACAGGCACGAAGCGACAGTGCGAAGTTAATCTGGTAGCAAAATTTCCATGAAGTTTTCACATAAATTGTTCTACAAGAGTCGCATCTGCCTGCCGCAGCTTTGAATTACAAAACATCCAGTCACAACAGATAACAATTATCTATCAATAATTTGTACCTGAACGAAATAAATCACCTTCGAAGAGTTAGATATAGTTACCACGAAGCTTGAAACTCTTTCAGTTACACAGCAAGGCCACGGTTAAGTGTCGCCATCTATGGGCCACTTAAGAATTTTCTTACAATCGATTAGAGGTTAGAAAAAAGTAAATAATACCATGATCTAGACAGAGACATGGTAAAAAAAAAACTTATGATCTGAATCAACAATATAATAATTGAATTGTTCCAAAAAGAGACAATAAACAGCAACTGGACAGAAGAAAATAAAAATAAATTAATAGGAAAATGTTCAATTTTATTGTCACCTTCATTTAGTGGCGGTCACAACCCTATGAAAAGCCTTAGTTTTATATCAAGCATGTGCCGATTTGCAGAAACTAAAAAAAGTAATGAAAGAGAGAAATCCTTTGGAACACCACAAGACACGTCATAACAGAACGCGGAATCAGAATCAGAACGTCTGGTCAGTATTAATTGGTCGGTGTCACAACCTTCATTACGTTATAGACAGCGCCCGAGTGACTGATAGTCAAATAATGAACTTGATCGAGAAGGACCACAAAGTATACATGGGCAGAAGGACCATCCATAATGTGCTTTGACATGCGGTAGGCGCAGGCGTCAGTCAATCCGTCAACGCACTTCAAACTTATTATGAAAGCGCTGAAAGAAACGCATTGGACTTACGATACGACGACTATGTGGTATGTTGTTTGAATTGTCACTCAGGCTGGAATGACACTATGTTATGGGATGGAAAGTGGTCAAACTGGTTACTGCTGGAAAATACAGAAATCCAACTACAAAAGGAAGATAGATCAACATCACCATTTTCTCTAACTATTTACAGAATCCTTTATGAAAGACGTGGGAGCAACGACGACGAGAAGATAAAAATGTTCGGAATCTGGTTGGGTGTCCAAAGTAGGCCTGCTGGAGAAGTGTCTGTACAGCCAGTCGTTAGTAGAGCGGTGAAGCGGCGGCGACGGCGGCGGCGCTTCATTGAGGCGGGCGGCGGCGCAAGTGCGGCGAGTGACGCGCGCCGCGCCTCGCGCACGCGCCCGACTATCGAGCGGCATGTGCCTCTCACAGCCGGCCGACCGCTCCGCCCGACCGATTCACACTTTTTTATTTTCCCACCGAACGTAACCACCGCTGTGACATCCCCATTTTCACACAAAAGCCCGCTCGAAACGTGAACGCGATCACAGCCCGCGTTCGGCGGGCCTCATCGCCATCTCCGCTTTTCAACCCATCCCCGTCGATACCAAAATGGCAGGACGAAGGGTCCGGGGCCGCGCGCGAGTCCGCCTCTGACCGAGCGGTGTTGTTCCTCAGGAGTGTCTCGTTATATAAATGTTACGCAAGTTGAGCTCGGAGTGGCCACGACGAGGTGCATCTGTTGTTACACGAACTAAGTCCCGTGCTGTGCCCTGGAGCCCATGTACCCGCGACACCACACCACTGACCTGTGAGTACCAGTATACCTCATTACTCGACGTGCTACTTACTGCACGAGCCTGTAACGTAATCGTAACAACAATGCTTGTAAGCCAGTACTTGTTAATGGTAATCGCATTCGAGTTTCGCTTTTATCGATCGGATCGTTATCCGGAGCGAGTGGAAATTGTTTTTGTATTTCCTCTCGTAATAAAGGGAGGTGGGATATTGCGGGTTAATGGGAAAATAACGAGCAGTGTGGTGTTGCAGGAGACAATGTAACATGGCGATAGTTCGTCTGTCAACACCACACGGTCGCATGTGAGAGCACGTATTGATCAATCTCCTTATTGTTTTTGGAAGCTCTCTATATTTGATGAAGTTCGTAATATGAATGACCTTCTGTTATCGAAGTTACACGCACCAATATTATCGATAGAATATTTGATAAGTCTGTGTAATTAGAAATAGATTTAGTTGAACGTTACAATTTCGTCTAAATGTAGGTTCGAGCTACTGAGGTGTAAAATAATTTAACCTAAATAAGTCGGTCATAAGTAAAAGCGTTTCAATTTCATAATCTCAGACGAGTATACTAAAGTATTCCTTACTTTGACGTTAATAATAGCAATCATGTTCAATATTAAAATATTCACCACACAAAGATGAAAGACAATAAGAAACCTTGCAATGTAGTAGCTGCTAATATAAGCTAAGAGCAATTTAAAACACGAGCATTGCATCTTGCTCCTAAGATTAAGTAGTAGACATAGCAATTTTCCTTGACCCCATAAAAAAAATCTTAAGGCATATTTAAGATTTCATAGATTTTGGAGCAGGTCTAGATTTCTACAATAGAGACGCCTAATAAGTTCCAGCATCTTCGCTTAACATACAGGTCGCAGACATTCAGTCTCATTGGCTACTTAAAGATGAGTCAGTCTCAAATGGGGCCAATCATATGAATGCCTGAAGTTGTTTATTCAGTCTCCAGACTCTAGCCTAAGTTGGATCGGTAGTGGTTTCTGGTAAATACGGTATTGCCACGCCCCCACTGTAGTTGGCATCAGGCCGACCGCTTCCCGCGTCCCCGTTTTTATACCCAGATAGTTTTTGTACTGATTTCATATAAAAAATAACCTAGATGCGAGTTCGTAATGAAACTCGCAAGCTGAGCGCAAGCCTTCATCTCTCTGTATTGTACGTCCTTGGATGTAAGGATTAAAGATTATTGTTCTTATTTATCCTTACGTTTGTTGGCTATTGTTCAAAAAGCTCAACTTAGATATTTCATCTTCCATCTCCTTCATATGCATATGCCCATCTGAGTAGTTTTCGCAATCTGTCAGTGTATCAATGCGATCTAAAATTACATTGATTAGAAAAAGAAACCGTTTCGCAGCTTGATTAATTAAACCCTCACCCATATGTGCAAATTTATCTTATCTCAAGTCAAATCCAGTTTTTTCTCAATTTTCATGCGTGAAAATCAATTTAGAACGAACTTTAATACCCTGGAATCATCCAAAAAATATTAATAAAACCGTTGCCATGAAACACATTATGTTCTCCACGAATAAAGTCGGGACGTTTAAAAGCTTCGTCGAAATGAGTCCATTCATAAGTTGTTTCATCTGTAAGAGTGAGATACAGCTATACACGATTATATCTTCATGTAACACATTACCACCTAGTTTGGGCAGAAGTATTATAGCGCTCGCCTCTTTATCCAATAAGCGAAGTTGACTGCACTTTTACGTTCATCGCTCCGTTCTTATACTTACAAAGGCTTCATCTACATTGTCATAGAACGATGGTCGTTGAATTTTAGTGATCGGGCGTGTTTTTTGGAGACTAGATCGGTTTAGTCTCATAGATAGGTTGTTTACGGCGAGGATCATTATAGTTTTATAGACGTAGATTTACTGTTAGCTAGTAATGAAACTGAAACCCTTATTTTTGCCAAGAAACAAACTATAAAAGGGCAATATATCAGAAGTATGAAACTTATTTATTCAAGCTTATCAGGGTGGCCACATGAAATCAGAATCAAAGAACAATATACGAAATAAAATCGGTCGTTGCGCCCAGCTCGCTCCGAGTGAAATATTCAACGGTTATCACGCGAGCCGCTTGCTTGCCGACGAGGACGTCAAAAAATTGTGTCATATCCATAGTCTACTGATTCGTGTTTTAGGCCTATGAATAATATGTATTCTGTAATAACAAAAAGACAAGACGTTTAGTTATATTTAAGGCTTTGATATTCTGAATCGGGATCGGGCCAAAGTTTAAGTGGTATATTCATTAGTAGTGCTGGGTTCATTGTTGTCATTTTGTCTATTTGGTTTCTCGTTTTACATTGAGTGGATTTGGTAAATCTTGTGTTTATTGCACAACACTTTTATGGGCAGTAAATAGATCAATCAGGAAGCCTCATTTGGAAACGAACCAAGATTCTGCGCTTCCAAAGACAAACATTCCAACTCCATTTCTGTAGGCTTATCTCTAAAAAAATTGTATGCACAAATACAGCCAAATTACCTTTCTTCAATAACCTTTAGATCATCCACAACACCTTTTTTGACAAGTTTCTTAAACCCCATTCAAATGCGCTGAACAATTTCTTATCCACAATCTTTTCCGTCTTTGAGACGACAGTTAGCAAAAAAAGCGAGGATCATGATCCCCCCTCCCCTGCAGCCATTAGCGTCGTGGTCCACGTCAGTAAATTGATGGATTGTCGCAGAGACATCTTCAAGATATTTGCCAGTGAATGTGGTTCGATCTGGCATGGTTGCTACTACGAGAATTTCGGTTACGATGAATTGTTGCTCGATTTATAGCGAGTATATTTTGTTGTCAATGTTATGAATAAATAATAAAGGTAGCATAAAATGACATTTCATTTAAGACTATAAGTAGCTATTCGGTTTGGTCATAAATCAGAAAATCACTTTGTTAAATTTCGAAGCATTAATTTCATATCTGTAAAAATTAAAGACATCACTCAATATTATGCAATTTTCTTACAAAACAACCCTAGCCGGATTTCACAGAAATGACCTTGCAAACAATGACCGTTCGATGCCCGACCGGAAAATCACTTTCAAGTTTCAACGCTGCATCCCGATTCCTAGAATACGCTTTATGGAATACGAATGTGTGTCAGGGGCACGCACTAAGCTAATTTAACGACCGGGATGATATTCTGTTTACGCTCACCGACACACGTGGGTGATGGAATTTGAACTCCCTAGTCATTTTAAAATGTGTTAGACTTTTTGATTCCTTTTTTGAGATTTTGATTTGAGGAATCGATGCTCAAGCCAGGCTAAAATGTAGCTTTTGGTTCTGCTATTCCTCTGAAAGTTTCTAAGTTCTTATACTTATACCACAGATGAAGTTATCGTAACTTCCTAAGTGCTTCATTTGATTCAAAACTAATTAACGATTCCCGAAGCAAAGATTGCAAACACGGATAAACTTTATCTCCAAACCGTTCAAAAATCTTTTCTAAACGGTATCAGATCCAATACATTAGTAGTTGTCGTCGTAGAATCTCTGAGTATCCATGACGGAGAAAACTACTAGACGTCTAGACATCTTGAATTACTCGTTCATACATTTGACGACATTTAGTAAAATCTCACTCGTTCTCAGAGGTTGGGTTTAAAAAGTTTGCAAGTTGGCAGTCTGGGTATTTGTTTGTGCGAAAATTTAAATTAAGAAGACGATTGTTTGTTTTCAGTGTTGGTAAGAAGTTTGTTTTTCAGTGTTTTTTTATCTGCAACGACTAAGTAGGTATAAACGTGGGCTGCAGAATAAAGAGTTAGGTACTATGATCCAAACAGTGAAGTGAATGAAAGTAATATATTTATCACAAAGAGAATATCATCGGTCAATCGATCAGGTTAATCTATCTTGCCACGGTTGGTCCGTGGATGGGTGACATACCAAGACCCCTCCATGCCATGGAAAGCACGTTAAGCCGTTGGTCCCGGCTGTAATTCGTGGACAGTCATTAAGGGTCGTCAGAAGCTCGAAAATAAGTGATGAGAGTATCATCGACAATGATGGGATTATGGTCAAAGGTTTTAAATCGTTCGATTTGTCCGCACCGTACTTATTTACGCGAAATATTGACCATACTGAAAAGATTGAGCTCACACGTTACTAAGTAGCGTTCCATGACAATCAAGAGTCAAGTCTACTATCTTTTGGCGCGGTAGAGCGAATGTTACGATTTACATCTATACTTATATACTATAAAGAGGTAAAGTTTGTGAGGTTGTAGGGGTAATCTCTGGATCTACTGAATCGATTTTGAAAATTCTTTACCAATAAAAAGCCACGTTATTTGTGAGTATCATAAGCTATAAATTAACCCGAAAAATGAAAAGACTTTTTCGTGGTAGTCGGATTTGCAAAGTCAGTCGGAGAAAAAAAGGTCGAACGAAAAAATATAGAGATCCCACCCGTGCGAAGCCGAGACGGGTAACTAGTCTTTGAATATACTTAGGTAGATAAGTTTAAAGAGTACCCAACTAAAGAAAACGCTACATTTGGTGGTCACTTAAAGTAACTAGAACTAAAACGACTAGATCGAACGACTTATTATGTATACCTACTTTGTTAAGTTTTTCATATTTAAGTGAACCAATTATGTACTTTTTTGAGAAATAAATTTCTTTAAACCGAAAAAAAAAAACGTGTGGGATCGGGGGACCTCCGTCAGGAACAAAGTTCCTAACGATTTTTTTCTATTCTGAATGTCATTCGATATGAAGATTTAGATTGTCCAACACAGTGAAAACGACACACGATGAAAAGTTTGAAAATTTTCGCAGCTGCCATCTTGGATTTTCATTTTGGCCTCGCTATGGGCTTCAGCACTCTCGAAGACCGTGAAAACTATTTCACTCTTTTTTCTATTTATAATAAAAAATCGCATGGCGAGGGCATAACGCTTTTTCGTCTCTTGACGATTTCAATAATTTTCTACAAGTTTACTCCTACCGCAAGTTGCGGTAGGTGCTTCATTCAAAAAACCTTTGTACTTGACATAGTAATAGCCTCTAATTACCCGCACAACTCACACCTTACACCTCATTGCGGGCTACGGCACAGCGGCATATAAAAACGCAATATTGTCGCCTCCCGCCAACTCACAGTCGCCATACTTGTTCCATCGCAACTTGGCACGTACAAGTTTCGCCAAGCTCCGCCAAGCCGATGGGAAAATTACAAGTTATAGCCGTAGCGTGCCCGTTGAGTGCCACTTTGTCGTTTAGATTTAAAATGTTTTGTGCCAGTACGTGTTTTAAGTTTTTAAATTGTGTTTCTGAACTGCAATAACATGTATTGGGTTGAGGGTTATGAATTGAGTATTTCTTTTTTTGGTGTCGTAATAATGCTACGGCTACATTGTCACGATAAGGCCAACTACACTAACTAGACTTCGCTCTCTCTCGCACACCGCTCGACGTTTCGCTGTAAAACGGAGAAAACACGAAGTGGAGTTCGCGTTTTCGCGACAATATAGTCGTAGTATTTAAACCAAAATATGAAAATCCCGTAATTTTATAGCCTTAACGTATTTTTACCCTAAAGTTGGGATCATGAGATATTTCCGCTTTTAGCAATAGAAAACATCTATTGAATGACCAAGAAGGTGTAGTAGTAAGATACAGCTACATTTATCCGTCTATTTGTCATTTTATTTTATTTCAAAATACCTACTGTCAACAATGTCATTAAAACAATATGAAGCCATTAGGTACACCTGAAAAGAAAATAAGCTTTTTTTTTCTTACTCATGGCTGTTTTAGTCAAATCTTTTTAGCCATGTTGCCAGTATTTTTTAACGACTGAATATTTTACTGGTGTGTTAAAAATTAAACCCACACGACTAGGAACTACATTTTAATATTAATGTTTGTTAAATATATATAAACCACGTTGAGTAATAACGATAAAAGCAAGATTAAGGCCCTGCTAACTTTAAATAGTGTCGTCATGAGCGATATAGTTGTTATTGCAATCCCATACGTAAATCCCATAAATAAATTCTACTATTAAATGAGCAAGCGCAAGTCGTAAAAATGCAAATAAAATTGTATAAAATTAGACATTAACTATTTAATAATAAATAATTCATCACTGAATGCAGTTTGGCATTTGAAATTTTATGGCATATTTTTCAATATACATATTTAAAATTGAAATTGAAGGGATAAACTGCTATTAAAGATAATTAAGAGGCGACTTTGATGATTTTTTTGATTCATTAAAGTATGTTTAATTATGTTTTGAGGTCCATCACTTTATGCAAAAAAGACTTGAAAATATATCATTTTGTTTTTTGCTTCCAAAATTATTTACGGTTAAAGAGATAAACTGCTTTAAAAAACCACCATTTTGACCGTTTTCAAGAAATCTCCGCCTTAATGTCTAGTTTAATTTTAAGTAAACTTAATTTAATTTCAAACTTAGTTTTATTCCTTTCGTAAACTTTTTTTTATTTTACAGTTCCACATAAAAATATTATAGGGCTCCGGCTTCGCACGGCTGTAGAGTGTGTAAACAGTGATGTACTCTTAGGTCGTATTTATAACAGCTATCTCCATGCTGTGGCGTGGACGCCAACGGGGCATGCCAGCTGACCGCCCATTTTGCTACTAGCGATTTCTCATTTTTAAATCTGTGATATCTTCTAAAATATTGATTTTAATATTATACATATTACTAAGTAATAATGGATTATTTAAGAAGCTATTTAGGATAAACAAATTCGTAGTACCTACATTATTTTGATCTACTTCGTAAGGTTTAGCGAGAGTCAGCAATGTAGCGCCAAAAAACATGTTTTTTACAACATCAATACAAAGTTTGAAATTCCCGGCTTTTCTCTACTACAATAAACAATAATTATCATACATTACTCATTACAACATAAACCTTTCGAAAGAAATCCTATAAACGATAGTAAAAACCGTATTAAAATCAAAGAAGAAAGCGAAAAACAGACCGACGAAAACAGTGTCTTTACTTGAACTATTTAGCGAAGAGATGAGTAGTAGAACATCTATATAGGAACACAAAAAGAGTATCTACTGATTTGGCCTATGTTCGATAAAGCACAACTCGAGCCCAAATCACGGGTATAAAATCGATCAAGTTTACGTTTCATAAAAAATAATATCATAAAATCACAAAACATAAATGTTTTTATTGTTTTCCACAGTTGAAAGTTCACGGAAAAGATAGGTTTCGACATTTCCTAAGTAATTTTAATGCCTTGCGCCGTGTGTACATACGATACGAGCCTCCTGAAAGTCAGTAAGTACAATGAACAATCATGGGGAAAACAATAGGTAGGTACCATAATTAATTCGTACTTAGCGATATACAGCCAAAGCAGATGTCCTAACAAGATTCCTACCTCAAAAAAAGTATGTTATTTTTAATAGACACTTAAATGAAATAACATGTTACAAGATAAGTATGTAGGTACCCTACAATACATTTTTCGAAATAGTTTTTGGAATACAAGATACGGAATACAGATTTGCTAAATACTTTTTTAAGATAAAAGATATAATTTTTGAAAGAAAAAAAAATGCATTTTTTTTTTAATTCAGTGCGCAGACTGTATAAGCCATGAATTCAGCATATCATTCTAGACACCCTAGCGTAGAAAATTTTCATGGGTTATTCCAAAAAAAAAATCAGCAGTTTCTTAGAAAAGTGCCCGGTCAAAATGTATGGAACAGGAAGTTTTTTTGTTTCTTGTTCGCTAGTATATTATGAGATGCTTAATTCATGGTTACAGTTTGCGCACTGGTTAAAAATTGATCTTGTATGCATGTAGGTATTATCTGAGGTTTATTAAATTTAGAACAGTAATTGATTGATAAATCGCGTAAATACCTACTAGAAAATATTTTATTTTAAAGGTTTTATTTGATACTTCCTAGATTTAAGATTCTTTATTTGTGGAAACATGAGAACACAAAGGTGCTCTAAGACTTGCTGTATTATATAGTGTGTCTTAAAACACCTAAGAACACTAACAGTCTTTAATCTTAAGCCTATGTTCGAAAAAAAAAACAATTAAATAGTCCAAATCACAGTCAAAAATCCAGATCAACTTTAAACATACACATCATAAAAAGAATCATATACCAATCACAAAACATAACGTTTCCATTGTTTTTCCACAGTTACGAACAATGTTTATTTTCCCGGAGGCGTTTGGCCTGGCCACCTCTAACCTTTGGGACTTCAAACGATTTTTCCGCTAGAGTGGTCCTCAGATGATTGATACAGTAGGGGTAATAAACCCAAGTCTTTTGAGCACGTACACTTTTTATTTAAAATATATGGTTTAGGTCACGGAGTTATAACTCCGTGGTTTAGGTGATGGAAAGGTTACAATTTTATTATGTTTGAGGGATGAGAAAGAAAGAAAATACATTTATTTAGCACATACTAAAAAAGGCACACAACACACAGCAAAAAAAAAAAAAAAAACCAACAAAAAGTGTAAATAAAGTGCGATGTTAAAACTAGCATTATTAAAATGTGCCCCACGGCTGCGCTAAAAGGCCCAGGGTCTTGGCACACCTGAATCTGCCTAGCCTTTTCCCAACTATGTTATGGTTTGATTCCAGTATTACCGGATGCAGATGAATACCAGTACCTACCTACTTTACATGGAGCGACTGCCAATCTGACCTCCACAACCCAATTACTGGGTTACACGATACCCCTTGGTTTGCTTTGGTTGTCTGTTTATCAGAATTTCAGGCTTAACTTGCTCTTCGGGGCACGGAGAGGTCTCAGAATGTAACGATGGTCACCCATCCCCGGACCGACCGTGGCAAGCGTAGCTTAACCTGATGGATCAACCCGTGCGGCTGTTATTATTGACCTTAGCACACCTCCGCCGCAATTAGATACGCTAAGAAACATTACCATAATAATATTATGTCGCTTTTCATGTAGAAGAATATCATAAGAGTCAGTTAAATTTGTAGTTATTGTAGTTATCGGAGCAAAATGTCGTCGCTTTCGACTAACTAAATACAGTATTATTAGGTCTTCGGACCTCTTAGATTAGTTTTCCATAAAATCATCATCCAGCTTCCAAAAAAAAAAAAATACCAGAAGCACCTTAATTGCGTAACTCACGATTAATCATAATCTGTTTCGTTTTGAAACAGACTGTTAAACCATTGCTTCATATGTTCGAAAAATGTGTCTGCTCAATAACGTAAATAACGCAATGAATATTTTTGAACTGTCAAATTGAAACCGATTATGATTAATCATGAGTTACGCAATTAGGGTGCTGTTTTGCTTTATAAACTTGTCGACTGCCATAGGTAGGTCTCTAGAAACTGCAAAAAAAAATGCGGAGCTAAGCGCGGTGGTGTAACCGACTTCCGAGGATCGGCGTAATCACCCGAGAAAGAGTTGAAATCATAATCTATGCGTTAGAACACGTAGTTTCTAAATCTGTGGGATTATTTTGTGTATAGGCTGAATTTCTGACATGAGACTTCAGGTTGATATCCGAAACTATCCTACTAATATTATAAATGTGAAAGTTTTTTTTTTGATGTTTACATGTTTGTTACTCAATCACGGAAAAACAGCCGAACGGATTTATCGGTCTTCATCAGAACTATCGCCTTCATCACTCGTCTCATACAGTTCCCTATCAGAATCTTTATCTTCAGTTTCTTCCACCTGCGAAATGAAAAGAGAAAATGTCGATATGAAATTTGGCACACAGATAGTTTATAACCTGGATTAACACATAGGATACTTTTATCCCGGTAGTAGTCTTCTTCCCAGCTAAAGCACTAGGAAGTGTCGAAGGGTGGGCGTTTTGGGGGGACTGTCTTATGTTTTATTTTTTTTTGACGTTCGAAAAGTGCTGACTCTCAGCCTAGTTTGAATAAATGACTTTTGATTTTGATTTTTTTTTTGAGTACGTTCCCGTGCGATAATTTTCGACTTCCACCCGGGCGAAGCCGCGGCGTAAACGCTTGTGTTAAATAAAGTAGACAAAAGAGCTTGATTTCAGAAAAAGCAGGTAATTACCTACTTATAACAAAATCTATAGTAAATCCAGGAAAAACAATTGTTATGCAAATTAACGACCAATTCTTTGAAAGTTTTATGAAATGACTGCAACGTGGCAAATTGATGTAAGCTATAAATGTGTTTAGCGATAAATTTACCAGCTTGATAGTATTTTGCAGAAACTATGGTGTATTCATGAGTTTTTTGCAGCAAACGTAGGTATAAGTACCGTATAATGACTGTGATTGTCAAGAAGCGCCAAAGATTTGGCTACTCAGCACACTGATAAACCCATTTGCGTACTTAACTGGCTATTTACCTATCTCCCTTGCCCACTGTGCATTTACTTAATTATACAATTAGTAGATAAAGTTAATCTGAACACGGACTCCTCTATATATCACAAGAATGAACCACATACAATCACCACGTCTGGCGAAGCGCCAAACGTGGGGATTCTGGCAATTTACACTGTGTGCTACATTTACCGACCCGTCTTAGTTTATGGGACGATATTATCAGTGTATGGCTGTGCTCTTCCTTAAATCATTGTTGTGTATATTTAGTTCATTAAAGCTTGATAGATTTGACAGATGTGAGTGGCAGTCACTATAGTGTGTTCAAGAAAGTTTGAGTTTTATGACATTTGCTAAATGCTTTTGAGCTTTATGATAAATAAGAAAGTTGTCTATTCAATTATCAATTGTTTTAATAGCACGTTACTATCTATGTTAATAAAAAGGTAATTAAAAGATATTTTTCATTCACTCTCATCTACCACATTTTATGTGACCATTATTTATTAATCTACACTGAGATTTATAATAATATTATAACTGCGTCTGTCCGTTACTTTTCAGGCCATTACGATTTTGATGTTGGACACACGGATATAATTACCTAATACTTTTTATCCCGGTAGTACAGAGGTCAAATTTCTTTGATTTTAATTTATTTATTTAATTATATATACTTTATTGTACACCACAAAAAATACATTACAAAAAAACAAGGTACACTACAAAATATACAATGGGCGGCTTTATCGCTTTCCGCGATTCTTCTTCTTAATTCAACTTTATTACAAAATTATAAGATTCATGTTCAATTGGGAAAATTTTAGTTTGGGATTGCTTGATGTTCTAGCGTCTGTACGTTCCCGAGGGATAATTTCTGACATAATACCATATGATGGGCAAAATAATATGTATTTCATTTAAATCAAACTATTCTAAAATATGTACAAGTAATTGCTTTCTTGTTTTATAGAAATAGAATAATTTAAAATTTCCTTCAATTAGACCTTTCGCAGTCACTCTTGACCTTTTACTTACCACGCAAACATTTCAAGGTGCTGAAAACTCAATAGTTTGTTAGTCAACGTATTAAAATCTCACCGGGATTCTATTACACAATTAATTTTAGTTATCGGTGTTGAATCAAACATTGAGAATCCAACAGGGCCCCAATTCTGTAGCGGAATCCTACTACGTTCAAACTACGTCATTAACGTGTTTTGTAGAAACGAATGTAACGGTAGGGAATCAAAATGTCATATTCTGTATGTTCCAAGACAATTTGTCGATATTTATTAGCAGATGTCGTGTGTGATCTAAGGAATTGACGGGGTTTCGAAGTAAGGAACCGTTAAGTGGTCATAGTGAATTAGGGCCCAGAGTGCAGGGCGATGAGTCTCAGCGCAACGAAAAAACAAAGTGTTCGATTTTCAACTATCGGCGAGCTAGTAGTCCGTTGAAGATCCACAGAGCGCGAAAATATCTTGCCTCGATTTTAGCACATGGTGTTACTGCTCTTTACACCGTCATTCATTTTAGAAAATGATGTAGGTATTCTATCTTAATTAACCAGAAACATTTCAAATCAATACACTGGTAAGTAGGTAGGTAAAACCTTCTTTAACCTCAAAGATCTTTAAAAAACATATTATTGAAATTATTTTCTATTGAATTATTATTGAGATTTTGTATGATTCACGAATTTATTCTGGTAAGTACATTCTATTAAAGTTATAAACAACTTTAAAATTGCTGAATTTGTAAAACCAAAAATAACCAGACATAGTGATGGCCACCAAACTTTCATAATCTCTGGTCACCCTAACCATAAACTAAGGTACCAATAAAAACCATAGACTATTAAAACCATCCATGAAATAAAGGGAACAATAAAAAGCATCAGGCTATGGAATTGCCCTGTATAAAGCTAGTGAGAGCAAGGGTAGTGCCAGACCATGCGCCCAATTTCCCTGCCAAGGAGTCTGGGATCTCGAAGGGGGTGTTGGTGGGGTTTTTAAGGGGGGGGGGGGGAATCAGGTCAGCGCACTTTGCCGTCTTATGGCGTAGGAGACAGGACGGCGGCGGCGACCGTCGAATCTATAGCCTTAGGGCGGACGCACACAGTGCGTAATTGTGGTTTCGTTTGTGGAAAGGTTTTGGTATGTTTTTTGTCTGTGGTTAGGTCTGACTGTTGACAGGTTGCGGTTTTAAGAAAATGTGCATGATTTCTATTAATAGGCAATATTATTAATTATCACTAACGCGTGACCTAGGTCAATTTTCATTTTTTTTTTTTTACATGTAGGTAATGGCCAAAGAATCAGCGTCGCCGTACAACGTGACAATGCTGCCAGCCTTTTGGGCACTTTTCCCATTTCCCTGCGATTCTTTTCTTTGTTTTTTTTTAATTAAAAATGTAGGTACATATTATTTTATGCCTGTTAGCCTATATTATGTAAATATTGTACATTAAATAAATACAATTTTCCAAAAAAAGTAGATAACATTCATTTCGAAATTTGTCTGAGTAATTTTACTTAAGTCTTAAATAATAGGCACCTATTATTTTTTTTATCTAATTCCATCCGTAATTTCGTTTATCAGTCTACTCTACGTAATATAGGTACCTAAGTACTTACCTAAGTATTTACACGCCGATATGAAAATTGTAATTAAGTAAATACAATAAAAAAAAGGTCGTAACTGATAACCAAGATTATAAAAGGGTGTTACCTATACTGTACAATCTAGTGATAACATACTTATGGAAAAAAAGATAAGATACTTATGCAAATGCCAGATGGTACACGATCGTAGTGCTAATAGCAAGACACAGTATTTCGTGTCATAGGTAATTTCATCTTTTTTGAAAAATGAAAGTAGTGCCAGCACATCGAGCTACTCCGATCTGTCAAATTTCTTTGATAGATTTTCAACTTTATCACAAAAGCTTATGGTTCATGTTTAATTGGTAAAATATGACAGTTTGGGATAGCTTGACAATCTATTGCAAAAATTCAAAACGTGCCAATTGCCTAGTACGTATTTCGACAGTGGTCGATTCGCCCACAAATAAACTAACTTCGTGCGATCCGACTGTAGAAAATAATATATTTTATTATTAAAAGGGTCGATTCGCCCGATACGGGCGAATAAATCCGTGCTTATCGACTAGTAAGCGAAAATGTTAAGACAATAGCGTTTAGGGGAACCTAGTCACGGGCTCGAACTCAATGATGGCCCTGGCTAGAAATCACGCTTGCTCACCAGGCTTCGTATCCGACAGAGGACAGACCCGTGATGAGCAGTTAGACGCTAGTCTATACACACAACATTATTGAGTGAGCTGCAGGATCAGTTATAGCAAAACAGGCGCGTAAAAAATTAAGAAATCTCCTTCGGAAGATCGGGTTTTCTGAAAAAAAAAAAAAACACTGCAGAAATCAATGACCAATAAAGTTTATTGAACTTTTCGATAATTGAGCTTTGTCGGTACTGACTTAGTTTTGGAGATTTAACACGTCTCTTATTACCTAAACACTCCCAAAGTTAGGTTAAATTAGCAAGAAAAACAAAAATGACGTTTCGGTATAGACAATTGACAGTTTTGTACCGAGAAATATAGACAAGCGATTTCTATTCTACGGTAGAGTAGAAATTGTTGGTTGAATTTCGACCACTTTGCAACCAATAGTATGTTATATTCTACAGAATTACCCAGTGATCGATAACTTGACCTTTTCAGAATATAAGTCTCATTTCTTCAAGTACCTAACATTCAGCTACACCGAAATATAACATGTTTGACGTAATAGCATAATGCCATTCCCCAGTATCCCTAACTTAATCTATCGTGCATAAACTCATCCGTCGAGACATGGTCGGGGTCTATTCATTACGCCACGACCTGCCAAGGTCAATAGAGGGGCTCCTTACAACCTAATATTTAGTAATTCATTCGACCTAGCTCAACTAGGGTAGGTAGTATAATAATAATAATCGATATGGCTGTGACCTTTTTCAATATCGTTTGAATACATTTTTGAAGTGATACCTGTATACTTAAGTTTATACAGTACTTAATAGCAATGCGTACAGTAAAACTATCGACCGTAGGTTCAAACCTTGCCCGCGTTTCAATGCACTAATCAGCACCCTAATTGCGTAACTCACGATTCATCATAATCTGTATCGTTTTGAAACGGATTGTTAAACCATTGCTTCATATGTTCGAAAAATGTGTCTGTTCGACAACATAAAAAACGCAATGAATATTGTTTAACTGTGAAGACGAAACCAATTATGATCAATCGTGAGTTACGCAATTAGGGTGCAGGTACACCAGCGAGTAGCTCTAACGTAAATTACTTACAGCTCATTGAGGGATCTATCTTACTAAGGCAACTATCGGTCTATTTAAAAAAAAAACCCAACGTGACAACTTGTGCCGTGTTCCGAAATGCAACAAAAGTGATAATATCGCGAACCCGACCAAATTGAATAGTCAAAAAATTTAAGAGTTATCAGATCATTAATACTGATTTTTATTTTGGTTGGCTTCGCGATATTATCACTATTTGTCTAATACGGAATGCGCCCTTGGTGATGTCAACTTGAAGTAAGCTGTCAATCTCTAGCATCTGGTGACAGCTCGCTTCACCGTCACCGTAGATTTCACGGTGAGATTATTACAGAATTGACTGATAGTGGCGACGCAACTATGGTCGCACTGCCAAAAAATTAATGGTTGGTTGAACAACCCATCGGACGCTTGGTGAGTGAGATACGGGATATCCTACTAATATTATAAATGTTAATGTTTGTGAGGAATAGTGAGGATGGATCGTATGTTTATTACACGCAAAAGCTACTGAACGTATTTGGATGAAATTGGCACAGATCGTTTGTAAACTGGATTACCATTATAGGATACTTTTTATCCCGGTATGGTAGTATGTTCCCGCGGGATAATTTTCGATCTGAACGCGAGCGAAGCCGCTGATAAAAGCTAGTTCACCATAAAGCGGTGTATATTTTGCTGGCAGCGCGGCCAAGGTTTTTTTTTTGGGTGGGAAATCATCAAATAACTTCTCCCGCTCTGGGTGGAGTAGGAGGGCGTGTCAGACTTTTACTGACTAAAACCCACCCGTGTTCCTTCAGTAGCCTGTATGCCAGGGGCTGTGGTATCTCTTTCAAACAAACCCGCACCCCTGGCAGGCATCGGCCCTTGCGGGCCCCATCATTTTTTGTGCTGACATCTCTTTGAGGCGCGCGTGGAACACAACGCGCCGTCGACTTGGGCTTGGTCCTTACCGGACAGCGAGCTACCCATTACTCGCCGTCCACAAGCTTATGCCTACGGTGGGCGGAAATCGGCCTGGGATTCCCGACGCCCAAGGCGTCTCCGTATCCTGCGGCGGCTAGGGTCGCGAGGGCGCATATGCGGCCTCTCCCTCACGTGCGCCGCATCCCTCTTCGCGAGCATCACTGCTTCGCTGAAGGAGGTGACGGCTCCCCACGCGCTCTCGCTCCATACCATGGCCTGGACCAGGGCCGGACGCGAGAGATCGCCGCCGCCGATCGCCTCCACGAGGACACGGCGGTGCTCCACCCAAGCTGGGCAGACCGCCACCGTGTGCTCCACCGTGTATCGCGGCCATGGTTGCGCTACTATTGTGTCTGAGTGTGAATGAGTTGTACCTACTTAATTTATGTTACAACTACTCGTTGGTAATTAAGCCATAAGAGGTAATTAATGTGCACAGCACAGAAAAAGTAATCCTACTTTTATCATAATTGTGAAAGTTAGGATGTTTGCTACTCAATCACGCAAAATCGGCCGAACGGATTTGGCTCATCCAAATCCCCCTAAATATAACAGACACAAACACCATGAATTTCAATATATCATAAAACCATGATACTCAAAACGCCTCTCAAACATAGATAGAACTACAGTTTTACACCCAACACTCTTTTATTATTCACTAGCTTTTGACGGCGGAAATTATCCCCTGGGAACGTACCACCGCCACCGTGATACAAAGTATCTTATGTGTTAATCTAGGTTATATAATCTACCTGTGTGCAAAATTTCATCCAAATCCGTTCAGCCGTTGTTGCGGGATTGAGTAAAAAACATTCAAACTTTTACATTTGTGACCGCGTCTTATCCCAAGCAGCACACATAGCTGTATAGCCACCGGACAACAGAATTTTTGAAAACTCATGGCTGTTATGCCGTTTGTACAAGGGCATTATATCCGGCTACACAGCTTCTATAATTCTAAATTTGGCCCCAAATTAACCAGCCCTGAGCATTGTAGTAGCTTGTTAATAGCATTCCAGAGCATTGTAAGAGCATTACATGGGCTGGACAATAGCTTAGACAGCTGTCAAGATGCCACTATCTAGCTCCTTTGATTCTCTTAGACAGCCCAAAGATGTTGTATGGCTTACTAACGGCGATTGTTGAATCTACAAAGAAATAGCAACAAAAGTCTATTTGGACAGCGCAACTGTTATGCCAAACTATAATCTGTAGGCAAATATAATTAATTTCCAATTTAAGGTAAGTAATTTTTCACGTTTATTTGCATCTCTATCGGTAAATTGTACTGCGGGTGCAATTTTACTGTTAATATATTAGGTGATATTATCAAATATTACACGCGCCATCGAAATAATACAGTTTTACTAAAATAAATATACAAAATAAATACGGTGTGGAATCATTTATGGATTTTTACAAAAAAAATACCATCTTATGAGCATTATCATCTATTTGTAGCTATGAAATAGTGTGTTTTACTTTAATAGCTCTGAAATATCATAAAAATTTAACAGTTTTTCATATTTAATCGTTTTGTTTACATTAAAATGGCGTCAATTTGTTATCCAGCTATAATTCTAACTAAATTCTCTACAACTTCACTTTGCCGTGCAATGGCCATATTTAATTCTATTAACCAGCTGAGAACTGGACGCTAGCTGCACA
The DNA here is from genome assembly GCA_949987655.1 of Polymixis flavicincta. Taxonomy (NCBI): domain Eukaryota; kingdom Metazoa; phylum Arthropoda; class Insecta; order Lepidoptera; family Noctuidae; genus Polymixis; species Polymixis flavicincta. The sequence goes on from OX465190.1 coordinate 6,647,907, forward strand.
ATGGTTTTCAGTTATTCTAACGAATGGTGAAAGCAGCGTCTTAGGGTTCTCTAATCTTGATAGAAAACCATTTCGGGGATTTTGTAATCAATTAATAATAGTGTATATATTTTTGTTATAGTGCCTGTAATAGATGCTTTGGCGCTTTAGAGCGTTTTACGTATTGGCACAAATACTAAATTCGCATACTTAATTATCTCTTACTTATGACGTAGTAGGTAAAGATGCTAATTAATTATTTTTGTTTTCAGAAAATAGAAATGTCGTTCAAAAAGAAAGAGGGAAAGAAAAATTATCATACCAAGTGCTTGGGAAAAGGATTGAGATGGCCTATTAAAAACGTCACTTCGAAATTGAATAAACTAGAATATTCAAAGCCTCATACAGATTGGAAAAAAAAAATGCAATGCATAATGAAACGGTCATCCATTGCAACTTATAATAATGCATAAAAAGTATTAACTGAAATGTTGAACCATAGTAACACGTCTGGAGAAATAAATATATTAGACGAAATCGTTGACCACAACACATTTAGTACCTACATATTTAATAACGTTATCTCATGACGTTACTCAAAAGTGTTTTTTTAAATATTTGGTTCATTAGTTGGTTATTTAAACAGTATTCTGCTTAAATAACCAACTTCATACTCCACACCTATTTAATCGCCGATTAAATAGGTGTGGAATAAAATTAGTAGTCAAGAACTAAAATTCACACCGACACCTCGACTTCTGGTGCAAAAATAGTACTGTATTTTTTTTCTTTTATTTTGCTTATATCTCGAAAATGGTGTGTCCTATCGCAAAAATAATGAAAATTTCGACCCCCTTTAGGAAACCCCCAAACACCTCTAAAACTCAACATGTGGGTAATAATTTTTCATTTTTTCCATGAAAATTCCATATAAATCACGTCGAGGCTGCCGACCCCGGCGCGCTGCTGGCTCTAAAAAAAACACGGGGTAGGGCAAACAAGTACCACGTTGCGAAGCCAAAACATACCACGTGCGAGTCGCGATTGTCAAATTCGATTTTAGTTGTGTCAAAATTGTTTTTAAATTTGGAGATATATTTTTTTAGTTAAGATTCTCACAGTCAAAAGTAAGGAAATTGAGTTATAGTTTAATTAGTTTAGTTCGGTGTACAACAGAATTGGCACCAATGCCACTTACTTAAAACTATAGTTAGCGGATTTATTAGTACATTGTGCCAGTATTCACCACCAGATTCGATTAATTTTATGGTAATTTTTCTACCTGTACCTATGTAGAATCGTTCTCGGATCTTTTTGTACAATATCTGGTACGAAAAGATCCGAGAACGATTCATTTCATTCATTCAAAAATCTTTAATTCACTATTATTAGTAATTCCATCAGTGCATCTTGAGCAATATTTCTGTTTATTGCCTATAAAATATAATATTATCTCCCTCATGTCTGGTTTGATTCAAAACTTTCACACCCCCACCACTTCTACTTACAATCATTGTTTTAGAAAGGTCACTGACCGTATCCTTAAATTGTACGGAACTATGATCATTGGTAACAAAATCTTTGTGATTAATTCGCGTTACGGGGTTATGACAAAATTGACGTTATCATAGCACTACTCACCTAAGTCTACTCTTCAATAATTCTAGAGGCTGTGAAATAGCTAATATTTACACTATAAGCTTTGGAATTAAAGTGGAGTAATACTACACTAATTTACAGCTCATGCAGTCGTTAAATGCTTTTAGCCAGCTAGTGTCAAGCTCATTGAGGAAGCATTATAATAGAATTATTTTACACCATAAAAGAATACCAATGGCATAATTAAATTCTCTAATACAGTTCAAAGCTTAGAAAGGGTGTTACTTTATCTCGTTAGCCAGCTGTTTACAAGCGTCGGTCTTCTTGACCTACTAGTAGCATTATACGTAGCCAAACGCTGGACAATGGTTCTTTCAAGTTCTACTAAAATGCATTTTGATGTTTTTTTGTCCAATGTACAGCCATTAGTCAGCTGTGCTGTTTAACAGTGTAGAGATCACCCCCCATACAGCCCCAAGAATCGTCTTATCCATTAGTACAGCTACGTAAGAGCCATTGGCTGTTATATAGCTTGTTTATGGATGTAATATTCGCTAATGTGCTGCTTGGGATTCCACGTGGAATGTAACAAAAAACAAAAAAGTTGTTGTTGTTGTAATCTAAAATAAAATTCCTCCTTATTACATCAGCTATCTGCCAGTGAAAGTCCCGTCAAAATCGGTCTAGGCGTTTCAGAGATCCGAAACAAACAGAAAGTCAATTTTTACTAAATGTTATTTTGGCATATGTACCGTGTATACAAATACATCCATATGCATTTAGTGAAAAGCGGTTATTTTAATATCACAAACAGACACTTTATTTTTATGTATCTGTATAGAGTATAGATATAGTAGGAAAGTAGGATTAACCGCACTCAAATTCGGACTCCAGGCTGCAGCTTAGAATCCAATAACATAAACAAGGTCGACGGCGCGTTGTGTTCCACGCGCGCCTCAAAGAGATGTCAACACCAACTGGTGGGGTCCGCAAGGGCCGATGCCTGCCAGGGGTGCGGGTTGTTCGAAAGAGATGCCGTGGCCTGTGGCACACAGGCAACTGAAGGAACACGGGTATAAAGGCCCGGCCTGGGTTTCGAATATAGTACCCTAATTGCGTAGCACACACTATTAATCAGAATCTAAATTATTTTGAGTGTAAATAATTCATTGCATCATATATTCGAAAAATATGTCTGCTCAGCAACGTAAACCATCATTATTTGCCTAGCCTTTTCCCAACTATGTTGGGGTCGGCATCCAGACTATCCGAATGCAGCTGAATACCAGTATTTTAAATGGAGCGACTGCCTATCTGACCTCCACAACCCAGTTACTGGGTATTACGATATCCCTTGGTAAGACTGGTTGTCTGACTTTCGGGAATGGATTACTCTGTAGGACCCTCCGAAAACAGAAACTTAATTACGTAACACACGTAATCAATCTGAATTATTTTGAAACATATTGCTATGACATTGCTTCATATTTTCCAAAAAGTAAATAACACAATGAATTACACTGCAGCGGGCTTAGCATGACGCTTTGTATTTCTACGAAGAATAGACAGTGCTTTTTCAATACAAAGTGACATTTCGTTCCTACATTTTTGTTATCGCACCGTAGATATCCTTCTACAATCTGTCATTTAGTCTTTCGTTTCTAACGATCTTTATCTAGGTCCTTATAAATGTAGACTATTTCAGAAGAATATTTCTTCCCAAACTGTCAAAACCACACTGACAACAAACTTTCTACTAAACGACCACAAAGTGTATACGATCATCTACAAAATCACAGTTTGTTTAGAACTGTGTCATAACTGTGATAATTAATAGAAAAACATAGCTATCATCTCCTATTGTAATTATTTAGTTAATAGTCATGTCTATTCTTCCGTCGACAAATCGGTGCTCGTGCCAAGACTGCAGGACCTCAGCTTATGTCTATAACCACTAGAAAGCCAACATGATATCCTATATCGATACGTTAAATTGTTGTGATTAACGAGTGTCCTATCGACTGTCGATAGGTAGGTCGCCTTATCGGATGACGTCAGACACGTGAAGGGCGAGCATCGCAATCGACTCGAATTTTACATTAAATCGATAAAATATTCCTATATAGTTAGCTTGATAAAGGTTTTTGATTTATCGGCTATTGTAAATTGTTTTTGGCGTCTGGGTTGCTGTAAATAGTTTTATGGTAGGTGAGAATTTTTTTTATTTTCAAGAATTTTTGACGCCTAATGAAGCAATACTACAGCAGGCTTAGCATGGACTCTTTCTATTTTTACTCTACTGTAGAATAGAAATCACTTGTCTACATTTCTCGGTGAAAAACTGTCAACTGTCCATAGGTAAACGTCATTTTTGTCTATTCTGCCGACGACAAAACGCTTGTCTACGGTTCTCGTGCTAAGCCTGCTGATCAGACCAGCCGAATGCTGAATGTTCCGGTAAAACTTGATGCGAAAAAGAAAAGGACAATCAACAATCAATACCACCTAGTTCAGGCAAATTAGCAACTGTGCTCTATTTTATTTGTTAAGGTATTTATTGTAAACGTGTCCCTTTTATAAATAAACGATTTTATTATTATATAATTATTTCGTTTATTTTATTTTATACATATTCAGTATATTTTTAAATATTTTTATAAAAATGATTAAAAAAATATATTATGTTATATTATTATAATATTTTAAATTATATTATTATTAATAAATTGAAAAAAAAAAACATTGTTGAAAAACCAAGAATTTAATCGAAAATATTGGCAAAAAACATATAATTAACGATACTATCATAAATTAGCTTATCCTGCAGTCAAGCCTTCTTTCGGCAAAAGCAACTCGTTATCACACTCGTAGCGGTCTCTGTCTAATTAAGTTCAGCAGTGCATAATTACAAGCCTCTACTCATGGCTAGAAAGAGATAGAAAGATACAAATCAAACGCTAGTAAAAAGGAAAAGAGAGTGCTTGATTTCACGTGCAGTTCATGATTGGAGTGATAAATTGAGCTTTCGTAGCACTCGTAAACACTCCGCTACGATTGCTACGAACATGCTACGGACAGCTACGGGCTACGGAGTTATGGGCTACGTACAATTTCTACGAACATAAATTTAGAAAAAAAGATGGTTTATTATTTAATTTCTCAATTCTCTCGCTAGAATAATAATTAAATCCAATGATATTTTCCCTTTTTATTTGTATTCTGTCAGCTTTACATCTTTCATGTAAAAGTCATACACTACTGTTTCTACATAATGCTGGCCTCTTATTAATAGTGATTTTGAAATCGCCAGTGAATTGATAACTAAAGACGTGCTAATGGCCGATTCCTATAATTTACAGACAGCTTTATGTTAAAACTAGCATTTGCCAGCGCCTTCGCCCGCGCGGAACTTTCATCCCCTATTTAACTCACTTAGGGGTTGAATTTCGAAAAATCCTTCCTTATTCCTTGTCTACATTGTAAAGGGAACCTCTGTGCAGAATTGCAGCTTTCTAGGTACAAGGGTTAGGGCTGGGCGTTGATGAGTCAGTCAGTCAGTCAGGACTTTTCTTTTTATTTATATAGATTGAGACTCCAGAGTCTTTACCAATAATGAAGCAAATACCGAATACTTTCGCATAGTAGACCCTTCTAGCTAGAAGTAGCTACGAGTATCAGATAAAAAAAAAACATTTATTTCAGATAACATAATCCATACGGTCTGACACAAAATTAAAACATAAAATTGAATAACATCAAAAATAATCAAAATTAAATCAATTCAAAATTAAAAACAAATTTAAGAATTAAAATTACATTCAATTTAAAGCTTACGAAACTATTTATTGCTATTTACTTATTAATATATATATATATAATTGGTTTCGTCTTCACAGTTAAACAATATTCATTGCGTTATTTATGTTGTCGAAAAGACACATTTTTCGAACATATGAAGCAATGGTTTAACAATCCGTTTCAAAACGATACAGATTATGATGAATCGTGAGTTACGCAATTAGGGTGCAGTTTGGAACTAAAAAATTTACCAGCCAGCCAGCTACCATTGGTAAACAAAACGATCCATTTTTGTTTATAAGAACCGAGCATTATATAGCGCGTGTCATCGTCATCGTCAGCCTATAATGTTCCCACTGTTGGGACACAGGCCTCCTTTCGGTGAGAGGAAGTGGGCCGTAATCCACCACGCGGGCCCAGTGCGGGTTGGTAGATGTCACATGTCTTCGAATTTTTGGTTCTAGGACATGCCGGTTTCCTCACGATGTTTTCCTTCACCGTTTTGAGAGTAGTGGTGATGAAATAACTTACACAAAGTAAAGCGCCTAGCTGGGTTAGAACTCACGACCTACACAACTCGTAAGTCGCGGCCGTTACCACTTGGCCACCACTGCTCTCGCGCGTGTACGGTCACCAAAAGAGATAAGTAACCACAGTGGAGGGGGGAGGGACAGTTGGAGTTTAATAATAAACCGATGGATATATTGGAATAAAATTTAATTAAAACTAAAACAAAAGGTTATTTGGTTAAAATGTCAATTGGTGTCAAACTGTTATTTAGTTTCGTTCCGTGTGGTGCCGGACGTGAAGAATAGCATCATCCCATATCTTTCCATGGATGTCGTAGAAGGCGATTAAGGGACTTACTAGAGAATGGGCAGCAGCGTCCTCTATGCATTTTACCACCATACTGCGATCGCCAACCGCCTGCCAAGCGTGGCGATTATGGCAAACCCCTCCAAATTGGGGGAGGCCTATGTCCAGCAATGGATGTCTTTCGGCTAAAATTATTATAATAATAATGTTATTTAGTTAATATACAGAGTTAAATGTGTATAGACAGTGTCTGGACAAGCAAATTCATGAATGTAAGTTTACTTATATCAGATCTAGTAATAAAGTTCCGGTAAAATAAAGTAATGGAAATCAATGCAATTAAGTGATGAAGAATGTAGGTATGTTTCCCTGAAAATTTCAAGTGCGTATTACTCGCAAACGGCGTGCGCATGTATGAGCGTAAACGAAGCTAAAGGAATGTGTAACGATCGTAGCAGGAGGCCTGCTGTAGTTTGTGGCTACCTCCATGGGAAAAATGCGTGAGTTAATGCAATTGTTTTTCTTTTTTACCAGAAAATGAGCGGGTATGGCACAAACATGTCGGGGGGCGGCGACACAGACTCGCTGGCGAGACGACTGCGCGACGCGGAACGTGCGCGTGCCGACGCGGAGCGGGCGCATGCCGACGCGCTCGCTCAGCTCCGGCAAGCGCAACGCTCGCCCATAGACCAGCACAATGTCGAACAACTGCAGTCCAGAGCGAGGGAGCTGGAGAAGAAGGTAGCTATGTCGTTCACATGATCTTTTGTTGTTTAAAATGCTCTGAAGCGAAACGAACACACACCGTTATGCCCTCTCTGCTTTGCACAGCACAATCATTGCTCATAGAATAATGACGGGGACAATGAAGAGAAAATAAAGTGTAACAAAAATTTAGTTCTTTTCGCATCGAAGAGGTCATCAAAATGTAACTCATTTCATAAAGCTGTTCCTATTAGATACCTACCCTTCGCTTCAATCGATGACTTCCCTTCTCAAAATAGACCACCACTTCATTAGAAGACATTAATCCTCTTTTTACTTCATAGGCGGCATTAGAAACAGTTCGATGCGAGGAGCTACAACTAGAACTGTCATCAACGTTGCGCGCACGTGGTCAAGGCGGCGTCACCACGTGGTCCACGCAGTCAGCACAACCTGCCTCCGAGATCGAGCGCATCATGGCCAAGATCGAGCAGGACAACCGCATCCTCGCTGAGCTAGAACATACCAGATCCACCACACATGGTAAGAAACTAGTTATCGTTTACTTGTATAAGCACTACGACGTTATTATTCTTCCTCCGGTGACCCTCTAATTTATACAACGTGTAAGGGAAAGGGTATATACATACCAAAGGCACGGCTTCTGGATGATATCAAACGATATTGGAAGGGATTTTAAATCCTATCTATAGAGATAGGATTTAAAATCCCTTCATATAGATGTTCGAAAGTTATGAGAATTTTTAAAATATTGATACGAGAAACCGAACTTTTTAAATTGTAATAAACACATCATTCGGAAGAAATTTATCGTGGTTATTGACTTATACACGTTTGTTATGAATTGAATTTAAGAAACATTATGGGACCGAACATTTGGTATCAATTCTTAGAGTATTTTATTTTGAGCTGAAACTATATTTTACAATTCTATACCAGCTGTTATCTTTAGGGCTTAAGGATAGCAAAAGGTTTTCTGTTACACTCTATATAAAGTTGACCATTAACTTATACGAATATTTGTCCTTGTCGTTTGGAAAGAGCTCAGCAGTACTCGTGACTATGTGCAACGTTACAGACGTTAAAGTACAGTACAGAGTATGGCAAAGAGACAATTCGGCGTAAACAAATTTACCTTGCCAAAGCTTTTTTGCATGGATCTAGATTATTGTAGTAATGTTTTAGTAGTTTATGGTTTCCCAGGTATCCAATCAAGCGGATCCAACCAGGCGCTAGGGGAGTACCACTCGCCGACGCCCTCGCCACTGCCGCACTCGTACGCCAGCACGGCCGGCCACGCCGCCATCTGCCAAAGCAGCACCATGCCCACGCTGTCGTCGCTGCACGCCACCGGACAGTTCACCGCCCCCTCCTCCAACTCCGTCGCCTACTCCATGAGCGCGCACAACCCCACCTCATACTCCAACCCCGTGTCCGCCTACTCCAACACGTACGGCCTCTCCAACACCCACCAAGTCACCTTCACCAACCCCGTCACCGCACCACTCGTCAACAACATCGGACAAATCTCCAGCACGCTAGCCGGACTGCAGACCAACCTGCAGAACCTAACCGGCAACGTGTCGGCTCTGAACCTGGGCTCAGGCCTCGCTCCCGGCATGACGGGGACCATAGCGGGCTCCGGGCTCACCAGCTGTTTGAACAATCCGCAAAACAATTTATCTGGTGGACTATCGAATACGCTGGGAGGATTACAGTCGACCTTAACGAGCGGGTTAGGGAACGCCCTCTCGAACTTGACCGGAACGCAACTGGGAGGACTGAACACAAGTTTAGGCGGTACAAGTGCCTACGGAACTGGGACAGGGACGTATACAAATCCCCTCCTCTCTGGCGCACTTGGAACTAATCCTATGAATATAAAACTTAAACCTCTAGATGAAATAGACCTCGGACTGGGTAGATATGGGAACACGACCGGAGTGGGGCGGGTGGCCACGCCGGTCACGCCGCACCAACCCTCGTGGAATTTAGGATTAGATAGCCAATTCGGAACTGATAGACTAGGGGGCTTAGACTCGGGATTCAGCCACGATCGGAACCAAAGAGCTATAGCGCGGATTATGCCTAATACCGGATTGGAAATGGAAGGTGAGTGAAATTCAATTTTCTTCGTGCTCTTTGTTAAAAGGAAAACGTTTTCAACGGTGCACATGTTTCAGTAGCGCGAAATGCGTCACATTTTATGAATGGTGCCTCGGAGACAGTAATTGACATGTTGGATATTCCGGGAAAGGGTCGCTGTTGTGTGTACATCGCCCGGTACTCCTACGACCCGCCTGAGTAAGTAGAAACTTGACTAGCGATGAAATTGCTTTTATATTCATATGGCAGAATCTGATTGTGTGAATTTCAATAGTAATACTTTCAGGATTGAGACTGCAGAAGGTGAATTGGCAATAACCGCTGGGGATTATTTGTTGGTGTGGGGTCCCCCAGACCCCAACGCCCCCATGCTTGATGCCGAACTGTTAGATGGTCGACGTGGACTGGTACCTGCTAATTTCGTTACAAGATTGATCGGAGAGGATCTGCTAGAGTTCCATCAGGTGATAAACAGATTCTGTTTAATAGCTTCGTTTAGAGCAAAGTGTGTTTCGAAATATTGCACACCAGTGAAAGGTTTTGCAAACGTAGTTTTATTGAAAAGAAATGGCGATGAGTTTCGATACGATACGTTCTTAGCTTGGCTAAACTTTTTAAAATTTAAATTTGCCCATTTGGATGAATATAAAAAAAAAACGACAAGACCATCACTTTCAGATCGGTGTCAACTCACAATGTGTTATAGTCTGCGAAAGTTATTAATATGATTCAAAAACTTTGTCATACAAGGTCCCATTTTACCCTCAGGCGATTATTTCGACAATGAGAGATGTCGATGAGGCCACCACAGCGATAAGCGAACTGTCCATCAGTCGTGATGTTGCTCGCTTAAGCGAAGTGGCTGAACTAAGTGAAGGACCAGAAGATGATGACAATGGTAAGCATCTACACATTACACTCCTCTCATAGAATTAAAACTAGGCACGAAACGTAGACCAAACAGTACTTGACAATGTGAACAATCTAGTAATGGTTTATAAATATTTTTATAATTAGACTTTGATGAAGATATTTATTTAGACAAAATTTAGCTTAGAAATTAAAATATTAGCTCTACTATACAGTACATTTTTCGATATTGAGTGAAGTTTTACATTTCGCATGCAACCCAAACACATCGAGCACTGAACTAAACTACCATACTAACTTAGTAGTCTTAATTAAACAATCATGATGCTTCGCACAGTGATACAATCAGAACGCTACACAAACAACCTGTGACGGTTGTCGTAAACGATCATTTATAGAAATAGTTCTATAGTCGAACCTTTGTCCTTCCCCGTTCCCCTCCTTGGACTTCGCTGCACGCTTCTTCGCATTCTCACGCACTTCGCCTGCCTGGCCGCACTCCTCGATATGCCCTCGGACCTCAACAGCCGAGCTGTTTTTCTCGTCGCTAGTGCCAGCGCCGCGGCAGCTCACCCTGGAGAGGCAGCTCAACAAGTCCGTGCTCATCGGCTGGACTGCCCCCGAAGGTGTGCAGCAAGCCAACATCGAGAGCTACCACGTTTACGTCGATGGAGTCCTCAAAACGACCGTCAAAGCCTCGGAACGCACACGAGCGCTCGTTGAAGGAGTTGACTCTAATCGGGTGAGTTACTATGATGTTCAAATAGCTGCTTTTATTATTTTACTAAAGTAGTCACTTTTACATGTTACCAGTGAGCACAAATTCATTTAGTTGGTCGTCGATGTCATTTTTTGCTTTTAGATGTTGACTTTTGTATTTGTATTCTTGATGTTTCCAATGAGAGCCATCAGTTTCATGGTATTTTTGTTCCTAAAGCCGCATCGTATCAGCGTGCGTTCGGTGACAGTGTCGCGACGCACGTCAAGGGACGCAGCTTGCACGATGGTGATCGGTAGAGACACTGGCAACATGGGTCCGACCTGTGTCAGGGCCACAGGGGTGACCTGCTCACAGGCCGTAATCTCTTGGCTACCAGCCAACTCAAACCACCAGCACGTCGTCTGTGTAAACAATGTTGAAGTAAGCACTCAAAACAGTAAAATTACGTCATTAATCAATAGGATAGACTAGACATGCATTAATTGATTACAGGTTCGAACAGTGAAGCCAGGAGTTTACCGCCACATAATCACAGGTTTATCACCTAGCACACAGTATCGGGTAACTGTAAGAGCTAAACACTTAAGAGCTGGTCCGCCTCAACCTGGAGCTCCAGTTCAAGAAGAAGCTCCAGGAGCTTACACAGACTTCAGAACTCTCCCCAAGGGACTGCCGGATCCGCCAAATGAAATTATGGTACGTGGAAAATAAAAAACCCAACAATCAGCATGACGTGAATTGAGCATGCTTTTTGGATCCAAACTTATACATCTTACACTCACATTCCTTGCTCGCTGATGTTATATGTATCTATCTATACTTAGTCAGGAATCAGAATTATAACAATCACACAGTGGATAGTGGAAAATTAAAAATAAAGAGACTAATAAGTATTGAACAATGCTTTTCAAGGCAGTAACTGTGAAGCGTTTTTAGCACGCACAAGGTAGCTTTTCCAATGCTCCACAAAAGTGTGATAAAACAGTATGAATACTCACAAAGACCGACTGACACACCCCTATTCCTTTCAAATAATTCACAACCTCAAAGCACACAGCACGTCTCGAGGAAGTCGCGTCAATCGCAACCATAAATCCAGCTCCAGGAAAATTATCTTGACATATCCCAACGCTCACCTCGTTGTTAGCTTAGCTACCCCCATCTGTAATGTCAGCTCCTCCCTCAATGTGGCTTAGTTTAACGTTGGCCCACATGTAATAAAGTTGAAACCCAATTGGCTTGCCTCACTATTGTTCGGCTGGATTGTTGGTGGTGATTGGTGCGGTGTCGCAGGTGGAAGCCGGACCTCAGGACGGGACCTTGCTGGTGACTTGGCAGCCAGTCGTGCGCCCGCCCGCCTCGGGCCCTGTCACTGGGTACGCTGTGTACGCCGATGGCAAGAAGGTGACCGACGTGGATTCCCCAACCGGTGACCACGCTCTCATCGACATTGGCAAACTGATCGGCCTCAATCCTAAATGTGTCACCGTAAGTATGGCTGTATGGAGCTTGATTTGGCTATGTGAACGCTATGTTAGAAATATTAGATATAATGGTGACGTTTAACTAATTGGTAGAATTATATTTGTGTTTATTGTTTAGGTTGAAGACTTTTATCGCAATTCCTTGTTGTTATTTTCAGGTACGTACAAAATCAAGGGACAGCCAGTCAAGTGACAGTGCGCCCACGCCGATTCCTCCTGCGGTGCTGCGCGGTGTCGTGACCCGGATGCCTCGCGGGCAGGGTCCGGGCCCCAACCAGCAGGGGCCCGGCGGGTACAGGGGCGGCCCCGTGCAGCGCCCTCAGCCTTACCAACATCATCAGCAAGTTATAGAGCACGATGAGAATCTATCCGATAAGGAGATATTCCCATCTGTTAACCGCCACGACCCACACGCTGCTCAGGTGACCAAACACTTTTTATTTATCTTGTCTATTGTCCCTTTATGATATTGGTAATATTAATATCTCGCTATGTCTGATATAATGGAGTCTTTGTCCCAACAAATTGGCTTTAACTTAAGATTTTAAATGTCAAAATTTTACTTTGATTGTTTTCTGTACTTTCACACATCTTATTGATTTTTTTTTGCTACCCGAATTGGAATCTTGAAACTTTTGTCTAAATTAAACTTAAATATTATGATAATGTGTTGAACTAATGTTGATCGGCATAGCACTTTGTCTATATTTGGTTTGCAAATCAATGTTGTACATTTGTGTGTAACGTCAAGTTTCATTTTGCCAGTTTATTTCGTTGAGGTTGATTCAGTATTTAATATGTGCTTTATATTTTTTATTTTATCTCTGATAATTTTATTCGTCTGTGTCTTCTTAGCTATCATTATAACGATCAGTGTCATATGCTCTCTTCTTGCGCGACAAACAGTCTGTTGTAACAACTTGTATACCTATCTACTTCCTTGGTGATATGTTTCAGTTCTATAAGTACCATGTATATAGACAGTTTGTCGCGTGATATCGGTGTTGCAAACTGCACTCTTTATACTTTCTCCTGTGGTTCTGTCGCTGGCATCTTCTAAATGTCCAGTATTTAGTTCTCTGCCGCCGGTTTCACGACACGACCACCGCGCCATCGACTATAGCTATGCACTCGGCTCGATCGTTCAAAATTAAATGCATACTGCTTGCGACTAGATGAGTAGTCTCTAGTGCTAGGCCGATACCCGACAACGCACGACACCATACAGATACAACTTAGAACAGATAAAGAGCTTGTACTTTGTGACACAGACAATACCGCCCATGAGTTGGAATCATGCCACTTAATCTAAACCTTACCTCGCTCTCTCACATAATGTTATACACCTTTCCATAGCCTACGAGTGGATTCGGCACAGGCCTCCTAAAGAGTATATTCGACAAAATAACCCCTTCGGTAAGGAATTTTAACACGTCTTTTCATATTTATCATAATTTATTTAATTCTGAAGTTTACACACGACTGATTTATTTAGCGTTTTATGAATTTTATTTTAGTTTTGAAAGCGTTATTTTTTGTGTTATTAGTTATGTAAAATATTTTTTTCTGTTATTTTCTTTGAATTTATTAATACACAGTGTGCCCGTATATTATACAAATAGTGTCATAATACTATAATATTGTAGCCATATAATCAGCATATGAAGACAATATTTACTTTGAGTATGCTTTTATATATTTATCTGAAAGTAGACAAAAATATGTAGAAAACAAGTATACTAGCTAAATGCATATATATTTATATAAAGAAAACTAGGTATTTGGAATCAAACTTCTGTTTAGCAGTTGTACGATTTTAAAGATACATAGATAGTACAATAATACAATTAAATTATAGCTTACCTACTATAGAAAGGGTTCTTATTTGATACTGCTAAAAAAGAAAACCACTTAATATATTACTTAGAAGTGGTAAAGTTATTGCGTTTAAGACGTTTTTTTCATAACAGTTCACGACTCATAAACATGAAGACATCACTCATAAACATTCACACATCATCCATGTATACGAATCGTGGAAACAAAACAATCGTGCGTTTAAAACTAGGATCGAATAACATTAATTAAAAGCCGATCGCTTACACGGCAGCGAACCTCTATCTTTCCACTTCAGCTTTCCTGTACAGGCTTCACTTGCTCTAACGCCTAATGTACCTATTAATATGAAATAAAAGTAATTTGTACCTCACTCTTCAGCAGCTTCTAATAAACCGCTTAATAACCTTTCCGTATAGTGTGTACTTCTATTTGCTTTAAAAAGTAATCCAATTGTTTCACGAGAAAGTATACCTACACAGGGTATGAAGCAAAGAACACGTCCGAAGTATTGCGAGCACCATAGTCATCAATATCGCCCATATCAGCACGATCATTGACTCACTATATTTTGTGTCGTTATAAAGAACTGTGTATATGCTAAAATATTGAATGACCATGTGGTATTAGCAATCGGGGATACCGGCCATCGAAATCACTAAAGAGAGCGCCACGGAGCTGGGTAGCGAAGATGAGGAGGCGCCGCGCCGCCGCCCGCAGGTCTGGGATCTCTCCTAGCTGTCATCGATGTGCTCTCCATGTGCTAGCACTATTCACTATGCTCTCTTTCTCTCAATTCTGTACGATCTCCCGATCACGAGTTTCTGAATTTCACTTCTCGGTGTTCTGTGTTGTCATCTTCACTTACTGTACCGTCCTCGATGTTGCCCACACACGGCGCTGGCCCGCCACACGTCATGCGACACCCGCACGTCCCCACCGACGTCCGACAGATAGGCAGCCGAACTAGGCCCACAGAGCACTCGATACAGACAACACTGGAGCATGTTCGCGTGTTTGTATGATTGTTCCTGCATGCTGTCTTGGCTTCGACGCGTATCAATGCCGTACACTCACTCCTCTCACACACCTCCCACACTTCAATGTCTTATGATATTAGATAAGGTATTCAGTTAACGAGGGGACATCGGTTAATGATACGATTTTTTCGTTATTGTTGAACTTGAATTAAAATTTTGTTTTGTTGAACTTGTGACAAGCACATTTGGAACCGACTGTTTATGATTATATCTGCTATGAATAATGTGGTTTCAAGTGTAACGCTGCACGCTAGCTTTCGTTGTGCATGGGGGTTGACTAGAGCTACAACGGAATGTCTTGTTTTTCTTATCGTCCGAGGAGAAGGTAATATTTATATCGCTTTGATACGCAACGCCAATGAGGATAATGGCTATGAGCTTGTTCGATTGCTGTTGGCTTTGTTATGGAAAATCTAACCTTATTAATGTGTTGGTTCGTACGGACGTCAGCAGCAACCGTCCCAACCAACGCAAGCGTCGCAGCAGCCTTCGGGTCAGCCGTACCCGAGTACACAACCCTACCATGGCACGCAGCAACCCCAATATCCACCAGCCGGCCAGTTCCAAAGTAACCCGGCATACCCCGGGGCGGGCGGGCCCAGCGCGGCGCAGCAGTACCAGAACCCGCCCCCCCGGAACCACCACGAGCGAGGCCGCCCCCCTAATCCACACCAAGTCGGACATCACAACGAGCAGGTATACATACCAGTTTTTTTAAATCTTTATGTAGTTACTTTTAGATTACTTAGGTGCTATATAGGTAAGTATTTATTTAACTTCGTATTCAATAAAATCATGCACCATGGCTGTTTACAAGACTCAAAGTACAAAGAAAAAGGTGCCGTGAAAGCAACCAGCGAGTGCTACTTCCAAAGGTTAGGTTGTGAACTAAACCGCTAATTAGACTCTCATATCTGTTCCAATAAAAAAATATCTCAGAAAAAAATACAATTTCTAAGATATATTTTTACGCGCGACGACTTGTATACTTCCAAAATAATAAGAAATCTTTCAACCTTAAGCAATTTCTAACACAATATCCTATTTCCCTTACAGCAGCAGCAACAGCAACAGCAACAGCAACAACAGCAACAACAGAACCAGCAAGGCAGCAGTATGCAGTACACTGCCCGCGGTAGCCAACCCCAGGGGCCCCGTGGGCCCCAGCCTGGCGCCAGGCACGCGCAAACCCACTCTCAGTCCAAGCGAGTTCGTTTCTTCGTCGCCCTATTTGACTATGACCCAATAACCATGAGCCCGAATCCTGAAAGTTGTGAAGAAGAACTGCCCTTTAGTGAAGGAGACACGATCAAGGTTAGTGACGTTAGTGATCTCACATGCCGTTTATAAATTGAATGTGCAATCAATGTTGAATGTGACAAGCACAGAACCAGTCGAAGGGGCGATCCTAGGGGGAGGTCTATGTTCAGCAGTTGACGTCTTTCGGCTGAAATGATGATGATTCTGATATCTCACAACAGGAATCACTATTATGTCAAGTTCAAAAAAACGCTGACGATGCTATAAAAACCCATTTATTGCAATATCCATGTACCCCAATGACATTCAAAGCCTTCAAGTTCTAGATCTAGAGAGGAATAGATAAATTGAAAAAAATAAAAATAGTACGAACCCCATGAGTTCTTTGGGAACGCTACAAAGAGTTTTGTTAAAGTTTCTGCAAATAACCAGACCTTGTCAACCGAGCTTTAACTCTCTTTTTCTTCTTTTTATTCTAGTGACAATAGAAAGCTGGTCTAAATAGTCTTTCACCCTTGGTTTAATTATCCCTCTCAACCTTCAGGTTTATGGTGACAAAGATGGCGACGGCTTCTATTGGGGTGAGTGCAAGGAGCGTCGCGGATATGTGCCCCACAACATGGTGATGGAAGTATCGGAGCAAGAAGCCAACGCTTCGGGTCAGCCGAGTAAGCGAGAACGCTGGGCCGACGCCTACGCCAACCAGCCTGTACGACGCATGGTCGCACTGTACGACTATGACCCGCAAGAACTCAGCCCCAATGTGGATGCTGATGTAAGTATCTTCTTCTTCTCTTCCTTCCTTAACTCTTTACGATACTTATGTATTAAATGCCTACTTTGTATGTGAGACGTACATGACCTCACCACAGACGTTCCTACTAGTTTATAATATTCATTGGCTTGGGTCACTGTGTCAGTAAGAGTCAAATGTCAGAAAAATGTTTTCGATCTTGGTTCTGTTGACGCAACGAGAAAAAATGAATAAGGTACTTTTTTATGTACTTGACTATTAAGCTTAGATGGAACTAAAGCAGACTGAAGCTGTAATACTCTTTCGAGAGATCTTTGTGCTTGGAGGACATGCTTTCCTGTAAGTCAGATCAATGTTGAATAACCTATCATCTCACAGCTGAAGGCGTGCTGTGCTGCAAGTAAAACTTAACAATCTGTACTCTATATTGTTGTAGCTAATGAAAAAAACCTTCATTGCTAGTAATCTTAAAATTGAATATGGCTTTAGATGTTTGAAAAGATATATCTGTTGCTTAGTGCCTAAGACCTGCATTGTGTGTTTTACGTCTAGATATCTATGTACGACACTTTCATCTCTCTTACCTACGTCTTTTAAACTATTGTTGCTCTAGTGAATTCTAATCTTGAATAGTCTATATCTTTCCCTGTCTTGCATTATGACTTTAATATAAACCTTTGCTTACGAATGTAACTATATCTTTTCCAAATTCTTCTCCCTTTCCTCTATTCTATTTACTACTATTGACTCTAACATTTCTTTCACAATTGATTTTTTGTCACTCAGAAACTTTTCCAGGCTGAGCTGAGCTTCCAAACGGGTCAGATCATCCACGTGTACGGAGACATGGATGACGATGGCTTCTACATGGCAGAGATTGACGGCGTCCGAGGTCTTGTCCCGAGCAACTTCCTCGCTGATGCGAGCGACCAGTATGGGGCACAGCATAGTAATCAAGGTGAGTGTAACTTAAGCTTATTTTCTTAAAACTAGCTATAGAGATACAGCACGGTTTGTTTGTGTTCTATTGGATTATGGTAAGGGATTTCAGCAGATAGATATAATAATCATGTTTTATATTGATGATTGTTGCTGTTGATTATTAGATTTGTGAGCTGAAATTCTAAAATATATTAGGAAGTTATGTATAATCTCATCCTTACGATTAAAATTATCTGCAAGAAAAACCGAAGAAGTCCGGTCCGGTCGAAGTAGCGGAGCTTGGGGAGGCCTATGTCTAGCAGTGAACGTCTTTCGGCTGAAATGATTTTGATGAAGTAAAAAAGTACTAAAGCAGGACATGATTACTTTCATTTTTAACCCCCGACGCAAAAACGACGGGGTGTTATAAGTTTGACGTGTCTGTGTGTGTGTGTCTGTCTGAGGCAATGTAGCTCCCGAACGGATGAACCGATTTGGATTTTGTTTTTTTTCTTTGAAAGGTGTATTAGGCGGGAGTGTTCTTAGACATCTTTCATCAAAATCGGTTCAGCCGTTTGAAGATTATCAGCTCTTTTCTGGTTGATGAAGGGATTTGAGCATCTTCCACGGGTCTGATCAACTCGAAATTTGGGTATTCTATTAGTTCAATGATATTAGACGAACAAAGTAACCTTGAACTGATGTTGGAGCAACACCTGGAATTTCTAGGATACCCAAGTTACTCACCAACAAACAGCAGAGGTACCGTGTTTGGGCTTATTGAAAAGATCTCAATGAATAGATTATAGATAAATGGTGATCAGGACGAGGATTGAGGATAAAAAAAAATTGTAACAAACTTCACTATGGGAAAACTACGCAACGCTGCGCAGGTTTAAGCGAAACATTAAGTTTAAAAAGCAAGAAATAAAAATTAAATTAAAAATTTGAAAACGCCAAACAGAGGCCTAGCATTTTCATTAGCCGTCCCCCGACTTGACAATGCCTTGATCAAAATATTACCTTCAACTTATAAGGTCTATAAATATTATTCTTTACTTTTAAGAGTTTTTGTTTGGGTCGGGGGTTTTTTAAATTTTTAATTTATTCCGAAAGTCGGTTGTTTTGTTTCTGGAAAAAGTTTTCTTAAGAGTTCTTTGTCCACTACATGACGTTGAGTAGACTAAGTAAGTATCTGAGTGATCATAGTTTTGTCAAGGAATGTTGAGCATTGATGTTGGGTGCAGGGGTCGCGGGCATGTCTTCAGCTGGGCAGGGAGCGGGGCGAGGCGGCGCGGGGCGGGGCCGCGGCGCCGTGCCATTACCCGGGCCGGGCTGTGGCCCCGGCACCAAAGGTCCGCCGCCACCGCCACGCGAGGGCGTGCCGCACCACATGCAGCATGCGCAACACGCGCAACACGCGCAACACGCGCAACACGCGCAGCACGCGCAGCACGCGCAGCTAGCTCAGCACGCCGCGCAGCAGGCCCAGCAGCGCAATCACCACCGTCGCGCAGGTACGACACCCCCCACTACCTCTGCTCCTCCACTTTTCTCCCTGAGCTGCCACCGCTGCTCTTGCCCTCGCTCCCTATTTTAATACTAAGCCGGGTCGGTCGGCTCGTCGATTCCAGAAGAGCGATGCACACGCTTTAGACAAACCCTTTTAGAGTCACTCGTCACTTACATGACACGAATTAACTAGTTGGTTTCGTCCTGCTTGTCAGTTTCACTTCAATAAAACATCAAAACATTTATGTCTTACTAAACATTGACTTCAGAAGACCGTACACTGAAAGTAGTCATGATTAAATCGCTTTCCAAAGAGATCGCCGAGCCGACCTCCCCTAGGTAAGTTCGGTGAAGACGCGTGTCTTCACCGTTCACCGAGAGCTTTGAGTGTTTCATGTTTGCACCTTGGACTTGCTATGTGACTACTGAAAGACGCTAGCTATTTCGCTCTGGAACCCTCTATCATTTTTCCTGTACACTTGCGATTGCGACGGGACTCGCTCAGCGAGTTTGTGTTTTAGATTTTCCATTCCGTCTTGCCTCGTTGCCTCCTTGAAGAATTGGACTTTCTGAATTTTGAGATTCCTATCAAAACTTGTTGATGGTGTGTTGATATCAATTACAATATTGAAACTCACAATTTCCTTTCCAATTAATCCTGAATTTAGTCAAGTGTGTCAGTGATGGTAATACGGAATGTATGAATGCGAGTCCGGTTGCAATCTACGGAGCACAAAGACTCTTGGTGTACACTTTGCTAATGAACACTCTATCTTGGATTACACAGTCACAAACATCGTTCGAACAGGTTCTGATTCCTTACAAAGACTTGCTATTACAAGTGTGTCCTTATTACCAAACCACACTACTCAAAGCTACGTCGTTAAGACTCCAGAATACCTTATTTTATTTTCATCTATCCAACTCTCTATCCTATTATTATGTTTTGTTCATCACACGATAAACCCTGGCATTTAGACACACAGCGGGTAGGCTGCTCGTACAAATACACGCAACATAGTCTCGCTCTGAACCCACGGGGTGTTCGTGAGGTGTGATCCAAGATTCAAGTGGTTGTCTGTGGTCACTATATATGTTGTGTGTATTGTCTGTTTGCTAGATGCCTGCCCTCCTTCCTCTATGTTAGACCACAACACATGCGCCAGTAATCCAGAACAGGCGAATTCTCAGGTAAAAATACCGTTTGTAATCGACCCACAAGAATACTTTCAAATATACTATGCAACGATACTAGACGTTTTTTGTTCGACTGTCACTTCATTATCTTTAGATTTTATTATTTTCACTTTTTCCTTTTCTTCATTTATTTCTTTATCTATATTTCCTTGCGTTTCATTACTACGCTCAGTGTACAGAGGGCATCTGGTACGGTGGCCACCTCGGTCACTCGTCCACTAGCATAGTGGACTGACGGTCATAATTACCCTATTATTAAATTGTTTACACATCATTAGCTGTCATCGCATACTGGACCAGATCATACAGAGACTAGTACAGAACATACACTGGCGTACTTCACTCACATCAGATACCATAACCCATTCACCATGTTACTACAATCTCTGAGGCCTGTGAATGTGGTCCTTTACTAAACGATTGCGTTGGTGATGACGTCACGTTTACTATAGCAACCTCTTTGGCGTTTTTATGACGACTCCTGTGCATCATGACGTAATCGAATAGTATGTTCTTTTTCAAGCTTTTTGTTGTAGTATACCGAAGCATGATTGAATGCATTGAATGAATTGACCTACCCTTACGAATCTGAGCTTCTATTTACAACCCTGATGATTAATTTCTTCCTAAAATACATAAAATATTGTGTTCCCGGTTGACTGAACTTGTCGTTTTCTTTTTTAAATGCCACCTGCTTTGTTTATGGCAATGCATGTTTTTTTATTGCACATTTTATACTATATTGATGTGTGTACTATGGATATTTTTGTAAATAATAATGTTTTGTCTCAATATTGTATAGCATGATACACAGAGTGACTTAGGTATTGATGTAAGTGTATTTTATTTACCTATATGTAAATATTTTAAGACACGCATAATGAGAACTTAATATGATATATAGTATCCTTAAAATATCTAATGTAAATTAATCTATCAGAGTTTTGACAAGTCCTTTGAGAAGGCTAGGCACCTGTCCCAGTCATAATAACAATTTGCTTGTTGCATTTAATTCACACTTTGATCACGCTAATTGAATATGATTCCTAATCAACTGTTTTATTTGTTTTGGGAATCGTTTCTAAAATCAATTGAATCTTAGAACTGACATGATGATAACGGTGGAAAT
Organism: Polymixis flavicincta; assembly: GCA_949987655.1. Classification (NCBI taxonomy): domain Eukaryota; kingdom Metazoa; phylum Arthropoda; class Insecta; order Lepidoptera; family Noctuidae; genus Polymixis; species Polymixis flavicincta. The sequence continues at coordinate 6,669,655 of OX465190.1, forward strand.
TGGATAGGAAACGTTCCGAAAACAGATAAGACGGTAAGTGTAGCCAACAGAGCAGTATGTGACATGAGTTTGGCGAACAGGCGAGGGGGAGAGGCGCGGCGAGCGGGCAGGCGGCGAGCACGATCGCGCGCACGAGCGCTGGTAACGCCGGGACCCCGACGGCGCAGTCGCCGGGCGCGCCGCCAGCGCAGCCCGCGGGCCCGGCCGCGCCCGCCTCGCCCGCGCGCCGCGCTGGCCCCGCCGTCGTGCCTGCGCCGGGTGTGCAGCCACCGTCCGCGTCGACGCCCGCGCAGCAGCCAAACCTCATGCAGAAGTTCTCCGAGATGACCGCCCCCGGGGGCGACATCCTCAGCAAAGGCAAGGAGCTGATCTTCATGAAGTTCGGCCTCGGCGGCAAATAATGTCGGCGGAGCGGGCGCGCGGGCGCGGGCTCGCGGCTGCTGTCTGTCGGCTGATCCTGCTGCGGCTCGTTGTGGAACTCGGCTCGATTGTAGAAAGAATTCTATTTTAGGCCACTCGATGCGCCGGTACTTGGGCCGCACTTAGGAGATGTTGTACATAGTAAAATTTCAATAAACGCACAGTCTAGTGAATATTCGAGTATTAGTGCTGTCTTAATAGCATCCATGGTTGGAGTTGTAACATCCGAACACCCGGTTAGTTGTGTATTCCGATGCTTTCTATATCTTGGACTCGCGTCCATCTGTTAGGTTAGATTATGATATCGAGTGAATTGTTTACACATTATTGGAGCGCATTATTTATTATGTGTAGGAACAGTTCATAAAGTTATTATATACCTAGTTATTACTACACGATCGATCCTTATATCATAGAATTGTTGTGATTTTCTACGTTATGTTTTTGATCGCTAGCTGTGACTTAAATGAGTAGTTGAAACTTAAATATTTATTTCACCATATTTCAATGTAAGAACTATACATTATTATTAATGTTAATAATACAAATGTATAATAAATAAAATTCAAATAATTCGAGCAATATTGCAAGTACCAGTATGCTGCTGCGACCGTCCCATTGACCAAAAGTTGAATCAAAACTATCTGTTAATGAATTTCCCATATACTCCATTCATAATGAACACAATATTACATTGTAAAATCGAAGTTCGGTTACCAACGTTGAAAACATCATAAAATCATCTATATAGATAAGTCGTTCCCCTTTGTAAAAAAATACATATTATGAAATGAAAGTTATTTGTGTACCTGTCTAAAATCCTGTTCATTAATTTAAATAACTTATATTACAATACCTACTATACGACAGTTTATTACACGTAAATCTTGGGAAAATGTAAGTATAGGTGCCTACTGAGATTTGCCGATACCCATTTGTAATATCCAACTGCTAATAACTCAATAAACTTACATGATAATTGATAAACAATTTTAAATAAGAAAATTTGTGTAAGCGCATTAAATTTATATGCTGGGTCTTTGATTATTCTCGAAATAATAATATTCTGTGATAGTAGACGTGATACCATCTTTGTCATTCTTAATAATAATACCTACAGTACTGCGTCATTTGTCACTTAAAGTAACTGAAGATTATGTTGAACTACTTGTTTCATCTATATTGTGAATGTATTTCTTTGTCAAAGCATTCTTCGCCACCTTTTTCACCAGGGTTTTTAGGAAATTATTTTTTGTTGATGAATCAAATCACCATAGCTGATCAAAGCACGTATATTCTTTAGAAACGAATTGGTTTCTAAGTTGACCTTTGCTTATTTCATTTAAAAGAATTTCATACAATTTTGATATGGAGTTTTTAATAAAAACAATAATAGAATGTGAATTAATTCTTATCTTAAATAATGTTGGTGTGGAAAGTGACATATCAGTCAAATGTTAGTGTCGTTTCCACCTCACTAAAGACTGCTTGCATGAAATATTATTACTTTTAGAAAATATATAGAAATTCGTTGAAATTAATATACTTACTTCATTGCGACGTAAACGTGTTAGATAAACAAATTATTAATGAAACAATGAATGTTTCATACTTTTGAATAACTATAATTATTGAATAATTGATTAAAACCAATCGACCTAACCTATATATATCGTAGGTACCTGCGAGGACGCACTACATAGCGACGTTGAAGGATCTAAATAATTTATAAATGTTCTAAAGTTGTTGTTGTACATATTGATCGGTAAGGTCGCTTGGATTGTAGGCTACTTGGAGATTGCTCACTTCGTACAAGGGATTCTCTTTAAGTCCTTTATACCTATTGCTTCGTATCTATCCAAACAAAGTTCTCGTTCTCGTGTATTTCAACCTTTTCACATATAAATCCATAATTAGCTTGCGATTCCTAGTGTTAATCACTCGTCAAGTATATAACCCCACAGTTTAGCCCACTACGATGTATAACTATTTATGTATATTGTCTGGTTGTATATAATCATGCGTGCGCCCGCGTTCCAATGTTTTAGCTAAGCACCTGCTACATATCTACATTATATTATATGTATAACCCGTATTTGAAGTTTTTCTATCATTATTAAAGAATATTCTAGTGTTGTTTCCGACACGGTTCGAAGTTGTTCACTTGTTTATATATTGTTATAAATCTGTATTCATATCTTTTATCACATGTGTAACTAAATGTATGGTTATTTATACCTATGGGATAATATAAATTATGTATATTAATCGTACATTCATGTGTGCATAATTTAATATAAAGAGTTGTATATTACTTATATACTAATGAATTATGGCAAAATCTCTAACAATGTACCAATGAAATATGCTGGAAAATAAATAATACGAATGCCGCTTCTTTATTTATTGTATTACTATAATACTTAACCACAAGGAAATAAATTATATTGCATCGTAAGGTTTACATTGTAGCTGTCATGAAATTCTATGGGGAAATACAAATAAGCGTAGGTAAGTAATACTAGCAGATAAGGCGTAGATGAATAAATATAATAAAAATGTTAATCCCTAAATATAATAAACTCATTATGTTATATCCATATAACTTTTATCAAGATTATCATTTCATATTATTTACTGGGTATTTGCTTCCAATAGTTAGGTACCCAAACAGACTAAACAAGATATACTGGAATATATTTTGACCGAAAGAGAATTATTCATGTTTTACATTGTATTTCTTAACAATCAATTTGCCTATCCTTTTCCCAGTTATGTTGGGGTTGTCTTCCAGCCTTACCGGAAGCTGATGGATACCAGTATTTTACATGGAGCGACTATATGACCTCCACAACCCAGATAATGTGTAACAGGGGCGCAGCCTCCATACAACCCGATTCCTATCGGCTTCCCTTTGGAAGAAACACTCTTCTTAGTGTTTACTATTGCTAAACAATATGTAACACATGTGTGTGTATTAAATCACATTACAGATATTTCGTACTAGCTTAAAACATCTTATAAGATTATAAAACATTACAAAAATGCCATTTTTTTTGTGTCTAAACCAAGAATTCCGACCATAGCTGCCGTTAAATCAGAAAAAGAACCTAAAGGAATTACTGAACTTTGATGTTATCTAGACAACAGAACAATTCTTTCATCGGCTTCCCTTTAGTAAAAATCGTAGCTTCGCCACTGCTGTGTAATACGATACCCTTGGGTAAGACTGGTAGTCACTTAGTCAGACTTTCGGTCTTCTGACAACCCGTACCTAACGACTGCCAAAGATCGACGAATGACAACCGGGACCAACGGCTTGATGTGCCTTCCGAGGCACGGAGGGGTCTAGTAATGTTAAGTTGGTCACCCATCCACGGACCAACCGAGGCAAGCGTAACTTAACCTGGTCCATTGACCTCTACGGCTTTTATTAGTTAGCCACAAACTCTTCATTGCATTTCATAATATGAATTTACAAATGTGTGTTAATAGGGTATTTTTCAATTTATTGAATAGTATTCTAAATTGAAGATTGGGACGAAATATGTAACAGAAAAATAAAAGTAAATTGATTTATATCCATTTTCTCAATTAAAAACAATTTAAATCAAATTTACTTTTCGTTGTTTTGAATTTACCGCCAAAACGTTCGTTACGATGACTTTTTATCACGTGATGTCAACTTTGTGTAAACCAAAGTAGTTAGTAAGTAAACAAGTGAATGTCGAGTTAATAATTAACAAGATTTTTAATGTATAGAAAGTGGAATTACTGGCGTACGGTGCCTCTGTGCACAAATACTTCGAAAACTGCGCCATACAAAGTATTTGTACCGGTTCCGTTTACACAAAGCTGGCGTCACGATGTCACGTGATAAAAAGTCATCGCAAGGAGCGTTTTGGCGGTAAATTCAAAACAACGAAAACAAAATTTGATTTTAATCGTTTTTAATTGTGAAAATGGATTTAAATAAATTTATTTTTATTTTTCTGTTAAATATATCGTCCCAATCTTCAAATTAAAATAGTTTTTATTAAATTGGAAAATACCCTATTTTTATAGATGACGATCAAATGCATCTCTGCGATCAAGTTGCATTAATCTATGGGTAAGTGTAAAAGTCTAGGTTTTTTTTTACAGTCTTCTGTCCAATATTTACTTTCCATGAGCAACTTTACCAATAAGAACTGTACTTAAATTTCTCTCGATATCTAAAAATCTGTTGCCGCCTTTAATATCCAACCGATACAGGAGAAGAATAATGAAATCTTCCTACTATTTGTAACAAATTTGTAGTAATCGAGATTAAAAAAAAAAAGTTCTCATTGGTAAAGTTGCTCATGGAAAGGAAACATGCCACAGTTGACGGTACCCTACATCTCCATCGTCCCATTACTATCCACATCTTTCTTTTTTATCATGGATTTTGATACTGTCTTTTCCCGGTTGTTGAAGGTTAGGTTTTTTCAGGTTGGATTTTTACCCTCCCCTGCTTGAATAGAACTTATGTGTGTCTGAATAACAAGTTTAACAATTAGCACAATTAGCCTACAATATTCCCACTGCTGTGACACAGGCCTCCTCTTGGTGAGAGAGAGTGGGCCGTAATCCACCACGCGGGCCCAGTGCGGGTTGGTAAATGTCACATGTCTTCAAATTTTTTGTTCTAGGACATACCGGTTACCTCACGATGTTTTCCTTCACCGTTTTGAGAGCAGGAGTGATCAAATCATTTACACAAAGTAAAGGTTTGAACCTAAGCTCGCGCCTGGTTTCAAACCTACGACCTACAACTCGTACCTGAGTCACATTCATTACCACTGCTCTCCAGTTTAACAATTATTTTTACATTTTCCATTAAACTAGCTATCAATAACTTATTTTTAAATATTATCATTATATCTTTTGACTTGATATTATCGACTAGGCTTCTCTTCGAGATCTTCTTCTCTTCAGAAGTCTTGTACATCAAACCATTGGTAGATCTTATCACCGGTTGTGTTGTAAGAATATTCGGCACATTTTGTTTTGAACCACCTGAAAATTGGAGAACAATCAGTGAAATAAATAATTAATATGTTTCAAATATTATGAAGGTGAAGTTTCTTGCCCAATACGCTTTAAGTGCCTCATCATTATCATCATCAACATTTCAGCCGAAAGACGTCCACTGCTGGACATAGGCCTCCCCCGAGCTCCGCCTTAAGTGCCTATTTGAAATAAATGCTTTGACTTTGAAGACATTGTTGTTATGGAGAAACTACAGCTGCTTTCAATGCTAATTATGTATTATTGGGTTAACAAATCTTTTAGAAAGGTCTTAACCTACCCTCCTTTCTGAATGCATTCGGTGACGGGATAGTCTTCTCGGAAACATTTTGTTTGCAGCGTATTAAAGTATATGGCTCCAATGAAACTCGCTGTCTTTGTATCGGAAGACTGCAGGCAATCGTGGAACTTATCATCGCAAGAGCAATTCAGCCTGAAAAAAAGAAAAGGAAGTCACGTCATAAACGTGCATTAGAGCACTAAAAAAAGCGTAAACCATAAATGTAGCTACCTAATAATATACAATCATACAGTGCGCGAAGAACAAGAAAGACCCATAACGATTCCTATTGTTAGAAAGAGATAAACATTTATATTTAGTTACGTCACTAGCTTGGCGACGCGTCAATGTATGGTACGTGACCTGTCATTTATCTTGGCAATGTAGAATAGAAGGAAATTAAGAATATTAAATACAGTCACTGATTTTCAGAAATGGTAGACACGGTACGCTCTAACATCGCAATCACTTAACCTGGGCTCGGTGCACAACTACATTCAATGAAACTCACACATCTGTGATCACAGTTGCATAGTTACAGTCCCCGATAGACAAGGACAGAGATAGGACCCGACACAGCCGTGCGAGCGTCATATTTTAATTAACATTTATGCAACCAAACCCTGAACTGCTAATTATAGAAACGTAAAAAAAATGAACTTTGTGCGAAATTAAAATTTTCTTATGTTGATTCCATTTTGCAGGTCAGTGTCAAGCTGTATATTGAACAAAATATGATTCGCGAACCTAATAAATATGGCTTTACATAATTATAATCCTCTAAGTTCATTTCATTCCATTGAATGACCTTCAAGCGCCAAAAGATCCTTGTAGCAATCTTTTTTATAGGCTAATTTTTAGTAAAGTAAAAAAAAGTTGACGCCCAACATGAGCTTAAGGCACATGCTTGGTGCCCAACGTGGGACTTAAATAAACGAAATGGCGCCCCACATGGGACATCGACAAATTAAATGGCACCATTTTGTTTTCAATCAATTAACGAGCGTAGACTATTACTATTACTGCCAAAAAACATTATATAATAATACCTTGTATAAAAAGCTTTGTTGGTCAGGTTGTACTTGGTATCTCCTCCAGAGATTATATCGGGACAGTGGTCATGTTCCCTGCAACACATGTCTGCCTCTTTCTCTATTCCTAGATCTTCGTAACTGTCTGCCACGTTACCAGCTCCGCACCACTTCGTTCCTATAAATAAAGAGTTAAAAAAGGTGGGATAGTTCTATCTGATGGACAATTCTCGTAATTTCAAGAACGTTCACAGTCTTATCTCAGTCTCAATACGTTAAAAATACGTTTTCATTTCTCATACTCGGAAAGTAGTGTTTATTTGATCCGAGTAGCGGGTGGAAGATGCTACTTCCCTCCTTCGGGCGGGAAAGACTCATAGTAATAGCTTCCCTCTCTAGGGTTGGAATAAATTAAGAAATAGAACTAAATTTCAAAATCAAAAGTCATTTATTCAAACTAGGCTGGTGTCAGCACTTTTTGCACGTCAAAAATTACAAAAGACAGTCCCCCAAAAACGTCCGCCCTTCACTTTATTTTATTTGGCTAGGCAGTCGGCGAAAAAAAGCTACGGTCTTGTGAGTGTAGAAACAGCCAGTCCAAATTTTTTTTTAAACTAAGCAGGTCCGCCCGCGGCAGTGACGCGGGTGTGTTCCAAAATTAAAATTTGAAATTGACTGATTTGATTTTAATTTGGCGGGATACTACCTCTGTAAGCTGTATCGAAATCTCGGTTTATTTAGACTAATATCTTATTAAAAATGAGATCAAGTGATTCTGAAATGTTGACCCCAGATTCTATTAAAGACGGGGCAAATACAGTTATCGAAAATCTTTTGCCAGAAATTTCAAAGGAAAGATACTTAAATACATACAATGACTTTATGAAGTGGCGAGCAGATAAGAAAATTAAATCATTTTCCGAAAGTGCATTTCTTACATACTTCAATGGACTATCTGACAAAATAAAGCCTTTACGCTATGGAGCAGGTATTCAATGCTCAAGAATACACTAAAAATAAAACCCAATATCGATTTGAAAGAATCCATAATCTAATATCGTTTCTGAAAAGACAGTCGCAGCGGTTCAAGAGCAAAAAATCGAAGGTTTTCACCTCTTACGAAGTGGAAACATTTTTAAATGAAGCCCTTGACGATATTTGGCAGTGAAGGTAAGCTATAAACGTTTGTCTAGTTAAGGAGAGGTCTTTTACTCTAAACATAAAAGTGGATCCCAACGACTTTACTCTGTTAATATGTATTATAGATAGGTTTGCATAAAAAGAGGCAACCGTATCAATGAAACACACTGACCAGCACCCTAATTGCGTAACTCACGATTAATCATAATCTGTTTCTTCTTAAAACAGATGGCTAAGCCATTGCTTCTTATGTTCGAAAACTGTGTCTGCTCAACAACGTAAATAACGCAATGAATATTGTTGAATGTCAAAATGAAACCGATTGTATGATTAATCGTGAGTTACGCAATTAGGGTGCAGATTTCTTCATTACTATTAATCTTTTAGGTACCTCCTACCTAAAAGATTAATAGTAATGAAGAAATCATGTTTTTCACAGGTGGTATTGATACTCGGTATAAGGGGCGCCTGCAGAAGCAGTGAACTCTAACAGTAACTCTAAAGTGAAATTTAACAATTAACGACTGAAAATCAAGGCCAGTTATTACTCGTTAAATTGAATAAAACAAAAATAAATATTGAGCGCACGTTTGTTGTACGAGAAGAGTTTACACAAATAGTAAAAAAATGGCAAAAAATCAGACCTAATGACATAAAAACGGATCGCTTTTTTCTCAATTACCAAAAGGGAAAATGTTATAAATGTGATCGGTAAAAATAAAATCTTAGGTATGCCGAAGCAAATAACAACATATTTGAATTTACCAAACTGTGAACAGTATACCGGGCATTGTTATAGAAGAACGTCAGCGACACTGTTAGCCGATTCTGGGGCGAACTTGACAATCTTAAAAGGACATGGAGGATGGAAATCCAGCACAGTCGCGGAAGGCTACATTGAAGATTCTGCCAAAATAAAACTAAAATTTACAAAAAATTAACTGAGACTATAAATTTACGCCCCACTTCGCCTCAACCAACTACTTCAAGGGAGTCTGCTCCATGGATTCCACCATCTAATCAAATACTGGAGTCTCCTACTTTTACAGAAATTCAGCACAGCCAAATTTGTCATAACATATCAAACAGCGTAAAAATTCCAAACAAAAATGTAACTTGAAATTTCACAAATTGTTCTAACTTCTCAATTAATTTTAAGTAGGTCCTACTCATGTTATTATTATCACTAAATATTTTAGAAAAACTGCTATCTTTTACTTTCCTTAAATTTGAAATTAAAAGTAGAGTGGTTAAATAACAATCTATTATTTTGACACGTATTTGACATTTGATTGTCGCCGAGATGAGACTGGGACTCGATTTTTAACGTTTTAAGTACAATCGATTCAAACTTTATGGCGGCTCGGAACACGAGGCGAGTCGCTGCGCAGTAACAAATTCATGGGTCAGCGGGGTTGAGGGGTGGGGTACTGCGCAGCGTGTAGCTCACTTCAGAGCCGCCATAAAGTTTGACGCCATGTATATGGCCTTCAGATGTATGTTTTCGGTGACACATCACAATAATAAATAATCCAATCTCGATAGCCGGAAGAAACATTCAAGACAATACATTGGGTTTTTGACGTAAATATTTACTTACATTCCTAACCTAGAACATATTAGATACTTTTTTTAATATTGTTGTTGAGGATTCAGAAGACCCGCTAGAATCCCAAATAGTCTCACATTCTTTCTACCGAAAGAAAGAAGAAGACTATTTGGACAGCACGTTTCTAAACATTAACTTCCTAGGTGCATACAAAATATTTCTAGATTTTTACCAGAACGAGTGTCTTCTAATCCTCAAGAACCAGAACCTAGATAGATAGTGCTGCTTTAATGACTACAGTACGGCGCTATATTCCGACAAAAATGTTAAGTTGTGATCAATAAAACGTTTGACATTGACTTTAAACATACTTAAAGGATTTATAGTTTTTTTTTATGAATATAAATATTTACTTAGGTACAGCAAATAAGTACCTACTAAATTATTTCTAGGAGAGTTGCAATAGTCGAAATTTTTCCAGCGATACGTAGGTTTGCAAAGTGAGTTAAAACCTGTGGTAATTATTATGAGTGGCCAGTTAGGCCGAAACATATAGCGATATAACGCATATCTGATGTTGTAAGGAGTAACATAGGCTAGATAGGTAACACATTCCCGTGCAATAATTTCCTACATCACACAGCACAGCTAGCTCAGCTATTTACAATACTGAAGTGAAGTTATCAGATCAGACCCACGCAGTGAACGTGTTTAACCGTATAGTTCGGAAGCGCCCCCGAAGGGACCCGAACACACGAACCTCCGTCGGCTCGGTAGCGGGTCCCAAAGGACCCAGGAATCACGACGTACGACAGCCTAAATTGATCATGTGAATATATTTAATACTACCCATCAAATCTTATAAATCTGCGTTAAATAAGGGAGTTGGATAAAAAAACTCATAAGTTAACCCTCCTAAATCTTTCATATTTAGTGCGCAAGTTTATTAATTCACCTTTTTAAAATGTAAGTCTGTAAATGCGATAATCGCCATTTTGGGGACGGTGGTGTTCGAGGCTAAAAACATAAAAACTGGAGATTTCAAACATCCAAACTCCATCGCGGGGCAGTGGCAGCATACATCATTTAATTACTTGACAAATTTATCCATTGTTCAAGTTACATGAGTGGTGGTAATGAAGTTTTTTGATTTCCAAAGTCGAAGTTTCGCGCCAATCGTGCGTGTTTACATTTTACTTTTCACAAATAAAGCACACACAGATGTAGTTGCGTATTTAAATGTGACAAATAATATTTGAAATATTATGAAAAATATGAAAATGTCCAGATCTTAACGTAATATTCAAACACAAGTCCAAAATCACGTAATATTCATTACCACTACTCAATTTGTGTACAAAATCGCCGACCATTTTTGTTTTTTTAATTGTAAAGATGTCCAAAAGCGATTGTGCCAAACGATTTTTTTTTTATTTCGATCGACTCGATTCATTCGTATGTCGAATGTCAGAAATCGATACTTACTTGGAAATTGCAATAAAATTGGTTTTAAACATTAGATGCAATAAACATTGTTTATAATAATGTTTTATACGTTTCTATTATAATTTTGATGTTTTTCGAATATTATATTGAAACCAAGTCAACAGTCAGGAGTGTCAGGACCTATGACCATAGGTACCTTCCTCAATTCGCGCTGAATTGTTTCTCGATATGAATTCAAATTCGGAATCCGCTCGCTGTTCAAAATTATTTTTATTTAATTGTTGTGAATTTCGTTTTTGATACTTTTTGAAAGTTTGCTACAGAATGCCCAGTATACATTTTAGGTAGGTTTAGCAATATTTTGTTTGCGAATGATAATAAATTCATTTTCAAACTGAAAAACAAAGTTCATTCTACGCTTGTAGTCGGTTACAACTGACAACCGTAGCATGAACTTTGTTTATCGTAGTCATAGAATTAATTATTAAATTCCCATATCTCAATAACAATTGGCTTAACAATCAAAGTCACTTAGAAAAACGTTAATCACCTAAAACCCCACACGCTTATGTGTATAGACTTTTTTCTTCCCGGTTATATGTATGGGGAATGCCACACCTAATTAGTTTATCATAATTTCACTACAAGATTCTTCTGCGGTGCAAAGAATAGGTACAACTTCTTTAAAATCATCGATATAATGTACAGACGCCAGCACATCGAGCTACCCCAAATGTCAAATTTCCTCAATTGAACATAAACCTTATGCTTATGTTTTAAAGTTGAAAATCTATAAAAGAAATTTGACAGATTGGGGTAGCTTGATGTGCTGGCGTCTGTACTTAAATAGTTTCCGAGAGAAATGGCTGTATGGCACATGGACACGGACGGGTCATGACAAAATTAATGGTTCCGTGTTTTAGAGATTTTGGGTATAGAGTTAACAATCGACATGAACTTCCTACGAGTATTGATTTAAGATATTATAATTTGGAATAGCCGCCATCTTAAAATCCAGATTGTCCATCTTATTTGATGGCAGCACTATCCCCCGAAAAAAATGACAAAAAATGGTCCAATTGTAATAGCCTCCATCTTGGATTTTGATTTTCGGTCTCAGCACCTACCCCAGAAAACATGAATACCGTGAATAAAGTTAACCTTAAAGTTTTTTAACCGAAATACTTAAAAAAAATTATGAAAATAGACCATTAGGCACAGTAGTTTCGGAGATAAGGGGGGGTGTGCTTATATCCGATTAGATGTTATTTAAAATTATCAAATACATACATATTAATTTGAGAAACCAACAAAGTAATCAAACATGTATTAAAGATATGTATGTCACACTGTACCTACATCTTGCAAAACTTTTTTAAAATTTTCTCTTCTTTTCCCCAAAAGTAAACCCCTCATTCAAAATTCATTTACATACGTTACACGTCTGCGTTTGGGTCACAGAATTTTATATGTGTCCTACCTTTCAAACTTTCAACTTAATCGGTCCAGCAGATTAGAAACAGATTGGCCGTACTGTAACATACGGACATATCGTTTTCCATTCGGACGTACCGAACCCTAAAAAATTACACTTCTATCCTCACTGCACGTGTCTATAAAATAATTAATAAAAAAAAACAATGAATTAAAATCATACCAGTTTTTATTCATTTTCAACATTTTTTTTCAAACCGATTTAATTGCGAGTATCGATTAGACTGAATACAACTTTTGAATCGAAATAAAAAAATTGGTGGCCGGTCAGCACTAAGAAGTGCCTTGTTGCAACACAATTTTTAGTATATTTGACAATATTTGATTGTGTTTTTATGTAGTTTAGGTGTGAATAATGGTGAAAGTAAGAATGCAGAGCGAATTATTGTATTTTTATTTTGTCCTTTAGCATATTTTCAGCAAGAGAGGAGGCTGTTAATGTACATATTGTCAGCGAATTTATGATGCCTACGGTTTGGAGAGGTGTATTAATACCTATTTTATACAACTTTCGCAGTAGACTGACGCAGATTGACCGGCCTCAATATATAATTAAAGATATTTGTCACAAAGTTATTGTATATAATAGGCGTGGTAACATATTTTTCTAAATAAAACCGAATGCTGAAAGTTGATGTTAAATCCTGAAATTCATGGCGTAATTTGCAACATCCCGCCGAGTCAGCTGATGTGTCATATGTCAAAATCTTGTCGAGCAGAGAGGTTAATTGCTTAATTATGAATTACATCAACAACTGCTTCGAATTAATTACTTAAAAAATCGAAATCCAACAAAGTGCGTTGAAAATTCATTGCGCGAAATATTCCCGATCTTGATTTTATTAGGTATACGTCCGGGTGGACGTCGACTAGGAAGTTATCATTCTATCTTAACACTATAAGGGACACAAAACTCCCAAGGCTTGTTATTACAACAATAAACGTCTATGATTAAACGAATTAACAAAGTTGAGGCATATAATCAGATCAGGAAATAACGTTCTACTAAGTACTTATGTAGGTAGTACAAAGATCCTTCAGTAATTAGGTAGCAAAGGTACCTAACTTTGTTCACGCATTGTAATTGTAATCTTCAATTAAACAGGTTCCGAATCATCGATTAACGGTTCGTATTTCCTTGTTATACTTTAAGAGTTTTGTCGGTTCCGGATACACAAAAAAAAGTTTTTTTATGTGACGTATTTTTACAGGTGCGAGCCGTTAGTCGACTCGATTTGAATCGATTTTCAAACCGTGCCTTGGGGCCAAGAAGCTATCATAGATAAAAAACTTGAAAATGGAAGGCAGTGACAAGAAATTAGTAAAATATATACCCAACGTCACCGACTTCCGAAATTAAAGTTATTTTTCACTTTCTAGTGTTTTTCCGGAAGTCGGTTGTTTTGTTTTTTGGAAAAAGTTTTTATTTTTCACTTTTTAATTAGAATACCTACTCCACACCAATTCGAAATTTCATCATCCTTGGGGTCAAAACAATGCATATTTATGCGATAGCAGCAATCGCGGTTGATTTGCTGTTATTTTTTAAAGAGTTCCGTTGTCCGTCTCCGAAACGTGTTATCAAATCTACATGAAATTTAAATGGGACCATGCCGAAATGAACCCCTTTTGAACAAAAAAAGAATTCTGCAAATCGGTCTATATGACGGAGTTTTTCCCGAACCACCACCTAACTCCTAACCGTTAAAGAGTTGTACCTTCCTTCATTAGCTCAGCGTCATGAGATGATGATGACCATACGCAAATGTCTCAGTAGCTTCAGAAAATATGAAAAACATTGTTAATACCTATAAAATTTGAGGGTTGCCCTCGATTTCCCTGGGATTCCATACTCAGATCCTGATTTGGTGCCAATGGGACCACCGCAGGAGTATACTCTTTCGAATAAAAAAAGAATTTTGAGAATCGGTCCACAAATGAGGGAGAAATCGGGGAACATACATTAAAAATAAAAAAATACATACCTACAGTGGAACTATAACCTCCTCCTTTTTAAGAAGTCGGTTAAAAAGTGGAGGCAACACTCTAAATATGTACCTAAGTGGAGACGACTGTAGTTAGACAATCTCTTTCTGAATACATACATAAGAGATAGAAAACACATCACTTTCTCGTTCTTATGTGTGTTAATAGAAAGAGAGCGTTCGACCACCAGTTGTCTTCATCTAGATATTTAGAGCATCCACTTTTATCTAAAAGCTTCTTGCTAAGGGCCTACTCCCTATACACGATTTCCGTAATATCGGCCGAAGTTATCTGTAGTTAGGTGTTAGGTGTCGTTTCCTACTCTATATCACTTACCTAAGGACATAACATTAGTTCGGGGCCCCAACTAAGAATTAATGACAACACGATTTAACAGAGGTCCCTACCAGTGGCGAGGGGTAGAATTATGGCCAGGCTAAGCCGTTTGAAAAAAAGAAACACTCGCAGCGTGACCTTATAGTTTCTTCAGAAGATAAGGCCCCCCTACACAAATACTGAGTTGGAATCAGAAACTTTTGCACGTAAAATTTGCTATTCTTTGCGCGCAGGCGTTTTTTCAGTAAAAATTAGAAGAAACACTAAAAAATTCATTATACCTACTTTGAAATAATGAATAGTAGATCGGTGGAAGATGGGATTTCTTAAAGGTAAGCCGATGGGAATCGGCTTGTATTGACCCGTCGCCACAGGTCCCTACTCAAGGTGTGTCAACTACTTTCGGACGGGTCCGTATTATCTTCGTTGACGGAGTAAGAGAGTAGGCCCCTCGTCCGTGGCTCGGACCAAGAGGTCTACGCCCAAAACACGAAATCTGTAGTCTCGGCTGAACATACCGGTGATTCCTACTCCGTATCACCTACGGACATACCTACTATTATTTTGAAGCCCGACCGACGAATTAACGACATCACGATTTGAGAGCCGTCCATGTGTTTTTAAAAGTTTATTAATCAGGTGTAGGGCTCACTCCGAACTTTCTAATTACTTTCGGACGACCCATATTGTCTTCGACGGACATAGAGAGTAGGGTTCCCAGGCTCGGACTGATTATCATCCTTATCCCTTAAACGCATAATTTTTACTTTTTTACCAAGTTAAAATTTGGATGTAAGATTAGCTCTACAGCAAGGAAAAATATTAAAAAAAAAAAAACATAAAAATCCTTTTTTATGGGTTGGTGGAAATTTACATCTATAAGTAGGTAGGTAATTAGAACTAACCTACTGGGAACAAAATGTGCAGTGAAATAAAGGTAAAAAATTAATCCCCGTACTCTGTGGAAACGAAAAACTGGCATTGAATTGGTTGATAGAAATTGCCATCACCATGCATTTAAGGGTTAACAGGAAACCAATCCAGACTTGGGGCTGCTACAGAAAATTTCGAAATGGGATAAGTACCTACCCCAAAACTCTTGCCCGACAAGAATCGAACCCAAGACACGTAGCAGGCGCTCAGGACCACAAATCCAACGAGGTAATCAAAAATAATACATAGCATCACGCATTGTTTTCCCGAAGGGATGAGCAGGTGTGTAGGTACCTTAGTACACCCACATTAATATCGTCTGTTATGTTTAAGTCCCATGGGAGCGAGCCCGTTGGCACAAATCTAGACTCCGTGTTGCTCCTGAGAAATTCCAGAAAAAAAACAAACAAAACTGAAAGTCACTTACCCGGAAATATTAAATTGATTCGTTCAGAACTCGATAAATTGTTATCGACTTCATCGTAACTAATTCCATGGAAGTCTTGCATGCCTTGATTCAACATTTTAGTGTTAATGTCAGTTATCCAACAGTAATAGGAGTCCACTGTGAGAGACATTACGTATAAATATAAAATCACTTTCGACATTATCTACAAAAAAAAATTGTCGATTTCTACAAATTGTCGAAGTCGTTCGAATTTTTGAAAACAGAAGTTCCAAAGTACTTGTTACTTTACAATATTTATAATAAAGGTAATTACTGCGAGGAACATGGGCTGAATAATACCACGGAAGGATCTTTTATGTTTATATAGCAAACGGTTTGCCAAGGCTTAGGTGCGCTTGCGAGCGGAGCGTTCTGCGTTGTATGTAACACGCTATGCTTAAGGCAGTACAGTTCAATCAAGTTAGAACCAAACTGACTAATTTTAACTAATTGCCAAAGTGTATCTCTCAGCCATGTAACGAAAGACTTTCTACAGAGTAAGGTACTCTATACTTCGAGTTGTAAATTTTATTTTGAAGTTGTGTATTGTACTTTGAATTGTGAATAATTCAATAATTTTGCGTTAACACACTATTATCAATCAGAATCTGAATAATTTTGTAAAAATTGCTACACCTGTTTGAAAAATTTGTCTGCTTAAGCAACTTAAATAAAGCAATGAATGTTGTTACACTGGCAAAATTAAAGCCATTTCTACAGTTAGTGTGTAACGCCTTTACCCCTTGGGTGGAGCACCACATGTGGCACCACCGTGTCCTCGTGGAGGCGATCGGCGCGGTGGCGATCTCTCGCGTCCGGCCCTGGTCCAGGCCATGGTACGGAGCGAGAGTGCAAGGGTAGCCTTCGCATCCTTCTGCTCGGGAGTGGGCGCACGTGAGGGAGAGGCAGTATATGCGCCCTCACGGCCCTAGCCTCCACCGGAGACGCCCTGGGCGTCGGAAATCCTAGGCTGATTCCCGGCCACCGTAGGCGCAGGCTTGCGGATGGCGAGTAATGGATAGCTCGCTGTCCAATAACGACCAAGCCCGGGCCGACGGCGACGGTGCATTGTGTTCTATGTGCGCCTCAAAGAGATGTCAGCATCCATTGATGGGGTCCGCAAGGGCCAATGCCTGCCAGAGGTGCGGGTTGTTCGAAAGAGATACCGTGGCCCTGGGCACACAGGCAACTGAAGGAACACGGGTGGGTTTTAGTCAGTAAAAGTCTGACATGCCCTCCTCCTCCACCCAGCGTGGGAGAAGTTATTTGATAATTTGCCACCCTTTAGAAAAAACACCTTTATCCCTCAGGGATTCAAACCCAAGATCTCATACTCAGCACTCGGGCTTAAGACGACTAGACCGACGATAAAAGGATGACAGTGAAATGTCTAATACCTATGTAGAGAATAATCCGCTATCATAATATCAACCTGGTATGTTTTCCTCGAAATCCGAGATAAGTATTTATTAGAATGCAATGTGTGCCCCATTATTTATCTCCATAAAAGGAAGGACCATAGTGACACAGTTATTGACTCATTTAATTATAATTGAATATCTACGAGTACAAGAGAAGGAAACTTGGCAGCTTAATAACAGGTTTATAATAAGTGGCATACGGCACAATATAGATAATAAGTAGGTACAGCTAGTTAACCTAGCATAGAATGTTCCCACTGCTGGGACACAGGCCTCCTCTCTGTGAGAGTAAGTGGACCACAATCCACGACGCGGGCCCAGTGCGGGTTGGTAGATGTCAAATGTCTTCAAATGTTTGGTTATACATGTATTCATTCACCGTTTTAAGAACAGTGGTGATGAAATAATTTACACATGGTTTTATTTTTTATTTTTTGGGGGGGTAATCATCAAATAACTTCTCCCGCTCTGGGTGGAGCAGGAGGGCGTGTCAGACTTTTACTGACTAAAACCCACCCGTGTTCCTTCATTAGCCCGTATGCCAGGGGCTGTGGTATCTCTTTCAAACGAACCCGCACCCCTGACAGGATTTACACATGGTTAAGTGCGTGTTTGGGTTCGAACCTACGACCTACAACTCTAAGTGACGGCCGTTTGGCAGAGGTATAGGACCTATCTGGGATGTTTTTTTTTGTAGTGCTTTCTTTGGTATTGTTCGTAGAGTTGTTGAGCTCCTTCAGTTCCAAGTTGAGCTACTGCACTGGTCCACTCAAATATGTGTGATTCTTTACTCACAAGACCATCTCAGATACTATCTGCATAGTACACATATGACCAGTCCAAGATTTTGCCTGGACTCAAAAAGGGACGGTAACTTTGTTTCGGTATCCTATTTCTTCTCGGAAAAGTCCTATCATTTCAGCAGACTTTTTTAATTCCTTGTAAGGGCAGGCCTTTTGCCAAACTAAGTAATGTTACGTTATTCCGATTATTGTTAACCATAATCAGAATAACGTGACATTACTACTACACATACAGGTATGGCCTGACCAATACCGCTGTACCGCGCCTTAGGTATGCGCGGCGAGGCGGGGGACGGGACACCGTGAGTGGTGACGAATGAGCGGCTTGCACTGACGAATCAGCGGCCTGCTCTGCTCCCCCGTCGCGCCGCGCCCATACCTAAGGCGCGGTACAGCGGTAGCGGTATCTACAGCGGGGTTACAGACTATCAGTAGCAAAACTTATTTTGCAAATTGAGCAAAATTCATTACGTTCTCTACGTTGTTGAGCTGTAAAAAAATTCGGACAAAAGAAGCAATGGATTAGCAAAATACGTCATAAATAATTCAGATTGAGATTGATCATGTGTAAACTATGCGTCCGTAATACAGAAATGTTAATTTCTTGGCTTGATACCAAACTCTAGTTGACAGTGCATTACAAATTACATTAATCATTCCATTTATGTATACGGGAGTTTCCGCTTACAGTAGGACCACGGATCAACAAATAAAATGTGATAAGCAGAAATGAATAACTCAAGGGAATTTTCTATCCCTCTTTTTACTAAATATGTCTCACGCACGTATTATGAGTTTACAGGTAGTGTTACGTATCTACAGATGAATAACCAAATAATAATAAAAAAATAATTTAAGTAAATGATAACAATCCTAATTGGCTTTGTAATATTATAGAAACCATAAATGTTGCATATGATGTTAGCGTGTAAGTAATTATTGTTGCACATGAAAAAATAACTAAATAAAGAATTGATTCTACAGACGCCAGCACATCAAGCCACCCCAAAATGTCAAATTTTCCCAATTGAACATGAACCTTAATAATTTCGAACAAAGTTCAAAATCGATCAAAGACATTTGACAGATTGGAGTAGCTTGATGTGCTGGAGTCTGTACATAAATGTTCTGTGTTTGTAAACAATTGTTTGCTTACCTAGGTAAATAAATTAATAATTGGCCACGACTTAAGTATACCTAATAATAAGACACAATTAATTTAAAATATATAGTTACACGACCCCCAGGTCGAACTAGTGAGCTTTTTTTTTTCTCATTTGTTCGACCGTCGTATTTATTTTAATCGGGAAACAAAAAATAATAAAATAAAATTTTCGAAACGGTTGTTTCGTTAAAAAAGGTTTAAATATTTGTAGGTATATGTCACAGTTAAAACCAGTTTTCAGAAGGAACGCGTTTTCCCTAGGTAGAACTAGTTTTTACTAAATGCCTTTGTTAAAAATAGTTCGACGGGACTCTTCGCCGACAGGGCCCATCGGGTAGGTAATAGGTCAGAATTGTGACCAACCGCGCGCGAGCCGAGCGAGCGAAGCGAGCGGTGCCGCGGCAGCGGCCGGCGAGCGCTACTTCCAAGTTAGTAGCAGTTACTCTAGTCTAGTTAAATTCTAGATTTAACTAGGTATTTCTAGTTTTAACAAAGGCATTTAGTAAAAACTAGTTTTAACTAGGGAAAACGAGTTCTAACGAAAAACGGGTTTTAACTGTAACATATACAAATATACTTAAACCTTTTTTAATCAATCAATTAAAGATCGAACAACTGAGAAAAAAAAAATCTCACTAGTTCGATGATCGAGTGAGAACAAATGGACCCCCAGGGGTCCAACGCACATCAATAAATAGTGAGTTAAGTGTTAGGTATGAGGATTTTGTGCACATTTTTCATGCAGTAGGTAGGTAACTACATAACGAAGAAGGTAAATGAATAATTACCTATATACTTAGGAAGAAGAAGGAATTAGGAAGATACACGTTCATCTTAGCGATCATCAAATAAGCATGTCTAATCACAACTAGAAACGAGACATATTAATACATACATAAATAAATTCGAGCCGTCCTCTCATGGGAGCAGGCAGAAACTATCACGCCTCCTGGTACGATCCTTATTTTATAGGTACTCCTCTTTCATAAACCACTATCAACCAACCAACCAACTTAATATTAGCCATATTTATGCATTGATACAATCTTTATAGTCTATAAACTAGAACTAACCCAAGAACTGGGCACCACACTGATTTATATTAGAACCATGTCAAATTGAACGTCGCTCGCTTATTTTCCAGCCGTGATGGGCATTGGGAAAATAAATCCATATCGCTACTAGGAATAAGACCACGTTTCATTTTATCGTAGGTAGGTACACTGAATTTTCAAGTCTTGGTGATGATCGAGCGTTACGAATCCAACGGCGTTCAAAATCATTTATTTGCAAATATAGGTAAACCATATGTAGTTCAACTCTCATTCATCATCAGCCTATAATGTTCCCACTGCTGGGACACAGGCCTCTTCTGTGAGAGGGATTGGGCCATAATCTAACACGCGGGCCCAGTGCGGGTTGGTAGATGTCACATGTCTTCGAACTTTTGGTTCTAGGACATGCCGGTTTCCTCACGATGTTTTCCTTCACCGTTTTGAGAGCAGTGGTGATGAAATAATTTACACAAAGTAAAGCGCCTGGCTGGGTTCGAACTCACGACCTACAACTCGTAAGTCGCGGCCGTTACCACTTGGGCACCACTGCTCTCAGATCAACTCTCGGCGCCAAGCATTTGAAGGTGGAGTGCGCGAAAGATTCTCGCCGCGATATTTTTACGTCCATGTGAAACTGGAGATACAATCTTGCGTAAAAATACGCCTGTATTTTCCGAAGCGGAATTCGCAGCCAAAGACTTTGGGTCACAGACAAAGACTACATATCAATAAGATAAGAAAAAGAGTAAATTAGACTGTATTGCACTAAAACAGGTTTAGGTTTATGGCTTTAGGGGGGGACATGACCCCTAGGACAATCCCCCCCCCCCTCGGACCACGCCTGTCTGACATGGGGACAAAACAAGACAGAACCCCATGCTCAGCTGTTGCGCTTGCGACAATAGCCTCATGCCTACTATGTTAAAGGGGGAGATTATTGCTCATTCTTCTCTATACAAAACTACCTTTTGGAAGTGGCCACTAAAATCAATTCCATTTTCTTTTTTTTTGTAAATTACTTTCAAAAGTGCCTCTCTTTTGTAAATTACCAAGTGCCTAAACAAATGATGTTACTTTGATTTTGAAAGTTGCATGGAGGCAACTATAGCCTCCACGAATAACGATACATTTAAATGTAGGTAAGTATTCGTCCAGTGAACCCTAGGTCTTCAGGTCTTTTGCTAACTAGCTAATATTTTTTTTTTTACTACGGCATTAGCTTTTTATCGCAAAACAATTTAGTGTTACCAAAATGTTGCCCAAAGTGTGTAATATTGAGTAAAAAGGGTTTTTTCATTAATGATGACGTACTTTATGTCTAGACGTGCGTGTATTTAGATCTAGAAATTCCTTATTACCTACTACACAAGCTCGTGGGATATCCTGCATTCCTCTGACGATTGATTACGTAGTCAGGGTAAAATCCTAACAATACGACAATGACCTTTAAAATATTTCCTGTGACATGTTATGAGCTAACTTTCCATTGTACACCTATGACTATCGCATGGTTTTCCACTATGAATAAAACGTTCTCGACCTTGCTTAGGTATTTTATTTATTTCTAATTCCCATTAATGCGCCGTAATTGCGTAGGTTACACATAATCAGTAAGAATGGCTTTGATTTTGGCAGTTCAACAAGATTATTGCGTTATTTACGTTGTAGAGTAAACAAATTTTTCGAACATAAGAAGCAATGTATTAGCAATATCCTTCTAAATTATTCACGTTATGATTGATTAGTGTATTAAGCAATTAGGGTGCTGGACTGTTTAATAGGAGACAGAATGATCGTTTCTATTAAATTCCTACATTTATATCTGTATTTTTTATTTATTTTCCTACCATAAAAATTTAAGTAGGTAGGTATTCATCGGTCTGTTTTTTTTTTTTGAGTTCAGTTTCGTACGGAAAATCGAATCGAATCGATTTTCAATCAAGTTTACCTACCTTCCTCTCTCCTACTCTTTTTCTGTGCCCTACAGGGTCCATAATGATCTAAATTATATAGTTACCACCTAAGTACACATTATGGTAATAAATATATTGAGTATTGAGATTTGTAGGTAGCCCTAAGTGATACCTGCTTCACACCAGAGTGTGGGTCGCCGCACTTCATTTTTTGGTTCAATTCAAAGAGCTTTGAACCAAACCAGAGACACCCAAGTCTCTGTTTTCTATAAGAAAATATCATACCTACCTGGATAAATCTTAGTTTCAAATAAGTACAGCCGCCAGCACATCACGCTACCCCAATCTGTCAAATTTCTTTGATAGATATTCAACTTTATCACATAACTTTAAGGTTCAAATTCATTTGGGAAAATGTGACAGTTTGGGGTAGCTCGATGTGCTGGCGTCTGTACCTACCTCTAGGTAGGTCCATAAACTTTGCGGTGCCTCATTTGTATGCTATCTCTAAGTACCTACACTAAAACCTAGTTTACTTTAACTTATCATTGAATTGGTTAAATGTTTCCTGTACGGATATTCTCCTGAAGTTCACTATCAGTTTCGGTTTCGAAACCCATTACTGCCAAGCGTGACAGGAATTTAATTAATAGGTAATGCAGTTTTATGTAGATACTTAAGTAGTTAAAATAAACTGAGTTAAAGTTCGTAGATATGGCTAAGTATCTACTAGGTAATAGTTTAATAGAAAATTACCTACTTAGCTAGTAAAACTCATATGATAGGTAGAGTTACGGCTAGCAAAGGCTATCACGATCAGATCAATGTTAATATCAGTTTAAGAAAAACGTCATAATTTGATTAAAGTAATGGTAATGAACCCCTATATTGATTAATTAGGTTAATTATTTTATGTATCTGTCTGTAGGTCATTAACGGATGTTACATTAATCTTATTTTATCGAAATCAAGGACTCATAATGGCGTTTATTTTTATTGTATCAGTGGAAAATGATTTTCTTAGTAACCTGTAAAAAACAACTGATAGAACGCATGATTAAAAATTCCAAAATTCCTTGTTCACATGTGGACTAGTTGTACGTCCACGAGCGGGTGTAGCTACAATATATTTATTGTACACACAGCTACACATCAAGATATACATTTCCAGTATATGCTGATCTCGCACTGTTTAGGATTTCCGTACAGTGCGAGATCAGCGCAAACTAGAAATGTATAGCTTGATGTGTAGTCCTGTGCACGTACACCTGCTTACCTCTCTTTAGATTACATGGTGTAAAGTTAAATCGGTAGGTTCATTGAGAATGTCAGAATTTCAAAAGACAGGATGTGAAGTGTGAAGCCATTAATAAATCGAGCAACCCTATCGTCACCAAGCACAAGCAGTCGTACCAACCGAACCAAATTTCGTAACGTCAAATGTCACTTATGTCACTGTCAGTGTCAAGCACCGCAAGTTTTGTTTACGTTACGATTTCTACTAATTACTCATATATAAACGCGATAATTTCCTAAATACCTTGACACACTCACAGGTAATTAGATTGCGGTATCAATTCCTGAAATAGGCATAAACATACCCGTAAAATGGAGAACCTGAAA
The DNA here is from genome assembly GCA_949987655.1 of Polymixis flavicincta. Taxonomy (NCBI): domain Eukaryota; kingdom Metazoa; phylum Arthropoda; class Insecta; order Lepidoptera; family Noctuidae; genus Polymixis; species Polymixis flavicincta. The sequence goes on from OX465190.1 coordinate 6,693,750, forward strand.
AATATTTGGAAACCGGAATGTAAGTTACATGTGGAAACTTTTTGAATATTTTTTTATGTACAAATATTTTTGTGTAATAACTTGTATTTTTTAGTATATCGAATACAAATGGAGGCTCCAAAGCCAAAGCGTGTGGCGTGTGATAATTTGGACGATAGACCGGAGTTCTATGGGAGGGAATATCATGGCGTTATGAGTCACAAAGAAGCAATCTTAGTTCTTGAAAACGAACCCAACGGCGCCTTTTTAATAAGAAAAGGCAGTCAGGGTAACAACTTCTACACATTAACTTTAAAGTAAGAAGTTTTTACACTACATAAAAGATTGAACATCACCTAAAAAAAAACAATTATTTCCTACAAGAATCCATTTACAATGCTGCAGCTTTAAAACTTATTTCTTGGGCGACTTAAATATTATTTTTAATCATTTGTTTCCCGAAACCTCATGACTCAACATTGTAGAATGCAGACTGAGTCAATGTGAATCCTCAAAAAAATTGTATTGTGATACAATATTATTAATATTTTTTATGAAAAAGTTAATTATATGTGATAGTATAATCTTAGCTTTATATTTTTTTTTCTATATAAATGCATATTATTTTTAAATATTTCAGATTTGATGATAAAATTCATCACTACAAACTGTATTACGATGGAACGCATTACATTGGTCCTAAACGATACGATACTATCTATGACCTGGTGGCTGATGGTCTCATTACATGTCATATGGAACTCAAAGCTCACCATATTGTGGAGATGATCAACTCTAGAGCAAGTTACCCTGAGAGTCCATATGTTACGCTGAACAAACGGAAATTAAATACACTGTCAAGAATGTAAGTTAATTGAAATACTTCTTTTTACAGCATGTTTTTTTTTTTTTTTGGTGGGCTTCAGTGGAGTTGCATATATAAATTGTTTATTGAGTCTAACTGTAATCACCAAAATATAATCCTTTTTTAACACCTTAAAATGTAATGAGTAAACACATTTACATTTTGTAGTTAAAATGTAATCCCTACCCTTTTAGTCATTACATTTTAACTGCAAAATTTTAACGTCCACTAAAATTAATATTTAAATTATCATCACATTCACAGGAATGTCATGTTAATGTAGATATGAAAAAAAAAATACAAAGTAAGAACACAGCCTGACTTTGTAATATTTTTAGGTATACAGTATTTTTAACTAACAAAGCAACTAGACAAACACACAGTTCAGACTTCGCCACTGTCTTGGATAGTACCGAGAACACCTGTGCTCACACACACATTCTCACAGTGTTTATATATTTGGTCACTATACATATATAGGTAAAGCTTTGGTGCTTTGTGAGATAGAAATTAATTAAGAGTACTCTACATATGTATTTTACTTATAAATGGGACCTCAGACCTCATGACCTCAGTATAATGCTCGATGACCTTAGTAGAGCTTCCAAAAGAGTGGGTCTTAAAATGAACATGAACAAAATGAAGGTAATGTCGAATGCCCATGTAACACCCACTCTCATGAAGCTCAGAGACGCAACACTCGAAGTTGTAGACGATTATGTTTACCTAGAGCAAACTGTACAGTTAGGTAGTTCGAACTTCAAGAAAGAGTTTAAATGTTCGAATCCGATTCGGCTGGGCAGCGTTCGGGACACTACGCAATATCTTTTCGTCCCACATCCCGCAGTGTCTTAAGACGAAAGTCTTTGACCAGTTCGTGTTGCCAGTGATGACATATGGTACTGAAACGTGGTCGCTCCCAATGGTCCTTATCAGAAGGCTAAATGTCACCCAAAGGGCAATGGAGGGGGCTATGCTCGGAGTTACCCTACGTGATCGAATCAGGAATGAAGAGATCCGTAGGAGAATCAAGGTAACCGACATAGCCCGAAGAGTTGCCAAACTGTGTACAGTGTGCAAGTCACATTGCTCGCAGAACAGATGGCCGATAGGGCCGAAAGGTTCTGCAGTGGCCACCGCGTACCGGAAGACGTTACGTGGGAAGGCCTCCCACAAGATGGACTAATGACCTTGTGAAGACCGTAGGAATCTGTTGGAAGCGGGAAGCACAGAACCGGTCGAAGTGAAGTTTGGAGGAAGCCTATGTCCAGCAGTGGACGTCTTTCGGTTGAAATGATGAATGATAAATGAACAATTTGCTTGACGTAGGCACAGCGTTTCAATATTCTTATACGAGTATCATCCCATGTTTATTCCAGAGCCTCAAACAATGCTAGCCCCATAATAACAAAGACTGAAAACATAAGCGTAAGCGAAGTAGACAGCGTGAAGAAGCCGTTTGATCTCACACCGTCCATAGAGGACAACCCTCTAGTAATGAAGTATTCCAAGTCACACAGCTTCAAAGTACATACATTTAAGGGTCTGAACTGGTGCGAACTGTGTGCGAACTTTCTATGGGGATTTACGGCTCAAGGTGTTAAATGTGAAGGTAAAACACTACATTCTTTTTCTTATTTATTTCCACATTCGTTTTGGTCTACGGCTTCACCCGCGTGGAGGAGGTCGTTCGTGTCGGTCGTATTTCTGTAAAAAAAATTGAGCCAAATTTGCCGCCGCCCTAAAATTTGCCGCACTAGGCTCCACTCTATTCAGCCGTCTGGTAAATCCGCCACTAGTCGCCAATTGAAATAAACATTGCAATGTTTATTTCAATTATCTTGCGGTACATAAAATGCTAAAAATAACCATTAACAATGAATGAGGAAAATAAAAGACCACCTCAGTTTAAATAAATGTTTCAATTGACAAATTATCTGTTAACAAAATTCATTGGTCATATTTTCCTCATAGGAAAACCATAAATTGATATTAGCCCTAATATCAAATTATTTTATGGCTGTTAGTGGTTATAACTAACAGGTGGCAAAATACACACATGACATTATCAACTCAAAAATTTCTCGTCATTCCATTCAGTCACCATTTTCTTTGATACACTGGTGGACTAATGGGGCAACCCCGGGCTTCGGTCCTAAGGGACGCCTAAGTCTCGACTGGCTGGTAATTTTTGATAAAATCTTAAACAAGGCCTAATTACGTTGTTTAAGCAAAAAGTAGCTTGTACTCTGTGGCTTCCTACATAAGCGAGTAGGATGCTCAAAAAGGCCGCACAAGAACGAAAGAAATCGCAGAAAGTAAACTTTAATTGAACAAGAACATTAGAAAGTAAACTACAACTAAAAATTATCTTTCAGATTGCGGTTTTATAGCCCACTCAAAATGCTCAGAGCGAGTTCCGAACCACTGTGTACCTGATTTAAAGAAACTCCGAGGAGTGTTCGGTATAGACCTGACTACGTTATTGAATGCACACTCCAGTACTCTACCATTCGTGGTGAAGAAGTGTGTGAATGAGATAGAAGATAGGGGCATGGATTCGGAGGGAATATACAGGGTGTCTGGCTTCGCTGATGAGATTGAGGCTTTGAAACTGGCGTTTGATAGAGGTAAGAAACCTTTAATTTATTGCAATCTAAATGTTTTTTGTTGATGACACACAAGCAGGCGGGCCCAGCAGGTGGCTTAGTGGCAACGGCCGCTACTCACAAGTTAAAGATCGTAGATTCGAACCCAAAAAAGCACTTTACTTTTTGTAAATTATTTCATCACCACTGCTCTCAAAACGATGAAGGAAAACATCGTGAAGAAACCGGCATGTCCTAGAACCTGACGAGGGCTTTTCTTCATTTCGATTCGAAACTGCCTTTTGAAAGGGTCCAAAATAATCTTTTTTTTTTTTTTGTTATACTTATCCGAAATAAATTATGTGACTTTGACTTATTAATTATTATATTCCATCTGCTTTTGTAAAATTCATCATACATCACACTCAGCCTATTACGTTCCCAGTGCTGGGACACAGGCCTCCTCTCCGTGAGAGGGAGTGGGCCGTAATCCACCACGCGGGCCCCAGTGTGGGTTGCAAATTCAACCCCAGAATATTCAAATACTCCTAAAACATTGTCATGATTATTTTATAGGTAGATATCTAATCCTATGTCCATTATATTCTAGATGGTGAAGCGGCAGATCTCAGCGTGTATAGCAACATCAACGTGGTCGCCGGTACTCTCAAGCTGTACCTTCGCCTGCTGCCGGTGCCTCTCATCACTTATGAAGTACATCCGAAACTGGTGCAGGCTATACGTGAGTATACAATATACAAGGTCAAATTAAATTACCTGGCAATACTTTACCCACGTGTTGGGTATCGATATAGAAAACTAAAGGAACACACGCAAAAAAAGGGGTTATAAGTTTGACCGCTATGTGTGTCTATCTGTGGCACTGTAGCTCTTAAACGGGTGAATCGATTTGGATGCGATTTTTTTTATTTAAAAGTAGTTTTTCTAGCGGTGATTCCTAGACATGTTTCATCAAAATCGGTTCAGCCGTTTGAAGATTATCAGCTCTTTTCTGATTGATGAAGGCATTTGCTTAGGCTCGGGTCTGATTGAGTCGAAATTCGGTATTCTATCATCATCATCATTTCAGCCAAAAGACGTCCACTGCTGGACATAAGCCTCCCCTAAAAGGGGGGTTTTGCCATAATCGCCACGCTTGGCGGGCGGATTGGCGATCGCAGTATGGTGGTAAAATGCATAGAGACCGCTGCTGCCCATTCTCTAGTAAGTCCCTTAGTCGCCTTCTACGACACCCATGGAAAGCAATGGAATGGTGCTATTCTTTTACTGCAATGATATTAGACGAACAAGGCAACCTAGAACTGATGTTGGAACATCACCTGGAATTTCCAGGATACCCAACTTCGTCATCAACAAACAGAAGAAGTATCGTGTTTGTCATGTCGGGGGACATTCAATGAAAACGCCAAACAGACGGATAACATTTACATTAGCCGTCCTCCGACGTGACATTGCTTTGATCAAAATACTACCCACAACTTCTTATTAAACTTAAAAGGCGAATACATTTTTTTTTTTTTACTTTTTAGAGATTTTTTATTGGATCGGGGGTTTTTTAAATTTAATTCATTATTCGATGGTCGACGGTTATGCCCGTTATCGATCAGCTGTTTTGGTTATTTTTTCTTCATACTCAACTCCCTATCTGTTTGCATATCTCTAGAGCCTATTATTAAAATATGGTTAACTAGCTTCCGCCCGCGGCTTCGCTTGCGTGGAAGTCGGAATTTATCCCGCGGGAACGCTCTACCGGGATAAAAGTAGCCTATGTGTTAATCTAGGTTATAATCTATCTGTGTGCCAAATTTCATCCAAATCCTTCAGCCGTTTTTGCGTGAAAGAGTAATAAACATCCATACATACAAACTTTTGCGTTTATTTATAATATTATAGTAAGGAATAATTGCAGAAATGAAGACGCAAGCGCAGCAAATAGCATCCCTACGGGAATGTCTGGACTGTCTCCCGCCGGCACACTTCAACTGTCTGCAATATATGGTTCAGCATTTACACAGGTAATATCGACGCTTTGTTATTTTCTAAGTTTTCATAGTGCGATATTCTTAGTAATAAACGTGTAGTTTTTTTATAATTTTATTATGCTGACGCATCATTGACAAAGCTGGCAACACTATCCAGTTGCTGTGTTGCCAGCTGCTTAAACCACGATAGTCTAAACCAAGAATTCATCATCTGCCTAGCCTTTTCCCAACTATGTTGAAGTCGGCTTCCAGTCTAACCGGATGCAGCTGAATACCTGTATTTTACATGGAGCGACTGCCTATGTCTGACCTCCACCACCCACTTACCCACTGGATAATACGATACCCCTTGGTAAGACTGGTTCTCAGACTGACGGGCTTCTGACGACCCGTAGCGACTTTCAAAGATCCACAAATGACAGCACGGAGGGGTCTTGATATGTAAAGATGGTCACACATCCACAGATAGGCCGCGGCAAACGTAGCTTAACCTGAACGATTGCCCCGAGCGACTGTTATTACTTAGCTACAAGCAACCAAAAACATTATTATTATTTCAATACTTTTTACGTGTGTAAATAAATGTAAGATTTATCTGGAAATGAACAGAAAAAACGCATGAGTGTAATAACTTATAGTTTTAATATAATTTACCTTTTAAGAGGCACGTATAGATACTATTATATCATCCATAAAATGAATGTACAGAGGCCAGCACATCAAGCTACCCCAATCTGTCAAATTTCTTTGATAGTTTTTCAACTTTATTACAAAGGAATAAGGTTTATGTTCAATTGGGAAAATTTGACAGTTTGGGATAGCTTGACCTGCTGGCGTCTGTACTATGTTAAATATTGTACTTAAAACATTTTGAAAGAGTAACGGTGGAGTTTCTTGCCCATTCTTCTCCATACGAAACTACATTTTGGAAGGGGCGACTAGAATCAATTGTATTTCAATGTAAATGTTGACATTCAAGTGCCTTTTAAGTGCCTAATTGAAATAAATGCTTTGACATTGACTTCCACGTGCAGCGATAGCACAATATAAAATCTTATGGGCACACTAGTTCCATCGTACATAAGCCAGCACATCAAGCTACCCCAATCTGTCAAATTTCTTTGATAGATTTTCAACTTTATTACTTACCTATGGTTAAGGTTCATGTTCAATTGGGAAAATTTGACAGTTTGGGTTAGCTTGATGTCCTGGCGTCTGCATCTAGACCTCTTCTATCACAATTTGTCAGGCCAGATCGAAAACGGGAGCAGGCTCAGCCCTCAATAAAAAAAAGCACACTCCAGGCAGTGGAAGGAACGAATTTGTTGCGCCACTTCTTCTTCCCAGCTAAAGCACTAGGAAGTGGTGAAGGGCGGGCGTTTTGGGGGACTGTCTTATGTAATATTGACGTTCAAAAAGTGCTGACTCTCGGCCTAGTTTGAATAAATGACTTTAGATTTTTTGAATCAAGAGAAAAAGTATGATTTAATTATTTTTTTTGTTCCCCAGAGTATCTCAACTAGCAGATCTAAACAAAATGAGCGCTCACAATCTGAGCACAGTGTTCGCGCCCACCCTGGTGGCCACACCACCAGCAATCACCGACCTAGCATTCGAGATACGCGCCCTACAAGTACTGATAGAACATTGTCCTCAGATATACTACGGTAGTAAGTGAATTTGACTGAAAAATATGCTGTTTTTGATGAATCAGAAAGGTTGTAAATAATATTACATAGCATAATCAGCTTAGAATGTTCCCACTGCTGGGACACAGGCCTTCTCTCTGTGAGAGGGAGTGTGCCGTAATCCACCACGCGGGTCCAGGGTGCTTATTCTGGAATATAATAGAATGGAATATAATTATCAGTTAAACGTCAGGGATTGGCTGGACTCACTGAGTCTAGCCAATCCCTGACGTTTAACTGATAATTCCAATGTCGATCTATCGGAATTATATTCGAGAGTAAGCACCCAGGTCGGGTCGGTGGTAAATAGTATTAATAAAATAAAAAGTAGGCATCCTGAATTTACAATTTGAAATCATTAATCCACCTTTAGCATGCGTGAAGGTCAACGCTCATGACATGTCTTCTCATTATCAGAAGAGGCCCTTGTCTTGCAATAGGACAATAATTCTCTCATTATTATTATTATATTGCAGTTGATGGACTTCACCTATTATTTCTTATTCTATGATATATAAGTCTCATGACTCGTTCTTGTAAACTGCATTATCTATGCGAAATAAGGACCTAAAAACAAAAAAACATTTTACATTGAAAAATTGACTTTTAATATTTAGTATATTTAAAAAAAAAGTTTCGTGGTACATTATTGCTTTTGCTTATTGTAACTTACAACAAGACATTATTTTGACTTATATTTGTATAAGGGTTATGGCGTTATGGCACTTTGAGCACCATAGTGCTTAAGCAGTTTTCATATTTATATTGAACTATATTACAATGGGAAAAGAGTATAAAATAGCTTACATGACACGCCACAAGGAATTATTTTTTGCACGCTATTTTCGACTCTATTTCAGTAGTTATTTAGTTCATTATTAATTAACCAATGAAAACTGCTCCAGCAAATTGGTGCTTACCGTAACTATTCTTGTGCTACTGAAGTAGACTGATTTATTATTTACGTTGTACAGACGCCAGCACATGAAGCTACCCCAATCTGTCAAATTTCTTTGATAAATTTTCAACTCTATTCCATAAGTTTATGGTTCATGTTCAATTCGGAAAATTTGACAGTTTGGGGTAGCTTGATGTGCTGGCGTCTGTACCTACAGGATACATTTTTAACCAGTGCGCAAACTGTAACCATGAATTCATCATACTGGGAATTTGCGCACTGGTTAAAAAATTATCCTGTACATTATTTGTATGTAACTATTTTATTGTTTACATGTAAAACATTATGTGTATATTTTATAATGTTTGATGTGGAGCCCTCCCTGTGTTCAATAGTAAAAATTATTTTATAAATTACTTACTTATTATCTTAATCCAAGCATTTACTTAGATTTAAAAAAAAAACATAAAATGAGGCACAAAAGCTGCATTTAAAAACTCATTGAAAATAATCTCACAAATTAGCTGATAAGTTAGTTTTACGTGCAATATAATTATTTATCTCTATCAAAAAATTGTGATATTGGAACATCGGTCTTTCTAAAAGAATATCTTCTTTTCTACCATTCCAGGTTGTGTACTTTTAATTATAATTTATAAGTTTTGTAACCAAATTATATTGTTTTAAGAAGTAAAGGAATTATTGTGAGGTCCTTAGTACTAACATACAATTCTTTTAAGTGCGATAAAAAAAAATCTTGACTATAGGTGCAGAATTTGGCTAAACAAGTATTGAAACTGGCAGTAAATAAGACCACCATCTATCACCGCATAATTAAAATAAAAGTGGACAAATGCTATTAAAGGAGGCCCTTTGAGAGTTTCTATACACGGCGTATGAATTTCCAATTCAAGATTAAAGGACAAACTTAACTTTGTAATTTTCCTCAACTGGAAATGTAAATTAAGTACCAATGTAAAATTGTAATTACTTACGATTACAGTGATAAAAAAAAAAAACAAAGTATCTAATATCTCCACGCTATCCTCAGAAAAAGGGTCTTGACTTGACTTAACTTGATGGGTTACATTTGTCCTATTTAGGTTTGGAACTCTAAACAGGAATATATTTTTAATCTTTTAACCAAATTTATAAAAAGCTCGTGCCAGAATCCAAAATTCTGTAACATCTTTGTAAAACTGTACACAATAGGGTATTTTCCGATTTCATAAAAACTATTTTAATTTGATGATTGGGACGATATATTTAACAGAAAAATAAAAATAAATTTATTTATATCCATTTTCACCATTAAAAACGATTAAAATCAAATTTATTTTTCGTTGGTTTGAATTTACCGCCAAAACGCTCCTTACGATGACTTTTTATCACGTGACATGTGACGTCAACATTGTTTATACGGCACCGGTACAAATACTTAGTTTGGCGCCGTTTTAGAAGTATTTTTGCACAGAGGCACTGCACACTAGTAATATCACTTTATATCCATTAAAAATCTTGCTCGACATTCAGTTATTTACTTGCTAACTACTTTAGTATACACAAAGTTGACGTCACGTGATAAAAAGTCATTGTAAGAATCGTTTTGGCGGTAAATACAAAATAAGTAGAAATAAATTTGGTTTAATTCGTTTTTAATTGAGAAAATGGATAGAAATCAATTTATTTTTATTTTTCTGTTAAATATCTCGTTCCAATCTTCAAATTAGAATAGTTTTTGAAAAATTGGAAAATACCCTATTGCTCCGAGGACCTCAGATTTATGTAAACTTTTATACTTTTTTTATGTAAACATAGAATATAATTATTCGCTTTATGCAATAATAAAACAGATTAGATCGAGTTTCCATTATTTTATTTACAAAAGCAAATTTTCACACTTTTTTCCGTTTCTTCTTAGGTTTGCCGGTATCATTGCTTTCTGTGTCATTCTGTTGGAATTTCTTTAAGTCTGCACAAAAAAGTACCTGTAACAAGATATACAAAGCCTTTTCATATTGTATTACAAAATGGCGACATCACATTCAATCCACCAGATCCTGCCAATAATATTTAATTAAAAGCAGTTTCACCCGCGTAGTTCCCGCTCCCGTGGGAACATAGCCTATGTCACACGTGGATAGTGTAACTTTCCAACAGTGAAATAATTTACAAATCGGTTCAGTAGTTTCGGAGCCTATTCAATGCAAACAAACATAAGTCATAAGTAATTTATTTCATAACAATATAGGTACAGTTTTGTTTTTTTTTTTTAAATAACATTATAAAATTGCAACTATAATTAAATTATTAAAATACATTTAGAAAAGTTAATAAAAACTAAAAAGAATTCAAGTACAATAGATCATAAATAATAAATGTCAAAGTAATAATATCAATCATAAGTTACAATGTCATAGGATTCATAGGTCATCTAGGAATTCATTGATGCTGTAATGCCTTTCCCCAATAAATAGGTCCTCAATTTGTTTCTAAATAAGTTAACACTGTAAATGGTTTTGAATTCTTTAGGTAACCTGTTGTACAAAAATACAGACTGGTACCTACCTCGGGCTATGTTTGACAACTTTTAATTTCGGTTGAATAGTGTTGGGCAAACAAACAAAGAATCAAATCTTTCCTCTTTATTATATTAGTATAGAAGATATAGTATAGATAAACAGGTACAGGTATACTGAGGGGCAATTCTCGTAATTTTAAGAACGTTCAGTCTAAATCTGTCAAAAATACCTCCAGTTTCCATACATTTTTATAAGTTTTTGACACTTGATTGTCGCCGAGATGAGACTGCGACTAGATTTAGAACGTTTACATTTACGAGAATTGGCCTTCAGATCTTACATCTAAGCTTTAAATGACACAAGGTTTGCCAGCCCCAAAGGTGAACAAATCACTATGGTCAAATATGATCTCTATTTAATTGTTTGAACACCAGGACAAAAGGAATAATGCAAAAAAAAGAACACCGTAATCATAATTTTGTCCTGTATATGCACCGTCACGGCCCTAGCGTCGGCTACAACAACCCACACCCGAAGACCAGGTCGTCTCCTGCGTCTGCAGGAGACGACCTGGTCTTCGGGTTGTGGATTGTTCGAAAGAGATAATGTGGCCCCTGACACACAGGCAACTAAAGGAACACGGGTGGGTTTTAGTCAAGTATAAGTCTGACACGCCCTCCTGCTCCACCCCGAGCGGGAGAAGTTGTTTCATGATATACCACACTCAAAAAAAAAAAAAAATATGGGTCAGCACAACATGTCTTCTGGTATACCTCTCTCTCATGTTCGTCATATCAGTACTCAACCCCTTTTTAGCCATATTATCTTTCAGACAGCCCAATTGGCGTTTCTTTGGTCTTCCCCTACTCCTAAAGCCATCGAAATGCATACAAGAACAAACATAAAATCATCTTACAGTATGAGCCCATCCTGCCATATCTCCATACAGCATTCTGAAATGATCTCCAATTTCAGTGTACATCTTCTCGGTGACATTCTTCTTGCCTCTCAAGTGTGGCAGGTAGTTCTGTGCGGCTATTTGATACACGTGGGTGTCCACAGGCAGAGCTTCTAGGTGGTTTAGGGACATCAGGCAAATGCAGTCAGCTACCTGTAGAAAAATTAAGAGTACAGACGCCGCCAGCACATCAAGCTACGAGTACCCCAAACTGTACAATTTTCCCATTTGAACATGAACCTTATGCTTATGTAATAAAGTTGAAAATCTATAAAAGAAATTTGATAGATTGTGGTAGCCTGATGTACTGGCATTGATAGGCGAAAAAACAGTGAGTCTTACAAGAATGAGCGGCATAAACGTTACTTGGAACGATTTTAAAATTGAATATACCAGTTTCGCACATTGTATTGACTTTTTGAGACGTCATTCGTATGTATATACGCTAGCAAATCAAGCTACCTCAAACTGTCAAATTTTCCCAATTGAACATGAATCATAAGCTTATGCAATAAAGATGAAACTCTATCAAAGAAATTTGACAGATACGATGATATTGATGTGCTGGCGTCTGTACATCTGAAACTTATTACTTGAGGCAATTTTTTTTAAATAAAATGCTGAGGGATAATTGTATTTATGAGTCAAAAATCGTGCGAATTTATGTTACGTTTACGTCGCGTTTCGTGCTAGGGCGTGTTTGAGACTAAATATTTGTGTTAATTTGAACTTTAAGCCACTAAAGATAAGGTTTAAAATAATTTAGGCTGCACTATACATTACATTACATCGCTTGACAATCATGTTAAAAAAAGGTCGATTGCCACTATCATTTTAATCTAACTAATTAAAAATCGGAGTTTATTTTACCTTTGGCCCAATGCCATGTAGTTTCATCAGCTCTTGCTTGGCCTCCTTATATTTCATGTCTTGCAAGCCGTTGAACCATTCCACTCCCCCCCACTCTACTATCTGAGCTGCTGACTTCTGTATGAACTTGGCTCTGTATCCAAAACCTAAGTTCCTGAGTTCCGTTTCTACCTAGAATTAGCGACAAAAAGAATATTATTTAATAAACACCAACAGCTTATACATTGGCTTACAATGCTATTTAAGAAAGGTATTACAAATTTATATGCAAATTATAGGTGTATATAATATTCAAAGACAAAGTTGGATGAAAAATCCAATAGGGTTGGTTACAATTTGACAAATATTCCATAAGCCCAGCACTATTATTTATTGAAACTTTTACCACACAAAAAAGGTATAACATGGACTAAATGCCTTAGGCGTCCTCTACCAGTCAACCAAAGGTGCTGAAGAGCTTAACCGGCAGGTACTGTTATAATACACATATTTTAATATTATTTCTTATTTGGGATGATGACATGATCAACATCTCGGTTACATGTGAAAAAAAAAAATACCAATATAAAAGATTTTTTTACCCCTGGTAAAGACAATTTTTCAACCTCCGGGAATGCATAGTATGTGTCTCCTTCATATTCACATATTTTTTCGCCATAATGAGTACATAGCTTTTCTACCATGGTAGATATCCTGTAATACATAACAAACTGTTGTAATGAAAATGTTACCTAGCTTATGGGCACCGCCGCAGGCAAACAAAAAAAAAATACTGTCAAAGTTTCTTTAACCTTTTGACTGCCACAGTCATATTTATGTTGCATTCCGAAATTCAACAAAAGTGATAATATCGCGAACCTGACCAAATTGAATTGTCAAAAAATGTAAGAGCTATCAGATCATTAGTACTGATTTTTATTTTGGTTGGCTTCGCGATATTATCACTTTTGTTGAATTTCAGAACACGACAATAGATGACAAACCAAAATTTGCTCAGCATCCCACGTTCACAATTACATGACTATGTATTTTTGCTTTTTTGATGTGGTAGTCAAAAGGTTCATTCATCAAAAATTAAGGACTTTGTGCCAAAAAAGGTACCAAGTATTCAATAAGTAAAGAAAACATTATTCACCGTGATATATGATTATTCTGGCTGCAAATAAAAGAAAATAAATTCTCCACAGGCTCTTGACTTAACATTCTGATGCCATAAAACTGTTGGCAGGCCTTCCCAAACAGTTCATCTTTATTCGACCATTCCTTGTAATATTCTCCTAGGTTCAAATCTAGTCTGAAATAATCTTCTAGTAACTTTTTAAAATCTACATCTTTTTTAGTGATTTTGCTTTTATTTGATGTTGTTAAGTTTTTATGCAGGGAACCTATGACTTGATATTGTAGATGGTCATCGTTTTCACGTAATTTCCACACGGTTTTCGAGAAAACGCCAATCCATTCATTGTTTTCTTTGTTGTGTGTCCACCTGAAGAAGAATAATTTCTTTATGAATCATCTGTTTATCGTGTTCTAAGAAAATTAATTATTTCTTGAGTACCTTAGTTTTTTAATGAGTTTTCCGTTTCTATTATGATTCCTCATTAATATTTTATTCATAACAAAGGCGAAGAGAGAATAATATACTTACTTATACCACGACAAATGCAAAGAGGCGTCTCTATTTTTAAGTTATACTTATCATAACATAACGCCTGTGTCGTCCGAAACGTTGGTAAGAGGTGTAAGCTGTATTAACATAGGTACAAACTCATAATAATTTAAATTTTTGTTAAAAATAACATGCACCATACGAACCTAAAACTTTGACCGCCAGATAACGTTCCCATCAATTGAAGCTCCCGAAAGTTACACAACATTTTATTCCAAGTCATTTTTATTGATTACTAATAGTGCCTATTTCATTGAGAACTATACAAATTAATTGTATTTTGTATGCAGCGGCGCGAAACAGTTTGACAGTGTTACCGACTTACCGAACGAGTGAACTGATCGGCTGACGCTGACACTTGACAGTGACACTGACAGAAGACTAGTGAGTGATAGTTTTAGTTTTGTTCGGAAACGAAAATCCACAATCTTTTATTCAGCTAGCAACTTTGATCTTCAGGCTTCCCCATTGCCGGAAATTAGCATGCAGAAATTTTTGAAAACAACAGTGTTGTTCGCTAAATTAAAATTTTCTCACGTCTATTTGCAGGTCACTGTCAGGACAACCTGATATTGACCTGCAAACAAACCACACAAGCGAATCTGTTAAAATATGTGTTTAGAGAATTATGGGTACCTACCTAAATCTTCAATATAACTCTTGAGAAGTGGTTTATTGTATTTCAAATGGAGTTAAGTGGGTGTTAAATCGTTGTCGCTAGTAATTGGATGAGGTTAGGTTGTAGCTTGTGTTTGCAGACAGATCGTTGTCGTACTTGTATTTGCATTGTAGCTGCGACGCCTTGATGTGGTCGGTCGGTATTGCCCACACGGTTGTTTTTGACGGCCTAATGTGGTCCGTATGAATCATTCAAATTCAAATGGGACGTGTCCCCAGTGGCCAGTAGTAAAAATAAATCGTTTGTGAGTTTCCTAGCTAGCAGATACAAAAATAAATAAAAAGAAGACGCACTGTGATAATTTATTTATTAGAGAGTCAGACATTAAATAATCTTATTTTCTAAGGAAGACCTGTTTCGCATAGGAATATTTAACAGAATTCAAATTTTGGTGGTTTCTTTTCGCAAAATACTCTATGTGTAATTTCCTTCTTAAAAATATTGTAGATACAGTCAACCGCACATTGATGGGAACACGTGCGCCACAAAAATCACCATTAGTAAAGGCGTAATCAATAGAAAATTGTACGGTTGACTATACCCTATTATTTGAATTGTAGTTACGTACCTTTTTACGTAGATATTTGATACAAGACCAAGATTATTTTATTATTAGCGCCGTTAGAACGCAAATTTATGGCAAGATTTCTGTGGTGTAGAAATATAATAAAAAATGCACATTTTCACGACTTATCTAACATTTACATATAAAACTAGATATAGGTATTTATTATTTTAGTCGAAGACTAATTATTTATAAAATAACTTTATGGGCTCTATTTATAACTTTATTAATTAATTGAGCTTGGCCAGTCTAATTTTGGACGGTTTAATTGAGTATGAGCCAGCATAGCAGTTTTGGCCCAGTGGTAGCGTCCGCGACTTACGACTAGTAAGGTCGTGGGTTTGAACCCCAGCAGACACTTTACTTTGTGTAAACTATTTCATCACCACTGCTCTCAAAAACGGTAAAGGAAAACATCGTGAGGAAACCCGCATGTCCTACAACCAAAAATTCCAAGATATGTGACATCTACCACCCCCCTTTCGGCCGCGTGGTGGATTACGGCCCACTCCCTCTCGCCGAGAGGAGGCCTGTGTCCCAGCAGTGGGCTGTGATTATAATTGAGTATAGAAACAACAAAACGGACTAGTGTATAGTGGTGCATTTTATACATTGGGGAGTTTCACTTGTTTTTTGCGTGAACCCTGGTACAGTCAGCGTCATAATATCGGGAGAAACAGACTATTCAAAATGATATAAACAAGTATGAAAATTAAATTTTATCTCATTAGGATAAATTTCTTGTCAGAATGACAGGAGTCGTGTACGGTCTATATTCAAGTTTATTCTGAAACATTCTTTGTGTAATTGACTTAAATAATTACCTAATTTTCATAGTTGTTTAGATCATTTTGAACAGTCTGTTCAAGTAGACGCTGATTGTACAGATACCACCAAGTCAAGCTATCCCAAACTATCAAATTTTCCCAATTGAACATGAACCTTATTCCATTGTAATAAAGTTGCAAAACTATCAAAGAAATTTGACAGATTGGGGTAGCTTGATGTGCTGGCCTCTGTACCAACTCATTTCGTCTACTTGTACCTAATAAAAGCAGATAGAGTGGAGCGCTTTTCAAGATAGTCCTGCAGTGGCAACACTGCCTCTGCAGAAGTTTTTTGAAAATTGCTTCGTACGGTGGAATGTTACCAACCTCCGTCATTTTAGTATATCTACTATTAACAGAAACACCAGAGGGCCAATTATTCCCGTTAATAAAAACGAAATCTACAGACAGCAGCACATCAAGCTACCCCAAACTGTATTTTTTTCCAATTAAAAATGAACTTTATTCGTTTGGCATAAAGTTTAAAATCTGCCTCGGAAAGCACGTTAAGCCGTTGGTCCCGGCTGTTATTTGTGGATCTTTGACAGTTGTTACGGGTCGTTAGAAGTCCGAAAGTCTGACAACTAGTCTTACCAAGGGGTATCGTATTACCCAGTAACTGAGTTGTGGAGGTCAGATAGGCAGTCGCTCCATATAAAATACTGGTATTGAGCTGCATCCGGTTAGACTGGAAGCCGACCCCAAAAAAGGCTAGGCAGATGATGATGATGATGATGTGTTAACGTTTAAAATCGATCAAAGAAATTTGACAGATTGGAGTAGCTTGATGTGCTGGCGTCTGTACGAAATGTAGTCGCAACGTCATCCGTGTTTTTTTTTTTTGACACATTGAGACTGAGAATATGTAGATTTCGACCGCTCTTAAAAATACGGGAAATGCCTCTCTGCTTATTGCCGCGACATTTCTATAACAAAAAGGACTATCATTTCCAAATTCAACTTTTCAAACGATCTCATTATCTCGTCTGCATCCTTGCACGTAATAACAGTAACAACTACCAGACAAAAAATCTCATAATTAGTTCTGTGCTAATATATTTTGAATCCACGGCAAGAACTGCGCTGTGTCTGTGAACACAACATATTCGTTGAGATTGCAGGTGGCGTCTCCGTTTTCAGCGCGGAGGGACACGGAGACTACGCCCCTTACCCTCCACTTGCCGCCTTCAAACAGGTACATGCCGCCACCGGAGTCCCCTACGCATGGACCCGATCCTCTTCGGTCACCTGTAAAATAGAATGTCATCTTAGGCTTTTGCACTCAAAACAAGCAGAAACTGGCAGGGTGCTGAAACTCAGATGGTACTTAAAAATATAGTTTTTATTTTCGGTTCAAACTCTGGCAAGTGTACATTGCATAATGTAGTGCTGTTCAGCAAACGATGGGACACCTGATATCATGTCCTGTATGCCCTGATGCCTGCACGCTACAAGAGTTGATGGACGCTAGTTATTCGTCCCGCAACCCGCATAAGTCTCACTTCAGTTGCCCAGGGCCGGGGTTAATTTTATCCAGTGTGACTTGAATTTGTACATACCTGCACACAATGTATTGTCGTACGTTAGCTCGTGGAACAAAGCTTTACTGGCCCTGCAGTCATTGGTGCTGACTATAGGGACGTCCACCTTATGAGGCTCGCCTTGCCTACCAATACCACCAACGCCTTGGTCTCCCCAGCCAGCCACCTGCGGACAGAATACATTATTATTATCGGTAGGAGCAACACAATAACACATCATTTATCTGTTTTAATGTCTAGTTGTCTTAGGGCTGATTTTTCTATAGTCAGAAAACTCTTATTCTTACCCTCTTTTCGGTGGCTGCCGTCGATACGTCTACGGCTGCAGTTGACTCTGCCGTCGGTAACGAGCCGCTCGTGTATTTAAGCACTTACCTGACGGAAAAATAATGCGATTTTGATATCTTTTGTATTGAAAATGTGTCGAACTGCCATTTTTATTCTTCAAATAAAAGTTATCTGACTAATGAAAAGTCAGCCCTTATTAGTAAATCAATCAGGTAATTACTTACAACTCCTTTCTTTCCCACGATTACCGAGAGGTCGGTGTTACCGGACCATAGACAAGCTGGACGGATGTAATGGTTAAACTTCACGACTTTGTCCAGGGTGAGCATCAGGATGTCATCTGAAACAGGCAAAATAGTCCGTTCAGCCAGGCTAACATGCACAGTGAGACAAAACCTTAGCTTAACACTATCTCGCGTCGAAACGAGACATAACTGCAACTGTGCTCAAACAAAACGTAATCTGGGTAGGTAGATCAGTAGCAAGCACGAGTGATGATGTGTAATGAAATTAAATGAAGAAATGGAGTCGTTATAAAATTAGACTTCTGTTGCCTCACTGCGGTCTCGTCATACCGAGAAGTCACATGGAATCAACTATGGAAGGGGTTTTGTTTTTGAGGATGGGAAATCCTCAAAAAAACTAAAATCCACACGTGTTCCTTCAGTTGCCTGTGTGCTAGGGGCCGCGGTTTTTCGAACAGCCCGGACCCGTGGTAGGCATCGGCCCTTGCGGACCCCACCAGTTGGTGCTGACATCTATTTGCGGCTCGCGTGGAACACACCGGGCCGTCGACCCGGCTGGGTCCTTACCGAACAGCAAGCTACCCATTACTCGCCATCCGCGAGCCCGCGCCTACGGTGGCCGGGAATCTGCCTGGGTGTCCCGACGCTCAGGGCGTCTCCTGCTGCGACTAGGGCCGTGAGGGCGCTTATACACTCTGAAAGGGGTTGCGACTATTTCTATAGGATGATGATGATGAGCAGTGCTGTGCGGGCACTCGATGTACTCACTTTGAAGCGTTGCAGGATTATACGCTTCGTGTACAGTGGCAGCCTCAAGAGTCCTGGTGATAGTGATGTCGTCACTCCAGTCATTCAGGTTGTGTACCCCAACTTTGACCACGATGTCTTTGATAGAAGTCAGGGTGCCACGACGCTTCATGCAATGAGCAGCTGCAAATAAAATAGAAAATTCCAAATTCATCTATTTTCGTATTTGGCTGAGAATCAGCATACTTTCAAAGTCAATTCTTTCGCGATTCCTTCCCGTTTAAATTACTAGGAAGCAATAAAAAATAATGCCAGCTAAGACCAGTATCCCTCACCTAACTTGAGGTAGGTAGGTAACGGTTAATAGAGAGAAACGAAAAGAGAAACATAGACACACACAGACAGATAACAAAGACAGAGATGACAGAGTCACAGGAACAGTACTCACCAGTAACAATATGACGATCTGACACGAGAGTCCCTCCGCAGACAAATCGAAGAGAAGCCTGTTCTGACTTGTAGATAGCCACAAGCCAGGGTAACTCTCCCCTGTCGTAAGCATTGCCATTGTAGATCAGGGGAAGTCTATTATTGCCGCCCGAGACTGTGCCGCATTCAATCGTTTCGTATGCTGGAGTATTTGAGTAACGGTCCGTACTGGAAAGAGACGGTTTTGTTACTATTTTGTTGGGGGTAGCATCTGTGGCATCGTTCTACAGTAACTACAGTGTACTTGAAACTAGTGGCGGGCTAAGCCCGTCTGAGGAAACAAATGAAGCCCCCGGTCTTATCATGTTACATTTTGCAAACATAATACCGAACTACCTGCTAAATATCTCAAAGTTTTATATTCACTGATAAAGTGTGTGATTATTGGAGAACGAGTAAGACTGACCTACCGTGATACAGTTTCTACTAGTACGGAGGTCAGTGTGAATTACTCTCTAACAACCATATACGCTCGACATGAGATGTTATTACTATTTTTTGTTTTCTTTTTTGTTTATACAATGTGTAGCATAAGTAACACGGGACCTCATAGACCCCAATATTTAGTATTGAGTTAAAAGCCTAATATGTTCAATGACCAAAACACTTTACTGTTAATATTACGAAAATCGTATTGCGATTAGCTTTACTTTATGCATTAAAACTTGAGCCTTATCGCCTTGAAATGGGATTGAATTTTCTTTGGCTCAATCAGTGGTAGGTATGGCAAATACATATTTTTAACAAATTACCTTTCGGGTCTTGCGTCCATTCTGTTAAACCTTGTATATGTATTATATTATGTAATTCGTTATTCCTAAGGTTGTTATTGTTTTTTTACTAGAAATAAAAAATGTTTTTTTTTTTTTTTTTTTTTTTTTTTATAATAGAGGAAAGTAACCAAATATGGAATAGTATCCCTAAAATGGAATACCGCCATTTCTCGGAAACGAATATCTACTCCTAGTTGCAAGAGATGTCACCAAATTTTAAATGTTAATGCCCTAATTTAATTAAAATGTAAAGTGACGGCCCGAAACACAGGTTTAAATAAACCTAGATCGGGCGGGTCGCTACCTAAAACTCTAATTCCGAAACATTATCACTTGCTCTTGTAATAAAAATGTTTTAAAATAGTTTATTTTTGGGCACTATAATTGTATGGGAAAATTACTGTAGGCTAAATGTACTCTTTTGTATACGTTGTTTTTAAATAAATTAATATATAATAATTATTATAATCTAAATTAATACCTATATATTTTTTAAATGCTAAGACCCTCCACAGCCGTAAGATTTGCAGTCTCAGGGAATATTTCCTTCACACTGACGTGGGGATGCATCGAGAAGTGGTCGTGGTGGACAATAAGGGCCTCACCCCGCTCTCCTTGGCGAAAGAGAACTGACGCAAACCTGCAGTACTGGATACTAATGATCGTAAGGAAGTATGGCAAAGCAAAGAGCTTCACGGACGCTTTTTCCGGGCTCTTCATGGGCCTGATGTAGACTTTTTGGCGTCTGTATCCTGGTATCTACGTTTCGGCGACCTCTTCGGAGAAACCGAAGGTTTTGTCTGTGCGATTATGGATGAAGTTATCATGACGAACAACTATCGGAAATACATTGTCAAGGATGGTACGGTTGACATCTGTCGGGCATGCCACCGTCCCGGTGAATCAATCCGACATATCGTTTCCGGTTGTTCTCGTCTTGCTAACGGCGAGTATTTGCACAGACACAATCTAGTAGCTAGGATTATCCACCAGCAACTTGCTTTGCAGTACAACCTTGTGGAGTCTGAAGTACCATACTACAGGTATGTGCCTGACCCAGTTCTCGAGAATGGTCAAGCCACATTGTATTGGGATCGATCTATCATCACTGACAGGACTATTGTAGCCAATAAGCCTGATATTGTGGTGATAGATCGACGAGAGCGTCGTGCAATGATTGTTGAGATTGCTGTCCCCCATGACGAGAATCTCGTGAAAGCTGAGCAAGATAAGAAAATCAAGTATCTTGACTTAGCTCACGAGGTTGTCGACATGTGGTACGTGGACTCAGCAATCATTGTACCGATAATCATTACAGTAAATGGCCTAGTAGCGAAGAGCCTCGACCAACATCTCAGGAGGCTCTCATTGCACGGCTGGATCAGGGGCTTGATTCAGCAAGCAGTACTCCTAGACACGGCACGCATAATCAGGAGGTTCCTTTCTCTAGAGCCCTGACCACCGGCATCATGGACCCTGCTCCTGATGCCGATGGGCCACTATTTTTTATATTTTTAAGTGTTTTTTTTTATGATTTTTGTAAAAATATTAAAAAATATACTTAATAAGTTTAAAAGAAAATAAATGAAAATTATATTACATGTAATAATAACTTTCTTGGAAAAACATAGTTCTAATGTCAAGTAACAGTTCTTACCTAGCAGTAACCGCTGTCGGCGTCTCAGGTGTGTAGTAGAAATCATTAGTATTAGGTCTATTAGTCATTGGAGTAGGTTCATACACGGGTCTGTTGGTCAAAGGTTCTGTATAGACCGGAGTCATCACCGGTCTCTCAGGTCTCACAGGTCTTCGACTAGGGACCTGGAAAGCAGGTTCGTCATATTCGTAGGTTGGTCTGGACTGGTATATTTGCTGGGTCGGTGGTTGATACTGCTGTGTCGGTTGGATGAATGGATTGGTGTTGTTCACTGCGAAGTTCGGTGAGTTGCCTGAAAATTCATTTAATTTCTTAGCTCGACAAACCTCGATAATGTTGGGTATTAAGGAGCGCTGAGCCTATATTAACATATAATCAGCCAAGAATGTTCCCATGGCTGGGAGTCTGGGACACTGGTCACCTCTTAGTGAGTGCGGGTTGGCGAAAGTCACATGGCTTGGAATGTTTGGTTCTAGGTCATGCCGGTTTTCTCACAATGATTTTCAGTAGTGATGAAATAATTCATCATCATCATTATTTCAGCCGAAAGACGTCCACTGCCGGACATAGGCCTCCCCCAGGATGGGGGGTTTTGCCATAATCGCCACGCTTGGCAGGCAATGCATAGAGAACGCTGCTGCCCATTCTCTAGTAAGTACGACACCCACGGGAAGAAATGAAATAATTAACACAACGTAAAGCGCCTGTCTGGTTTCGAACCTCCGACTTAAAACTCTTAAGTCGCGGCCTTTAGTCGTACTAACACTTGCTTACTCATATTATAACTACATTAAATATAACTAAATTCTGCAGAATTATGCTGAGGCTTTTTTGCCCGACTGTGCTGAAGCTCAAAAGGAAAGTTAAATATGTTTTTTCTTTTTTTAAGGTACTTACCACTTGTCCAAGTAGGCTCAACATTGTTAAAGGTATAAATTGTTGCCCCAGCGTCATCGTCTCCGAAATGGATATGTTCCACCGTTGTATGTGGTTGGGGCTCATGTGGTTGCAGCTGTGGCCTTATCTGTGGTCGTGACTGTGGTTGGTGTTGAAAGTTGTTGTAAATCGGAGCTGCGCCCGCGCCCCCTTCTAGGAACGAAGTGTGCTGCAGACTTAGCGTCGTGATGTATACGTTGGGCCTGATTTGGTCTGAGAAATAGTGTTTATTGATAAGCTATCATACTATGTTCATTGGGTTGGAGTTATTGGTCATAACTTGAGGGCCTCCTGAAGTTTTCGTATGCAATATCTTGGTTGGACATGGACTACAATAATAACCAACTTTTGTCGGACTTTTTTCGCATATGTCGCATGTGTTTTGTCACTCGGTGATAGCGTAAAAAGTATCTTTCAAAAAAATAAAATAGAAACTTAGAAAGTAAAATATATCGTAGAATTATGAAAGAAAACGTATTTATTATAACTCACACAGGAACAGGAAGATCACATACTAAACTAAACACCTATGAAAAGCAGAAAGTCCTGTACGAGTAAATTACAAAGTAACTACCTATGACACAAACGCATGGTACACACGGCTACACTTCCAGCTATACATTTCCAGTATAAGCTGATCTCGCATTGTATGGGATTTCCGTACGGTGAAAGATCAGCGTAAAATGGAAATTTATAGCTTGATGTGTAGCCGTGCGTACAAACGCCAGCGCATCAAGCTACCCCAATCTGTCAAATTTCTTTGATAGATTTCCATCTTTATAGTATAAGCATAAGGTGCATGTTCAATTGGGAAAATTTTACACTTTGGGGTAGCTTGATGTGCTGGCGTCTGCGCAAAGTGGAAATCTACGAGTTTAAAACTGCACGCCCCTCCCCTGCTTGTTGCTTAAATACACAATTTCAAACGTAATAGTGTATAGAAATTTTAGTGGAGGGGCGTGCAGTTTTAATATATTTGATCTCTACCTAACTAATAACTCTAACCGAATGGTTAAATTAAAATCGCAAACGTAACTACGATGAAATAGAACTCATATTAACTAAAAACTAGAATTTATGCTAATGAAGAACCTGGACCCAATCATATAATAACAGACATCAGTTAATCAATCATTAACACACACACACCTACTCACACCCACACACACCGCACATCCATACACATTCACACACACATATCTGAACATGCTACAACAAATTAATACCTTACCTAACCTAAGCTCCCTAGCGGCGTCAGTGTAGTTTGCTACGCTGACGACACGCTGGTCCTGGCGCAAGGGAGGTCGTACCAGGCGGCGGCCGACTTGGCGACACAAGGGGTTGCGACAATCGTGGATAGGATCCGGCAACTGGGACTCGAGGTGGCCTTGCACAAGTCCGAGGCCATGTGGTTTCATGGTCCTCGGAATGCGCCACCGACGGGTTCCCAGATAACGGTGGGAGGGGTTCACATCGGCGTCGAGTCGACGATGAAGTACTTGGGACTCGTCCTCGACAGCCGGTGGAACTTCGCGGAGCATTTCCGCCGTTTGGCTCCCAGACTGGAGCGGGCCGGGGCTGCGTTGAAGCGGCTCTTGCCCAATCTAGGGGGGCCAAACGCCTCCTGCCGGAGGCTCTACGCGGGGATCGTGCGGTCCATGGCCCTATACGGGGCGCCGGTGTGGGCGCCTACATTGAGGCGCCAACCAGCTCGCAAGCTGAGGGCGTCCCATAGGGTCATGGCGATCAGGATGATCCGAGGATATCGCACGATCTCCGGCGAGGCGGCGGGCCTCCTTGCCGGATTACCGCCATGGGATCTGGAGGCAAAGGTCCTGGCGCAAATATGGGAGTGGCGCGAGGAGGCCCAACGCCGGGGCGTAACTCCGCTGCCGCGGAAAATCGCGGCACAGCGGACAGAGCTTCGGCGGGATCTCATGGTGACATGGAGAGAGCGATTGTCGCAACCCAGTGCTGGGCACGCCACGATTGCGGCGGTAAGTCCCCTCTTTGAGGAGTGGTTCGAGAGGCGGCATGGCGTCCTCACCTTCCGCCTGACGCAGGTCCTCACCGGACATGGTTGTTTCGGGAGGTTCCTGTTTCGGATAGGGCGGGAGGAAACGCCCGGGTGTTTCCACTGCGAAGATCGCCCTGAGGACACGGTGGAGCACACGGTGGCGGTCTGCCCTGCTTGGTCGGAGCACCGCCGTGTCCTCGTGGAGGCGATCGGCGGCGGCGATCTCTCGCGTCCGGCCCTGGTCCAGGCCATGGTACGGAGCGAGAGGGCATGGGGAGCCGTCACCTCCTTCAGCGAAGCAGTGATGCTCGCGAAGAGGGAGGCGGCGCACGTGAGGGAGAGGCAGCATATGCGCCCTCGCGACCCCAGCCGCCGCAGGATACGGAGACGCCCTGGGCGTCGGGAATCCCAGGCCGATTTCCGGCCACCGTAGGCATGGGCTTGCGGACGGCGAGTAATGGGTAGCTCGCTGTCCGGTAAGGACCAAGCCCAAGTCGACGGCGCGTTGTGTTCCACGCGCGCCTCAAAGAGATGTCAGCACAAAAAGTGATGGGACCCGCAAGGGTCGATGCCTGCCAGGGGTGCGGGTTTGTTCGAAAGAGACACCACAGCCCCTGGCTTAAGGGCTACTGAAGGAACACGGGTGGGTTTTAGTCAGTAAAAGTCTGACACGCCCTCCTGCTCCACCCAGAGCGGGAGAAGTTATTTGATGATTTCCCATCCAAAAAAAAAAAAACCTAACCTAAGCTTTTTCTTTCCTCTTTTTTCGAAACATTTAGCTAGCAACCTATGGGAAGTTGGGAGCTGTACCTAACCCCCGGGGCGGCCTCAATTTTGTGCTGTAAAACAATTGTATGGAAACCAATAAAAACTTTTATTTTATTTTTGTTTTTATTAAAATTTTGTTTCGTTTTTTGCTATTTGCAGGTCAGGCTGTATGATGATTAAATATATTAATCGCGACCGAAACAAAATGGCAGTAAATCATTTATCATTCGACTTCAAAGCAATATTGTTTCATTAAAGAACAGCTTATGGATTGCCTTAAGGTACTTTTTAGGGTTCCTTATCCAAAGGGTGCCAAGTGGACCAATGGCCAATCTAGGCTTTATTTCTGGGAGGGGCACATGGGCTAAACACTTAAACAGTTAAGAAGTGTCACACGCATCTAGTGTTGCACTTTCCTATTTAAGGGGTTCATTCTTTTTCAATGACATTTAAGAATAATACAAACGAAAAACGTGGGCGGTCGCGGGATTCCCGTCAGGAACGAAGGGCCTTACGCGATACTCGCACGCACACACACTCGTATAAAATAGAATGAGACACAGAGAAAGTATGAGAACTTGGGTCCTTTGCAACCCTGCACCCTAATTGCGTAACTCACGATTCATCATAATCTGTATCGTTTTGAAACGGATTGTTAAACCATTGCTTCATATGTTCGACAGCATAAATAACGCAATGAATATTGTTTAACTGTGAAGACGAAACCAATTATGATCAATCGTGAGTTACGCAATTAGGGTGCAGGTTCTCATACTTTCTTAGTATCCCACCTCGAATTAGTTGGGTTACATTTTTTTCTGATCATTCATAATGTAAGCTAAATATGTTTCGTTATTTCACCAATTTTCTTATATTAGATACTTAAATAAAAGTTCAACGTATATTACACGTAGAAAAACCCACTGTCATGTAGGTATGTCGATTACATTATGATACTCAAGGAAAAAGTTGGCGAAATTGTCACAGAACTAAGTATAATGCTAACCTTTACTTGACAAAGGACTTTGACTTAATCTATTAGGTACTGATATTTTTAACAACGGGTGGTTGTACAGAGGCCAGCACATCAACCTACCCCAATCTGTCAAATTTCTTTGATAGTTTTTCAACTTTATTCCAAAGGAATAAGGTTTATGTTAAATTGGGAAAATTTGACAGTTTGGGAAAGCTTGACCTGCTGGCGACTGTACCATCATCCATATTTCGACAGGTCATTATAACCATTTCAGTCTCCGGACAGATTTATTCATTCATCATCTAATGAAAAAACTCAATAACACTTTACCCGACATCCCAGAGATCTACATAAGAGGAGAGCGTTACACAGATCGTAGAATAGGACTTCACTATCTATTCGCTTAGCCATTGAACTGGCGACGAACAAAGACTCAGATGTCTAGCTAGAGTTCTCTGTGAAGGAGAGGTGAGATCTAGGTCATTCTTTCTCAAAGTGGGCAATAACGCCCCCTAGAGGGCGCTGGAGGCCTAGAGATGGGGTAAGGGGCCCAGAAAAAATGCGGGGTGTTCTTTGTGCTCTCACTGCTAAAAACATTTAGAATGTAAGTTTGAACTCCAGACCAGGTTACTATAGCACACTATAATTTTAAAGATGTGAATGTCGTTGTGGTTTTTAAGACGTTGTTAAGAAAAAAACAATGGAGGACGCTGGAAAATAACCGATTTTCAAAGTGGGCGGTAGATGAAATAAGTTTGAGAACCTTCTCTAGCTATATGAAGGTATTTCAGCTTTTTTTCTGGGAATGGCGGCTACGGATATCCATAAGTGTAGATGACCACTTACCACCAGGATTTTAGCCACTAATATTTAAAATGAAATAAAACATTGCATAGTTATAGTTACCTCCAGGCCCATAGCAGATGGTGTCACCATTGACAGTCAGCGCAGTCAGCTTCGGTAGCGGTGACGTCACGGGAAAGTGCACCACATAGTTGACAGCTTGCCCCCGGTTATACCTCTGTAGCAGGGTGTTGCTGTTGATTGCGTCTACGTGGCCTACATAATTCTGGAAATTAAAAAGTAAATGACAATTTAAAATCCGAATTTGGAGCGGATAAGTTTTAAAATCAGCCGCCAGGTTCGATCGATCAATAAAAGCTACGCTTGCCGCGGTTGGTCCACATGAGTAACTAAAGTTGGTCCGCGGGTTGACCAACTTTATGTACCAAGATACCTCCGTGACTCGGAAGTACGTCATGCCGTTTGTCCCGGCTGTCATTCGTGGATCTTTGACAGTCGTTACGGGTCGTTAGAAACCCAGAATCCTCACAACCATTCTTACACAGGTGTATTACCCAGTAGCTTGGGTTGTGGTGGTCAGATAGTTAGTTGATCCGTGTAAAATACTGGTAGGTACTTAGCTGCATCCAGTAAGACTGGAAGCCGACCCTAATGTAGTTGGGAAAAAGCTAGGCAGTTGATGAAGTTTTAAAACATTGTATTAGTGAACAAACTCTACAGTAGACATTTAGACAACACAGATCACATCATTGATTGACAAAATTTAAGTCTGCACAACGTACTGCTATTTGTAACAAATTTTTAGTACTTAATCGAGAGATATTTTAATGCAGTTCTCATTGATAAAGCTGCTCATGGAAAGTAATATTTTGATTTTAAAGATGCTACAGTTGACGGTATTATACTCAGAAGGATTACACAGCTTCATCATATAGTATTCCTCCTATGAGTAGGTACCTCTTTTTATGACTTTAAATAATTCAAAATGTTGGCTTATCTCAAATACTATAATACTATAAGTACGGACCTGCGTTCTGTTAGTGCGGTCAGCAGACAGATTCATTTACAGCATGATGTTAGATGTTAGTGACTACGTCTTTCTGTAACGCGAGCGAATACGTACTAAGTACAATAACTATCATCTGGGAATAATATCTATGTATCTGTTCTCAATAACATGTGTGACCATTTGATCAAATATTGGTTTTACGTTGAAAGCACGTCACTAATGGCGGCTTGGTTTTTCCGCACGGAACAAAATATAGTTTCGATTTATAGTTTAGAGCTTTTAATCTATGTTATTTATAACTAACTGTGTGTCAAATTTACTCAAATCCGTTCAGCCGTTTTATGTAACAAACATCCAAATTTACCTACACTACACTTTATTACAATTTTTGTTTCAAGAACAAGAAGACTTTACCGGTGTTAATTCACACCTTTAAAATTATAGTAGTTTAGTAAGTTTTACTGCATTGCAATAATGTAGATTGTGGTTATTCGCTTTTAATGTAAATAATGCACTTAATGCCAATGTTTATAAACATATTAATGTCATAACCAAGCACGAGGCCGTATTATAGTAGAAGCTTCTGGCTTCTCATTCTGTTGAAAGGTTGAAACTCAATACTACGCCAGGCCAGTTCAAGCCTAAACCTAGCCATGTTACTACTAACGTGCGGTCGACTGTACCTAATTTAATTTACGTGTGTGTAGGTAAATTATGTGATTGTGGGCCGATTTGTAAGTGTTGCTTATATTTATGGCCCACGTATGTATTACGAGTACGTCACTTGTATCACCTACTTAGCAGTACCTACACTTTGATATTATTTCGGTTGGGTTAGGACCTGTAGACGGCCGGGGATCGTGGCAGTCGCATCAGGTCCCGTGATCCCCGGTGCTAGTGTGGGACGGAACCCCGGGGTGGTTTTAGTCAACAAGAGTATGACAGACCCAAGCGTGGTCGCAGCCAGACTTTGGGGGGAGCACAGACAAAGACTATAGAAAATAAGGAAAGGTATTATACAAGGTAAATTTTTAACCAGTGCGCAATCTGTAACTATGAATTCAGCATAATTATCATTCTAGAAGCCCTAGCGTAATTTTTTTTCGTCGGTTATACAAAACAAAATCAGCTGTTTCATAGAAAAGTGCAATACCTACGCGGTCAAAATGTATGGAACAGCTGATTTTTTTCTGATCCTGTATTTTCGAAACATTAGGTTTACGTTTACGGCTTGGGGGGGACCCCTATGACCATCCGCGGCCGCGCCTGGACAGAGCCATAGAATACCTATCATATGGATATTTCTATGTCTTGTATTGCCATGGCTAGCTGACATATTATTATGACAAATTATTTAATGTTCTGTTTCGTAATGTTAATTACTTTGCCTACATAATGTATAGAATCAAGTCTATCTAATTAAACAGACAGCCGTGCTGCTTTGGAGTTTGTTGCGCCACTTCTTATTCCCAGCTAAAGCACTAGGAACTGGTGTAGGGTGGGAGTTTTGGGGGACTGCCTATGTAATTTTGACATTCGAAAACAGTTGATTCTCAACTTATTTTGAATAAATGACTTTCGATTTTGATTATGGACAGAATCCCAGGGTGGAGGACATCCATGAGGATTTCCACCCCGAAAAAAAAGAGGACTTGTAGACGGGACTCATTGAACCTACAGGGTCAAATTAAATTAGCTAGCGAAATTCTGCAGAAGAATAATTCATGATCTTTAAAACCTGGATAAGAAGATTAATTTACTAGTTCTCGGTATCAGCGGTTTACGTAGATTTTTTTTTTTTTGATTGAGGTTTGGAGGAATACAAAAATCTCTGAGCAATAGCAGACAATTTATTGTTTAGTTGTTTACAATGATAAACGTTTCAGTTTTATGTAGTAGGTATTTATGATGATTATGTTACGACAAATATTGTCCCTGTGCGCATTACTCTAACCTCGCGCAATTCAATTAACTAGATCAGATGACATAGAGAGGTAAGAGAGGCATTTTTTTTTCGTAGATTTCTACTAATTCCGACGTAGTTATTTTTAGTATCGTCTTTAGCGATGAGCGAATATCAATTCGAATTTCAAATTCAATTCCGGGTGCTCTCTGACGTCGTCTCATCAACTCTTTATTGTTTAGTATGACGGAAACGAGCTACTAAATAATATTAAATAATATTTTACTACGAACGAACTTACTAAGGCTTTTTTATGTTTGATGAGTCCTTGAAAAGACCTTTTGATAAGAATTTGTTAAAATATTAAAAGTTCAAAGAACCTTAGGTGAAAGCTCGCTAACTGTGTTTGATGAATATCAAAATACCAGTAGGTATTTTGATATTTTTATGTTTGTAATTCCAAGAAGGTTTGCATTTCGCCTGTTTCTTTTACGAGTTGTTAACGTAACCTACAGCATTTAAACTAATTTTTTCACCAAATTTCCTTTTCGTTAATTGCTTCGCAAAATGTTTCTTTTTTGCCAATTCAAACATTTTTATTTAAAAAGGAATTGGTGATTTACCAGTTTAAACACGTTAAGCAGTTTGATAATTATATGCATTCGTTGTCACATAAAAAAGCGGCCAAACACCGCACAAAATGATTCAATTAAAATAAAACTATCCTGTTGGTCCGGTTTTTAAGTTGCTCATAATTATGTAACCTTTATCGAATGTTTTAATGACCCGTAGCTTCTTATTATTTTAATTAGCAAGTTTCATTGTTTACAAAAGCCGTCAAACATGCAGAACAAGCTTTTAGACACAGACAAGATTTATCTTTAGGCAGGGCTGGCAGGCACACTTGAAATTCGAACTGGCCGCAGCTCATTTTTAAGAAAAAATGAGTAAGTAGGTATATACCACGAAGGTATAAATAAAATAAAATAAATACACTTGTCGTTTCGAGCCAGTGATTTCGGTTTTATAATATTTTGTAAATTAATTTCACACTCCATAAAAGTGAGGTTCTGAGAAAAACGGTAAACACGAAGATTAGGTTTAATTTAGTCATCGTTTTATTGAGGATCAGTATTTATGATTTGTACATATACAATCTTTTATTAATATAATGGGGTATTTGCACCAATTCAGGGTACCTAGCACACGCCGCCGCCTGGGGCTTAGGAGCCGGATTTGTTAATTAAAATAACAGAAACCATAGCAGGTACCTGGGTATACAAACCGTACTCGTAAAATATCGAAATTACAGTTCTACAGATATTAAAATATTTCTTGAATGATTTTAAACAACAAATTAAATACTGCCTACCTATTAGTACCTACCCTGTGCGAAAATTCTCAACTGGCAAAAAAAAATGTTGATGACTGTTGTTAAAATAATGAAAGAAAATATAAAAAAAACCCCGACCCAAACATGAACTTCTAAAACAGTTTAACTTTCACTAACGGGAAGCTACACTATTCCCGGGTCACATAGGCTATATTTTATCGCCGTATTCCCACGGGAACGGGAAGTATGCGGGTATACCGCGGAGCGCTGCTAGTAGGTAAAATTTTAATCAAAGTAGGTATTGTCACTTCGGGGGACGGTGAACCGCTAGGAAACCTACTTTTAAATAAAATAAAACCGCACCCAAAGCGGTTCGGTGCCACAGACAGACACACCAAAGTACGCACGGCTACACATCAAGCTATACATTTCCAATATAAGCTGATCTCGCATTGTATAAGATTTCCGTAAAAAGCGAGATCAGCGTAGACTGGAAATGTATAGCTTGATGTGTAACCGTGTGTACCAAACCACTCTTCTTTCGTTGTATTTTATACGCGTAAATACGCGTCAAACGAAAGTCCAACCAATATAATTATGTACGCACGGCTACACATCAAGCAATACATGTCCAGTTTACGCTGATCTCGCATTGTACGGTAATCCTATACAATGCGAGATCAGCGTATACTGGAAATGTATAGCTTGATGTGTAGCCGTGTGTACTTAATTAAAGTCTGGCGACTCCAGACTGTAATAAACATTGTATGTATCTCCACCCTAATTGCATATCACACTACATATATATCACAATCTGAATCATTTTAAATTGCCAATCCATTGCTTCATATGTTCGAAATATTGTGCCTGCTCAACAACGTAAATAACGCAATGAATGTTTTTGAACTGTCAAAATGATAAAGAATTCACACTTTATTGTGTTACGCAGGATGCCGTAATGTTAAATAGGTACTAATATTATAAATATTTGGTATATAGAAGACAAGTTGCATTGCGGCAAAAATCCATTAATCTCGAATAAGTATATACGAGTACCTACCTTCAATTGCCAAAAATGAAAAAAACAAAAAACTACCTAGGTACTTACTTTTTATTTTAGTACCTAAGGAGATCGGATTAAGCTGATCTTTGAACAAAACATCATAGGCCTATCTTAATATCAAATATCTATTTGTTTTCATAACCAATGTTACGTCGAAGTGTTTTTTTTTTCAATCCTACGCCGCGCCGTTGAGTAATCGATGTCTCAATAAATATTCGGTGTGTCACTCAACGCCAAAAATGGCAAAAGAATAATAAAAAACTTAAAAAATCCTCATCGTCATCACCTTTACCAAACGTATTTGGAAAACACGTTAGGGGGCATCCATTAATTACGTTATTGAAATCAATTTTGACTATTTCGACCCCTGATGGGACCCGAAAGGGTCGATGCCTGCCAGGGGTGCGGGTTTGTTCGAAAGAGACACCACAGCCCCTGGCTTAAGGGCTACTGAAGGA
Source organism: Polymixis flavicincta (assembly GCA_949987655.1). Classification (NCBI taxonomy): domain Eukaryota; kingdom Metazoa; phylum Arthropoda; class Insecta; order Lepidoptera; family Noctuidae; genus Polymixis; species Polymixis flavicincta. The sequence continues at coordinate 6,726,868 of OX465190.1, forward strand.
ACACGGGTGGGTTTTAGTCAGTAAAAGTCTGACACGCCCTCCTGCTCCACCCAGAGCGGGAGAAGTTATTTGATGATTTCCCACCCAAAAAAAAAAAAAAAAACTATTTCGACCCCACCCCCGCTCTGGTGAGATGTCGTGAGATTTGGCTCGGAAATAATCTGTGCTTATTTGCGTTGGATTCATGCACTGCGTTTGGCTGGCTCGGCTGGCCGTTGGTGGTTTAACAATCGAGGAGCTGTTGTATTTAGGATCTAGCCATATTGGCGGAAAAAAATGTTTTACTTAATTTAACCCGGTTTTCTCGCAATTTTACATTGTTTCTCTGTGGATTATTTTTTACGTGATATTTGACGAGACTCCCCCTCTCCCCCACGTGAGATTGGGTAAGATTCGACTTGACCCCTCTCCCCCTCACATTATTACTTTACCCCTTATTTCGCGTTGGGATGTTCTCACATTAGATCTTCAACGTACTGCTTAGCGCCGAGAGTCGATAATCGAACAGTGGTTTTTTAGAGGCAATGGCTGAGATGCACTCTGCTGGATTCTCATTCTCAAAGTTAGGTTCAACACCGAGAGTTGAAAATCCAGTGATAAAATCCCGCCAAGATATTTTTACGTCATTGTGAACGTGGTCTTAGGAGTTAGGTACTTATCAGCAGAGATCGGATATTCGGATGCATATTCACCTAACGTTGAGATGTTGGCTAATATGGAATACGCCTTTGTATCGAAAAATCTTACACCATACATACACACATTTGCAAACAAAAATTTTAAATGAATTTTGCATCTGAATTGTTTTCCAATCCAAGAATGTTCGGGTTTTATTTTTAATGTGTCTATTCTATATTATACACCCGACCAGTTATGCATTCCTAGTTTTCCTGGCATCCCGATTCGATTCAGATTTTTTGATTTGTCTGAAAAGCGACTTAATTGAGTGTCCTTAGCTATGATTCAAGAAAATCTGTTCAACTGTTTGAAGATTATCAGCTCTTTTCTATTTCATGAAGAGATTTGAGCATCTTCCACAGGTCTGATTAAGTCGTGGTATTCTATTACTTCAATAATATTAGAAGAACAAAGTAAACTTGAACTGATGCTGCAGCATCAGCTCGAATTTGCAGAATACCTAACTATCTCACCAACAGCAGAAATATCATTTTTGGGCATCAGACATATGTTTTGGTTGATAAGCCGTAGTTCTGACATAAATCGTACCTACAGATTACGTGTGACTCGAAAACCGATAATAAATCACATCGATTTCTTGTATACCCTTTTTATTGTTGGCGTTTTTGTCGTAGCGAGGTTAGTTTTATGCTTTGATTTGGTGATTTCACTTTTGTTCCTATACCTACTTTAAGTTATTGTTATTGATGAGTACAATGACCCAGTAAGACGTTTTCGGCTAAGTCAAATACACCTACTTTAAGCAAATTTTAAGCAAACTCCCTCATATTTAGAAACGTTGCTTGAAGTTAAGAGATGTCAAAACGTCAAACGATTTAAACGTCATAAATGAATGGTTAAACAGACGCTTAACTTGTAACGTTTATAAAATAAGGGAGACTGTTTTGACAGCCCTACAAGTTCAAGTTGCCTTGGAGCCTTAAGTCCATAACTTATGTACCTGCAGATAAACAGTCAATCTTTGTATTAACGGTGAGAGAAACGGGTTCCAGCGACCGTTTTTACTTTTAACACTGCAATAACTGAAGAAAGCAATGAGGAAAATTGTGCATATAATGCTAAAGCGCGGGAATATAGGTCTTTGGTGTATTTTAGAAATTATATTCAGTGTTTGATTTTATTGCCCCTTGCTAAATACAGCACTTTCAACGGCTTTATGATATGTTATAGCAACCTTCCAAGATAACCGTTCGTCTGTTTGTCCCAACTTTGGAAGCAAAAGAAGTGTAAATTAAATATTTATAAAACTTCTTTTCTACCGTTCCAGAATAGCCCCTAGGGATTGGTAGTCAATTAGTCTGCTCATGTAAATAAAATCTTTATTGGCATAAAAATGTGTAACATCAAAGTGAATCCCTGACTCCTGCGCTAGATCCAGAATAGGTATCTGAGTTACAGGAGCCAGTGTCTGCTCCCAATCAGTGGGTTCTGGATTTTATGAAAAATATACCGTTTATAAATATCGCTCAGAGATCCTGAATACTTATCATGATGATGACACGGTATTAGAATTAATTTAATAAAACCTGTTTTGAAACCTGTCTCAAATAATTGTAACAAGGCATTTAAAACAATATGTTTTGGCAATAAATCTTCTTATAAACGAAATAAACAAAAACCGGCTTTATAAAAGATGATCTTTTGGTTTTGGCTCGTCTGGTCTGGTACCTGTAGTCGTGCTGACATTGATATTGTTATGTTGTCGCATGTGCAGGTGCATGATTGCTATCTACATATGTTATTAAATTTAGCAATGTGTACAGAGTGGCAGGAAGGGACATCGACGCTCAACCTGTTACTGGATTCACGTGATTCTGAAATTCTAAATGGATGCACGGGGTTATTGGTAGAGTGGGCAGTGAAGTCAGATCTAATGCTCCTAAACCAGGGATCCGTTCGGATATTGTTTGCGGCAATGGGGGGGTCTATAGTGAAGATCGTTTGCTAGTCCCGCTGTCGCACGCCGTGTTCAAGACTGGTGTTTATTGGAGGAGATAGAGACGTTGTCGGACCACTGATACATCCGGTTTGACGTCTCCCCCCAGACCTCGAGTGGCCCGGTACAAGCGGTCCCGGCCGGTGTTGATGATGGCTCGCGATGGGCGCTCAAGCGCTTGAACCGGGAAACCCTTCTGGTGGCCTGAATGGTACAGGCCTGGTTGGATTCACCAGTCAGGTTTATCGATATTAATGAGGAGGCAGAATGGTTCCGGGAGGCCATGACCTAAATCTGTGGTGTTGCGTTGCCCCGCGTTTAGTCTCCATCTGCCAGGTGCTATTGGTGGTCGCAAGATATTGCGCAGTTGCGCATCGCAAGGGGCGAAGCCCATGATAAATGTGCAAGCAATTCTAGAACGGGATCCGTGAGTGTCCTTACCGTTTGGTTAAGGGCAAATTTCGCTCGTGGTCGGGCCCCCCTAGAGAGAGGATGAGCGGTTTATTCCCCTCACAAGGGAGGCACACACCACCTCATCGTCGTCGTTTGACGATGATGACGATGACGACGCGCCTGAAGTGACCCGGGTAGAACTGAGAGCGGCAGTACAAAGGCTTCAGGCCAAAAACAATGCTCGAGGACCAGACGGCATTCCTGGCCGTGCATGGCCATCAGGGCTCTCTGGCCCCGATTAGTAGTACTAGTTAGTACTCTTAAGTACATGTTTGGAAAGGGGCTAGTTTCCACGCCAGTGGAATTCTGGAAAGCTGATCCTGCTAAAAAAGTAAGGGCGTCCTGCGGACTCTCCATCCGCTTACCGGCCAATTATATTGCTGGATGAGGTGAGAGCAGTGGTGGCCAAGTGGTAACGGCCGCGAGTTGTAGGTCATGAGTTCGAACCCAGACAGGCGCTTTACTTTGTGTAAATTATTTCATCACCACTGCTCTCAAAACGGTGAAGGAAAACATCGTGAGGAAACCGGCATGTCCTAGAACCAAAAAATTCGAAGACATGTGACATCTACCAACCCGCACTGGGCCGGCGTGGTGGATTACGGCCCAATCCCTCTCACCGAGAGGTGGCCTGTGTCCCAGCAGTGGGAACATTATAGGCTGATGATGAGGTGGGAAAACTCTTCGAGAGAATAATTGGAGATTGGAGACTGGCAAGAGAGGGGCTGGATCTGGTGAATAACCAGTTTGGTTTCCGTTTTGGGCGCTCTTCAACAGACAGAAAACGAAAATAACCAGTGAATAACCAGTTTGGTTTCCGTAAATGATTAATGAAAAAAAAAAATGACAATCGTAAAATAACTTTAATTTCGGAAGTCGGTATCTTTGGATATGTATTTTATTAATTTCTTGTCACCGCCTTCCGAAATTAAAGTTATTTTTCACTTTCTAGTGTTTTTTGGGTGTTTGTTTTTCACTTTTTAGATATAGTACCTACCCAACACTAATTCGAAATTTCATCATCCTTGGGGTCAAAACAATGCATATTTATGCTATAGCAGCAATCTCGGTTAATTTGGTGTAATTTTTCGAAGAGTTCCGTTGTGTCTCCAAAACGCATCATCCGATTTATATGAAATTTAAATGGGACCATTCATGGTCCCATTTAAATTCCAACGTTAGGAGGTCTAGAATGATATGCTGAATTCATTCAGCATATCATTCTAGACCTCCTAACGTAGAAATTTTTCGTCGTTTATACAAAAAAAAAATCAGCTGTTCCATACATCTTGACCGCGTAGTTATTGCACTTTTGTATGAAACAGTAGATTTTTTTTTTTGTATAATCGACGAAAAATGTCTACGCTGGGCGTCTATAATGACATGCTGAATTCATGGTTACAGTTTGCGCACTGGTTAAAAACTTATCCTGTAGAATTACTCAATCATAAACATAAATACAACCCTCAAGTTCTTTTATGATTAGGTATTTAATTTTTCTGGAAATAGTAAATCAGAGGAATGAAATGAACCTTTTTTTTTTGAGGGTAAATCTTCTAATAATTTATCCCGCTCTGGGTGGAGCAGGAGGGTGTGTCAGACTTTTACTGACTAAAACCCATCCGTGTTCCTTCAGTTGCCCATGTGAGCAACCCGCACCCCTGGCAGGCAACGGTCCTTGCGGGCCTGACCAGTTGATGCTGACATCTTTTTGAGGCGGGCGTGGAACACAACGCGCCGTCGACTCGAGCTTGGTCCTTACCGGACAGCGAGCAACCCATTACATGAACTTAGGGTTGTATTGACGATTGTAACAATAAAAATTCTGTAAATAAATAGGTCCGTGTCGCGAATCATATTTTGTTCGACATACAACCTGACACTGAACTGCAAATTGCAAAAACGTAAGAAAATTTAAAGGTCAAAGTTCGCAAAAAGGTTTTTTTTTTTGCAAAACAGTTTGTTTAATGATAAAAATAGAAGAGACAAAAATTTTATATCATGCGATAACCTGCAAAAGTTGTCCTTATATTTTGCCCCGTAGATTCACCATTTCTGAGAAAACGCGATTCTAAAACTTACTTAAAAAAATATGATTGACGTGTAAAAGTGTTTGTACAAACCTACTTACAGAAATAAAATCATTTAACCGACTTCCAAAAAAGGAGGAGGTTATTTGTTCCACTGTATGTTTTTTTTTTTTATGTATGTTCATCGATTTCTCCCCCATTTGTGGACCGATTCTCAATTTTTTTTTATTTATTTTTTTATTTGAAAGAGCATACTCCTGACGTAGTCCCATTGACACCAAGTCAGGATCTGATGATGGAATCCCAGGGAAATCGAAGGCAACCCTCAAATTTTGTAGGTATTAACAATGGTTTTCATATATTTTCTAAAGCTATTGAGACATTTGCGTATGGTCATCATCATCTCATGACGCTGAGCTGATGAGGGAAGGTACAACTCTTTAACGATTAGGTAGGAGTTATAAGACCGATTAGCAAATTTTTTTTTTCGAAAGGGGTTTATTAAGAAATGGTCCTCATGAAACGGCAGTTTTTTTTTTTTTTGTATAATCGACGAAAAATTTCTACGCTGGGCGTCTATTAAAAAAAAACTGCCTCGACAAATGTTGGAAGGTATCTCTTGGCAGTTCGCCGCACGCACTTATTACCTCCAAGCCTCATGTCACGTTTGTTATGTCATATAAACAGCTTTTTTATAATTATGCATAACAATATGAAATTGAATGCGGTTCTTCCTTACTTAAAAACTGTCACACAAAAACGCTTTTTTGGAATTACGTTTAGTTGTTAATCTTTAATTTTGTGTTTCTTTCCTGTCTTTTTTCAATCTTTTTTCTGACTTCATATTAACTGCACATTATACCTATACATGCATATAGAGATCTCATTAATCATCGCACGTTCTCATTTCCGAAAATAGATGATCAAAGCTGAGATCTGTAGGAAGGTAGATTAGGTACTTAAAAAAAAAAAACAATGATTTTGCATTTTTTACCTTATTGTTATGATTCGTACCTTCGTCAAAACAATTATCGGACTTTACAAAAATATACATTTACTTACAAAAAATATACATACTTATTTACTTTTTACAATAAATATGATTGTCATTGCGTCAGATGCCGTTAGTTTAGCATAAAATTTACCAAAAGGAACAGACGTCACTTAACATGGAAAAACACACTGGGAACTAAACTGCGTAAAAGGAAAAATCGTTTTACTAAAAAAAACCACCCATGTAGATTTATACGTCAGTACTTTCCTTTTTCTTTTGGCGAAGTAATTGTGTTAAATGAAATTTGACAGATTGGGGTAGCTTGATGTGGCTGGCGTCAGTACCTGCCTACATAATGTACATGTTTGAATAATCGAGGGTTAAGGCTCCCGTAGATCGGCGCGACGCGACTCTAATAGATCCATTTTCATGAAGATTTCTTAAACTTACTTAAATAATGGTTCTGTTAAAAAAAACGTCGCGTACGCACCTGTCTGCTTCTATCAGTCTTATAAAATTCCGTTAAGTATTATACGAGTGTTAACATTGGAAATTGATTGCTTTAGCAAAAATTTCATTCAAAGGAAATTGTTGCGAAATAATTTAACACATCCACGTCTGTTCGACGAATATGGGCGTAATGTCGATGTAACAGTTTCGGAGTTATTGACCCCCAACTTACTTAGGTACCTACTTATTTATTACCTATAGTCACAAAATTAATAACTATCTACCATAGAAGGGTAGTTTTTTTTTTTGGAGTGTGGGAAATCATCAAATGACTTCTCCCGCTCTGGGTAGAGAGCAGGATGGCGTGTCAGACTTTTACTGACTAAAACCCACCCGTGTTCCCTCAGCTGCCTGTGTGCCAGGGGCGACGGAGTCTCTTTCGAACAACCCGCACCCCTGGCAGGCGTTGGCCCTTGCGGACCCTACCAGTTGTTGCTGACATCTCTGACGGCGGGCGTGGAACACAACGCGCCGTCATAGAAGGGTAGTTCAAACTCATATTAGGTAACAATATTCAATTATGTGTTAATAGTTTTAGTTAGGTCAACTCGACAGCATAGTCGAGGCGGGCGGGTGGCTCAGTAGCCGCGGCTTGGACATCCACGGTTCCTCTACGCTTGACTATGTCTATAGGGAATAAATAAGTACCTAAAAAAAAAAAAAAAAAACTATGGAAGCTTATGTGACGACGTAATTCGCTTTTCAAGTCGGTAAATAGGCATAAGATAATTTCAACAGTAGATAAACAAAAAAACATTGCCGACCCCTGCCGTTGTTTAATTAATTGATAATCTACCGAATGTCCGAAAAAACTGCAAATAACGAGTAAATCTACTATGCAAAAAACAGATCAGTTACTTTGAAATTTAATTATTCCAAATTGTTTTCCTTGTTGTGGTTTAGTGACCTTCTTCATAACGCTCCTATGTATGCGTATTACAACCATATTCCACGAGATGAGTTAAGACCCCCGCAGATCGACGCGACGCGACAGCGAGACTTGACTCTAGTAGATCAATTACAGGTAGTCTTCATATAAATTCTATAAACGCGTCGTGTGGCGCCTGTCTGCGAAAGCCTTCAACATTTCGACCGAAAAACACAAACACCGCGAAATATTTTTTTTGTACCTATTCCAAAAAAATAAAGCTGTGGCGAAAGATTAAAAATACGCAACGAATGGAAAAGATAAGTAGGTACCTAAGTACTCTTTTACCGGACCTAAGCAAAGATTGTTTTAAATCAGACAATAATATTATAAGTGGCTACTTCGTAATTACATGAGTTTTTTACGTTCCTTATGGGCTTTTAGCTTTGCGAGGAAGCTTACACTCTGCAAGTCATCCGGATACCCCGATTAATGGCGAAACTCCGAATAATATCCTTGTATTTTGTGATGTCGAAATAATAAAATCAAATCAAAATATTTTATTTCATATAAACCTGCACCCTAATTGCGTAACTCACGATTGATCATAATTGGTTTCGTCTTCACAGTTAAACAATATTCATTGCGATATTTATGTTGTCGAACAGACACATTTTTCGAACATATGAAGCAATGGTTTAACAATCCGTTTCAAAACGATACAGATTATGATGAATCGTGAGTTACGCAATTAGGGTGCTGCATGGGCACTTATGAAACGTCAGAAGCTAGGTGCACGGTTCCAAATTGTTGTTTCTTAAGGGCACACTTTGCGCGGGCTCGAACTCACTGGTGGGCCTGGCTGAAAATCACGCTGTCTCACCAGGCTTCGTACCCGACAGAGATAGTATCAGTGGTGAGCAGTTAGACTCTAGTCTACACGCACAACGTTATTGAGTGAGATGCAGGAGCATTTTTGGCAAAAAAATCGCGAAAAAATTAAGAAAAGTCCTTCAGAAGATCGGGTTTTATGAAAAAACCACTGCATAAATCAATGACCAATAAAGTTTATTGAACTTATTGTTAATTGAACTTTGTCGGTACCGTCTTGGTTTTCGAGATTTTACACTCCTTTTATTACTTAAACACGCTCAAAGTTAGGTTAAATTAGCAAGAAAAACGAATCTTTGTTGGCTCATAACTTTTTAATAGCTTTTTATTTTAGTATTCCGTTTCCGTACAGACAATAATAATAACGACACAAAACCATACCATGTTTAATTTTTGATGTACATAGTCAGACAGTGGAGTAAAACCCTCCCGAAGTTTGTATGGAAAAAATGTGGACAAGTGTCACCTTAAGGAGAAGAGCCGGCAAAATATTCCACTAACTACTAAGTTAAGTATCTACCTAAATATCGTCATGTACAGTCAGGGAAATTAATTGTTAAGCAAACTGATAGGTACCCTACGTCAATTTGCCGGGTTATAGCCATTTCAGAAGCGCAGCGGTGCAGAGGTAGCCCAGTGATAACAGCTCCGACTTAAGAGTTGTAGGTCGTGGGTTTCGAACCCAGGCGAAATTATTCACACAAAGTAAGGCGCCTTTAAATACTTTAAATGTCTAAATAATTTCACTACCACTGCTCTGAAAACGTTGAATGAAAACATTGTGAGAAATGCGGCATCTCACCTACCAACCCGCACTGGGCCCGCGTGGTAGATTACAGCTCACTCCTTGTCACAGAGAGTAGGCCTGTGCTGTGTCTCAGTCAGCAGTCGCAACAATAAAGGCTAGCCTTTGTTGTGTGATTAGAATATACGGAAAATTTAAGTTGGTAGTCAACTTGCTGAGTAATTTATTATCCTGACGTTACTTTCATACCATACATTACTGTTGTGCATTTCCATACCATACATGTGTGCATTAAAACTTATGGAAATGCAGTATTTTAACTGTAAATGCACGTCTGTAAAATCAGCGAAATCGTCAAAATTTCGTATACAGCTTCTTATTCTTGCGAGTGTCATAAAGACATGCATGGCAGTAATAAAAATTCATCATGTCGACAACCAGCGGGCTTAGCATGACGCTTTGTATTTTTACGAAGAATAGACAGTGCTTTTTCAATAGAATGTGACATTCCGTTCCTACATTTTTGTTATCGCACCGTAGATATCCTTCTACAATCTATCATTTAGTATTTCGTTTCTAACGATATTTGTCTAGGTCCTTATAAATGTAGACTATTTCAGAAGAATATTTCTTCCCAAACTGTCAAAATCACACTGACAAGAAAACTTTCTACTCGACGGCCACAAAGTAGGTATATGCGATTATCTACAAAATCATGATTCGTTTCGAACGCATAACTGTGATAATGAATAGAAAAACAGCTAACTTATCCTATTGTACAATCAAGATTCACAATAGCAGTCGCATACTAAGGGCTATATTGCTATGAAGTGGCGGTCCAGGCCGTACCTACAGCTGTGTGTATAAGTGATGTATTAACACAGAACGCCTAACTCACCGCTGCACTCACACACAAGCGTTCTGTATTTTATACATACCGTCGGCGACGCACAGACATGACCTTGGTCGGTTCATACCATTGCTAAAATTAACTTGTATAATTAGGGTTCCGGTAGCGTGCAGCGTATCGTCTTGGATTAAGAAACTCATAGGTCTGGGTTCAAATCTCGCGATGAAGCTTTAATTTTTCTTTTCAACAATCATCTTCATCTGTTCTTTTATTATTCGATTATTTCCTTTATTTCAATAAACACATACAAATTATATTTTTAAATGTTAGAATATAAAATATTTAAAAATATAAAAAATTATTCGATTTATTAATATACCAGAATAATAATGTAACAATTTTTTTTTATTACTCGTATTGTTATTTAAATAAAGGTTTAACAATAATAAATGATTACAAAATGTTTATTCGTTATAACTTCATGAAGAATGTATAAAAATAACTAATAATAACTTCTTGTTAAAACAGTTTATTTTCTCATAAAGAACAATTTATTGAAGTAAATAAGCTAGTTGGTGAACCATGATAATCAGGCTATTGTATCTTAGTAATATAATAATATTGTGCTGATTACTACTGTGTGTCGGTACTCTAAATAAATCACAATATTCTACAAAAATCTACCCACGTAAAAGTAACAAATGCAGACAAGTTGTCACAATACAATTAAATGACTCAGTAGTACTACTTTTATTCTACTGTGAGTGAGTTCGTTCTAACTCAAACATCAAAGTTAACAAATCGTATTTAATAGGACTTAAAGAGGTTATAGCTTAAGTGTTCATTTTCATTCCGAAAAGAAGATTGAAACTAAACCTCAAAATAATCCAGATTACGGATAAGACAAAATATTATTTGAATATTACTAAAATAAATAAATATTTGTAATTTATAACTTAATGTTAATGTTTTTTCTATATTACTATGTTTTTTAAGCAGATTCTCGAGCTGGTTTTCGATGATGCCTTGAACCTTCTGCGTTGAGTGCACGGCGCACGGTTCGTAAAGATGTGTCGAATAATTCGGCAAAATGTCTTGTCGTTTTGAAACCACTTGTTTCAAATTCGCTGAACGTGTGCCTGTTATAGGAGCTGGGGTCTTCCACTTTGCTTTCCACGGGCAAGGCTACCGCCTTCCTCGTATCTTTTCACCCACCGACTCACAGTATTTCACTAAAACAAAAAAGGGGTACTGTTAGGCTACTAAGCAAAATACACACTTTATGTATTACCTACTATTTAGAAACAAAATTATTTAAGAGGGCAATTTCATATAAATATTAAGTATAATGTTATTTTCATCGTTCTATAATCTAGGAAATAAATTTACATCGAAATTTTATATTTTTATTCTATTTAGACATTATGATATTTATAAAACGTTTTAAAATAACTACAAGGATCAGCAGTTATACTTTAATTAAATAAATGTTTAATAAAATATTTAAATCATAATACTCACACTCAGTCCGGTTTCATCACATAGGTATTTGTCAGCGCAATAATATTCGCTTTCATTTCTATATTTAAATTTGCTTACATTTTAAAATGAATTAGAAGAACGCTAATAGATGAAACACACGTCACTAGCACACAATATCAACCAACACCGTTCTATAAGTCGCGGTGAATGAGTCGTAAATCATTTAAATTTATTTAGGTTTCTGTGGGTATAATGATAAAGTTTTACGAGTTTAGAGAATACGACGAACAGAACAAGAAACTTTACTCAAAAGTGATTTTTAAAACAATAAAAAGACTATCACACAGCGAGTGGGATTCGAAACCGCGACTCGCTGCGCTCAAACGCGATAATCAAGTGCGGTAACCGCTCAGCTATCATGCCATTTGCTATATCGGTTGAATTTAGGAAATACATTCATTTGTAAACGTATGAGAGTGTGTGTGTCTATAGTATTATAGCCTATAGAAATTGCTTATTATAAGAAGGTCGTAAGTTAAAGCGAAGTGTCAATCTATTGCTTTTTGAGATTGGGGCACCATTAGTGGGGGCTACTGTACATCATTTTTATTTAATAGTCATGTCTGTTCTTCCGTCGACAAATCGGTGCTCGTGCTAAGCCTGCAGACGGTCGTCGACTTTCATTTTTCACTTTTTCAGAAAAAAAAAAGTGAAAGTCGAGGAACTATGTCAAGTTGGATTTCATTGTATAAATCTTTGAAAGTCTGTTTAATTAGGTTTCTGTAATCACTTTTTATTTTGAATAATCATTAAGAATTTAATTTTTAAGTTGGTTAGCAACCTTTCTCACTTAAATCAAAGCTTTTATTAAAAGCGGTGATAAAGTTCTTATACATATAATCGCATAATACATGTCTTTTAACGTGAAAAATAATTTTAACAACTAGAAATGTAGGTAAAATATAAAAAGGAAATTTAAAAATCAAAAACCCAACTGCGTAATAATGAGTTTTAAAAAGACGGAAACAAGACACTTTTTCAGAATTTTTATACCATTTTGTAAGTAGATCCTAGTTCTTACTAATATTACAAATGTGAAACTTTATTAATATTATAAATGTTTGGGTATTTAAATATTTGGATGTTTGTTACTAAATCACGCAAAATCGGCTGAACAGATTGGGACTTTAGTAAACAGATAAAAGATCCTTTTTTATCCCGGTAGTACGTTCCCGTGCGATGATCTTCGACCACCACGCGAGCGAAGCCGCTAGCAAAAGCTAGTGACACATAAAAGAACTAACCGCCACTTATTTACATAAGCTAAAGTCACATTGACAAATGAGGATTTACAAGCCAACTAATGTGCATATTAAAAAATACATACAGTCGAAGATATTATAACCGCCAACTTTTTGGAAGTCGGTTAAAAAGTCAGAGGGACCATTGTAGAAACGGATTAAATACTGTTCTCAGAAAACATATGAACATCAGCACTTGGAGTGATTAATCTTTGCAGAATCTTTGAAAACACATAAATATGTCCAAAGTTTAGTCATACTCATACCTTACGTTTTTATTATTTGTTTATCTTTTTGAATAATGTATGCAGGAATTTTACTTGACAAGATGTGAATGAGATTTTAGTTTAGAAAACCTTATTGGAGATACTAGGTACCATTAAAGCCCTGTTTTTTTTTTAAAGAGAATGTAGGTTAACTATACAGTCGCCAGCAGGCAGGTCAAGCTATCCCAAACTGTCAAATTTTCCCAATTGAACATAAACCTTATTCCTTTGGAATAAAGTTGAAAAACTATCAAAGAAATTTGACAGATTGGAGTAGCTTGATGTGCTGGCCTCTGTACAAAGACTTTAAAGAGAATAAACACACCCCTTTTTATTTTATGCTATTGGGATAGGCGAAAAGATGGACCTAAATGTGTTTTTCTACTATTCAAGCCAAGCTACAGGGGCGGTCAGAGCTCCAGAGAGAGGAACCTCCTAACAATGCGAGCCGTGCCCAGGAGTACTTTATCTGAATATCAGGACAAGAGTCTCCTGAGATGTTTGTCAAGAACCTCGCTGCAAGTCACCGTAAACGACACTACAAGGGCAGTAGTGGCGAAGGGCTGTCCACAAGGGGGCGTCCTCTCGCCGCTTCTATGGAACCTGGTCGTAGACAGCCTCATCAAATCACTGAATGACAAAGGTTACTTCACCGTAGGCTATGCCGATGATCTAACCATAATAATAAACGGCACCCATGAAAATACCCTATGTAACCTTATGCGCCAAGCCTTTAAAATAGTCGAGGACTGGTGCCACAAACACCAACTATCAGTAAATCCTACAAAAACCGAACTGATCCTCTTTACAAAAAAGAGGAAACTCGCGGAACTGGAACTTCCGCGTCTGTTTGGCTCTACTCTAAGCCTAGCAACTGAAACCAAATACCTGGGCATCTTTTTGGACAAACAGCTGAATTGGGCAAAACACACCAACTACATCACCACAAAAGCCAGCATATCCCTGTGGCAGTGCAAGCGAATGCTTGGCAGGAACTGGGGCATAAGCCCCAGAGTCACCCACTGGCTGTACACCACGGTTATTCGACCAATTATTACATACGGCTCAATAGTCTGGTGGCCCAGAACGGACTTAGGCACAGCACAAAAGGACCTTGAAAAACTGCAGCGGTGCGCCTGTGTGGCAATCACCAGCTGCATGAGGACTACGCCCACCGCTGCCCTACAGGCAATGCTGGGGCTGCCTCCTCTACACCTCATCGTGCGGGAGGAGGCAGCACTGGCTGCCTTGAGGCTCGACATAGCAGGAAACCTAAGCAAAGACTCCAGAGTCAAGCACACACGCATTAAGGAAGATGCGATCAAACGACAACCGATGATGGCATCACCCTGTGACAAAACCCCGAAATTGCACTACTTTCAGAGACACTACAACGTAGTACTCACAGGAGAACAGAACGACTACTCAGGCCCGGATGAGCTTAGAGTCTACACTGACGGATCAAAGACCGACTCTGGAACCGGAGTCGGAGTTTTCTCACAAGACCTTAACATAAACATATCCAGCCCGCTGGGAATGTTCAACACCGTATACCAAGCGGAATGTGTGGGCATTATACAAGCGGCGTATGCCATAGAAGCCAGGAGGGTCACGGATGCACACATACGTATACTCTCCGATAGTGCTTCAGTTCTTCAATCCCTACGGAAAAAATACATCACATCGAGCTTAGCACTAGAATGTCACAATGTACTAGAAAGAATAACGGTTGCCAACCGCAACACTGTGACACTGCAATGGATAAAAGGACACAGTGGGTCACTGGGCAACGACGCCGCAGACGAACTAGCCAGAAGGGCATCCAGCGTGTCAGTCTATGGTCCCGAGCCCATTGTGCCCATACCCTTCAACCAACTACGCAGGTGGCTCCAGGAATACACCCACAAACAAGCCGAGAGCTGGTGGACCCTGACACCAGGCTGCAGGCAGTCTAGGGAAGCAATGCCATCCCTGGATAGCAGGCTGACCAGACGTCTGTTACGCCTGGACAGAATAGACCTGCGTCTGGTGACTGGAACCATCACAGGACACTGCTCGCTGAACAAACACTTCCACACAATAGGCATAACGGACAGCCCCTTGTGCAGGGCCTGCATGGAGGCTGAGGAAACCGTTGCGCACGTGCTTTTCGTATGCACAGGCGTAGCACAGATTAGAACAGAAACCCTCGGGGAACCCAAATGTTACACAGATATTCTGAACAAACCAGGAGTCATAGCCAACTTCTGGAGGGAGGTGGGCTGGCTGGAATAATACCAAAAGGCCGCCATGGCTCACGCACAATGGTCCACTTAAAGGACTAAGTGCGGAAACCAAACCCCATAACATAGAACATAGAACATAGATACATACAGTCGAAGATATTATAACCGCCAACTTTTTGGAAGTCGGTTAAAAAGTCAGAGGGACCATTGTAGAAACGGATTAAATACTGTTCTCAGAAAACATATGAACATCAGCACTTGGAGTGATTAATCTTTGCAGAATCTTTGAAAACACATAAATATGTCCAAAGTTTAGTCATACTCATACCTTACGTTTTTATTATTTGTTTATCTTTTTGAATAATGTATGCAGGAATTTTACTTGACAAGATGTGAATGAGATTTTAGTTTAGAAAACCTTATTGGAGATACTAGGTACCATTAAAGCCCTGTTTTTTTTTTAAAGAGAATGTAGGTTAACTATACAGTCGCCAGCAGGCAGGTCAAGCTATCCCAAACTGTCAAATTTTCCCAATTGAACATAAACCTTATTCCTTTGGAATAAAGTTGAAAAACTATCAAAGAAATTTGACAGATTGGAGTAGCTTGATGTGCTGGCCTCTGTACAAAGACTTTAAAGAGAATAAACACACCCCTTTTTATTTTATGCTATTGGGATAGGCGAAAAGATGGACCTAAATGTGTTTTTCTACTATTCAAGCCAAGCTACAGGGGCGGTCAGAGCTCCAGAGAGAGGAACCTCCTAACAATGCGAGCCGTGCCCAGGAGTACTTTATCTGAATATCAGGACAAGAGTCTCCTGAGATGTTTGTCAAGAACCTCGCTCTTGACTATTAAACCATTGGCTGTTACGTTTTATTATTATTTTCATAATCTACTTAGGTATATATTAAGGCATCTTATAAAAACTATAGTCACATTAGTTAAAAATTCCGCAAATAGGTATTTTAACGAGCTTGATCCGTATTGAAGAGCTTAAAATGTTTATAGTATATGTGACTTTCCGTATTCATCGTCATCATCATCATATCAGCCAAAAGACGTCCACTGCTGGACATAGGCCTCCCCCAGGCTCCTCCACTTCGACCGGTCTTGTGCTTCCCACATCCAGCGGATACCCGCGGTCTTCGCAAGGTCATCGGTCCACCGTATTCAAGAAACACAAAGAATATATACAGGATAAATTTTTAACCAGTGCGCAAACTGTAACCATGAATTCCGCATATCATTTTAGACCCCCCAGCGCAGACATTTTTCGTCGGTTATACAAAAAAAAATCTGCTCTTTCATAGAAGAGTGCAATACCTACGTCGCCAAAATGTATGGAACAGCTGATTTTTTTTACTGTTTGCTCACTGGTTAAAAACGTATCCTGTATAAACACTATGCAGCGTTACAACTAAGGAAAAGAGTGTTTTCGATGAACTCTGGCACTCAATGTTAGATTTTACTTGTGTGTAGAGTGCTAGCGTCGTCGCCTATAATTGAACATGTATCAGTAGTTGTCAAAAATCAACTGTTTCATAGAAAAGTGCAATACGTACGCGGTCAAAATGTATGGAACAGCTGATTTTTGTTTGTATAACCGACGAAAAATTTCTACGATAGGGGGTTTAGAATGATAATTTTTATTGTGTAATGTCGTTATAAATTGATAGTAAAAAAAAAATAAGGGAAGTTTATTTTATTCTTTTTAGCGCATTTAAATAAAAGCTTATTTTTTTTAGTTTTAATTGATTTATTGCCAAACTTGGCATAAGTATATTTAATTAGTTTCCTTAGCAAATTTTACCTGTGATAGCTGCTACTCTTCGGTTTCAATTTGACAGTTCAACAGTATTCATTGCGTTATTTACGTTGTTGAACAGACACATTTTTCGAACATTTTGAGCAATGGTTTAATGGTAATTGCGAGTTATGGAATTAGGGTGCCGTTTAGAAGATATGATCAAAATTATGGTTATGAATAATGTGAAATCCTGTATTGACGATTCAAAAAATACACACGGAGGTAATTTTCCAAGTTTTCACTTCTTTTGGCACTCCCGGAGTGCCACTGTTTTTTTTTTTTCATCACAACCATAACTTATTATTCGAATTCGGCGTTGGTCTAATTTTCGCAAGTGTCTTGGGCTCGATTCCCTGGTCGGGCAAGGTGTTGTTTTTAGGTATTTCTATCTGGAATTTCTCAGTAGCAGCCCGGATTCTGGATTTGTGCCCGGTTGATGGCAATAGGCTCGCCCCTATTACATGGGACTTAAACTTAACTAGCGAAATGTGGGTACGTACACCTCTGCCCAGCCTTCGGGGAAACACGGCGTTATGTTGTTATGTGTTAAGTTAACTTATAAGGTACTAGCTTCCGCCCGCGGCTTCGCCCGCTTGGAGGTCGAAAATTATCCCACAGGAACGTACTACCGGGATAAAGCGTATTTATGTGTTAATCCAGGTTATAATCTATCTGTGTGCTTAATTTCATTCATATCCGTTCAGCTGTTTTGGCGTGATTGCGTAACAAACATCCAAACTTTCACATTTATAATATTAGTACGATTCCTAGTAGAATGATACCATGAAAATGTCTACTATCTCAAGGCACAACCTCAGGGGCCCAAGTCTGCTATTTTATAAATTCGTCATTCCAACACGATCCCATTGTCATTTTGCTAAAAGTTCGTAATCTGCTAAATTCATAATGGTTTTTTTTTTTTTTTTTTTTTTTGGGTGGGAAATCATCAAATAACTTCTCCCGCTCTGGGTGGAGCAGGAGGGCGTGTCAGACTTTTACTGACTAAAACCCACCCGTGTTCCTTCATTAGCCCGTATGTCAGGGGCTGTGGTATCTCTTTCAAACGAACCCGCACCCCTGACAGGCATCGGCCCTTGCGGGCCCCATCATTTTTGTGCTGACATCTCTTTGAGGCGCGCGTGGAACACAACGCGCCGTCGACTTGGGCTTGGTCCTTACCGGACAGCGAGCTACCCATTACTCGCCGTCCGCAAGCCCATGCCTACGGTGGCCGGAAATCGGCCTGGGATTCCCGACGCCCAGGGCGTCTCCGTATCCTGCGGCGGCTAGGGTCGCGAGGGCGCATATGCTGCCTCTCCCTCACGTGCGCCGCCTCCCTCTTCGCGAGCATCACTGCTTCGCTGAAGGAGGTGACGGCTCCCCATGCCCTCTCGCTCCGTACCATGGCCTGGACCAGGGCCGGACGCGAGAGATCGCCGCCGCCGATCGCCTCCACGAGGACACGGCGGTGCTCCACCCAAGCAGGGCAGACCGCCACCGTGTGCTCCACCGTGTCCTCAGGGCGATCTTCGCAGTGGAAACACCCGGGCGTTTCCTCCCGCCCTATCCGAAACAGGAACCTCCCGAAACAACCGTGTCCGGTGAGGACCTGCGTCAGGCGGAAGGTGAGGACGCCATGCCGCCTCTCAAACCACTCCTCAAAGAGGGGACTTACCGCTGCAATCGTGGCGTGCCCAGCACTGGGTTGCGACAATCGCTCTCTCCATGTTACCATGAGATCCCGCCGGAGCTCTGTCCGCTGTGCCGCGATTTCCCGCGGCAGCGGAGTTAGGTCCCGGCGTTTGGCCTCCTCGCGCCACTCCCACATTTGCGCGAGGACCTTTGCCTCCAGATCCCATGGCGGTAATCCGGCAAGGAGGCCCGCCGCCTCGCCGGAGATCGTGCGATATCCTCGGATCATCCTGATCGCCATGACCCTATGGGACGCCCTCAGCTTGCGAGCTGGTTGGCGCCTCAATGTAGGCGCCCACACCGGCGCCCCGTATAGGGCCATGGACCGCACGATCCCCGCGTAGAGCCTCCGGCAGGAGGCGTTTGGCCCCCCTAGATTGGGCAAGAGCCGCTTCAACGCAGCCCCGGCCCGCTCCAGTCTGGGAGCCAAACGGCGGAAATGCTCCGCGAAGTTCCACCGGCTGTCGAGGACGAGTCCCAAGTACTTCATCGTCGACTCGACGCCGATGTGAACCCCTCCACCGTTATCTGGGAACCCGTCGGTGGCGCATTCCGAGGACCATGAAACCACATGGCCTCGGACTTGTGCAATGCTACCTCGAGTCCCAGTTGCCGGATCCTATCCACGATTGTCGCAACCCCGTGTGTCGCTAAGTCGGCCGCCGCCTGGTACGACCTCCCTTGCGCCAGGACCAGCGTGTCCTCAGCGTAGCAGACTACACTGACGCCGCTAGGGAGGTCGGCGCGCAGCACCCAGTCGTACCCGATGTCCCACAGATACGGCCCCAGGACCGATCCCTGTGGGACACCGCACGACATCTCTCGCCGGTTCCACTCTCCGAGGTGACCGGGGTAGATGACGGCCCTGTCCGTCAAATAGGCCTCGACCACACGACAGAGGTAGGTCGGCATCCGGTGATACCGGAGTGCCTCCCTTATGCAACTCCAGGGCAGGGTGTTAAAGGCATTGGCGATGTCCAGAGACACCGCCAAGACGACCCCACCCCGGGCTACAGCATCCCCCGTCGTGAGGGCTCGCACGCGCATGATGGCGTCCACCGTGGAGCGCCCCCTGCGGGAACCAAACTGGCTCTCCGCCAAATCCGGCCCCACCCGCACCAGCCGCCCGACGAGGCGGTCTGCAATTACTCTCTCAAAGAGCTTGCCCACCTCGTCGAGCAGCACAATGGGCCGGTAAGCGGACGGAGAGTCCGCTGGGCGCCCCGGCTTCTTAATGAGGACCAGTTTCCCCGTCTTCCAACGAAGCGGAAACTGGCCCTCCTCCAAGCATGCGCTTAGGAGCCCTCTTAGTCGAGGCCCGAGAGCCTGCAAGGCCAGGACCCAGGCTTTGCCGGGCAAGCCGTCGGGTCCTGGGGCGGTATTCTTGGCATTCAGCCTACGTACCGCCACTCTCAGGTCTACCTCGGTCACCTCTGGAGAGCCGTCGTCGTCGTCGGTGTGGTCCGCATCGGGCACCGCAGGAGGCGGAGCCATAGGCGGGGGAGCGTGCTCCCCTCGCGAGGGGAACAGAGCGCTCACCACGTCCTGCACGAGCTGAGGCCGGAGACTCTGCGTCAGCGGGGGAGCCCACGGGCGGATCTTGTCCCGCACCGTTTTGTAGGGGCGTCCCCACGGGTCTCTGTTCAGAGTCTCCAGCGACTCCTCGCGGGCCACCACTCTGGCCCGCAGGATCTCGTCTCGCAGGGCGGTCTTCGCCACTCTGTACCCCTCGTACAGCTCCGCCTCAATGGCTACCGTATCCGGAGGGCGGATACGGAGCCTGCGGTGCCTGGAGTAAAGGTGTCGCGCAGCAACACACGCCTCGCGCAGTGCTGTCAACTGCGGCGACCACCAGTACACCTGGCGTGAAGCACGACCTGGCTGGACCCGGGGCATTGCCACGTCACATACCTCGGACATGGTCTCCCGGAACCACTCGGCCTCGTCGTTGATGTCGGCAGGCCTGTCCGGTGATGACACCCAGGCCTGCACGATCGAGGCTTCCAGGAGAAGCTCCCGGTCCAGCTGCTTCAACGCCCACCGCGGACCACACGGGGCCTGTCGGACCGGCGCGCTCGAGGTCTGGGCGGAGACGTCAAACCGGATATACCGGTGGTCGGAATACGTCTCCACCCCCTCCATGACGCGCCAGTCGATGACACGCGGCGACAGAGCGGGGCTGGCGAACGAGATGTCCACCACCGACTCACCCCGCATCCGCACACACGTGGCGACAGAACCCCGGTTTAGGACGACCAGGTCTGCTTCCAGAGCCCAGTCCTCCACCATCCTGCCCCGCACGTTCGTCAACCGGGAACCCCAAGCCAAGTTCTTGGCATTGAAGTCCCCGAGGACGAGCACGGGGAGGGACCGAAACCCGACGACGACGTCTCTCAACTCCGCAAGGGAGTTGTGGAACTCGGCGAGAGTTCGGCTCGGGGAGAAGTACACCCCTACCACGACTATCTCCCCGAACCGTGCTGCAACGCAACCCCGTCCCCTCTTGACACTCTCGAGGGTCGGGGTACCGGCGGCGGCCGACGAAATGAGGGTCACTGAGCCGCTCAGGTCCTCCACCCAGTCATCCCTGGGCGGGACAAAGTACGGCTCAGCGACCACGGCGATGTTCATCGACCACTGCGCCATGCTCTGGATCAACAGATCCTGAGCGGCGGCGCAGTGGTTGATGTTCGCCTGGAGGAGGCGTAATGGGGCCGTTAAAGGCATTCCATTTCAGCCCCCTCCGGGGCCTCCTGGGTAGGCCTTGGCGGAATGGCGGCAACTACGACGACGGTGGAGGCGGCAGCGGCGGCGGCAGTGGCGGCGGTTGCGGCGGTGACGGCGGTGGCGGAGGGTTTGGGTCTGCCTCGGCCCCTGGCTTCAGCGGGTGGAGCGCAGGCTTTACTCCCAGCCCGGTGTTCGGCCGGCTTGCCAGCTGCCGCACATAAATAACAGTGCGGCGTGGCAACGCACGAGCCGGCCTTGTGACCGGGCTGACCGCAGCGGAAGCAGTGACTGCTGCGGTCTACCTCCGAGGTGCATTGCACTCCCACGTGGTGGCCCACCTGGCAGCGGAAGCACCTCAGAGGTCTGGGTTCCAGCAGCTTCACCTGCGCAGAAACCCAGCCCACCAGGAGCCTTCGACCCTCCTCGGTTATTTTTCGGGCCGCCGACACGGGGCAGCTCACCGTGACGGTTCGCATCCCCGTGTTGTCAGGACGGATGGTGCCTGCCTTCACCTGCTCGGCAGAGCATTCTCCCGTCCTGACTACGGCGGCCACCACCTCGCCCTCCGTCACGGAGTCGTCCAGGGCCCAAGATGCGCATGTCAGCGCACTTGGTGGGCCTGGACACTCGGACCTCGTCCGCGTCTAGGGACGCCCTAAGCCTTTCGGCCAGGGCGTCAGCGGTCGGGCCACTAGCCGCGCCGGGGATCTCCAGCATGCGGGCTCCGGTCGCAGTGACCCTCATCCGCATGCCATTTGTGACCCCCAGCTCCGCAGGGTTCACCGCCGCCCCTTGCTTTGGAGAGCACGTCGCGGTAGGACACGCCCTTCTTTTCCGCCTCCGGCTGTAGGGTAATTACTACAGCTGCGGATTTCGGGGCGCGTAACCTAGCCGCGGCGTTACGCTTCTTGCGCCGCTGCCGCCTCTCCTTTCGTTTGGCCGCCCTTGCGGCCTTACCCGCCTTCTTCTTCTCCCCGGCCCACTTGCCATTCAGGCGTCGGCCGGAGGAGATTGAGGAGGTGGGGGCCGTCCGTTCTGGCACCACGGCTGGGGCCTGCCGTCCCGATACCACAGCTGGGGCCGTCGCCGCCTGCGTAGCCACCCCACCCTTCTTGGGCTTGGTCTTGGTCGGCACCGGTTTCGCCGGGGGCCGTCCCGACTGCGGTGCCGACTTGGCCGTGACTGAAATGGCAACGGCGTACGTGGCCCCCTTTTGTAGGCCCGAGGCCGGCCGATTCGCCGCTAGCGGGGGGCGCAGACGATGGCCTCCAGGGTGGAAAACCGGCTCTGGAAGGCCGCCAACTCCTTCCGCACCAGGTTCAGCACCCGGTCTTCCTCCTCCGGCATGGGTCCACCTTGCCCATGCCGCGCCCCCTTCTGAGGCACAACCGTGGGGCCAGCTCCTCGGAGCACGGCCAGGTCCGCTCGGAGCTCCTCGTTCTCCTTTCGGAGAAGCTCCATGGCGGCTGCCAAGCGGGCGACCTCCGCCCTCATCTCGGACATGCTGTCCGACGGAGGTCTGGTGTGAATTTCCTCCGCTGCCGCCATGATGGAGGCGATGGCTGCGGGCACGGCCTTGTCTTTTAGAGGACTGGAGCCTCTTCAAGGCCACACCCTTTATCGCAGCAGCCACAGCCTCCGCGAACCTTGCCATTCGCTCCGAGTTGGAGCCGCCGGCGGCATCTGGTTCATCGCCAGACGACTCCGAGAGGGCCCTGCTACTGGTCCCCCCAGAGAGCTGTCCTTCGTTGGCCGTCGCCTCGGCTCGCGGGGCCGCCTCGGCGCTCGGCTCGGCGGGATCCTTCACGGTTAGGCCTTCGGCCTAACCGAACCCCACCCCGCCGACAGAACTTCCCAAGCTTTAGAGCCGAGGCCGTCCCGCCATCCGAGGACGACCCCTGGCCGTCCTTTGGTTTGGGGCGCTTCTTGAGGAACTCTGTCCTCCTCGAAGCGCCCACTTCCACAT